>OZ022502.1:82006637-83206637 GCA_963989385.1 Ctena decussata | reverse complement strand
AGGTAAGGGCAAGGGTTTCGATCCAGTAAACTAGATTTAGTGTTTGCCCCAGATAATGAACCAATCAGATCACCCGAATTGTCAAATTTTCAATAGATTTATTGGTGTAGACTCATCACTTATCCATGAAGAGAGTCTACTGAAGACTTGAAAATTCGCACAGCCTTCTGTGGCTTCTCACGTCTAAAAATAGCTTCAACATGACAGGTCAAATTGATTTAGAAGTAAATGCAGATTTCTTGAATGAGCGTTTTTTCTCATTACAGAGGGACAGATGAAGGGAGTATTTGGCAATATTCTCCATAAAAAGTATTGTATGGTTACTCATTAGAACCACCTCGACGAGGCGCTTCCATGGCAACCATAACATTATTTTTAAAATAAACACATAATATTGTAAAAACATGAGAATACTTATTAGACTCGCCTCGGCGAGGCAGTTCTATGGGTACCCACAGAATTGTTTTAAAGCATGTTGTAGATATTTGTTAGAATTGCCTCGAAAAGGCAGTTCTAATGAATATCCACAACATACGTTTTTCATGGAGAAATATGAATAATCCCAAATTATCACAAAATACTCCTCTTATATGTTCCTCTGTAATAAGATGCATCTCGTAACACAAATCAAATAACTATGATTTGTGTAAAGAGAAGAAAATAATCCTCATTCAACAAAGGAAAATCAAAGTGATCTGCCATGATTGAGCTTCAAAAACTGAATGAATGGATATGTGCAAAGTCATCTGAACACAAGTCATAAATGACAGCATGACACTCATTCTAGAAGCAGTATTCTAATTATGCTCCTCCTCTCCGAGCTAAATGACAGCATGACAAAAACTTAAAAAGAAGTTTTCTAATTAAGCCCCTCCTCTCCAAGCTATTTTGGGACTATCATGATATTGCATCATGTTTTGACGTTGCATCATTACTATAATCAAAGTATATTGGAGAGTGGTCATTTTGGGATTTTTTTAATTGATCATTATTATTTATTTTTTTTTTTTAAACACAAAATATCTCTCAAATATAGATTATCTGAAAGATGTTGGAAGACAGGGCAGACCAGGATCAGTTTATTATCTGGGGCAAACACTAAGCCGGTTAGAGGCTATGAAGAGAAATCTTCGCAATTAAGAACCTTCCGCTCGCTACGCTCGCTTCAGGTTCTTAATTGCGAAGATTTCTCTTCATAGCCTCTAACCTATACTAAGCCCCAGTAATCTATTACTGACCGTTCAAAGCTGACACATCTGTTGTGGTTCCTAAATGATTCATGTTCTTATTGCGCTAAGTACCAACGCAGTGCTATTTGTGATGAGTTTGGGAAGGCGTTGGGTGTAGATTTGTTTTATTGATTATTGCTATAAGCGACTTAAAAAGTGAACTTTCATGCATATTTTATCACTAAAATTTCGATTATGACATCAAATTATCTGAAACATAACATTAATATATCTTTTTTCGATCTTCATTGTTTTATTTTTTTATATTTCGGGATAAAAACATGGAACTATTTTTCCGTCCTAAATGTCGAAAGGATTATCGACTTTGATAAACGCATTGTATTGTTGCAAATAAGTCAGCTATACGACTTTTTTTTTTCATTTTTTTGCACTGTAAGTCTTTAATCAAGTTAGCGTTTAGCATTCATGGTATTGGGAAAAATAATAATTGTTTAGCGAGAAAGAAAAGTTTAATCGCAAATACATATCGTCTTTAACTATAGAATCCTTTCGATTTCCTAGGTAGTCTCTTTTCATATATGACCTACGAGACTTGAGGTTATCGACACGCGAAGAAGACCGCGCGATGGAACTCAGCTATTGTGTAACTGCCTTATTTTTAGAATCGGTTTATCCATATCATTACCGTTGATAGATCTGATATTAGGGCACAAACAGGAAACGTGCATTTCTTTTATATATCCATCCGTGGTTGATCTAGTCTCATTTTACGGAGCTAATCACCATTTTGGCACTTTAATAACTATTTTGTTGCTTTGTTGTAGTTAATGATTATAATATTGATTTAAACATTTCTAAACAGCCACAGAAACAGTAGGGCATAGTTTGAATTCTGGAATGGAATGGAGTGGAAAAGATAAGATAATCTACATTCCATTGACTACAAGCAACCAGCGGACACATTGCGTCGGAAATGTTTTATTGACGTTTATGCGACGTCATCACGTCATTTCGACGTCATGTGCCTGCTTGGAATATGCTGGGGAAATTGACTCCGTGAAACAGAAAGGGGCGCATCTCCTGTTGATATTACGACACGGGATATATTCTTTCAGCTGAATTGATCCTACCCCCACCCCCGGACGCATGTCTTATTGTCATGATCATTGTTTTACGGCTCAGTTTCAATTACATATTATTGTGAGTACGGGGTAGAAAACTGTAACCTCTGAACCCTGATTTTGTATCATTCTGAATAGCACGTAATACTCATATGAGGGTGTTGTATGAAGAGATAGATAAAATAGCAATGGCTGACAGACTGAAACAGCTTTCATGGCCTAGGCTTACGGACAGAACCATTAAGAGAAAGTCAGATGAAGGAATATACTTGTAGTAATGACCTGGTTCAAAATCTTTTTCAAATCAAATGAAAATTAATGGGCGAAGAAATAGTGACTTCGTTGAAATCCCAAAGAGGAAAGCTCGACCTTTTTTTCAAATTAAATAGGTGTCATGCAAGACTTTCCAAGCCATGAGACTTGAAATTTCCTTGTCTTCATCTAAACAAAATCATAGATTCTGGGGCACTTCTGTCCTAGTAATTGCAGTTTTTATGGAACTTTAAGTCAGGGAAAATTCCGAATATGTACTCGAAACTTCAGGAATGCAAGGGGGTGGTTGGGTGGTGTGATGGTGCTGCATGTAACTTCCAGTGCCGGGGCGTCCTGCTGATTTGGATAATAGTAGGGCAAGGGCTTACTGTGCTTGCAACTAGGTGCGGGTGGTTTGGACATTTTTTTCTCTCATCTATCATTCTCTCTTCTTTCTCCCTCTCTCTGGGAGACGGTCCGATATAGACTAAAACTATCTCAAAGAGCCGTTAAACCCAAAGCCATCTATCAATCAATCAGGGATGAAAAGTTTTTGAAAGTATAGTCGTTGTCTTGTAATCAAAGAACCATTATGAGAAGCTAAATACAAAACTTGGAAACAATTTCTAAAACTCAGCTTTGCTAAACTTTTCTGGTTTACAGTACTTTCATGAGAGCTGTGTCACACATAAAGTGTGCTTACGTTGAATGGGTACTTTTTCAGGGGAAGCAACTCATGCCAATTTCATTTTGCCTCCCTTCACAGTGGAGGTCAACTGAAGAACTTGCCCCTTGAGGAGCATTTTTTCCCTCTAACAGTAGACTCCCTTTTGGAAAGGCTACATGATCCAGGAAAACAAAACACAAATTGTTCCCCTTTGTGCGATGATGAAAAAACCAACCCAAAACATAAAGGTATACACATGACCGAGATCAATATCTTTCAAAAACATACTTAAGCCCCCCAGTAATTCATTACTGACCGTTCCAAGGCGGTAGTTCTGTTGTGGTTCTCTGTTGCCTGTTTTTGGTGTCAGAGTTTCTGTGATGTTTTACCTTATGTATGTTCTTATTATTTGTGGTTCGGTTTGGGTTGCTGAGTGGCCACCTTTTGGGAACAAGCTGCTCACTCGGTTGGCCATATGTTCTCTGTATCTTGATTATTTGTAATCTTAGTTGTTTCCAACTATGGTTTGAGGGCTGGATTTGGATTTTGATTGTTTCAGTTCCTGGTCTTTGCATACTTTTTACTTTTAGGTATTTTACTATCATATAAAGTTTTGCATGGGCCTTTAAACTAGGCAGTCTTCATCAGAAAATTCAAACCTTATCATTCTATTAATCTTAATGCCCACTCACCACAATAAATAAATAAATAAATAAATAAATAATAAATAAAAGTTTTAGAGTCACAGAACAAACAAATAACGCAAACTTTTGCAAAAACGTCATTTGACTCACGCACTAATTCCTACACACACTAATTCCTAGCTTGACATTTTCTTAGATTATATTGGACAGCTTCAAGCTCAATCTTACAAAGAAAAAAAGTTTTGTAAAATTCTGTTATACGTCACAACACTTTGAAATTCAACGTAAATGTCCTTTAACTTAAAAGTAAATGAAGGGTGCCTGTCTGAAATTCGGTGCTATTCATCCAAGCTTAAATGATTTGTTTTTTGCTCTATACATCAAACTGGTAGAAGTAGTTTAACTTAAGTTTTTGAAACAGTGAAATTAACTGTGACCGTGCAGAACTTTTGTCAATATGTATATACGGCCTTAGGTTCCAAATTACAATACTAATCACAATCCAGCGTTACGTGTCATTTTTAATGATTTGAGAATAAATATTATCGCTACTTTAATTCATTGATACCTCGATACCGTATTGTAAACAAATTTACTAAAAATGGATAATCAAGTCTTAAATATTGTTTTCCGCAGCGCTTCCTCCTTTGCTCTATACTAGAGCAACTTTTTACTTGTGCCCCATTGTGTGTGGTCTTCATCCGGACCAAACAGCTACCTCGTATTCTAGATTATCGCTTTTTATTCGCTTTGACCACTTTCTGATACTAATCAGTCTTTGAACCGACTGCCATATTGAAATTTAGGAATTAGAGTATGTGTTCTCTGAGTTTCATCACCAGTTCATGTAAGGGTCACTGATTAGGCTTCAGTAGCTGAAACTTCGACGTATGGTCCATGTTCCTTCTTTCGAATGTGTTTTCTGCTCTAGAAGGAACTCTTTCAGATTTGAGTTGACCCTTTTATCCACCAACAGTCTAAACACACTCGTTATTCTCCTACCTAGATGTTATACTCAACATGCTATTTGTCCAAATATCAAATCTGAAACTTATTTACAAAAGGCATTTGAAAATTATTTTTGTTCATCATTAAAAAATATCTCCGTGGCTATCTGCTGGTAAAGAGCTGATTATTGGGTTTTCGCTTGTTCTGCATTGCTTTGCATGCCGTCTTACGTTTCATTCATCATTTGACTTCCAGGCCAGGAAGTGGTAAGCGATTCTCTCGTCACTGATTGGCACCTACTCATCTTTTCTATTCACAAATAATCTGCTGCTTTCAATTCCTCGCAAAATCAACATGTTCTCAAATCAAAATTGTTTCTTACCTGGCGGAACGAAGTTAGGACCCGTCTGTCCAGAACAGATGACTAAGAAAACTGGAGACCTCACAGGACTTAGCCATTAATAGTTCGTCACTTATCTTTGTCATAGTGACAGAGTATTTCTATATGCATTATTCTTATGCAGTAGAAATAAATTCTGAAAGATGATCTATTAGAAGTAAGGAACATAAAAAAAAAAACGAAAATAGCATGATCGGTTAAATTAAATCTTTTTTTGGCAGTTATGTTAAGTAAATGTGAAGCCAACGATTAGGATCCAACGGAATCGCCTACAACATAACATCCTGCCAAAAACAACAAATGGGAAAAGGAAAAAAAAATCAAAGTCGGCACAAATAAAAGCAAAACAAGATATCAAAAAGGTCAAACTCTTTCCAGCATATGGCCACAAGCCTTGTTTACATAACGTACACAAAGTAATCTGCAACAGTGCCCATACCCCTTACATAAGCTTTAGCGGAGCTAAATATTAAGACTTACTCATCATGAGCTAGGGCTGCAACGTTTAACCGTTATATCGGTTAATTGGTCGATAGACAAAGAAAAGACGATTATCGAAAAAGCAAAACTGCTAATCGGTTATTTACTGTATCTTTTGGCTAACTTTTTTTCAAGAGAAATCACTTCATTTTTGCCTGTGTTTTGTTTTTATTTTACCGGACATTGTATCTTGGTTTATGCAGTCCTTAATTTTAAAATGCTTGGGTGAGTATTTTTATCAAAAGAGACCCCTTTTCCTATGTTTTCAGCCACATTTATAAAGAAATTATTAAATACCTCCGTTACTTCCTTTTGATCAGATACTATCTTGTTGTTTTCAGATAAAATGATCTTTGAGCTGCTTTTTGTATTTTTCTTTAATAAGTATGGTTTAATTGTTTTCCAAATAAAATTAAGATTTGGCCCCACCCACACATCTCTCTTGAAAATAATTATTTATTGACTTTTTCTTAAGTTTATTTACAAAGTTTCTGTGTACCCTATATTTTTCCTAATTTTTATAATTTCGGTTGCTTTCATACTCCCTAAAATATTTCTTTTTCATGAAAATTGCCTTTTTAGCTCGCCTGAACGAAGTTCAGGAAGAGCTATTGTACTACCCCCGGCATCGGTATCGGCGTAAGCGTTAGCGGCGGCTGCGGCGGCATTAGCAAAATGTTAAAGTTTTTTATGTGATGGACAAGGCGCTGTCAGTCGAGCTATCCTGTCCCTGTGACAGGTCTTGTTTAAACTACTGTTCATACATGGGGGTCTTTTTCTCCTCTGGTAAGCCTGCTTTATTGGTGCATGCTTGTTCACACCCTGCGACACGCTTGATTCAAACACGTCGTAAGCTGCGTTTGCATCCCCATCAGCAGACTGAACAAAGAAGAAATCAACTCCATGAAGATCAAGCAAGAATTCTTCATTATTAAAACCCTTGAAACTCCTATATTCAAACTTTGACGTTTCATCTTTTGAAACACTAGAGTTGGTTTAAACATATTTATTCATATCAATTCAACATACATATATACATGTACAATAGCAGAACAATAATGAAGGGATCCAGAAAGAAGCATGTTGACTTATATAAATCTGTCTCCCTAGCTTATATAAATCTGTCTCCCTAGCTTATATAAATCTGTCACCCAAACTTATATAAATCTGTCTCCCTAGCTTATATAAATCTGCCTCCCTAGCTTATATAAATCTGTCTCCCTAACTTATATAAATCTGTCTCCCTAACTTATATAAATCAACTTATATAAATCTGTCTCCCTAACTTATATCTGTCTCCATAGAGATAACTACTGTAGAAATAAAAATTAGAGTTAACTACTGTAGAAATAAAATTATGACAATCACCAAGTCCTTTAGGAAAATTTAGATTTCTTATACAAAGTTTACTAGCACTGGTCAGGATGACATCATCTAAAGAAGGTATGCAGTCTTTTCTGAAACATGTAGCTTTCTTTATCAGATTCTCATAGTCAAAAAGTTCCATTAAATCTGTTAGAGGTTTTGATTTAGTACCAGACAGCATGTCATAATTAGATCACCTAGCAGAATATGGTTATCAAACAGTGTTGCACATTTATCTAAGTATTTAAGGTGGTGATAATCACTGATTTGGGACAAAGACAAAAATCTGCATAAAATACTCAAAATAACGCTGATCTTTCCAAAACTTAGCAGATGCCTTCTTTATGTTGTTTCTCATAATTTATAATCCCAAAATGCAGCATTTGTTAATGTTAAAAAGTGTTTTTATAAGAGAAGATCAAAGGGTAATTTTCTGCGAATAAATCTGAAAAAATAATATCATTATTAAAAATATACTTAGTGCTTAGAGTACCTTGTTGCATAATGCAGAGCGTCCTAGCAATTCTTTTTTCAAACTCTTTCACACATTATCAGGCTGAGCAGATGAAAAAAGATGCAGTCTGTGTCCAATTTTTTTTGTCAAAACACACAGGTGAGACAGGTGATACTATTATAACAAGGTTGAACAATTTCATCTACACACCACTGATCATGTCAGTAATGTATTATTTATATTGTAGGTGTTAACATAGATATGCTTGCCTACCCTATATTTAATAAATGCGTCCAGTGTACATTTACTTTGTACATGGCTGAACATTGTGAAAAAGCTACCGTTTTCATCTGGTCTACATTACAATTTGAGAAAGAGTTGGAATAAATAATTGCTAGGACGCTCTTCATTATGCAATAGTGCACCTTCAGCACTACGTAAATTTTCAATAACGATATTATTTTTTCAGATTTATTCGCAGAAAATTACCCTTTGATCTTTCCTTATAAAAACACTTTTTTAAGCAGCATGTACGTCTTTTTTGTATTCTAAGCTGTAAAGAACAACAAAAATAAGAAGTCTGCTAACTTTCAGGGAGATACGTTACTTTTTTATGGTTTTATGCAGATTTTTACATTTACCATAAATCACCACCTTAAACATTTCTTGTGAAAAAGTCTCACTCGATTGAGAAGGTGGTCTGTATACACATAGTATAGCCCATTTAAGTCATGCCAGATTGGCGTGGTGTACAGATGAGAAGTAGTAGGACAAGATGTACGAATGATTAACTGACAAAAAGTATTCGAAGTTCAGAAATATTAATATTACAACAAAAACTGCAAAAAATCAATGTGTTCAGATTAATTTGAGTCACTGAGGGGTCAGAATTTGAAAGTGCTATTTTGAGGTGCTTTTTGAAGACGCGTATTTCACTCAAGTTATCACCCATGTGAGCCAGTCACTTCTGAGATGTTTATAAGACACTAGATGTTACAAAAATGGTCCAATCGCCGCTTACAAAGGGTTTATCAGTGAAACACAAGGCTTTGGATATCGCTTTTCAGGCCTCTTGAGTCTGACTTTCATGCTATGCGCTGAAAATCCCATAGACAGTGCAAGGTGGTATTCCACGAACAATGTACCAGTTTGATCAAACTTTTTCATCGTGAACTATGGAACGCCACAACTGTCTTATATTCGGTCATGTCATTATGTAATATGGACAAGCATTATATGCTGTACAGTTACATTATGTTTTGTCAGTTGGACATGCTGTCTTTCTCACTTATTATTATATGCTGTTTATTTTCATTTCGTCTTGTCTAAAAGCCAGTATATTATTTCGGGTTAACATGCTGTCTTCTTAACTCATCATTATATGTTGTTCATTTTCATTATGCCTTGTCTGAAAATCGTTATGCCTTGTCAATTCGACATGTTGTCTTCTTCACTCGTTATTATATGTTGTTCCTTTTCACAATGTATTGTCTGAAAATCTTTATTGGTCAGCTTGATATGCTGTTTTCTTCACTCGTTATTACATGTTGTTTATTTTTCATTTTATCTTGTCAGAAAACCTTTATGTCATGTCTGAAAACCATTATGTCCAGTCAGGTTTGCATGCTGTAATCTTCATTCGTTATTATGTACTGTTCATTTTCATTATGTCTTGTGAGTTTGACACGCTGTCTTGTTCAGTCGCTATTATATGCTGTTCATTTTCACCATCTCTTGTCAAAATGACACACTGTCTGGTCAGTTGGACATGTTGTCTTGTCCGCTTATTGTTATATGTTGTACATTTTCATTATGTTTTGTCGAAAACTAGTATGACTTGTCAGTTTGACATGTTCTTTTGTCAAGTCTTGTGGTTGTGGGGTGATGTGGGGTGGGGGATGGTGTTGCGTGGCGGTTGGCAGGACAAATATGAATAGAGTACTTTACCTCTAGCACCATATCTGCCCTGAAATCACTCCCAGGACCCTATCCTATCTCTTCCCTAGCCTACTTTTCCCTACCCTAACTCAACACTTTCTACGAAACCAATCTCACCATACCCACCTACCCAAAGTCAAAAGTGAAAATGCTCATTAAATTCGAACCCGTTAAGTAAGACAGTTACTGAAAGTATAAAGAGGCACTCAACAAGCCTCAGCCCCATCTAACCACCATCACATACCATTCCCTCCCCTCCCATGATCTGCTCTGCTCTACTCGTTTTTACTCTGTCCTACATATACCCAGCAATACCCAAACCAAGCCCCATCCTGACGCCAACCTCCTCTATACGCAACAACATCCCAAACCATTTCCCTACCCTCTCTATTCTACTATTCATTATGGTAACGCCTATACCTACACCCACACCTATTCAACACCATGCTTCAAGCTACCCTACACTATCCTTACCGTCCCACAACCAACCCTCATCCATCCCAATCCCACCCAGTCCTTTTCCCATATCCCATCCTACCCTACATTACCATACCCAAATGCCCCCAGCCCTACCTAGATATCCACTCCACCATTTGTTCTTCCCTATATCATGCAATCCAAACAGCTTCACATACCCTACCTTACCTACTCTACCCCACCCCATTTACGCCCCTCCCACCCAAGCCCTCTTATACCATATCCTATCCTACACTACACGGTCTTACGACCATGCTCCCGGCTCCATCCCTAATCCCAATGTCACCACTTGCTCTTTCCCTACCATGCCATCCAAACCTCTTCACATTCCCTACCCTACTTGCCACACCCTCCCAGTCTGTAACTATCACAACCAAACCCTTACTCCTAATGTTTACCCGCACGAACCCAGTCCCATCCAGATTCCTATTCCCGCCACTAACGGCTCTATGCACAACGCCATCCAAACTCATTCACATATCCTACCGAAGTCTACTCACTCACCACCACCTCACCACCACTCCTTCCTCACACCCATTATTACCCCTCTCACTACCCATACCTTTTTTACCATACCATTTTTATCCCCAAAACAACTCCCAACATACACTCTTCCCATCCCAAACAATCAAAGCCCATTCTGCTACCCTACCTACCCACTCATTCACACCACAAAACCCCACGCCGATATAGTGGTGTCACGTGGTATTTAGTAGTACCGGACAACCGGGTGTAGTACCGGCATTTACAATTATTCTAAACATCATTACGACAAGACTTAGTATAAAGACAGGATGTCAAAGTCACAGTATCCGAACTACATGTACAATCTCTTCCGGTTTTCATAGCGTTGAATCGAGAGTACAAACGTTCGCTTATAACCAGTAGTCGGAAATCATTATGTTTTGAGATTTTATCCGGAATCTGCTGCGTCATTTATAGCTATTCAGCTTCGAAAATGTAAAGAGGTAAGTTTAATATAATTTGCTCTTCGGTCTTTTACTTTATTACTCTGTACAATGTCGTGTATGGGTGGGTAGTAATTGGTACAGTATTCAAATCGCCCTTGGCATGATTCTTAAACCATTTTGAGCATTTTCTTACATGTTTTATAAAAAATCTTTAGAATAAACGGAAGGCGTTATCAATCTACAGTTTGTTAGTTTTGATAAAAGAATGATAGATAAGTTTTGCACGACACAATCTCGTGTTAAATAAAGCTGTTCGGAAAAAAAATCTGCGACGGCAAGGAGTTTTTCATTGTACAGGGCAATAAAGTAAAATACCGAAGAGAAAATTATATTAAACTTACCTCTTTACATTTTCGAAGCTGAATAACTATAAATGATGCAGTAGATTCCGGATAAAAACTCAAAACATAATGATTTCCGGCTACTGGTTATAAGCGAATTTTGTACTCTCGATTCAACGCTATGAAACCCGGAGGAGATGGTACAGTGCGTTCGGATACTGTTAAAGTATAATGATATGAGTTTAACGGACAAAAGTGAGCATGGAGCGAGAATAACTGCTTTTTATATATAAAGTCAGGATGAAAAAATAAAGAATATGATAAAGAGTTAATCACATATGATGAAAACTTAACACAAAAGACATATTTTAAACTAGTCAGAATTTTAGATCAAAGCATATGATGCGACGTCAGAAATATAGGAGGCAAATGGTCATAGAAGGCGTATTTCAAATAAGGCAGCATCCTTCTATATCAGCACAGAATGCTACCTAGAAAAGACATGACGAAAGACAGCCAAGATTATTGCATTTCGAGTAAGACAGCCTTATACTAGATCAATACATATTGGAAGTTGCTAAGTTATGATAAAAGTGAACATTACATATTTTCAGTGCATAAGACAGCGTGTTATTTGACATTATAAAATGATGTCACGGAAGACAGCTTTGTACATCCACATAATATGACATGACTCAAAAGAATAGTAACCAAGAATGACTAAAATATTTTATTTACGAAAAACAGCATTTTAGATGACCATAACAGAACCGTGCTGCACAAAGACGGCATGCAAGAAAGTAATAATATAATGCTTTACTAACAAGAAATAAGAGTAGTTTAAGAAAGCATGATGGCAGGTACCAGCACATAATAGTAATTTGCCATAACATTAACTGGGTTTAGAAGGTATGATGGGAATTGAACAGTACATAATAATACATAACAGATCATCATGAAGATCGATCTAATGAGACAGCCATGGCGTTCCAAAGTGAACCATTGTCTGGAGAAACTGGAATAAGATTCATGAATTAAACTTAAAAACTTTCTTGAAACGTACTGGTTACTTGGAGTAAATGATATGCTATACTTTTAACTGCAAGGGGGGCAATTTAAAAGACACAAAATCTTTAACATCTTATTTCTTTGAACTGCTGATTAGGTGTCATAAGATTCATAGGGTTTCTGTTTGGCGGTTATAAGGCAAATCCGAAAGTGTAAAAATTTAAGCGCTTGCGCATGTGCATTAAGCGTTTCACATCGTCTGTGGTGTTTTCAATCAAATTGAAATAATTCTGGAACGACTAATGCAAATCGAGTACCGATTAGTTCATAAGGTTGTCTGAAGCCTCTCATGTGAGAAAACAACGTAGCAATTTTTGGAAATATTATTCTTTAAATAAAAATTCATTTATAATCTTTGTAACGTTTCTTTTTCTGTTCAGTATATATATTGTGCTGATGTACAGAGCGACTTTGTACGGCCTCTACACGGCATAAAGGCAGCTGCAGTAAAAATAAAATGATTTATAAAGGATCAT
This sequence comes from Ctena decussata, assembly GCA_963989385.1. Taxonomy (NCBI): domain Eukaryota; kingdom Metazoa; phylum Mollusca; class Bivalvia; order Lucinida; family Lucinidae; genus Ctena; species Ctena decussata. Next base: position 83,193,905 of record OZ022502.1, on the reverse strand, counting down.
CCTCTGGAAGCAAGACATTTGAGCCGTGACACGAGAAAACCAACAAAGTGGTTTTGCGCCAAGCGCAGACTCCGATCAGCCTGGGCAAACGTCCAGTCTGGTCAGACTCTTTCCTAAGTGCATAAAGGGTAGCTCAGGGTCTAGTCTACCTCCATGCGGACAGCGAAGACTCTAATCAGAATGGGCGGATGCCCATGCTGATATGAGTCTCAGCCAGGCGCACAACTACTTTGTTGATTTTCTCGTGCCGCGGCTCAAAATTTTATCAAATAATAGAAAATTGTTGACTCGTTTGAGTGAGTCCATTCATTGCCAGAGGTGTAACGTCACAACACTGCTCACGCCCTCTGGTGCGTTTGCTTAGAAAACCTAGGCACTGGATCTGAACAAATAGCATTCATTACTAAATGCGTATTTTTTGTTTGGCGCATGTAGTCTAGCTGGAATTCATCACTATTCCGAAAGTAGCAAGACGGACCCAGCTGCAAACATTCATTTATTTTCGCGTCAGGAAGAAATATTGTTTCTTACACGGTTTCTGTACACTTATTGATCTTTAATGGCGGGAGCACTGCCCAGTCTATGCTTGTAGTTAGTTCTTAGTTCTTTCGTCAGTGAAAACTTTTTCAATAAACATTCATTTATTTTCGCGTCAGGAAGAAATATTGTTTCTTACACGGTTTCTGTACACTTATTGATCTTTAATGGCGGGAGCACTGCCCAGTCTATGCCTGTAGTTAGTTCTTAGTTCTTTCGTCAGTGAAACCTTTTTCAAGGTAAAAAAGGTACACTTTTTATGCCCCCGCCACGAAGTGGGGAGGGGCATATAGTTTTGCCCTTGTCCGTCCGTACGTCCGTCCGTCACACTTTGTAGTATTGTTCTTGTCTCCGCAACTCCTCCTATAATATTTGTTGTAGGGAGTTGAAACTTGCAACACAGCTGAGACATGCATTGAAGATGTGCATAAAGGAAACAGAACTTTGATTCAGGTCTTTATTGCAGAATTATGTCCCCTTGAAAAACACACATATTTTGACCATATTTTACACTTGTAGTACTGTTCTTGTATCCGCAACTCCTCCTACAGTATTTGATGCAGAGAGTTGAAACTTGCAACACAGTTCAGACATGCATTGAACATGTGCAAAAAGGAAACAGAACTTTGATTTAGGTCTGAATTGCAGAATTATGTCCCCTTGAAAAACACACATATTTTGACCATATTTTACACTTGTAGTACTGTTCTTGTCTCCGCAACTCCTCCTACAGTATTAGATGCAGGGAGTTGAAACTTGCAGCACAGTTCAGACATGCATTGAACATGTGCATAAAGGAAACAGAACTTTGATTTAGGTCTTTATTGCAGAATTATGTCCCCTTGAATGACATACATATTTTGACCATATTTCAGTGGCTTATATACAAGCTCACCTTTTGTTGAGGCCCTAGCAGCCTAATTTATGAACTGATTTTGTTATAAGGTCACAGCTATATTGAGTATGACAATACCTCGAAGACGTTTGCATTTCAGGTTGAAAGAATCACAAGGTCAAGGTCACAGTTGCTATTTTCCGAAAAACTTGGGCATCGCTCTTGCGCTTTTATTTATGAATCGATTTTGATATAACTTCACACAAATGTTAAGTATGACAATATCTTGAATAAACAAGCTAGTTCTGACGAAATGCCGTCAGAGAAGTCAAGCCACATTGTGACAGTCCATTTCTGGGACGACATTTATGTATCAGCAATGTAAAACATTGCACTGCTTGGGCTGTTCTTAGAGATGAAGTCGTTAGTTTTCAGAGAGCTAAAACTTGTTACAGTCGAGACAAATACTAATAAGTCCTTTATTATTATTATTTATTTTGGTTTATTGACGGGGATTTTCTAAAAACTATAATGCAGTGAACTGAATAGTTACAAATATATCAACTGTATAAAAGTAGCATAAAATGCGAAATCAGTGGACTTTGAAATATGGGTCAAAATAACCCGGTAATATCGGTAATTGCACATTGCTGATGTACTAAAGTATCAAGTTGCTACCGTAACAGGCAATCTATTCATCTATCTCTTACAAAAATCTATATACCCGAGTCTAACAAGATTGGGGACGTACATACGCGCACGATCAAGTACACATATGCAGACAATCTGAATACAGTATACAGTGACTGACTAGAGTTTTAGGGTAATCGGGCACTAGAGGCACGTAGCGATTAGCTTATTAGATAATGGGCGTTAATCATTCTTTTGAAGTACCACCCTGTCTTTAGACAAAAAATGCAGAATTTCCGGGAATTTCCACGTGCACCTGGGTGGCACGGAATATGCCTAATATGTTTTAAGCATTGATCAGAACACAGGAATTTGACTCTTTAGTTTGAGTTTCATATGAAAATTTCATCAAAATGACGTACAACAGAAAATGATCGTCTTAACACTTCTTAAACGTTTCGTACAGAGGAAAGGGTATTTATATTATAAAACTTCACCGCAAAGGGAGGGGTATGATACCCTGATCAAACCAGATTTCCTGTACAGCACAGGCACTTGTTTCTCAAGAGGAGCTATAAGAGTAAGGGCATTTTTGTGTTGCAAGAGAGGCAATAATAGTGGGCATGTGTTTATATGAAACAAGTGCTGTACAGGTAAAGCTATGAAAAAAAAATCAGGTGACTATAGAATTCCCGAACATGCATTTTCTTTTAGGAGCTACTAAAGGGTATTGTTATGCTATTCTGCTACACAATAATAGTATATGGCTCAAATAATGATTTTCGCCAAATAAGCACTTCATATTAAAACCCCAAAAATGAAGTATCTGTGTTGGAAAACCATATTTATTTATATATAGTTCGTTTCGGTAAAACACGTGCATTCTGGTGCGTTCCCGTATTTTCGTGTTTTTACGTATTTTGTTAGTGTGATTTGACATTGCGTATTATATATCATTTGTCTTCATCTTAAGACGTACATTTTACCGCTAAGAGGGCATTTATGGGATTTTAACTCCCAACGCGGGTATTCTATCGCTGGTACGGATTACACATTTTACCTACTTTGAATTCGACTTTTTGTGTTTATAGTCTCAACTAGATCAGACTTACGTATTTTCTTAGTGGGTTTGAAATGATTTGTCCTATATGTAACTATTTCAATGCCTTAACATTATTTATTTTGCTGCTACATACATGTTCAGCCATTCGCAAAATTCCAATGCGGTTTACGCGGATGCGGGTGCGGGTTACACTTCTCATCTATTCTCCATTCTCGTTCCGGTATTTCTACAGACCGAATCCAAAGTACTCATTTCCTTTATTACTTGCGCATCTAGATCTAGTCCCACGTTTCAATTAATAATTGTTATCTACATGAGACTGTTAACAGACAGGTTTTAAGTTTTCTTTCTCGTATAATCGATTCTTTATTCATCAGTAAGCAATTAAAACACCAAACACATCACATAAAAAACTTGGACGCATATTAATATATAGTCAAGCCGTCTTGCGGCTTGACTAATTACCATTTCAGCACTGCAGGTTCAAGGTCAAGGTCACAATCGCTATTTTTAGAAAAATCTTTATCATCCCTCTAGCCCCTTTATTCCTTGACAGATTTTGATGTAATGTCACCCAAATGTTTAGTGTGTCAATATCTTGGAAAATTTCGCGATCCAGAATTTTAGGGTCAAGGTCAAGTCACGGTTGCTATTTTTAGAAAATACGTTGTCATCCCTCTGGAATGATTTTGACATAACTTTACACAAATATATAGCATGGCAATATCTGGGACAAATTTAAGTTTCGGCATTGTCGGTCCAAGGTCAAGGTCACAGATGCTATTATAGGTACATGTAAAACATTGTCAAGGTTCTATTACCTTTATTTGATAACTGATTTTGATATAACTTCACACAAATATTAAGTATGACAATATCTTAGGCAAGTTCACCTTTCAGGGTTGTAGAGCCAAGGTCAAGGTCACAGATGCTTTTTTAGTAAAAATTTGTCATCCCTGGAGCACCTTTATTATTGACAGATTTCGATATAATTTCACACAAATACCTCTTAATACAATACTCATCTAGTGAGGCATATGGCGGGGGCATTCACCACCTTTAGTGATTGTCTAGTTTACATCAGAATTTAGTATGTTGTGTGTTATCATGTATATAATACACCACTTGTACATGTGATTCAAATCAAAAGCTGTCTGTAGCACGATGGTCTGTAGGCTGTATGACTGATTCATCCTAAATTCAATGGTTTGGCGCCTGAACTTCATTATACGGTGTCTGTGGTCGGGCCATCCGTTAGTAAATGGCCGCGGCATGACGATACCAACGAAGTGGTATGTGCAAGCCTGGGCATCAAATGCTAGACCGCAAGAAAGCTTTACGGGAAGAAAGCTTCTGTCAATGAACGATAATATTTCGTTGAATAGCTTTTGGAAAAAAAATGCTGTGTTAGTCTGAAATAGCTTTATAGACTTAGTTCGATTTAATCTGTCAAAAAAGGTGCATACTTGTGTATAGGTAAAGATCTGTCCACGGAAAAGTCATTCATGCGTAAGAAAAATCCACGCAACATACATTTGAGCCACGACACGAGAAAACTAACAAAGTGGTTGTACGCAAAGCGCAGCATCAGATCAGCCTGGGCATCCGCACAGTCTGATCAGTGTCTTCGCTTTGCGCTTAAAAGGTAGGTAAGGCTCTAAGCTACCTCCATGCGGACAGCGAAGACTCTGATCGGACTGGGTGGATGCCCTGGCTGATCTGAGTCTGCGCTGGGCGCACAACCACCTTGTTGTTTTTTTCATGTCGCTGCCCATTTAAAGGCATACTCCCTCATATTTTCACCATCTCCAAAATAAACAATTTTACCAATTTCGTTAGATAATATATAATCATACCGAAATCCATTGTAAATATTCAAAAAAAGTGTTTCAGTTTAACGTATTTTTTAATGAAAATAAAATATCGAAACTGAAAATGTAAATGAACACTATCGTCGGCCAATAGGAAAGTTGTTACCACGCCTTACGGTCATATGACGATACCTAGGTATTTTTCTGATTCGTGCACGTGCTAGTGACGTCAGAGCAAATTAATTCTATCCAATAAGACAATTTCGGACGCGGTCCGCGACTGTAAAAAATTTATTTTATTTCTTATTTTAAAATTACTTTTCACAAAAACTTCTTCTAATTTATATTGTCAAATGTACAAATGGGTCATTTCAGAGTTACTGTGACAATATTTCATGGAAACGTTTTTGTAATCATAAATAAGGGTGTAAATCTTTAAAGTAAAGCATACGGCCAGTGCATCTGTTGCAGATGTCACTGCAATTTTTTTCCATAACATTTTTGAAAATAAGTCACTGCATCAGCTCTTTCCTAACATCAACAAATTTCTGTTCCACAGGTCGAGCTAAGCATCAAGGACACCTTATTCCAGGAAAAGTTTCTAAGCCTCACAAGAAGTTATTCTATCCTCTGATGGGTAAAGAACATAGTACATCAAGCTATGAGATTCTAGTCACTAACAACCCTAGTGCCATACAATGGGTACCAGCATCAAACGGTAAGACAAGGGGAGCCCAGAGATAAAAATAACTTGCAACACCTACACGACATTCAAGATCAGCTAAAATCTATCTGTTGCCTTTATTTCTAGGGCTGACAATAAAATGCACTAACCTTTACTTTCGTAGTGAATAATTTGAGCCGCGACACGAGAAAACCAACAAAGTGGTTGTGCACCCAGCGCAGACTCAGATCAGCGTGGACATCCGCCCAGTCTTGTCAGAATCTTCGCTAAGTGCTTAAAGGGAAGCTAAGGGACTAAGCTATCTCCATGCGGACAGCGAAGACTCTGATCAGACTGGGCGGATGCCCAGACTAACCTGAGTCTACGCTGGGCGCACAACCACTTTGTTGGTTTTGTCCTGTCGCGGCTCATTTGTATCATATACTGTAAGATCATTAATTATTACATATACATACATAAACATATTAAATTAATTATGACATATACATATATAAACATATTAATTCATAAGAAGAGAAAGAAATTTTTCAGCCATGACACGACAAAACCAACAAGGTGGCATGTGCGCCAAGCGAAGACTCAGATCAGCCTCTGCATCCCCCTGTCTGATTATGGTCTTCGCTGTGCACTTAAAGGGTAGTGAAGGGTCTGAGCTATATCCTTGCCGACAGCGAAGACTCTGATCACACTATATAAATTTCCAGGCTGATCTGTGTCAGAACTCGGCGCAGGCGCATCAGCCACTCTGTTGGTTTTCTCGTTTCGCGGCTCAGTCATTAAGATACTCAGGAGCAGGGGCCGTATTCATAAAACGACTTAAGTGGTTGCTATGCTGTTGCTAAGGCTAAATATCTATAAAGGAGATTCCCTACAACTATGAAATTTGCTCTGGAGGAACAGTCTTTGTAAGACTGTTCCTCCAGAGCAAATTCCATAGTTGTAGGGAATCTCCTTCAAAGAAATTTAGCCTTAGCAACAGCATAGCAACCACTTAAGTCGTTTTATGAACACGGTCCCTGAAGCATAAGCAGAATCATAACATCCAATGGGAGAAGTACTGACTGCAAATCTCAGATGCTGAACCCATGACAACTCCAGAAGCCGGCAACCTTATCGAAAGCTAATTTTCCTATGATTATCATTGACTTTCGTTTCGTTATTATCATTATTTTTTTCGTTTTGGTCAGAATATATGACGTCGCTGTTATTTAGCGAATAATGTGTCATAAAATCGTATGACCACACGTGTAATAACACTTTTGCGCGTACACGTAATGTCATTGACAACGCCCATGCCAACAATGCAGTTTTTATTGAAATAATGTTCAGTTTGAAGGCGATAAAATCCCATGTTAAAGGGTCATATGGTAAATAGAATCTTACTCATGGTCATTTCATATGAAATTTATGAAACTCACCGAAGGCTTGTTTCATAAAGTTCATATGAAATGACCACTCGTGTAAGATCCTCTATTTGCATAATGTTATTTAGGCCTACTATGTGGCACGTACAAAAGCGTAGAAAACACATTAGAGTTTAATTATTTTTACTGCTTCTTGTTTCCCCAGGCCGTATCCCTCAGAGTGCTTTCCAAGCTGGCAACCAAGGAAAAGATTCACTCTACATCGCCCGAGCCAAGGCTCCTGGTATCGGTGTGTGTCCTGGTAAACTTCACCCACCGCATGGCTTTTTCTTCTCTCTTGACGGAAAGGAACGAAAAGAGACCAACTATGAAGTTTTGGTTGTCACTGTGTCTTCAGATTTAGACAAGGGAAGTGACTCCATTAATTCGCTACATGAAAAGGACAAAGCCAGTAATGTCACAAAAACGCTAAAAGAGCTCAGTGTTGATAAACCTAGCGAGGAAAAGCCAACTGATATTCCCTGCGTAGACTAGTAAACAACTGAATTACAAGGCTCTTGAAGGATAGAGTACTTAGACGTCCTAGGAATGTGCCGTAAAGTGATCAAAGATCAAACTTTGCTAAAATTGCTTTCAGACCTTATTCGTAGGATCATACAGCTTTAAGAACGATTCGTATAAGATGCAAATACATTCCAGCACTGAACTATTGCTTTCTTGCCGAGAAAACTTTGCACAACTTTCAAGTTTATTTAGTTAATTGACCTGGAGCAGCCTTATAGGGGAGTTTATACCGTCCCTTTTAGCAGCTGTGGTTTTCACCTCGCTTATTGCGCGTATGTAAATCATCTAAACTGGTTCTGGCATCTAAACTGGTCCTGTCATCTATGTTTGGTCTTGTTCAGTCTCAAAATTGGTCCCAACTGGCATCTTCAATGTACACTGAACGAAACTTATAACTGTTCACCCTACAAGTTGTCGACGGGGTCTGCAAATAACACTTGGTGGTCAAAAGAAGAATGTTGCATACACAAGTTAACCCCTTGCTAAACTTTAAAGTTATTTCATTTCAATAGGACGCCTACTTCTCGCAAAGGCGCAGTCCGAACAAAGGTACCCTCGTTTCAAAAGGCACAAATTTCCTACAGAATAAATGATTTTAAACATCGTAGTTCTTGAGATACAAATCGTATCCGAAAGAGATACCCAAATACCTCCATTAAAGATTTCAAAGTAATGAAAGATTTGATGCGATCGGACTTGCTGTAAGGTGTATGCAATAACGCGAAGAAATGCACTATCGCTAGTTAAATCCCAGAAGTTCAGCTGTAAGCACATAATTCAGGTACAATGTTCGCGCTGCTCTGTAGACGTAACTATCGGGCGTACGGCATTGAGAGTTTTGGCGATATAGCACCGGTCCTGGATGTCTTCGGTAACGTTTGTTGTTTCGTATAAACTTCCAGTTCTGGAACACCAGGAACAGTAGTCCCCGTAAAAGATCTTCTTGAGCACACAACTTTTTACTTAAAATGTTTACATTAAAAGTCTATCGTAGTGTAAAATAATGAAATATCCAGGCGTTATAAGAATAATCTGTACATTAGACCACGTATGTACACTTTCTGTTGGACGCTGATGATGACTTTATGTTGCATTAAATTGTAGCACCTGCCAGCTTATTAGTTCTGGCGACGTGAAGTCTGTGACACAGCTCTGTAGATGCCTTCAGGATCACATAACATTCTGGTTTTTCTTTTATGAAAGGAAAGCAGGAACCGTCTAGGATCAATTTAACTAGACTTTCTCTATTGTTAAATAACTCTCTCCATCTAATGGCACCAAACCAGTCAATAACCGCAGATTTTATTTCAGAATACAATGCTTTTCTCTGGTGTATTAAAGAAGGACATTCCAACAACATATGCGCTAGATCTTCATAACTGAGACCACAGCATTTACAAGTTGCACTAACAGCAGCTCTGCTAAACTTATGACTAGTTGTTTGTAGTGAATATGTTCCTGTTAACATTCTACATTTTGGTAATGCCTTTTTATCCCCCGACAGAAAGGTCCGGGGGATCTAGCGATTACCCTGGCGTCCGTCCGTCCGTCCGTCCGTACACAATTTCTTGTCCGCTCTATATCGTGAATACCCTTTGGAATATTTTCATGATACTTCACAGTTATGTAGAACAGGTCATGAAGATGCGTGGCGTACAAGAATGGTTACTCTTGCTATTGTACTTTTTTAGTTATCTCCCCTTTGGTTTTTTTTTGTGGCAGATTCGTGTCCGCTCTGTAACTTAAATACCCTTTGGAATATTTTCATGATACTTCACAGATATGTAGAACAGGTCATGACGATGTGTCGCGAACAAGAATAACAATTCTTACTTTCTTACTTTTTGAGTTATTTCCCCATAATGGTTTTAGGTGTGATTTTTGGCAGATTCGTGTCCGCTCTGTAACTTGAATACCCTTTGGAATATTTTCATGATACTTCACAGATATGTAGAACAGGTCATGACAATGTGTCGCGAACAAAAATGACAACTTTTGCTTTCTTACTTTTTGAGTTATTTCCCCTTGATCATTTTAGGTGTGATTTCTTGTCCGCTCTATAACTTGCATACCTTTAGGAATATTTTTATGATAGTTCACGGATATGTAGAACAGGTCATGACAATGTGTCGCGAACAAGAATGACAACTCTTGCTTTGATACTTTTTGAGTTATTTTCCCTTGATGGTTTTAGGTCTGATTTCGTGTCCGCTCTATAACTTGATTACCTTTTTCATGATACTTCACAGATATGTAGAACAGGTCATGACAATGTGTAGCAAACAATAGTGACAACTCTTGCTTTCATACTTTTTGAGTTATTTCCTTTTGATTATTTTAGGTGTCCGCTCCATAGCTTGAATACCTTTTGAAATATTTTCATGATACTTCATAGATATGCAGAATAGGTCATGGCAAGTTGTCTCATACATGAATGACAACTCTTGCATTCATACTATGTGTGTTATTTCCCTTTGGTAGTTTGAGCTGCTGTTTGAGTCTCTGCTCCATATTTGTATAACCCTGGCCTGCTCCACAATTTTAATAACCTTATACCTTTTAGAATATTGATGATAATGCTGTGACATCTTATCAGTGTTCCTAACTCTCTCTGACCTCTCCACATCCCCCCCCCCCCCCCAAAAAAAAAAAAAAAAAAAATTTCCAGATTTCTATATTTGGATTCTTTGTCCAAATTCACTTACTAGAGAGCTCAAAATTAGGTTTGTAGGGCTTGTACTTTAGAAGTTATTCACACATTTTGAAAGTTGAGTGTATCATACGCTATACATTTGTGTACATGGTGGCTGTTTGAGATATTACCTCTTTTTAGCAGTCAAGCATACTGTTTTAGTCTGAGCGTTAGATAATCATGCATCTGTTAAACAGATAAAGTCAATAATGACAATATATTACTTATGTTTGTTTTGAAGTGCACCCTTTTTACCAAGGCCATGAGGGTCTTCGGTCGGGGGATTTGCCATCTCCTCTTTTGGCTATTTTCTTACATCTGTAACACACAGTTCTAAAGATTCCCATACTGGGTGGGTTTGACCAATTTCCATAGATTCAATATCCAGAAAACGAAGAGTAGATTTTTCAAATGCATCACTTTTCAGGGTTTCAGTCCAATAACTATTCACAGATTGTTTTACAATATTTTTCCAGGTCTCTTTTGCGGGCTGTTCAACTTTCAGTTCTTGCAAGGATTCAGAGCTCTAGATAAGACGGCGTATTTGATGATAATTAAGGATAATTTTTCTTATTTCTCATCGAAACCATATGTTGTGACCCCTCATCTGAACCGTCTCGTCGAGACGGTTCAGATGAGGGGTCACAACATATGTTTTTATGCAGAATTAACAAAAATTATCCCTAATTATCACCAAATACGCCCTCTTATCTAGAGCTCTGACCTGGATGGTAACTGATATAACTCCAGAATACTTTGAACTCTGCTATAGTAGCTTAAGGTATTGTCAAGGTTTACTGCTATCTGGCGTTCTGTTACCTCTTTTATAGTTTCATTTGATGAGACCAAAATATTATATAATAAACTCAACTGCCTTTTGTGTAACTCTGCCTCTATAGGAAGTGCACCCAGTAGCAGGTACACAGCACAGGTCGCTGTTCTCGCAGGTAAGGATTGTCTACATGGAATTTTGACAATAAATTCAGTTGACTTAGCGTAAGTGGTAAAACTTCTAGTCCAAACAAGAGTCTGGGTATAACATAGCACTGGTAGATTCTGTATGTAACGCAAGGATTTAACCCGCTTGAACCGTGGACTACCGTAGTAATAACTGCATACAGGGTACGACGAGCCAACGTTAGACGTTCCTCGATGTTGACATTCCGAAGAATGAAATTCGTCCCAGAAAAACAGTTTAATTGAAATTTTAAATTTTATCAAGAAACCGGAAGTGTGCGAAATGGGTGACAATATCCGGTTGCACTGTTGACTCACTAGGCTCTATAGGGTATGGCCTTGTAGGCCAAGATCTAAAACTGCACATACATTGATTTCAACTTGATGTTTTAGAAGATTTTCAAGATCTGTTTTCATTTCTCGGAAAACGCTTTTTTTTAAATTGCGTAAAAACTACGTCTGCTAAGAAATTTTGACTTTTTAGTGTTTTTAGTTTGATATACCACATTGTTCACATTCGCACTAAAGACTGTATGAAAAAAACGTTTAAGCAACGTATTCTCTCAAACAATTGCATTTTTATACGCCCGTTTTGAAAAAACGGACGTATTATGTCGTGGAGTTGTCCGTCCGTCCGTCCGTCCGTCCGTAAACATTCTTGTGCGCGCCATAACTCAGTAACCATTTGGGATATCTTCATGAAATTTGGTAGGCGTATGTATTAGGTTGGGGGAACGTGTCGCGTACAAGAATGGTTGCTCCCCCTTCCTTAGTTTCCAAGTTATGCCCCTTTGATTAATTTTTTCCCTGCAAGTCTTGTGCGCGCCATAACTAGATAACCGTTCGGGATATCTTCATGAAACTTCATAGCAATGTGTATGGAGTCCCAACGATGTGTCGCGTTTAAAAATGGCTGCTCTGCCTTTCTTTGTCTTAGATTATAATCCCTTTCATTAATCTTATTGGCTATTTTTGTGTATATAACAAAAAATATATTTTCAGGGGAGGATAGTAGAACAAAGAATGGTTCATCTAGTATAATTAGGTTATCTCCCTTGTTCTACTTTGACAAGCAGCTTAAACAACAGTATTTGATGTGTTAAATATCTAAATAATGTTGCAGTCATTATACCCCTGCTTTGAAAAAGTGGGGGGTATACAGGTTTACATCTGTCCGTCTGTCCTTCTGTCCCCTTTTAATCAAATTTTTCATCAAAGATTTCTTCACAACCATACACGCTAGACTGGTCATATTTGGCATAAAGGTTGATGACGACATGTTGTACTGTGGGATTGAGAACCAGCCTTCTCCTGCTTATTCTTCCCTGTATTTGTCCAATTTTCTTTCTTTCCATCCTTCGAGTAATGAAATTTTACGTCAAAGATTTCTCTACAACCATGCAAGCTAGAGTAGTCATATTTGGTATGCAGGTTGATGACGACGTTGTATCGTGGGATTGAGAACCAGCCTTCTCATGCTTATTCTTCCCTGTATTTGTCCAATATTCTTTCTTTCCATACCTTGAATAATAAATTTTTTCGTCAAAGATTTCTCCACAGCCTTGCAAGCTAGAGTAGTCATATTTGGTATGCAGGTTAATGATTACTTACTGTATCGTGGGATTAAGAACCAGCCTTCTCCTCTTTTTCTTCCCTGTATTTGTCCAATTTTCTTTCTCTCCTTACTTTGAATAATGTAATTTTTTGTAACAGATTTCACAGCAACCATTCATATTTGGTATACATGGTAACAATGATTTTTCTCTCTCTATGCTTTTTGTTACGAAAATAACACCATTTGATGTTAGCAGTTAAGCGGGGGTATAGTCGGATTCGCCAACAGTTCTACTTAATTATAGAGTGGTTGCCTCTGTTTGTCTCCTGTGCATCCTTTTGTAAACAATTTTGTTCATTCTGCAACTCCTTTAGGACATTGAAACGGGCGTATAATGCGCCGCTTGCGAAGCCCTTGTTGGATTTTTTCTCCCACCCAAAATTGTGCCAAAGCATCACAGATATTTCAAAAATATCACTAAACTTTAGCCCATAACAATGCATATGATTTCTGATTTTATGCATTTTGATACTGTCGCTTTTAGACAGAAAAATGCAGTTTGAAATATGGACGGTTATATTATTCGTTCAGTGTATTGTGGTGAGCTAAGCAAACTAAAATGGTCCTGTTCCCTAAGCGTATATATATAATTAGCAGTTTGTGTGCTAAAAACTGCTTCTAACGACGTGATAGATGTCCGGCGTTTATGTCAAGCCATTTTCAATAACATTTGTCTCGTGGCTGCTTTCGTGCGTGCGCGCGCTTGTGTGTGTGAGGGGCCTAGAATAGCTCTCGCCTCCTTCCTACGCATATGTCGATTGATTTTCAATAACAACTCCATGTATTCGCGCCTCGTGCACTTGCGCATCCATCTCTGCGTCGAGTCGAAAAGTGTTTGATGTTAGCGCAAGCAGACAAGAGAAAACTGAATAATTATACGAACAGCCTCTGTAGAGTACCCTTGGACCAGACATAATGCTTATAGGTGACAGTACCTTTAAGGATAGTAACTGGGCCTATAGGTGGCATTTGAGTACCTAAGGGGTGGGCATTGGGCCTATTAAAGACGGCACGGATGCGCATTTTGGCCTATTGGTGACAGCAGAGTACCTCAGAGATAGACACTTGATCCATAGGTGACATAAGATTACCTTAGAGATATGTACACGGCATAATGGTGGCAGCAGAGTACCGTAGGGATGGACAGTGGGCCTTTAGGTGACAGCAGAGTACCTCAGGGATAGGTACAAGGCGTACTGATGACATTATAGTATCCAATGGATATATACCGGAGCTACAGTGACAGTAGGGTACCTCAGGGAAACGCGCAGATCTCACAGGGGACATAAAAGTATAATAGTGATATACACTGGAGCTACGGTGACAAAAGAGTACATCAGTGATAGATACTGGGCATGTAGGTGACGGTAGATGCCTCTGGGAAAGATACTCGGCCGGCATGTGACATTACTATACCTAAGGGATAGACGAACTGCCTACAGGTGACATTAGAGTTCAAAAGATATAGACACGGTGCCTATGGGTGACAATAGAGTACCTCAAGGACAGACTCTGGGTCTATATGTGATAGGCGAGTAACTCAGAGACAGATGGTGGGATAGATACTGGGCATATAGGTGACATTAGAGTACCTCGGGGATAGATACTCGGTCTACATTTGACATTACAATACCTAAGGGATAGATGAAGTGCCTATATGTGACATTAGAGTTTATAAGGGATAGGCACTTTGCCTATGGGTGACAATAAGGTAACTCAGGGACAGACACTGGGCCTATAGGTGACAGTAGAGAACCTCGATCAGGGACAGATGGGGGGACCAACAGGTACAGACAGGGGTGGGGGCAATAGGTAATAGAATAGTAGCAAAGGGGACTGACCCTTGGTCGATAAGTGACAGGAGAGAGTTACAGAGACGGACCCTTTAGTTGCTTGCAGAGTACCACAGGACAGACACTTGATACGTAAGTAATCTAATTGAATACATAGCCAAGACTGACATAGTCGCAATATCATAGAAGAGTACCTTCCCTCCGGGATAGGAACAGGGCCTATAGGTGAACGTAGAGCAAATCATAGACATGCACTAGGCCTATTAGTGACAGTAGATTGCAACCGGAAAAAGCTTGAGTATAGAGGCGACAGTAGGGTATGGCAGGGCCTATAATTGATAGTATAGTATCCCAGGCCCAGACACCGTATCTTTAGGTGATAGTAAAATACCGAAGGGACAAACATTGGACATGGGCACATGAATACCAAAGCCAAATAGATACCGTTTCAGTATTGATATTGGAGTACCATAGGAGCAAACGGACTTATAGGAACAGACACTACGGGCATAAAGAGCTGTCCTATTGGTGTCAGTAGAGACAGATCATACGTGGTCCGTAGGTGCTAGCGGAGTACCACAGGGACAGGTACCGGGCCTATACTATCACCTTTGACAGTTAGGATTGGGTCAACATTCAAAATGGCATAAGAATAAGTTTGAACCTTTCCTGAATGTTGGAATGATAATTTTACAAGTTCAGTTTTAAATGGTAGTCGCAATACTAAAGGTCATAGGTGACAGATTTGGCCCGGCACCTGTCCCGCTGGTACTCTGCTATCACCTGTAGACCATGTTTGATCTGTCCCGTAGTTATTTTACTGACACCTATAGGACAACTCTTTATCCCCGCAGTGTCTGTTCCTCTAAGTCCGTAGTCTGTCCTTATGGGACTCCACTTTCTTCTATGGAAACGGAAACTGCCTATTTGTTGCACTCTAATGTCTTTATCTGGGCCTGGGATACTCTACTATCAGGTATAGTCAGGATGGCTATCTTTAACATACCCTACTGTCGCCTATAAAGGCTGTCTCTGTTCTGGCTGCGCTCAACTGTCGCTAATAGGCATCACTCTTATGCTATCTATAGGCCCAATGTTTATCTCTAAGCTACTGTACTGTCACCTATGAGCCCTGTGCCTATCCCAGACGAACTCGTACGCCACCTACTGGCCATCTGCCTATCGCAAAGTTATTCAATGGTCATCTGTAGCCCAAGTGTTTATCCCTGAGGTACTCTACTGTCGCCGATCTGCTCAGCAGCCATCCTTGTTGTACTCTACTGTCACCGTAGCCCCAGTGTATATTCCTTGAATACTATGTCACCAATGAGCCCTGTACCTATTCCCTGATGCACTCTAAGTACTGTCACCGTAGCCCCAGTGTATATTCCTAGAATACTCTGTCACCAATGAGCCCTGTACCTATTCCCTGATGCACTCTAAGTACTGTCACCGTAGCCCCAGTGTATATTCCTAGGATACTCTGTCACCAATGAGCCCTGTACCTATTGCCTGATGCACTCTAAGTACTGTCACCATAGCCCAAGTGTATATTCCTAGAATACTCTGTCACCAATGAGCCCTGTACCTATTCCCTGATGCACTCTAAGTACTGTCACCATAGCCCAAGTGTATATTCCTAGAATACTCTGTCACCAATGAGCCCTGTACCTACTCCCTGATGCACTCTAAGTACTGTCACCGTAGCCCCAGCGTATATTCCTAGAATACTCTGTCACCAATGAGCCCTGTACCTATTCCCTGATGCACTCTAAGTACTGTCACCGTAGCCCCAGTGTATATTCCTAGAATACTCTGTCACCAATGAGCCCTGTATCTATTCCCTGATGCACTCTAAGTACTGTCACCGTAGCCCCAGTGTATATTCCTAGGATACTCTGTCACCAATGAGCCCTGTACCTACTCCCTGATGCACTCTGAGTACTGTCACCGTAGCCCCAGCGTATATTCCTAGAATACTCTGTCACCAATGAGCCCTGTACCTATTCCCTGATGCACTCTAAGTACTGTCACCGTAGCCCCAGTGTATATTCCTAGAATACTATGTCACCGATGAGCCCTGTACCTATTCCCTGATGCACTCTTAGTACTGTCAGCGTAGCCCCAGCGTATATTCCTAGAATACTCTGTCACCAATGAGCCCTGTACCTATTCCTGATGCACTCTAAGTACTGTCACCATAGCCCCAGTGTATATTCCTAGAATACTCTGTCACCAATGAGCCCTGTACCTATTCCCTGATGCACTCTAAGTACTGTCACCGTAGCCCTAGTGTATATTCCTAGGATACTCTGTCACCAATGAGCCCTGTATCTATTCCCTGATGCACTCTAAGTACTGTCACCGTAGCCCCAGTGTGTATTCTTAGGATACAATGTCACCAATGAGCCCTGTACCTATTCCCTGATGCAGTCTAAGTACTGTCAGCATAGCCCCAGTGTATATTCTTAGGATACTATGTCACCAATGAGCCCTGTACCTATTCCCTGATGCACTCAAAGTACTGTCACCGTAGCCCCAGCGTATATTCCTAGAATACTCTGTCACCAATGAGCCCTGTACTATGATGCACTCTAAGTACTGTCACCGTAGCCCCATTGTATATTCCTAGAATACTATGTCACCGATGAGCCCTGTACCTATTCCCTGATGCACTCTTAGTACTGTCACCGTAGCCCCAGCGTATATTCCTAGAATACTCTGTCACCAATGAGCCCTGTACCTATTCCCTGATGCACTCTAAGTACTGTCACCGTAGCCCCAGTGTTTATTCTTAGGATACAATGTCACCAATGAGCCCTGTACCTATTCCCTGATGCAGTCTAAGTACTGTCAGCATAGCCCCAGTGTATATTCTTAGGATACTATGTCACCAATGAGCCCTGTACCTATTCCCTGATGCACTCAAAGTACTGTCACCGTAGCCCCAGCGTATATTCCTAGAATACTCTGTCACCAATGAGCCCTGTACCTATTCCCTGATGCACTCTTAGTACTGTCACCGTAGCCCCAGCGTATATCCATTAGATACTTAAAAGTCACCATTGAGCCCTGTGCCTATCCCTGAGGTACTCTACTGCTACCTATAGGCCAAGTGTCTATCCATGCGGTATTCTGTTGTCAACTATATGCCGTGTACATATTCCTAACTTATAGGTCAAGTTACTCTGCTGTCACCTTTAGGCCAAATGCGCATCCCTACAGCCTTTTAAAGGCCAAAATTTATGTCCATCCCTTCGGTATTCTAATGCCAACTATAGACCCACTGTCTATCTTTAAAGGAACTGTAATGTCACCTGTAAGCCACACATGCATATAGGTCAAACATTGTTCCTATCAAACTGCACATGTGAAGGTTCGTGTGGGACATGGAACCCAGTCGCTCAAATCGAAAATCCCATGCAAATTGAAGTATTTAGTCACAGTATTAGGATATGTACTGCATACTCAGATCAGACTGCTCCTACTGGAAACGTTGCGATTTCCTATTCAGTCTAATTTGAAATGTTGTAGCGTCAATAAATTACATGGAGTTGAATATCAAATCGCCATGACAGGCATAATTTTACAATAAAAAATATTACTATTTCTGCTAACAATAAATAATTATTATCATTATTGCTATTGACGGAGAACTATACGAGTGTCCTGTAAACGATAATGGGAACCAGAACGATAATAGAAATAGACGTCAATCGTCGCATAATGCTGACCGGTATGTCAATAACACGGCGACGTCATCAGGGACGTCGCGAGGCGGATCTCCACGTAATGGCGTAGCGATGCGGCAGAGTGATGAAACGTTCTCTAATGCGGTATCGAACATAACGCCGCGAAGACCATTTAGCCGGTACATCTCCGCCAGCTTCCGGTGGTCGAGAGACGGAGTCTATGGACGAAGCTAGCAACTACTAGGGAAGTCAGGAGTGTCAAATTTCCATTTTGCTATGGAAGGTGCAGGATCTGGTGAAAAAACGAATGCCCACTTGGTTTCTTTCACTCCTTGTAAATTAATAGACACTGACTTTCCCTGTAAACGGTATAAGGGCTTGTACTCGTATATAATTAAAAGATATGCACAAACATTTCTGCATCAGGCCCCGAACACTATAGCAAAAGCACTTTTGGATACCTTGATACTTCTGCAACTGGTCAAAATGTGAAAGGTATCCAAGAGGCCTTTTTGCTATAGGTCTCTACAATTGTCAGGGCATG
The DNA here is from genome assembly GCA_963989385.1 of Ctena decussata. NCBI lineage: Eukaryota > Metazoa > Mollusca > Bivalvia > Lucinida > Lucinidae > Ctena > Ctena decussata. The sequence goes on along the minus strand of OZ022502.1, from coordinate 83,175,123 downwards.
CAACAAGAAAAACACTGCAGCTTCGCATGTTTTTTTTTTATTGAAAGACTGCCGATTTATTTATTTATTTATATCTGTTTTGCAAGTACGCGTACGATTTGCTGTTGTTGTTTTTTTTTTTTCTTGAATACTGCGTACAATGACTGCGCACTAAATACTCTCTAAATTGGGCTGAATACTGTCTACGATTTGGGGGTTACACCCTTAGATAAGGCGTCTTGAATTTTGAAAATCATTACTGCCTAGACAAAAAATACACACCAACTACGGAGAGGATTTAGATTAATTAATTGCTTAAGACACGAGAAAAAGAAGGACCATACACCTTCTTTTATTGTTGATAAGTATTGACCTGTCACTCATTTATTTCCGTCAATAACCTCGGATGTTTTCGTTAGTTTTAGCGATGATTTACCGGGAAATACTGCTGCTTGAAAATAATACTGTCAACCTTATCTCGATGACGTCGTAGCATAGTGGTAGAGGCCCCCGACTGCGAAATCAAACATCGTAAGATCGAATTTTATATCCTTCGTTTATAGTATTTTTTTTTACTGTTTTTCTTTTTTAATGTTATGAATGAAAATGCATAATTTTACTTAATAACTTTAAGCGATTTTCTGTCGTTTGGGGTTTTCCCAATATATTTTCTTGGGAACGTAAGTGTCCCGGTTTCTTTTGATTCCTACGTACTCTGACAATTGTCCTTTTGCTGACACCAGCTGCACTTATCACCGATAAGAACCACTCTACTCTGAAAATTCATTCGTTGGGGGCTGTACCAATCCACGAGGGCAAGTTTGTGTTGACACATTGTTGCCCTGTGCATAGTTTAAGGCAGCAAGTAATCTTTATTTTACATTTTGAAATTATTTTTCAAGTGGATCTTGTAAAACACCTATTCTTTATTGTCTTTCTTAAATCACAAAGCTCAAATGGCAAAATTACCTGAATTGCATCCCATTTTACTGTGTATGTTGTTACGTCGCGTGTAGAAAGTGTGTTTACACAATCGATTCCTCCACCTCAATGTCTAATTTGTTGTATTTTACGATTGCAAGCATTGGCTAATGCAACAAAGATAAAATGAACTAAGTATGGCATATTTCTGTTCAGCGACAGCGAATTTATTTGCAATTTTATCTCTGTAGGCCGATTTTCGAATGTCGGGGGCACAGTCCCAATTGTTGAGTGCTTATTGTCTCTTGAATATATGATCCTCCTCCAGGTGCTTGGTTTTCCTAAAAATGCTTTGATGTGGAAGCAATGAGTATTTTCTTTTTCTTTGGTTTAAACAATATTTATTCCTTCAAAAATATGCATCTGAATAAATATACAATATAAACAAAGAGGATCTGAACGGAAGCTCTAAGCTTATAGAGTCCATTTCCTCGCTTATAGAGTCCATTTCCTCGCTTATAGAGTCCATTTCCTCATTTCTTTTTCTTTGAAACTGAGATATTTTTCGTCGACATTGCTGTATGATTTACATGTACATGTGATAGAAGAAAGATAGTGCATCACTTTCAACAGTTGGTCGAGCGATGGTGATTGGTAACTTTCAGCGCCTGGCCCGTGATATTAGTTTGGCTGATAGTGCGGCAAAGGGCTATTGTACTTGCAGTAGGTGCGGGTGGGTCCTTTTGGACATTTTCTCGCGCCTGTCATCTCTTCCTTCTCTCTGTCTCAGGCTGAAAGACGGTCCGAGAGTGACGAGGTCTTCTCAAAAGCCTCGTTAAACCTAAAAACAAACAACCAAGAAACCAACCAAATTAATTATCTGAAACATTAAAATTTTGTGCCGAGCATGATTGCCCGCTAGTTTTACGGAAAGAAAAAAAAATACATCATAAGTGAGAGTCGAACCCATAACTCCAAGATGAAAGGCTCAATGCCTAATCCACTGTACCACTTGATACAGTGATACTGTTTCTGTTTAATAGTAATGTACATATTGGCGCTGCTTTCACCTGTTCGTAATCGGCCACCGTGAATTTACGAAGGTGGACGGAATATTCATGAGCGCCAGGTCAGTACTTACGAACAATATATGAGGAGACAACTTTTGTGACTTCTAAATATTTACTTCCCCGGACAATAAATTAAACCTTCCGAAAATAAGGTCAACTCCTTAAAGAAAGGAGTTTGCTCCTAGTGCAGCAGAACATTTCCTTTAAAAGCTAACCCAAATTGAGAAGCGGGGGGTGGGGTGTGTGTAAAATTCTAACGGGAGAGTTGCTTCCCCTGAGGTTGTACCTATTCACCTTAACCCGTTCACACGATCTGTTAGGTCACTTTCTGATTATCCTATGCCAACTGCACAGCACCTGTTCAACGTTGTCTTTTCGGAGCAAAGCGTATCCATAACTCACCTGTTCAACAAAATAAAAATGAATCGTTATTAGACAAAGATTTGTTAAACGGCATAGTTGCCTTACTTTACCCGCGAACAGTTCAAAGATTCAGATCAGCCAGCGCCACACAGGCTGATTAGAATCTTCGCTATTTACACAAATAGCATATTACACAAATAGCATATGACTTATATACAAGCTCGAAGACGGACTGGGCAGCTTTGATATGTAGTCGATGTCCTTCCGTATTTTATGTTTTCCCCCTCTTGTGCCGGCTCAAATTATGCAGATGCACAGACTCACAGCATAACGGTTTTTCTGATTACAATTCACTAGGGGAGAGTCGGGTAACTTCGGACAGGCGGGTAAATTCGGACATACCATTGCAAACAGTGAAAAATCCAGATGAGATGGCTCATGATGAGCGGTCTCAGCAGGATTTTCACTGTTTGGCCAGTTATTGTTTTGTTAGTTCCAGACAACTTACATATAAAGGAAAAAATGCCACTGTCCGAATTTACCCGCTGTCCGAAGTTACCCGACTCTCTCCTAACGCTCGGTAGTTCAGTAAGTAAGCGCTGGCTTGCTGAGCTTGCTGCCCGAATTCGAATCCCGCTCGTGACCAAACTCTTTGCAACTGCAGACGGTGTTCTATAGCACACAACCTTTTATTATCACCCTTTCATCAGCCCGATATTACTGAAATACGGTTGGAAGGTCCTTTACTCCGAAAGTCATCCAGCCAGTCATTTTTTTTTCAAATGAGTAGAGTTTCTTTTCTTACGCAGTATAGACAGTAGCCTTACTATAGGATAAGCCGGTGGTAATAAATTAACGCTAGTTCAGCGGATACAATAAATATTTTCGAGTGGCTGAAAACTGAGTTAAATTCATTCGAACTCTTCCTTTGGTTGTTAATAATTATAAATTCATAGCCTAGACTTTTATGGTACTAAATTAATTCAGAATGTTTGGTAAACTCCTTGAGAAATCTGTTTATCTTGTTTTGTGGACAACCGTGTTGAACATTTGTATTGCGTTTGATTTGACCATTCTACATACAAACGACGTTCATGCGCGTATTGAGCAATTCAACGCGTATGGAAGCGAGTGCAGAGAACAAGACGCACAGGACGGCGCGTGCTTTGGTGGCGAAGCCAGAAGGCTGACAAAAGTAAGCGAAATTAGGTCACAGCGACCCAACGTTTTACTTCTTGATGCGGGAGACAGATTCGTGGGAACCCTTTGGTTTACCAAATACAAAGGACTAGCTGATGCATTCTTTATGAACAGATTTCCTTACGATGCTATGGTAAGTTTCTTGTATTTTTTTTTTCTTATTTGTGTACATGTATATGCTTGTATATGCTTCAGAGAGAACTGCCTGCAATTTTACGATGTACCCGTTGCAGAATTCTAAACCAGCAGTAGATCCTCCTTTCCATCTTGTTATAACCACACTGTAAAAATTTCTGTAGATTTTACGGTAGAATACCTGGCAACCAGATGCCGGTCCATTTCCCGTTATTGTTACGGGCGCCCGTAAAGATTGGCAAGAATCATCACGCAGTGTAGGTTAGAATAAGACGGGTATTGTTTTGGTCATATATCAATTTAACACTACGAAGGTATTTTCGAGTGTGGTCAGCTAACGTGATTTCCACAAATGTGCTACAGGCAGATGCCGGGCCGCGTAGCGCAATCGGTAGGGCACCTAACTCATATGTCAGAGGTCCTTGGTTCGATACCCGGTCTGGCCACATACTTTCATTTCTCCTTCTGCTGATTCAAGAAGGGCAGTTGTCAGTTACTGGCGAAAGTGTGTGCACTTAGTACTGGTTAACCGCTGAGGAGGTCTAAACCTGCCCAGGAATAGTGTGGTTAGGTTAACTGACCATCCCGACATGACCCTAGATGTTTACCGTGGACGTAAAGCAACAAATCAATCAATCAGGCAGATGCCCGTAATAATAATCGGAAATGGACTAACAGCTGGTTACTAGATATTTAGTCGTAAAATCTTTGGAAAGCGACTCTGTCTTTTGAGATTTCTTGTAACATACAACCGGAAAAAAGTTAAGCACCCCCAATAAAAATTCACTTGTTTCCATCGAGCATCATAGAAAGAACAACCAAATGTTAAAATTGATTTTGAATGCAATTCAAAAATTGGTACATCTAACATGTTCTGACTGAATTTGGGGCCATCATTTGCGAAAATGATGGCACTTTTTTTCTGGAATAGCAAGACGGTCTTGTAGGGGTTGAACTTGACACACTTATTCACAGACTCATTGAGTTACATACATTTTACAAGCTTTAGATTTCATGTGCTTGTCAAGTCACTCATTTCTGGATATAAACAACCAATGAAACACGAAGTAACCTGATTGCAACCCCAAAGTTAAACAAGCAAACTTTTCGTACAAAACATAGTGCGCGCTTTCAATTAAATTTTTTGACTGATTTACTTCCAGCTGATGCCCATTTATACGGATATCAAGAAGCAGTATATTAGGGCTTTATAATTATGAAAAGAGACGGTTTGGAATTCTATCAGTGAAAAGTTTAGATTAAACGTTTGCAACAATCATTGGGGTGCTTAAATTTTTTCCAGGTGTATAACTAGCTTGTGATAGCATTAAGTATACTCAGGAATCCTGTAGAAGATTGAACTGCTACAGCAGCAAACAAACTGCATACTTACCTCTACAAAGGTCAATACATGTAATTGTATATTGTCACCCCTGGTTAACTATGTATATAAAAGGGCTGTTACGAAACGAAAAAGATCTGTTACGAAACGAAAAAGAGTCATCGTCACGACTTGATCAGATTGTTTGGTAACTATGACTCTTTTTCGTTTCGTAACGGCTCTTATTTTGTTTCGTAGAATCCTTGAAAACATAGTTAACCAGGTGTGATTATGCAGTGAAACTATGGTTACGGTTTAGAAAATTCCACCCTGAATGGATGGATGGATGGATTACAAGCAGATGAGTCGGATGGATGGATGGGTGGATGGATTGCGATTTCACGCCCTTTTCGACAGCATTTCAGCCATACCAAGACGATGAGAGGATAATAATGACAGGCTGTGTGCAATGGAACCCCGATTATGGTTGAAAATATTTCCGCCTCCAGGGTGGAATCCACTCCACGGGGTCCTGCCCCTCAAATGGGTCGGGCCACAAGTTAAAACAGTAATCCGCGGATCCCTGTTCTATGGTTAGATTCCCGGTGCTGGACCGATTTTTATGCTCTAATTCTGATGTGAATAGTGAATAGTGAATACTGTAAGATAGAAGAGTTTCAACAGAAATTTTAAAATCAGTTAATTCACAAGGCCCCAAAACTAGATTCAGTGTTGATTCAAGTTACAGGCTTGCTGGGCTGCTATCGTAAGATATCTCTGAAGGAGTAGTCTGATATTCTGGGCCTAATTGTATTGAGTTTGCATCTACATGTTTTATATGATAAGAAGCATTTTATATACTGCAATGTGAAACCAAACATTGAGGTAAATTTCGGCAATTATTCAAGGTGTCCGGATTGTTTGAATTTTTGACCGTAATAGGGGTTATAATTGAGTCGCGACTTGACGAAACCACCAAAGTGGTTTTGCGCCCAGCGGAGACTCAGATCAGCCTGGACATCCGCCCAGTCTGATCAGACTCTTCGTTAAGCGCTTAAAGGATAGCTAAGGGTCTAAGCTACCTCTATGCGGACAGCGAAGACTTTGATCAGACTGGGCGGACGCCCAGGCTGATCTGAGTCCGCGCTGTGCGCATAACCACTTTGCAAGTTTTGTCGTGTTGCGGCTCATATGTGTCATAAAATTTACAATGACCCAAAAAAGGAGATAAAATTGAATGATAAAAAAGCCCCAGAGCCACGAGATGTCAAAAGAACAATCGCCCCTTTACAATTACATTAAACAGGCTCGATAAATACCCGTCATAATACTATCTCAGAGCAATCCGTATACGCTTTATACGCTTAATACCAGTCTGATTATTAGACTGACACTGATTGCTCTGAAAAATGGTTTGGATTGACCCTTATGATGACTGGTGACGATCGGATCTATATATACACAGAATTAAATGACTTTCGAATAATTATTGGTTTAAGAAAATCTGAAGTTTCTGTTGAAAGAATTTCAGGTTATAATGTCATTGAAATATTAGCGGAGCATGGCATACACTGTTTGTCTTGCTCCCATATCAATGACGTCATGGATATATTACCAGAGAAACTAAAAGTTCATATTGATGCCAATGTGACGTCATAGAGACGTCATTCTGCCAAGGTACACGCACAACAGCTGGTTATTCCATAGGTGATATCGTAACAGATCTATGCCATCATCTCACTTATTATTTGAGAGGAGAATGGCATACAGTGTATGCCATGCTCCTCTCAGATTATAAGTGAGATACTACATGAAATTCATACAATAAAAAGGTGTGAATTTCTCAAACCTATAGTTCATTCTCAAATAATTATTTCTCTGTTATGAATAAAACTGGTGTTTATACTAATTATATACAAATAGTCCGTGCCAGAGCATAAAACTGGTTGAAATTAATTCAGGTATACTTCAAGTCAAAATTGTATACCCTGTTGTTTGAATGTAAACAGACCACAATATTAGTCAGTTTAAAATGCAATCCTCATTACGACCCATGTCAGGCCGATTATTGCACTGACGTATAGAGTGTATACAGGAATGCCCAGAACACGGGATCAAATGGATCGTATCATGACTGTTTCGTTTTCGTCGTTTCTTGCGTGTTAGAATCGAAATGGATTCTTTCTAACAGTGATTTGTTGCTCAATATATCACTGGTTGTCGGTCAGTCGTCAGTGAATATATCACTCGCGCTTCGCGCTTGTGATATAGCCACTTCACGACTGACCTCCAACCAGTGTTATATTGGCCAACAAATTACTGTAAGCAAGAATCTATTTCTTGAGTATGATTCTATACTGTTTGCCGTTGCATCCACATCTCTTTGGCGCATAATTGCATTGTAAAAAAAAAAAAAAAAAAAAGTTCTATTTTTAGAGCAGTTACAGTAATTATTTTGGTTGTCTCATTATTTTATAATTTTACGGCACACCTCACAGAATGTCTTGACCTGTAATCAATAAATTCAGTGTTTGCCACCATGTATTACTAGCATTGTCTAATCAAATTCTTTATTACAGTTGGGTTAACAACAAGTTTGCAAACGTAGATTAACGCCGTAGCTGTTTCTGTTTATACTAACCCCCATTCTATATATATGTATACATTGAAATCTTTAAGAAATGCATTTTTTAATTTACTTTAATGTATCAAAGCATCAAATGTTTGTAGTTACTTTCATTATACTACAGCAGGCATAGCTAGAAAACAGATAGTACGACTTAAATCTGTGAAAAATCACCGAAACACGTTCATTTTATTTGAATGCACCTTCTACTGGTAAACCTGGCCCCGAGGTTATAAAACTTGATTACATTCTCAAACTCAAAATGAAGCACACTGATTGGCTGCTTCCGAGCACATGCTCGGAAGCGGCAGCCAATCAGTGTGCTTTTATTTTGAATTTGAGATTATTCTCAAGTTTTATAACCTCGAACCATGGTTTGAGGCTTGTAGCCTTTTTATATGTTCTCAGTCATAGCATGCTGGGCATGGTGGTTATCACCTGCTCGTCTATTGACCACTAATCATTGACCAAAAATATTAATTAAAAAGTTATGAATCAAGCTCTTTTATCATTCCAGGTGGAACAAATTCTTGTGAAATTCTGATTCTGAACCAATGTAAGTGGGATAGGAATTATTACTCACAGGCCATTTTAAAAATACTACTTATGAATATATCTATGGCATATGATCAAATCGGTTTATCGTGGTATTGGTTTGACGCTTAAACGTGTTGAGCGACGGTGTTATTAGGCTCAAATGCTAGGATACATGTAGGCATACTATGTATTTCTTTTTCTAGTGCCTTGGCAACCATGAATTCGACACTGGGGTTGATGGGCTGGTTTCCTTTCTAAACAAAATAACCGTACCAGTAGTTTCTGCCAACACTGACGTCACCGAGGAGCCACGCCTACAGGGACTGTTTACTAAGTCTGTCATCAAGTCTGTGAATGGGGAACAGATTGGAATAGTTGGTTATACCACGCCAGAGACCAGCTTTATTTCAAATCCAGGTAAAGCTAAATGATTTCATTATACATCAAAATATGTTATCTCAAATGGTCCCATGCTTTAACGCGCGTGGTTGCAATCGTGCGTTTGCGTATGTTTAACTTTACCCTCAACATTTTATTTCTCCTGTGTCTCGAACGCGTTACAAGCTGTCGTATGTGGTGCATGGACTTATGGGTATTAACCAATTTTGAATAAAGATAGCGGACAGACCTTGAGGTAATAGCTGCCGAACGTATCCGAATGCCCAGTGTACGAATGTCCAGTGTACCCGCTGGAAAACAATCGTAACACTTCGGTCAATTCTGCATCCTGAATTAAACGTAGATATCGGCGAGGATGTCCGATTGGCTGGAAATGTCACAGATCGTGCGGAAAGTGCCGACTGGTTGCGAGAGTCAGTGACGGTGTCAGGATACGAGTAGGCATACAAACAGTCACAAGGGCGTAGCTACCTATACGCAAATGCGCAGGTGCGTATTGGAATTTTGTCAACTGACAAAGTTTCAAAACGCTCCTGCATATTTGCATACTGAAAGTTTAAGAAGTAGACAAAATTTCACTACCAAGTGGCTGAAATCAAGGAGTAAAGTATAAAACATAAATGTGCATATCGCGAAATTGCTCCTAGTTACACCCCTGAGTCAGATAGTTTTAATTTTGGCTGGTCGAATGGTGTTAATATGCTGAGTCCATACAATTATCATATTGCCTCTGTAAGGTCTGAATTAGGGTAAAGTCAGGTAAATTCGGACAGCGGGTAAATTTGGACAGCGACATTGTTTCCTTATATGTCACTTGTTTGGAATTAAAACAAAATATACTGGGCAAACAGTGAAAATCCTGATGAGACGGTTCATCTGGATTTTCACTGTTTGCAATGGTATGTCCGAATTTACCCGCTGTCCGAACTGACTAGACCGTACTCTGAAAGCGCCAAAACAGTAGATGACAAAATTTACATATGCAAATTCACATAGACCAAAGACTGGAGGAAGAACAATGAAATCTGAATATGGGTCATGGGTCGCCTCATCTGCAAGGGTGCAGCTACGTATACGGCAAATACGCAAGTGCGTATTGAAATTTTGTCAAAATTGACAAAATTTCAACACGCACTTGCATATTTGCATGCTGAAAATTTATAAATTAGACAAGATTTCAATACCAATTACCAAAGTGGCTGAAATACTAGCTTTCCCTTCAAGAAGTAGAGAATAATACATGGTTGTGCGTATTATGAAATTGCCTCTAGTTACGCCCCTGATCTGGGTCTATGCTGTTTGAAAATTCAGCTACTTTTATTTCTGGCGTAAGTGAGAATTCAATGGAGCGAGCTATTCTTTACCGTAACTAAGCCTCAATTTCGATGTGATTCAGTTAGCACTATTGAAGTAAAGAGTACTTTGAATCCGTAAAAAGCCCACTCAGAAAGTAAGCAAAAATAATAATAATGAAAATGGATGGCAAAGCTGCTTCTCTTGAAAAAGAATCGAGTAACCTCGACCTCAATATTGGCTGTTTTCTCTTTGTAGGCCCAACGATAAAATTTCACGGTCTTGTGGAATCGCTTCAGGCGGAGGTTGATTCTCTGAAGTCCCAAGGAATCAACAAAATCGTAGCAGTAGGTCATGCTGGGTATGCTGTGGACAAGACAATCGCCAGCAGAGTAGATGGGATTGACATTGTAGTTGGCGGACACACAGACACTTTCCTATATACAGGTTAGATATAACATGAGCCGCAACACGAGAAAACCATCAAAGTGGCTGTGCGCCCAGCGCAGACTCAGATCAGCCTGGGCATCCGTCCAGGCTGATCAGACTCTTTGCAAAGCGCTTGAAAGGTAGATAAGGGTCTAGGCTTCCTTCATGTGAACAGCGAAGTCTCTGATCAGACTGAGCGGATGCCCCGGCTGATCTGAGTTTGCGCTGGGCGCACAACCACTTTGTTGGTTTTGTCCCGTTGCGCCTCACATGCTTGTTGTTTTTTCTTTCCTGTCGTTTGCTGGAGTGAGACATTTACCGGCGGCTGCGGTGTCGTCGGCATAAACTTTTGTCAAGTTTTGTTACATATTCAGCTTCCATAAGAATGGCATCCCTCTGCGATGTTAGAATTCGCTTTATTAATTACCTTTCCCAATTTATTGAGAATTTTAATATTAGTAAGGGTCAAGCAGTCAATCGCAACTTTCGCAGCTTCCGAGGGACCTGGCAAATATTAAGGCAATGAAAAACCATGTTTGATCGCTATTTTTGCGTAAGTGCAACCACGGTGCTACAAAAGGTGGGAAACGGACTAAGCACTATTTTCGGCCTCATCGCAATTACCGGCATGAATATGCATTTCTATAAAAGCCTCGTTTTAGGCCATGGTCAAATATCGTCATATATTTGGCTAAGCTTAAGCAGCAGGCCATAAGTCAAAATTATGTTCTCAAAATGTTTTACTTTTGTGTCAGGTTTAAATATTCGAATTTTTACAATGCTCGCATACAGGTATTTTATTTATAACTTCAGCTGCAAACTACCCGCTTGCTACTCGCTTGCTAGCCCTGCATACGAAATACTGCAATGCAGGTCATTATCAGCACGTGAATCGCCTTGTTGATACGTAGTTTTGTGTTCGTTAAAACTTGCCTGTTAATAGTGTGTGACATCGATAATAGCTGGGCTTATTTTGACAAACTCGGCCAATACAGGCCATCTAGGTCAATACGAGCCAAACTCGGCCAACACAGGCGGAAGTCGGTTAATACAACTCGGCCAAAATCAGTTACGCCAAACTCGGCCGATATCTATGACATCATTTTTTAATAAAATTGTCATCAATCAAGAAATTATGTCTTGTCGCAGTTACAGGTCCGATGCCTGCTGTATTGGCCCGAGACCGAAGCTTCGTGCCAATACAGCAGACCTCGGACTTGTAACTGGGCCAATACGAAATTTCTTGATACATTACATTATAGTAATCATTTGTTTCTTCGTGTTCCTAAAATAAAATGAAGATGGCGTCATGCCAAATGCTTAAGACCAGTCCTGTATCAGCCAACTGTTTCAATAGTTATGATCCCGGAGGAGCGACTTACCCTTTTTAAACTAAACTAATGGCGAGCTCGAGGCAGCGTCAGTCACTGTGTGTCTAAAACTAAATTACGAATTTTGTTTAGATACTCGGTTTACCAATCTTTTTTCATAATGTATGCTATCCATTTCAATTTAAAACGGATAGTTTTTCATGAAAAATGAAAATACATGATATGAATATCACAAACTAAGAATATTTATACACATTTCTTAAAGTGCAGCTGAAAATAGGTTTCCAAATGCTTATGAAACCGGAGTTAAATATCAACCAGTACAGTTTTCAGAACTCATTTACACCATTTCTGAAATGGCCCCTGTGCATTACAATTCCGATTACACAGTTTAACTTCTGATATGTAAAAAAGAACTGACATTATTTTCAGGGGACGCTCCATCAAATGAAGACGCTAAAGGCCCATACCCAACAGTAATAGGCAACCCTTCCGGTGGTACTACCCTGGTGGTGCAGGATTTCACCTGGGGAAAATACCTTGGCGAACTAAATGTGGTATTTAGTGATACTGGAGATGTTATATCATATTCTGGAAACCCTATATTACTGGATAGTACAGTTCCTGAAGGTATAGTGTCATTATAGGCGTATCATGGGGCGACCATATAGCTCAACAGCTCACTTGTCTCATCGTTAGCTAGAGGCCCTAGGTTCGAGTCCCGGTCAGACCACGATTTTTCCTCCCCTGTGACAGGTGCAAAATCGTAAGATATAAAAGCCTATAAAGGTTGCCCCTGGCAACAAACAACAAATACAAGAACAGAAATCGGAGCCTCGGTTTTATTGAGACTCTTCATAATACTCGATAATTAAGCCTTTTTTTTAGTCCATTTCTAGATTTCTAGATTTATAGGTTTCTGGTAAATGTTTTCACGTTTATTTGTATTTGCATACTATGAACCGTAATCGACCATATGAGCGCCCTGGCCCCGAGGGTATAAAACTTGAGTACATTCTCAAACTCAAAATAGAGCACACTGATTGGCTGCTTCCGAGCACATGCTCGGAAGCAGCCAATCAGTGTGCTTTATTTTGAGTTTGAGATCATTCTCAAGTTTTATAACCTTGAACCCTGTGCGCTTAACATTTTCAAAATGGTGGCAAATACTTGTAGTAAACTTTCTTTCGTATAAGCGCAAGGAAATAAAATAAATTGTTAAACATCTGAGAACGGCTGCTTATAGCCATAGAAGGATCTAGAAGCTTTGCAAGTGAAACCTGAAAGCTTCTATACCATTTTCAGCTATTATAATCAAGCAAACAAGGGGATAAACCAGTTAAAACATGTGCTTTTAACGATATATGTCTCAGAAATTGCCATGATGTGCGCTTACTGGGGCATCTGCGCTAATAAGATCGAATAAGGTATGCGTAGTTGCAAAAATACGTCCACGGTAACAGCTATGGTCATGCCGCGACGGTCAGTTAACTTAACCCTCTAGTGCCCAGTGTATCATATCAGCTACATGACTCTGTTTTGGTGCCGTGACCAGGATATTGACTTGTATGTTAAGTTATACTGCTAGAAAATCAGTTAAAATATCGGGAAACAAGATGAAATCATTCCAGTTGTAATGATATGTCTAAAGTGCGTTTATCAGCCACCAAAAGTTGCCAAAGTTCGAAAACACAAAATGTATCATATATGATACATTGGGCAATAAAATAAAAAATTGTGATATTGACTTTACTTTTTCAGATATCCCTGATACATATATGCCAATAGATTCTTTTTCATACACCCTTTTTTCATCCAAAAAGGTGCCCTGTAATTATTGTCAACACTTTAGTTATTCAAACTGAAAAAAGCTACTTTTAAAAAATTAATGCCCAATGTAGCATATATGCTACATGTATATCTCAGCAACCTTGGACCTTAACACAAATTCAGACCCTGTTTTCAATTTGACTTCCCAAAGCTAGTGGCTGGATGGAATATAAATGTTTTCTTATAGTGCATTCTATGTTTGGGCACTAGAGGGTTAACCACACTATTCCTTGGCAGGTTTAGACCGCCTAAGCGGTTAACCAGTTCTAAGTGCACATACTTTCGCCAGTAACTGACAACTGCCCTTATTGAATCAGCGGAAGGGAAACGAAAGTAAGCGTATTTGCATAGAACTTACTGTAAGCAAACAGTGTTCACCCTGATCAGACGCCGCAATCCGCAGTCTGCACTTTTTGCATATGTCCCCAAAATGAGTTTCTAGCCTACAACGGGTTGAACTCAGTGAGCCCAAAGAAGTGAAAAATAAAATTTGCACGATATGAAGAGAGGTACGGGGCAGCTTCTTTCGGCCGCCACACGGCACTTAACACTAGCTGCGGTGAAGTCGAATAAAATATGCAAACTGTCTTATAGTGGGCTGCAGGGGGCGGAAGGGCGGGAGAAAAGGGGGCGAAAGCCGGGAGAAAGGGGGAGGAGAGGGAGAAAAGGGAGAGGGAGACAAGGAGGGGCGGCAGGGAGAGATATATGGATGGTAGAATCATTAAATAATGGTGGATGAAAGTGTGTAATTATTGGTTTCAGGAACCTTCGAAACGTTAAAAATAGCAAAGTTTTGCAAATAGAAACAAGTAATTCGAAGAACCGTAGCACCGACGGGCCTTGCCGAATTTTCCATGTACTATCTTATATCGAGTCTTATCAGTTGTGATGGCCGGGTCTCAGACTGTCTCGGCAGAACTTTGAACAATTAACCTTGTGTTCAAACTGTTTCATTGGGACCCAAAAAATGTTAACTTGCGTGAAAGAAAGGAGGGGGAGGAGGAGGGAGAGGAGAGAAAGGGGAGGAGAAGGAAGAAGAGCGGCGGGAGAGGGAGACTAACACCCCTGCACCCTCACCCCTCACTGATGCAAACGGGAACAAATATCTTATTCTGCCGTTGCCAGTTTCGTGAAAAAAGAATGGGTACACTGTCTGTCAGGGGAAGCTACTTTGTCATCTTTTTGCCTCCCTTGTCAATGGGGTCAACCCTAAAGGAAAGAATTTGCTCCTTTGCTCATGTAGGAGCAAATTCTTTGAGAAAAGACATCTTTCTCGAAGTTTTTTTTTGTTGTTGTGAGATCTTGTCAATCGGGGCCAACTCTTAAAGGAAAGAATTTGCCCCTGTAGAGCAAATTCTTTCCTGTAAGAGTAGCCCCCTTTATCGAAGGGGTTATTGTTAAGATCTTGTAAATGGGGGCCAAGTAAAGGAAAGACTTCTCTCTTCTAGGAGCTAATTCTTTACTTGAAGAGTAGCACCCTTTATGGAATAGTTTTATTGTCCAGAGAAGCAAACAGGAAGGCATGAAAGATGTTTCCCTATACATAAAAATGGCGAAACAATGCGGAGGTATATTTGTTCTCCTCAATGTTGAATCAATAGTGATTCAATGTCGATTCAAGGGTGTGTGTGTTTAGTGGGCTCACACCTGCTGAACACTAAAGGGCCTTATTCTGCCATTGACAAATTCGTATAACATGAGCCGGAGCTAGTGTTATATTTTTAGCGTTATAACTTAACTATGTGAAGACTAATAATGCATTAGATTTTTAAGTTTGAAGGACACTTGAAACTGTCTTGTCATATTTTAAACGACACGCGTATGTAGAAGTTGTAAAAAATGTGCCAACACAAATCTACTTAACAAAAAAGAAAATGCATTATCATGATTATAAGATTTTGTTACAGTGTAGATTCAACGCATTATTATCATTTTTACTATGAGTAGAGAGAGAGAGAGAGAGAGAGAGAGAGAGAGAGAGAGAGAGAGTTTCAATGTGTAAAGGTTGATTCAACGTCACGATGTTAAATCAAGGTTGACAAAATGTTTATTTAAGAAATAATTTTTCCATACCCGTGAATTATCGTGAATTAACACATGTTGTTAGATGGCAGATCACGAAATATTAATTCACGACGGCGAAGCCAAAGTGAATCAATATTCGTATCTCCCCGACCACACACGTGTTAATCAGCGATAATTCAAGCGTTTAGGAAAAATTACAAATGCAAGTAAATTGCAACGCTTTCTAAGGACTATTTTTTAGGCGGACGTCATCACAAGCAAATGTTACATTCAACATTATCAAGGCGCTAAACTGACACAACTCGACGTTAGCAACGTGAATTATAACAAATTTTCACACGACACCGTTTCCTATGCGTTCAATGGGGAAAACGTAAACGTCATATGAGTCGCGACACGAGAAAACCAACAAAGTGGTTGTGCGCCCGGCGCAGACTCAGATCAGCCTGGGCATCCGCCCAGTCTGATCAGAATCTTCGCTTTGCGCTTAAAGGGTAGCTAAGGGTCTAAGCTACCTTCATGCGGACAGCGAAGACTCTGATCAGACTAGATGGATGCCCAGGCTGACTCGAGTCTGTGCTGGGCGCACAACCACATTGTTGGTTTTCTCGTGTCGCGGCTCATATTAGAATCAACGTTATGTGACGTTTGGTTTTTATTTACAGATCCAGATATGAAGGCATTGACTGAGGAATGGGCAGCTGAACTGATAGCACTCAGAACAGAGGTAGTTGGGGAAGCCCTGGTAACACTGGACGGAGAGAGGCAAAGTTGCAGGTTAAAAGAATGTAATCTCGGTAAGAATATTACATTGAACCTATCCCTGCGGAATAACTTATCCTGTTTCAAGAAAATCGCTGGAAAAGGGGGTGAGGGTGAATATTATACCCTTAATTTTGTCTTATCTATTTGAGCCGCGACATGACAAAACCAAAAATGTGGTTGTGCGCCCAGCAAAGACTCAGATCAGCCTGGGCAGCCGACCAGTTTGACCAGACTCTTTGTTAAGTGCTCAAAGGGTAACTAAGGATCTGAGCTACCTCCATGCGGACAGCGAAGACTCTGATCAGGCTGGGCGGATGCCCAGGCTGATCTGAGTCTGCGCTGTGCGCACAACCACATTGTTGGTTATGTCGTTTCGCGGCTCATTTGGTGAGTGAAATTGAAAGTGCAATGGATAGGAGATATAATCAGCTACACAATACGTGACACTTATTTTTTCTAATGACATCAGAGGTCACGGCGCAGGGGTCACGCTACCAAGAAGTATGCGTAGGGACTTGTTTTCTTTTTTTCTTTTTTTTTTTTTTCTTTTTTTTTTGCGATTTTCCTGCAGTTTTCTGTCTTTTCCTTTTTTTTCTCTTATTTCTTATTTTCCTTTTTATTGTGTATTTATCCCATATTTTTGTTTTGGTCCTGCTTGTTTGGTATGATCAGTAGTGCGTTTGAAAAAAAGACAAGGTCAGAGTCGATTTTCAGTACTGAATTTTCGGCTTTTGAAAGCTTTTAGTGTCCTTCAAGTATGTATTTTAGAACCTATACTAAGAGCATGCAAGGCCATACTAAGAGCATGCAAGGCCATACTACGAGCATGCAAGGCCGTGGAGCTGGCATACACAGAGGTATCAACATTAATAGAATGTTTGAAAATATGAGATTGTGAGGGTCTACAAAACGTCATTGTCAACAATTACGTTAAAAAAAAGCTGTCATATCTGATGTTTACTGTTAACTGTCACCTGCAAAAAGCTCTTGGACTGCAGCACGTATGAAAGGGAGCAGTTAAGACTAATAATCGACTTCAAATTCGCAGTCTGGTAAAACTTTCACTGTTAGCATGTAAAGGACCTATTTATTGTTGTAGCGTTCGACGATAGCACAGAGTCTTTGTAGTAGAGCTTATAGGACCCTTTTTAATACTATGGCACATACTTCAACATTATAATAAAACATTGTGAAGTTCTTTTATCACTACTTTTTGTGGTTTCAAAAGTAAATAAAATCGTTTTCGACATAAAATCACTTCCTGCTTTGTTGTAACAAGCAGTGACTTTCTTTCTTGAGCCTCTTTTGCGAACTTTTTTTCTCTTTGAATTTTAGGTAATCTTATAACAGACGCCATGGTAGATTTCCATGCTCACTTCTCACATGCCAACACAAGCTGGGCACCGGCTTCAATAGCATTATGGAATGGCGGGGGTATACGAGCTTCTGTAGCAGCAGGTAGGTAACAAACAACCGTTTAACTCTCTGGCTCCCTCAATAACTTATATAGGGCAGCGTGAGCTAATTGTTTCTACCATAGACTTCTGTAGTGACCCCTATTGCCTTTGACAATGAGCCATCCTTTATATAAGGTTGCTTCAATATCCAGATTTGTTTTAATCTCGCGCTAAAATGTTAATTTTAATAAGATAAAATGGAGAAAACAATACCTCATCCTGCACATTTGACACTTACATGATGTTGACATCCAGCTACCACTACCCCGCAGAAAAGGGCCAAAAATTTGCTTAAAATCACCAGTCATCCATTTTGGATCCACGGAGCAAATCAGAAATTTCTTTACACTATCCATTGTATAGAATAAAACGGGCAGCGTGAGCTAATTGTTTCTACCATAGACTTCTGTAGTGACCCCTATTGCCTTTGACAATGAGCCATCCTTTATATAAGGTTGCTTCAATATCCAGATTTGTTTTAATCTCGCGCTAAAATGTTAATTTTAATAAGATAAAATGGAGAAAACAATACCTCATCCTGCACATTTGACACTTACATGATGTTGACATCCAGCTACCACTACCCCGCAGAAAAGGGCCAAAAATTTGCTTAAAATCACCAGTCATCCATTTTGGATCCACGGAGCAAATCAGAAATTTCTTTACACTATCCATTGTATAGAATAAAACGGATTTCTACATTTCACTAAAACATCACTTTCGACCTCACCAGCATTATTATCGAAGAGCAACATGTAACATTTTCAAGTCCCGAGTTTCCTTGCACTTTTTTTAATTCAGGTCATCTGACCGAATTGGTTCCGGTAGCCTAAATACACTACTATAAGCATAATAGCAGTCGCCCCTCGCGCTACATACTCCATTTGCGCATCCATCAACGTTGCTGAGTTCAATCGCACCACCCATCTTTCACTCGCTTGCTAACTCGCACATAATAATTGACTAAGGTTGCACTCCACAGTTATTTTTTTTGATCGCTCGGTGACCCTACAGGGGGTCAACTAGACATAGACACATTCCAGCCTGACTATATGAATAAATCATTCTTTTTTCTCTTTGAATGTGCTGTACATACGCCAAAATACACTTTATAGCCATTTATAGACCCTACAAGGCCCTCATATGAATATTGTTGCAGAGAAAATGACACCCCACCCACTTTTTGAGGCCAGAAAATTTCTTCAAAAATGGCATAATTATCCATGCTCTACTCAAAACCAGGACAATTGTTGTCACCTAAAGCTTACAGATTTGCCTAGAGGGCTTACAGATGATCACTGTCAGCTGCAACTGAATACCTGCCAGCCGTTTAGATTTTCTGCTATTCTTAATTGAAAATGAACACCATCATTTTTACAATTTGTATTTCCCGCTTTATCAGTGCAGCCATAGTTTCGCATCCATGCCGCGCAGTGATTGGATGGTTTTCGAGTTGGAAATAAATTCAGTTTTTACTTTCCTGACACATGCTCACTCAAAAGGAGGAAAAGTTTCCTGCATATAAGGAGGCAAAAAGAATTTATAGCCCAAGATACAAGCCTAACCCCAAATATTAGCATTTTTGACACTGCCACAAATGCGAAACTGTGAATGGCAACCTAAAGATTACTTATTCACTAACAACCTTCGTCACTCACTCAGTAAGTCACTAGGTTGCTCACTCATGATGCTGATTGGTTTAAACATATTTATTCGCTTCTTTATTTACATACATGACACTTTGAATCAGTTGAAGGATGGGAACGGAAGCAGGCACTGCTTATTTAGTTCCTCGCCTTGTTACATATAAACTCTGTGACAAATGAGTGGAAATATAAATTCAGATCTATAATCAATTTGCGAGCAATAAAGTATGAGTACAAACAAAAATTGGATAATCTAAACCAGAAAGTAAAAAAAAAGAGAGACAATAAAGCAATCAAGTCTTTAGCCAAACAAAAATTGAGTAAATAATATCTGAGACAGGTACAAAAATAAAATAAGTAAATAAATAAATAAAAAAAGAAGTAAAAAAAATAAATAAAAAAAACTTAAACGATTTCAGAAATTGACCAAAACAAAAAGATAGCGTTTGGAGCAAGAGCGAGAGCATGAGGTGTTTCCCGGGGTTGCATTAATGATGCTGATTAATGTATGCCGACTGGGATGGCCTTTAGTACTGGTCAGTGGCCCAATCAAGAAGCTTGATTTCGGTGGTTGAGCGTGCAAAGCACATGGAAAGATGCTGCTAGTATGTCCTCGTCCGTCATTATAATCGTATTAATCATTTTTCTGAAGTTTTAAATGCGGTTCAGATGTTTGAAGAAGATAGCTCATTTAGTCATGGCCACAAGGAAATCACGTCTAAAGGAGGCATAACATCATGTTTGCCTATTTAAGCTGGACCATTTCAGTGCAGCAAGGAGTTACGGCCACGGCATAGAAGTAGATGTGTTGCAAAGCTTTCTACTCCGGTGTTGTGTTACAAATTCTTATAACGATG
Source organism: Ctena decussata (assembly GCA_963989385.1). Classification (NCBI taxonomy): domain Eukaryota; kingdom Metazoa; phylum Mollusca; class Bivalvia; order Lucinida; family Lucinidae; genus Ctena; species Ctena decussata. Next base: position 83,154,939 of record OZ022502.1, on the reverse strand, counting down.
TTCTCCAAGAAGCTAAACGGAACGAATCTTTACGATATGCACCTCCTGACACCGAGTCTGTGCATCCTCTCCGATTCGAAGAGGAGAGTGAAACTCACACAATCTTTATTTGCCCACTCTGCCAACCTGTCACTCCGATATGATATTCACTAAATCGCCGTCAGTTTTTCACTCATTGATTCAATTATTCACACTGCATCACTATCACTCATTTACTTAACACTCACTCGATCAGTCATCCACACATACGTTATGCCCATGTTGGCTAGACGCTAACTGAACACACACTGACTCACACATAGACTACTCATCCAGTAAATCCATTCGTCTGACTTTCCGATGATTTTAGAATACTAACCAGCCGATCAGAATATTCACTGAAGTCGAATACTCATCCTCTACCAAGCACAAATGTACTTACTTATATTATCACTCACTTCCATCGACACTCATAAATCTCTCTCTCTCTCTCTCTCTCTCTCTCTCTCTCTCTCTCTCTCTCGGAACGGCGGTAGTGTAGTGGATAACGCATTGGACTACCAATCCAGGGGTCGCAAGATCGATCATCCGCTTCTCTGGTCTTTCGGATGAGACTTTAAGCCGCGGTAACGTCTCTGTATGACGTATTCGTTGGTGGGGCGTTAAACCCGAGCTCACTCACTCACTCTCTTTCTGTCATTCTTTGTCAGTTTAAGACTCTTCAATCAACATAATCACTCAATCAGCTTATCGATCATTCACAGGCTTTCGCTCACTCACCACTGAATAATGCACTTCGATCGGCCCCATTTCATACAGTAATTCACACAAATAATCACCCGTTAACCCCCATTTCGCCTACTCCCGTTTCGCCTATTCCCATTTCACCAATGATTTGTCCCATTTCGCCCACTCCCATTTCGCCTACTCTAAAATTTCACTATTTCCGTTTCGCGTATTCTAACTTTTCAACATGAAAAGGCAGTGAAAATTTATTTCTAAATCTGATTTAAACAGAATTTAAAGCGTGGTACATAAAATATATTATAAAGAAAGGAAATAAAAATAATATCAGAAGTTACGATTTATTGTTACATATTTTTTAGCATTTGGAACTATAACTGTTCCTCGATTTCCTTTCCTTGACTGGGCGGTGCTTACGGCGGCAAGCCAAAAAGGTATAATGCGGTAATGATTTTATGCTCGCGCAGAACAAAGCTCACCTTTACAAAAGGCACGGAATGATCGGAAATCGCACAATAATCTTCTTTTTTTCTTTTTCAACCTAGCATACATACATCGTCTAAATAACGTTGTGACGACGTCGATGCAACATCATTATGTCGGAACAACCTTGCATAGATGTCAATAAAACGTCATGACGTTGCATTGACATTCTTTCGACGTTGTTTCGACGTAGTGTGCCTGCACGAACTGTCTCATCATTTGTGATGACCAATAGCGTTTACTAGGCATTTTTAATCTCACAATTATGCATAACAACTCACGCGCATGCTATTTCACCGATTTTTCATGTGGACTTTGACGTTTAATGGCAGGCGTCCAACTGCCCCGCCCAGTCTTCCAATTGTAACTTAAGAATAAAGTGGTGGAAACTTAATACTGGTGAAATGTCTTATTTATTCCTTACGCCATGAAAACATACAATGTAGGTTCTTATCCAGTATGTTTCTACTTACATTTTTATGACTGAAGTCTCACAGTTTTCTTCTGCCAAATTAGATTATTCAAATACCAAGTTACTAAATTTTAACACTAATCATGATAATAATGACTTTACTTTGAGTACGCGAAATGGGAATGAAGTCATCTTTGATAGTAGGCGAAATGGGAGTTGGCAAAATGGGGATAGGCAAAACGGAAATAGGCGAAATGGGACAGTCCTACTCACTTGCGCACAAACTCATTCATTTCATACAATAACCCACTATACACCTTACTGTTTACACATACTGACTCAGTTGCTCAATTGAATTACATTCACTGAATATGCACCTATCCACTCAATTAAATAGCAACACTTATCACTTACTCATCAGCTCCCTCATTCACTCAGATGGTTGGAAAATCAGCCACTTATCTCTTACACGCGCATTGTATTCTCTCTCTTAGTCACAAATCTGTGCACCCATTATACTGACTCATTCAGTGTTCACTTTTAACCAGTGACACATTCATTCCATCATTCACTCACTCACCACGCACATACTAACTCACAAACATTCATTCCGCACACTCTCTCATCCAGTGAGAGGGAATCTTTGTGAGTTAGTTTGTTGAGCAGATACCCTCTCACCCCACCAATTTTGTCACTCGCGCACATCTCTGTCTTTTTTTCTAATTATCGAAATCCAGGCACCATCACTGTGGGTAATGTACTGGAGGTGATGCCGTTTGGAAATGAAATTGACCTGATAACTGTGAAGGGCTCCACACTTCTAAAAGCCTTTGAAAGATCTGTAGAGAAGTGGGACCCAGTGGAACAGTCGGGAGCTTTTCTACAAATGTCTGGTATGTATACATACACCGTTTTATCATCCCAGCAAGCCAGCTCTTTTTATCAATCGTAACACCGCTCGGCCAATTCTGTAAATCACGGAATTGGCCGGTCGGTGTTCCGATTGCTCTTTTTTATGTGTGTCTGTTGCACATGTGTTTACCGCTGTGTGGATTGAGGGGCGTGTACAGTTTTTATCAGTCGTTCACCCAGTTCAGCCAAATGTATTGAGTTAATGTTTTTCGCTTTTCAGCCAATAATATTTGCATGAAGTAAGTGGCCTTAAGAGTGAAAAAATTCTAAACAGAAACGCTTCACCTTGACATTTTTGTAGTGTTATGCAGAGAGGATGGCAGGATGAAAGGACCATGTGTATTCAGGGCCGAAATTGATCCTTTTCAAATATGGTTCACCTTTGGCTGTCCTTTTGCGAATTATAATGGCAAAACTAAACAATCTGTCTGCAATCAGTATGGAAAAGAATGAAATTCAAACTTAAACCATTCATGTAGTGCAATGAAAGAAATCTTAAAGTTATTCTGTGAAGCAAAATGGCTGAAAAGTTGAGTGCGATAAGTGAATGACAAAGGAATGTATTTTTTTTCTTCAGATTTTTAGATAGGAGTTTAACAGGGCAACTTTGATAAAACCAGTACAGCAGTAGTGTTATTTTGGCATTTTGACGATTTCCGATACTATGCAAATAAAGAGCATATCAATTAACCAAAACCGTATGACCATTAATTGCAGCCCCCAGTAATTTATTTCTGACCATTCCAAGGTAGTACTTCTGTTGCAGTTCCTCAGTGTTTCATGTTCTCTCTTTAGTTTGTGGTCTTCTAGCAATAGGGTCACTTGTATGGCTGCCCACTTTGCTTTCTGTTTTATTTTGTAATTCAAAGTTACAGAACAAAAAATAAAATAAATGTTACTGCTGTTTTAATAGGGGTAGCTGAATGATCACCTGTTTTTGGAAAACCTGTTCATTCGATTAACTGTGCGTGTCTTTCATGAACTTTTGTCTGTTGTTGGTTTTGAGGGCGGGTTTCCTGATCTTTTACTTTTTTATTCTCGTATTTGTATCAATAAATTTTTGCTTAATAGCTGTAATTATTTTACTTTAAAGGAATTCATGTGACGTATGATCTCACAAAGCCAGCGTTCAGTCGCGTTGTAAGTGTATCTGTTCGATGCCTAGAATGTTCAATGCCGAGTTACACGCCCTTGGACAAGGAACATGTGTACTCTGTGCTGGTTTCCAGTTTCATTATTGGCGGAGGAGATGGCTACTCAATGTTTACGAATGAAAAAATTTCGCATGAAAGATTCAGTAAGTTAAACTACAAAATAAATAATTGAGCCGCGACACGACAAAACCAACAATGTGATTGTGCTCCCAGCGCAGACTCAGATCAGCCTGGGCATCAGCCTGGGCATCAGCCCAGGCTGATCAGAGTCTTCGTTGTCCGCATGGAAGTAGCATAGAGTCTCTTAGCTACCCTTTAAGCGCTTAGCAAAGAGTGATCGGACTGGGTGGATGCCCAGGCTGATCTGAGTCTTCGCTAGGCGCACAACCACTTTGTTGGTTTTCTCGTGTCACGGCTCTTTTTTTTTTTTTTTTCTTGTTTGGCGCTTTGTATATGTAAGCCTATGGTGTATGGACAAAAAAACTTTTCCGTTTATGGGGATAGGATTCTTCTACCTCTCAGTTTGAACAGGGGCATTTCAAATTTGAGGGGTGTCAGAATTCTTTTTTTTACTAGTTTATCTTTAATTAATGGCAAACAGTATATACCCTGATCAGACGCCATATTTGTGGCATCTAGTATTTATCTCTTTAAATTGCCATACGCTCTCGCGGACATTCTAGACAGGTGTGCGCAACATCTGTATTAGTATCAGACCGAACAAAGGTAAAGCATATACATGTAGTGAGAAAGAAAACATCTGATAGTGCAGAATAAAGTAGGTGATACGAGTTATAATATATAAGAATCGCTAAAAACAGCTTAAAAACAAACTTTTCCGGATCAGGGTCTAGAGTTTCGCAGCCCGCAGACTGCTGCCTTGAAGGCATCAAGGCTCTGCAAGCATGCAACAGCGTGTGACTCCGGAAGGGCATTCCACTGCACGATAGAAAGTGGAAGGTAAGAATATTTACAGAAGTCTCTTGAAGTGTGGACCTGCCTAAAGGTCCTAGATCTGATCTGGGTCTACACTTTGACAATGTGTGCAAAAGTCCCTTTAATGAACGGGTTAAATATTAGATTGTGTTTTTGAGTCTTATTTATTTGGATTGGCAACTCTTTTGAAATCATTGATCAACCTTCAGATTTTTAGTAGAAATGGCTCGGGTCCGTTTGCGTACATGCGCACTCGGGTCTGAGTTTCGCAGCTCGCCATTATGATGAATAATTCCAAATACGGCATGCGTATGCACTGGCCAGACTTAGCAGTAATTAGGGTCAAGTCAGGTAAATTCGGACAGCATGTAAATTCGGATAGTGACATTGTTTCCTTTATGTGTCACTTGTTTGGAATCAAAACAAGATTAACTGGGCAAACACTGTTTGCCATGGTATGTCCAAATTTACCCGCTGTCCGAAGTTACCCGACACTACCCTAATTGTTTCATCTTTTATTTACAGATTCACTCGATTCTGATGTCTTACGTACTTACATAAAGAAATACAGCCCCGTGTATCCTGAAGTTGAGAGACGAATCACTTTTCAGACTGGTAGTGACACTTCAGGGGCGGCAACTCTATCGGCTAAAATATTATACTCTGGACCAGTGTTCCTCTGTGCTGTTTCTTATGTCAATAGTGCCTCTAGATTTTTAATATTTTAGTGTCTTTATAGAAATGATAACTTACAAATAGTTTTCTACTTTTATACTACATGAAAATATGATAGAAACTATGCTGATGATTTTCACATGGTACATAAAGTGTTAACATCTCGTCCGCAACTTTCTAATGTGTGAATTATGTTGGATATTTGCGGCCAGCATAGAAAATAAGGGTGCTGATCGAAAATGTAAAAATGACCGCAGTGTTTTAATTTCTATTTCAATAAAAATTATATCAGTGAAATTATTTTATGACAAAAAAGAGACATATGCGGGTAAAAACTTTGATCAACGCAGTAAAAAAAAGTCATGATTTACTATATATTCTATACATTTAGAGGGTAGTCAACTTAAACTAAAAAATGTCCGCGGTATTTCTTACGCAATCTTTTCAAAAATTATATCAGGCTGTTCGCAATTCAATGCGGTTTTCGAAATGAACACGGAAAAATGGATTTGAATATAAGGAAAAATAAAATAAGAAGGAAAAGATGACTTGCCCATATCTCGTAGTGTATTTCATTACCTGCTCGATTCGCGAATATCGATTATCGATTTTTAAACAGTGGCCTGGAAAGATATCCACGTTTCTCTGGCAGTAATATTCTCAGTGTGACCTGCGGGATCGGCGAAGGAACCTCAACATTCCCTCTAAAAGAAGAAATATCCCAGTAAGCACTCAAGGTTGAATCAATCTTGATTCAACGTCGTGACATGGAATCAATGTTGATTTAGGGGATAACTGTAGCCTACTCAAAATTGTCGTTTGGGGAGGTAAATCGGCGGTTTTATGATCGGAAATTTCGTTTTACGGCGACGCGCCAGCGGAACCGTAAAACGCAATTTGCGACCATAAAACAGACGATTTACCTCACCAAATGACAATTTTTTATACAGTTATCCCCATTCTAATGCACTTTTCACATTTTCACCTTTAAAAGTGTGCTATTTTGCACCCATAGCAAACACTTTCAGCGACGTAAAACCAGAAGTCAACCAATGAGAAGCGACGTTACATAATGACGTCGGATTTCCGACAGTATATCGCATGATATACAGTCGCAAATTTTTGACGTTATCCAATCAGACGTCGCATTTCATACGTAAGTGCATGACTGTAAAGTCGACCGTCATCTATTTTGCATAAGATAGCGTTAATCACTGATATTTTCATGACGTCATAGAAAAAGAAGTAGTTGTTTCACCCTGAAAAGATTAGTATTTCAAAATTTAGAAAATACTGAACTTCTTGATTATTGTTCTTTTTACACGAAAACTGAAAATTTTGGTTTTGTCCTATTCCACCTTAAGCAAGTGAAACCCGGAGCTCCCGGGATTAAACCACTTGACCCTTTGGCTTTCATACTAGTACGACGACCGCGGCTAGAACACAGGGGTAAAATCCGCGTAATTACTAGGCCACGGAAGCCCGTCAGGCCACTGAGTTGTTGCAGTACTAGACCGGCGGAAGGGCGGGGCTGGAGGGTGGGGAAAGGGTCTTCAAATAATTCATATCTTCAGAATTATCGTTTTCCAAGAATATACTAATTACAGTTTTCTTAGATCTACAAAATATTGGTTACCTCAAAATTTCGGTCACAATGGAGCTCAGTATGCAGCATTTTGGTCTTAAGGCCCGAATAGACGAACAATTTTCTCGTACTCGTAATTTTTTTTTTATTTTAAGGAAAAAAAAACTCCTCTCTGAAATGACAACAGTCTTTAAAATTCGTAGAACGCCTTTATATAGCTCTTTCAATCCTTGTATTCAAAGCAAATCAATATGTAACAAGTAATAAGAAAAGAAAAGAAAGAAAAAAGAAAAATGAAGAAAAAAAAGATTAAACTTCTTATAATTACCATTCTGTAGAAACGTCTGAAAGACATATCTTCAGAATTATCGTTTTCCAAGAATATACTAATAACAGTTTTCTTAGATCTACAAAATATTGGTTACCTCAAAATTTCAGTCACATTGGAGCTCAGTATGCAGCATTTTGGTATTTAAAGTGCATGGGTACACCTCCATTTTTTCCACCATTTTTACAAAGGGTAAAAACTTCTATGACCTTACTGTTTGCTTCCCCGATCAAAGAAACCCTTTATAAAAATAGTCTTCTCTAAGAGGATAGAACGGTAAACAGCTATGGTCATGTTGCGACGGTCAGTTAACCTAACCACCCTATTCCTGGGCAGGCTTAGACCTCCTAAGCGTTTAACCAGTACTAAGTGCACATACTTTCGCCAGTAACTGACAATTGCCCTTCTTGAATCAGCGGAAGGAGAAACTAAAGTGTGGCCAGACCGGGTTTCGAACTCAGGACCTCTGACTTTTTAAGCCTAGATGTAATAATTGGAAAGGGCCGCGTAGCGCAATCGGTAGGCACCTGACTCATAAGTCAGAGGTCCTGGGTTCGAAACCCGTTCTGGCCACATACTTTCGTTTCCCCTTCCGCTGATTCAAGAAGGGCAGTTGTCAGTTACTGCGAAAGTATATGCACTTAGTACTGGTTAACCGCTTAGGAGGTCTAAGCCTGCCCAGGAATAGTGTGGTTAGGTTAACTGACCGTTTACCGTGGACGTTAAGCAATAAATAAATCTCCTTCAAGAGTTAACCCCCATTTAGAAGGGAAGTAAACTGAAAATGACAGCTAGTTTTGCTTCCCCTGAAAATATACCCTCCTTCGCCTTACGGGGAATGTATACCTCAAGCTACAAATGGAAATAGGACGGTGAAGCCGTAGCAAAGTGGGGGTTACACTTAAAGTAAAGAGAAATCCCCTGTGAAAAGCGAGAAAAACTCATTTCGGTACTTCTTGAATAATCTCCCTTTGCCTCGAAGTGTTGCAATTAACCTTAATCCGCCTGGAGGTGAGAGATATATTAATGTCAGGGTATAAAAACAAATATTTCCATCAAGTTAGCCGATTCCATGTGTTAATAGCTTGAAGAAAGATGCTGCCAACGTTAGTTAGTAATGAACAACTCCTTGTGTTTTATAATCAAAACACTAATAGCTGTAATCCAATTTGTCTGAGAGACTTGCAGTCTGCCCGGAAAGGCCGACAAGGACGTAAATGCCATTACGCAAATACGCAGGTGCGTATTGAAATTTTGTCAAAATGACAAAATTTTAACACGCATCTGCATATTTGATAATGCTGAAATTTTGTAAATTGGACAAGATTTCAATAGTTACTGCAAACTGACGCGACTACATGAAATATCTTTGGGGCTAAACTCTGATTTTTGCCCTCAAGGGGTATAGAAAATAATTGAGCTGCGACACGAGAAAACCAACAATGTGGTTGTGCGCCCAGCGCAGACTCAGATCAGCCTGGGCATCCGCACAGTCTGATCAGAGTCTTCACTGTCCGCATGGAGGTAGCTAGCCTTTAAGCGCAAAGCGAGGATTCTGATCAGACTGGGCGGATTCCCAGGCTGATCTGAATCTGCGCTGTTGATTTCTCGTGTCGCTGCTCAATTGTGCGTGACATGTAGCTACCCCTAGTTACGCCCCTGGCTAATACTGCTGAAAAAGACAAAGAGATAAGGGAAAACGTTTGACATTATGGTGAATGGGTACACTTTTCGGGAAAGCAACTCTATTTCTTTTTGCCTCCCTTCTCAATGGGGGTCAGTTCTTAAAGGAATGAATAATGCTCCTCTAATAGCAAATACTTTTCTTTAAGAGTAGAGCCCTTTTTGGAAGGGCTCGTCATGAAAGAAAGCCGCAGTCACAAAAGTTGTATCCTTTGTCAAACAATTGCGGAAAAAAACATGGAACAATATCCATTCAACTTTAACAATCATTTTTCAATGGAATGCAACCCAGCGGGCACACTACGTCAAAACGACGTCGTTTTGACGTCGATCCGACGTCATCACGTCGCATCGACGTCATTTTGACGTCATGTGCCTGCTGGAAATAGTCCCCAGCGTATGCGCATGTGTATGTGTGTTTGTGTGCGTGTGTGTATACGCGTACGTGTGTATGCGTGTATTTTCGTGAGAACATGCACGTTTGAATGCGTATACAAGGGGTCTGTTGCATCGGGGCTCGCATGTTGCATATGCCAAATATCACCATTGTTTTTTTTTTTCTTTTTTTTTTCTTTTTTTTTTCTTTTCTTTTTTTCATAGTTCAAGTAAATGTCAGGAGGTGAGATGGTTTGCTGATAAGCCAGGAGCTTGTCTGCTAGTCTATAGGGAAATCATTACCCTTCATTAGATTACAAAATGTTTTCGTCTTTCTGATTAAAATGATATAGAATAATAAGTGAGTTCCCAGCAAAGTCTTCCTGTATTAGTGCAAAACGTTTAGGAATAATATTTCTTTAAAATGCAATAGGATGGATGGATTGAAAAACTGTAAGTAATAATCTACAACCTTAATATTGAGACGGCAAGGCCATAATTATGTATACGCAAATACGCTGGTGCGTATTGAAATTTTGTCAATTAGACAAGAAAATTTCAACAGGCATCTGCATATTTGCATAATTAAAGATAATTTAGACAATACTGAAATACCAGCTGCAAACCGGTACGACGGTGTGAAATATCTTTAGGGATATACACCCTTACGCAGTTGAATGCCTAAACCACTTACTGTGAACTTAGAAAGAGTTGAATTTTCTAAGTAAGGGCAAACACTTTACCCCCGAATCATACAGCTCCCTTTAAGAACTCTGATCTAGGTCTAAACACCTCTCCATCACAATACTTCAGTTACATGTATTAAGGTGAAGGGGTACACATTAGGAGGAGAGAACTCTGTCATATTGCCTCCCTTCTCATCAGAGTCCCAAAGGCTTATTACTTGCGCAGCTCCGGTGCAAGGCTGATCCGAATGGGTACACAACGTTAAATCAACATTGAATCAACCTTGATTCAACGTCATGACGTTGAATCAATGTTGATTCAGTGTTGATTTATCGTTGTGTGCATGGTGGCCGATGCTCTATACCTTGTGTTTCCCAGTTTTGTTTTTAGTTTGTGTTCCTGTAATTTTGAATACTTCATAAAACAGCAATAGAACGCATTTCTTATGAACTCTAGTTATTCTATATCTTTCTGTGTGCAACAACAGAGAAATTAATTTCATAAACATCATAACGCAACTGTCGTTTATTGTCGACATATGCTTTCAAGGCTTGGCAATACGTTTTCATGGTATAGTGTTAAATAGGACAGTGCCTATCTTGTACATGAACACGCTTCGTGCAGCTGAACAAATGCTTAAATGGCAGCCATAACGTTCTATTTATCTGAATGCAGCTATATCATTTTTTACTGAAATTATATTTCCTGTTTTATCATGTGATGGCCAACCATGCCATTTTTCTGAGTTAACATCTGCTAGTTTATTGTGTGATGGGTAGCCATACCATTCTTGTTTTCTGAATTTACGTATTTTCGAATTTATTGTATGATGGTAGCAATATCATTATTTTTCTGAATTAACATCTAGTTTATTGTAAGATGGTTAGCCATACCATTATTCTGAATTTACGATTTCTTCTTTTTTGGGTGATGTCAGCCTTAGCACTCTATTTTTCTAATTCACGTCTTCTAACGTTAGTATATTACACGTTAATTATAGGTAGATGTACCAATCTTTTTTTTCTGAATTTACGATTTCTACTTTATAGAGCAATGTGTAGCCATACCATTCTATTTTTTCTGAGTTTTCGTCATCTAGTTTATTGTGTGGCGGCCAACGGTACCATTCTTGTTTTTAATATACGATTCCTAGTTTATTACATGATAGGTAACCATCATGACTATTCTTTTTTTTTCTCTTGACTTCACGTATTCTAGTTTATTATGTGATAGCAACTGTCAGAGAGTGGTTTTTCCCCCTTCCCCCCCCCCCCCCCCCCCCCCCCGGAAAAATTGCTATAGGAAAGACGGCTATATAGTGGAATGGCCGGACCACATAGAGCCACGTTTCCCCCATAGTCATTTCCCCCCCCACCGGGAAATTGGCTATTAGTGAATTTGGTATGGCTATTGGTATTTTGCGGAACGGAACGAAACGGAACGGAATGAAACAGAGACATTTTACGGAATTAATCGCATAAGAAATGTATCAGTACTCCAAGGGAGGTAATTAACGTGATTAATTAAAAAAATCAATATGCAAATTTAGCAACCATATTTTTATAATAATCAATAATTACTAATTTAAGGAGCGAAAAATGTGTGATTTCTTCTTATCGCAGATATTTATGTGCGTACACGTACGCATGCAAGCTTACAGAAAGATGTTCGAACGGGTGCTTTGTCTAGCCATGTTTGACTTAGAAGGGTGTTTATTACATTGAAAATCATAATCGGATTTGTGTCCCAATGGGAGTCGAGCCAACGACTCCTGCACGAAAGGCGAACACTACTCCAGGCACTCCGCTGCGCGCACGCACAGTTGAACGCTTGTACAAACACTAAATTATACAAAATTACGCACACAACCACGTACACTCATATCCGTTTTTGGCCAACATGAAAAGCATAATGCCTACCTGTTTCCCCAAAACAAAAATAAGCCAGACAGATGGACACATGCATGCGGTTCTAGCATCTGTTATCCATCGATATTTTACGGACAAATATTCGTTTTTTCTGTTTCAGTTATCAACCTCACTTTTATAATTGGAAAAGGAGCAAATTCCACAATGTAGCGTGTTTTCCTGCAATCATATTACCAGGGGGAAAATCCACTATAGAGGGGAAAAACGGCTATGCAAAAACACGTATAGTAGATTTTCCCCGGGGAAAATTGACTATATAGTCATATTTCCGGGGGGAAATTCTACTATATAGCCATTTTTCCGGTGGGAAATTCTACTATGGAAAAATCATAGTCATTTTTCCGGGGAGAAAAACTACTAGGGGGGAAAAGCCACTCTCTGACAGCAACCATTCCTTAATTATGAATTCACGACTCCTATTTAATTGTGATAATTGTGAGCTGGGTAGCCATACCATTTATATAATAATATTTCTAAATTTACACCTTCTAGTTTGTTGTGTGAATGGCAGCAATGCCATTCATTTTTGTTGAATTCACGTCTTCTAGTTTATTGTGAGATGGACAACCATACCATTCATAGCATTGGGGACTCGAACCTATCATAGTTTGGTCAAATGATAGCCGTAGGTTGACCTTGAGCTAATTTATGACTAGGTCAACTTTGGTACGTTATGCTTTTTTATGGGAAAATGTTTAAACAGTGAATTTCTCAGACTATTTAAGTCTAAGGTACAATGTATGGTATATATGGTTAACTAAAAGACCTAAAAATATGCCGTTGCTAAAGGCCAAGGTCATTCTGTGACTTTTGTTCAAGGTCAATGAGTCTGTCACCCGTCAACATTTTCAAACACTTATCAACTGACGCTACTGAGCCGACTGAAGCCATATTTCATACGGTGCTTCCCTTGGTTCAGGGGAACTAGAATTTGTGCTGGTGGTCTTGGTCACATGGCCAAAATGGCCGCCATGCCATTATGTGATAAAAAAAAAACTTCAAAAATCTTCTTCTCTAGAACCGAAATGCCAATGGCCTTGAAACTTAGTACATAGCATTGAGGACTCGAGTCCATTATAGTTTGTTCAAACGATGGTCGTAGGCTGACGGGAATTTATGGCAATGTCAACTTTGGTATGTTATGCTTTTATATGGGAAAATGCTTAAACAGCGGATTTCTCAGAGACTATCTAAATCTAAGATATAATATTTGGTATATATGGTTAACTAAATGACCAGATGAAGACAGTACCAATTAAAGGTAAAGGTCATTTTTCAACTTTGTTCAATGTTGCCGAGAGTCTGTCATCCGTTAATATTTTCAAAACATCTCCTCTGGAGCCATTAGGCCAATTGAAGCCATATTTCCTATGCTGCCGAACGAAAGTTTGTTCAGGTGATCTTGGTCACATGACCAAGATGGTTGCCATGCCCATAAATGGTAAAAACCCTTCAGAATTCTTCTTCTGAACCTAAAGATCAATGACCTTAAAAAGTTGTATGTAGCGTTGGGGATTCGAGTCCAACAAAGTCTCTTCAAATGATGACCCTACATTGACATTTAACTAACGTATGGCCAGACCTTCTTTGGTGTGTTATGCTTTTGTATGGTAAAATGCTTAAATAGTGGATTTCTCAGAAACAATTTAAGTCTAAGGTGTAATATTTGGCATATATGGTTAACAAAATGGGCGGATGAAGACATTATGCTGCTAAAGGTCAGTGTCATTCTCTACCATTGATCAAGGTCACTGAGATTCTGTCCCCATCAACATTTTCAAATATCTCCTGTAAAGCCACTACGATTGAAGTCTATTCATATGGTGCTTCCCTTGTTCCAGGAAACGAAACTTCTTTCAGATGGTCTCGGTCACATGACCAAGCTGGCAGCCATGCCTATATAGGGTAAAATCTTTTAAAACATCTTCTTCTCCAGAACCTTAAGGTCAGTGACCTTGAAACTTTGTATGTAGCATTGGGGGCCCTGGCCTTACAAATGTTTTCCAATTGATGACTTTGCATTGACTTTGACCTAATTTATGGCAATGTCATTTTTCGTTTCTTATGCTTTTTATGGTAAATCATGGAACTGTGGATTTCACATTAAACTATATTAAGCCTTCATATCATAATTGGAAAAAAAAATATGGTCCACTAAATGAATACATGAAGACATAAGGTCACCAATGGTCAAGGTCATTCTTTGACCTTTTCTCAAGGGCAATGAGATTTTTTTAAATCAAAATATGCATTCCTCTAAAAGCCACTTATTTAAAATTTGTAAAAAATGAGCGAAGTGACAGATTGTGTTTTGACAGTAAGGTCTCAGGTGAGCTACAGGACCATCGGTCCTCTTGTTTTGTAACAGGACCAAGAAAAAAATCAGTGAACGGAAAGTATCTATATATAGGTCAAGGTTCGATCGGAATATAACGTCATACCAAACAGATGAGGCGTGATTGATGATTTGTTTTGCTGGTAATAATTGCTGATATGCAGTATCATAGTATCAATATTGTATTGCTTGTAGTAAAATAACCACAAAGAACGAGTTTATGACAGCATCTAATTAGCAACGCCATATTTCCCACACATCAGGCTTTAAATGCGAGAAAGGTTATTGTCTTAGTCTTGCAGACACAGTTTTGTTAGTAGGTAAAAAATGGTGTATTCTTGGTGTCTGACTTTTGTCTAAATTGGTGAGTATGAATTTTGTTTTCTCTTCAAAGTGCTGGTATTAAAATTATGTTTTCATTATTTCTTTACAACAGTCTGAGGGAATATGTAGGTCTCGTCACAGCATGTTTGTTAATCTTGGCAACAAATATAAACTTCATCAGTTTTCAAGGTTTTGGTTACACTAAGTCTTGTTAACATTTTTTATGTTCTTTTCTCTGTTGCACTGATGATATGAGCCGCGACACGGGAATACCAACAAAGTGGCATGTGCGCCCAGCGAACTCAAATCAGCCAGGGCTTCCGCCCAGTCTGATTGCGCTTAAAAGGTAGCCAAGGCCGGTCTACGGTAGCTCCATGCGGACAGCGAAGACTCTGAATAGATCTGAGTCTGCGCTGGGCGCACATGCCACTTTATTTGTTTTGTCGTGCCGTGGCTTAATTATACGTTGCCTACGATTAGGCAGATTTCGTCTGATTTCTTTTCATCGTTAGCATCAACTAACAGTAACGTAAATAACAATGATTTTTTAAACAGCCTATCAAAGCTTCTTCACGGTCTCTCAGAGAACTAAAAGATAAAGTGGTCCTGCATCTTAACTGGTCCTGGCCTCTATTTTGGTCCTAACCAGCCTCTAAACTGGTCCCGGCTGGCATCTATTATGGTGCGATAAGCAGCCTCTAAAATGATCCCGATAACTATGCGACAGTAATGCCTTCTATGAATAAGACTGGATAATAATGGATAATGTGAACCTAGCGAAGCTTCAGATCAGCCTGGGCATCCGAGTCAATCCTCATGAACGAATGAAAACGAAGTAATAATAATAACGTATCAGCATTTTCTTAGACAACCGGCAGCAAAAATAGATTGGCAATTTTAAAATTACTTTGGAATAATTTGTCTTAAAAATAAAGTCGGTGTACTGTAATGTTCTCTTCCCCATCCCAAGCTATGTCCTCTTCCCCATCCCAAGCTATACCTTTAGTGACTCCAACCCCTCCCATTCCCTCCGCCCCTCGCCACACCCCACTTGCAGCCGCGGTTGCCTCACTGAACTTGTAAAATAGATAGACTAAGAACCAATATTCGGTAAAAGTTAAAACTCCTCATATGGCCATTTTTAAATGGTAGGCGCAATACTAAATGTCTTATACTAAAATATGATGTGTATATATAAATATCTGTGGTAACCTAAAATGTCTTGCTGTGATGAATTGTTAGTTTGGTTTGTCGGTAAAATAGCTTTGATGGCTAATGTTTCTAAATACTGCACATCATCTAAAGTGGCCCTGGCATCTAAACTGGTCCTGGCATCTATTTTGGTCTTGATCAGCCTCTAATTTCTATTGTGGTGCGATAAGCAGCTTCTAAAATGATCCTGAGCGCTTAACGATATATGGAAAACTAATAGTGTTTCTGCTAAAAACTGCTTCTCACGACTATAAACTAATAGCCGCGGCACAAGCCATTTGTGTGTGGGGGGTAGGGAGCAGGAGGAGGGGGCTAGTTTTGCCCCCGCCCCTCTTCCAACGCTTATGTCGTTTTATTTTTAATATTGAACGCCAATGTTCATGCATAGAAAATTAAAATTCCAGTAAGTTATTGAGACAGCTCCATGTCCAAAGGGGCTTTAACTCTGTCAAAAATGATTGAAAATCCAAAACCACATGCGCTGCAGCGCATCTTGATACCAGAGCAAGAAACCCTGCAGATTTTCAAGAAAAGTGGATGAGGCGTGTAGGAGGAGTTGCAGACACAAGATTTGGGACGGACTGACGCACAGATGCATGGACACACGTACGGATTCACATTTACCAAGGGACGCGCACACATACGGATAGACAGGTCATTACTATAGTCCCCCTACACCTAAGTCGGGTGACAAAAATACCTGCCTGTTTTATTTTTTTTTTGTAAAGAATGAAATGGAATTTGCTGGATGCATAAAGTGTTAAATTTGATACTGGGACATCTGGAGAATAATTAACAGTGGAAAGTGGTATTAGATAATGATGACAGCTAGCTGAAAACCACAAGATTATTTCAAGGATTTATTGCCTCCCAAACCGGGAGAATTTCTAGCAATAGGTGATAGAGTGATGTTTCCACGCCTCGTACTCTTGCCAACCATCTCCGCATCGAATTGGAAAGAGTTTGATTTAGCATGAGTACGAAGCATGTTCACTCACGGGATCGTATGTGCAACATATACAGCGCTTACAAATGATTTCATTCTCCGACCACGAATGCTTCATCTTTTCGCATTTATTTTGGATAAGAAGGCTGGCTATATAATTTAGCTTCAAGCAACCGCGATGTGTTGTTTTCTGATTTGATGATGAGAATCATGTAACACGAAAAACGTAACACGAAAAACATAATGCATGGACATGAAAAACCTCTGCACGATATGCTTATTCACATGCTGATGCAGACTGTGGGATGCGCGAACATAGATTGCTGCCTTAAACAGGGAGAGAGGTGTGTAGGATAGAGGGATCAACCATGATTTTCTATGCTTTATCATCTGTGGGCCCTGAGTAGCCTGGCATTCAGGCAGTATATGTTATATGTTTATCTTAACTCACGGAACCTAACTACTGTAAACGATTCCCAGAAGAGTCTATTACTTACTCAGTAGCTGAAATACAGGACTAACTTGGAATACTGTAACAGAGAAATAGTCTAGCTATCCCGGAGACCTGTACTCATACTTAAAAATCATAGAAACTGTTTCGGATTATGCGCCCGCGGATTAGGGACGAGTCATTTATTATCAGGTGGGGGGGTCGGGTACATTTTCATTCGAGTCCCCAAAATTTTTCCGACCCCCCCCCCCCCCCCCCCAGTCTCACCAGAATTTTTTTTCCGACCCCCCCCCCCCCCCAGATAGGTGACAAAAAAGTTTATGACCCCCCCCCCCCCCAACACCCCAACTACCCTTCGCCCTCATATTGTATGACCTTTTTTTTAAGTCAGACTGACCTTAATCCAACCTGTATGCAACACAAAGAACATTTTCTCACTTTGACACTTTGGTAAATCATGCAGGTTAATGGTCTTCAAATTTTGTCAGCATATTTTGATATTTTAACCTTTTTTTCCTGCATATGGGCATCCAGAAATATGTTTGTTGCATGTTCAATAAAACTGTTAATAATAGTAATAATAATAGAATAACAGAAGCCGAGACGTTTTTTAAAAAAAAAATACTGATGGAAGAATTCTGACCCCCCCCCCCCAATATGCCAAATTAAATATATGACCCCCCCTGCTCCTTGGCTTTTTTATATCCGACCCCCCCCCCAGTACATCACCAAAAAAAAATTCCGACCCCCCCTAAATGTACCCGGCCCCCCCACCTGGCTAAATGACTCGTCCCTTAATACGTAGGCGTCTCTTACCTGATGTCTGCAGCTAATGTGTCCCGCGGAATGCGACAGTAAGTGTGGCTCGGAGAGGGATGCCCGTTGCCTGCCGAGACTTGCCATCATATCTTTTCTATCAAACTTTTGGGGATTAGCGACACTGAAGAAGTTAAGGTGGTGATTTATGGTAAATGTAAAAATCTGCATAAAACCATAAAAAAGTAATGTATCTCCCTGAAAGTTAGCAGACTTCTTATTTTTGTTGTTCTTTGCAGTTTAGAATAGAATATAGACGTACATGCTGCTTAAAAAGTGTTTTTATAAGGAAAGATCAAAGGGTAATTTTTCTGCGAATAAATCTGAAACCAGAGGACCATTGGTCCTGTAGCTCACCTGAGTCCATTCATCCTTAGCACTCAAGAGTAACAAACACTGAAGTAAGTTGTACAATACGGCCTAATTTCAACTTTGACTGAGTTGTTATGCTTGTCCTAGTAAATATTAGCAAGTTTGATGAAGTTACAATAAAAAAAACATGTTTGTAAAACTTTTTGCCTAAATATTGCAGTAACACAGAAATAAATGCCACTTTGCACTTTTCCCAATGAAAGTCTATGCAAACTTTAAAATGCCATCGTAATGAAACCATGTGGGCAACAGTAGTAAAAAACAATAGTTATGTAGTGGCTAATGTCATGAACATGTATGCAAAGAATCAGCTTCATCCCCCTATATGTTTTTTTGAGGAAAAGATTTTTAATTATTTTTTTTTTCAAAAATATTTCCTGAATATTGCCATGGCAACAAATCAAATTCGGCAATTTGGACAAAATTAATAGGAATCATAAAGGACTACTCAAGCAACATTTCTGTTGATAAAAAATCCAAAAATAACTGCAGGGAGATAGCAAAAACTGCAGCTTTCCATTTTTCCCATTATATTTCAATGGAAACTATAAGTTGGTATACCAACCTATCCGCTGAAGCAATTGCCATAAAAAAACTGTTATTCTATAGAGGCTTGTACAAAGATCCGTTCTGTAAAGTTTGAGCTTTATCAGCCATATAGTTTCTGCAAAAATGATATTTTAATATTTTTTTTCTATTTTTAACCATTCGGTTGCAATGGCAATCAGCCAAATTGTGCAATTTACATAAATTTCATGTGGTTGATAGAGGACTACTCAAGGAACGTTTCTGTAAAAGTTTTGTCAAAATTTCTGCAGTCACATAGCAACAAATGCAAATTTCCAATTTTCCCATTATAAGTCAATGGCAACTTTAAGTTGCCATAGCAACCAATCAGCTGGAGCAATTGCCAAGAGAAACAGTATTTTTATAGACGGTAGTCCAAGATCCTTTCTGTGAAGTTTGAGCTTTATTGGTTGTATAGTTTCTGAGGAGATGATTTTTGAATATCTTCTCTATTTTTAACCATTCTGTTGCCATGGCAACCAGCCTAATTGTGCAACTTACATACATTTCATGTGGTTGATAGAGGACTACTCAAGGAACATTTCTGTAAAATGTTTGTCAAAATATCTGCAGTCACATAGCAGTAAATGCAAAGTTTCAATTTCCCCATTATAAGTCAATGGCAACTTTAAGTTGCCATAGCAACCAAACTGCTGGAGCAATTGCCAAGAAAAACAGTTTTAGCTCACCTGAGCCAGAGGCTCCGGGGAAGCTTATAGGATGGTAAAGCTCCGTCGTCTGTCGTCGTCCGTCCGTCCGTCCACAATTTCAAACGACTTCTCCTCTGAAACCGCTGGGCCAATTGTAACCAAATTTCATATGTGGCCTCCAGAGGAAGGAGGAACGAAAAGTTGTCCCCTGCCTATAGATGCTATATATGAAATTTTGTAACAATGGGCTTTGTAGTTTCAGAGGAGATGTCTTTTGAAAATATTGACGGACGACGGATGCCTGCCTATACTATAAGCTCACCTGTGAGCCTTCGGCTCAGGTGAGCTAAAAATAATATCGTTATTGAAAATTTACATAGTGCTAAAGGTGCATTATTGCATAATGAAGAGCGTCCTAGCAATTATTTATTCCAACTCTTTCTCAAATTGTAATGTAGACCAGATGAAAACGGTAGCTTTTTCTCAAATGTTCAACCATGTACAGAGTAAATGTACACTGGACGCATTTATTAAATATAGGGTAGGCAAGCATACCTATGTTAACACCTACAATATAAATAATACATTACTGACATGATTAGTGGTGTGTAGATGGAATTGTTCAATCTTGTTAAAATAGTCTCACCTGTGTATTTTGACAAAAAAATTTGGACACAGACTGCATCTTTTTTCATCTGCTCAGCCTGATAATGTGTGAAAGAGTTTGAAAAAATAATTGCTAGGACGCTCTCCATTATGCAACAAGGCACTCTAAGCACTAAGTATATTTTCAATAATGATATTATTTTTTCAGATTTATTCGCAGAAAATTACCCTTTGATCTTCTCTTATAAAAACACTTTTTGACATTAACAAATGTTGCATTCTGGGATTCTAAATTAGGAGAAACAACATAAAGGAGGCATCTGCTAAGTTTTGGAAAGATCAGTGTTATTTTGAGTATTTTATGCAGATTTTTGTCTTTGTCCCAAATCAGTGAGTATCACCACCTTAGATACAGAAACGCGCGTCTGTCGCACTAAATTAGGTATGAATACGTTTATATTAGAACCACAGGGCCGATATCACTGCTGGTGGACAATTTGTCCCCGAGGATATCATCAACCCAGTTAGTGTTTCAGTATTGATTCTGGTTCTCAGGCATTGGGGTCACTACTTAAATACTGATTTAAATACTTAATTCATTTTGATATATATCTGGTAAAGTTTCTAAATTATTCTAAAACTAAGACTGACTTGTCGTAGCGACATGAATCTTAGCGGAGTTTGGCTTCCATTCTTTTGAGTTGTTTTGGCTTTTTGCGGGTTCTTGCTGCATCGGACATCTCTTTCCTGATGCCCTTGTCTGTCGCCTTTCTCGAGACGCAAGGGTTGGGGTGGCTCGGTGGGGGACGCCTGCGCCCGCGGATTAATACGTAGGCGTCTCTTACCTGATGTCAGCAGCTAATGTGTCCCGCGGAATGCAACAGTAAGTGTGGCTCGGAGAAGGATGCTCGTTGCCTGCCGAGACTTGCCATCATATCTTTTCTATCAAACTTTTGGGGATTAGCGACACTGAAGAAGTTAAATACAGAAACGCGCGTCTGTCGCACTAAATTAGGTATGAATACGTTTATATTAATGTATTATTGAAACCATTTAGTCGATTGCACCGGTCTAAACCCATCAAAATCAACGCCTTCCGATGGGACTAGCAGACATAAGTGTATCATAAAAGTATGTTTCATTGCTTTTATGAATTGCATAAAAAATATTATGACACTCGAAAACTTTGGAGAAAATGCTTCGAAAAGTTCTTTTTAGCTGTGCCTACAATGACTCGGAACGTTTTGAAAACGCCACAAAACTACTTCCGCTTCTGATCACACTGGGCGCATGCCCAGGCTGATCTGAGGCTTCGCTAATTTCACATTACTCATAGCAATAACAAATTATTCGTAGAAAGCACTACTATGCATAGCTATCAAGTATATATCTGGGATCATTTTAGATGCTGCTTATCGCACCATAATAGATGCTAGCCGGGACTAGTTTAGAGGCTAGTCAGACCAAAATAGATGCCAGGACCAGTTTAGAGATGATGTACAACCGACGTTAAATAAAGTTTCTTGTATCTTGAATCTTGTCAAAGGTTTAGGCTCGGTACCTGTCCCTGTGGTACTCTGCTATCACCTATAGACCGCGTATGATCTGTCCCTAAGTTACTTTACTGTCGCCAAAAGGACAGCTTTATCCCCGTAGTGTCTGCCCCTATAAGTCGTGTGTTCCTATGGTACTCCACTCGATCATATTGAAGCTCTATATGTCTATCTATGGTATACATATATCCATATCCGCTGTTTGTCCCCTCGATATTTTACTATCACCTAAAGGCGAGTTGTTTGGGACTGGGATACTACTGTCAATTATAGGCCCGGTGGCTATCCCTGACAAACCCTGCTGTCACCTATATACTCAAGGTTTGTCCCCAGTGCATGTCCTTGGAGTACAAGTACATGTACTCTTCTTTCACCGAAAGGCCCTGTATATACCAGGATCCCCGGTAGCTCAGTAGGTTAAAAGCTGGCCTTCTGATCTTGTTGTCCTGTGTTCGAGCCCCGCTGGAGGCGGGAATCTTTCCAACCGCAAACGGGGTTCCATTGCACACAGCCTTTCATTATCATACTTACATCGTCATAGTATGACTGAAATGCTGTTGAAAAGGACGTAACGTCGCAAGTCATCCATCCATCACACTTCACAGTTCAAGATTAAGTTTCACATTCATTTTATAACATTAAATTACGTGAGTACTGTTTCTGAAATTGCCTGGATCTGTTAGGCCGTGAGAAGCAGTTTTAGCAACAAACTACTGGTTTTGTATATATACTCAGAGGCAAAAGAAAGTATACAGGTAAAGCATTCTCGATTTTTCTACAGATGTCAACCTATCTGCATAATACCTTGGCATTGTAGATAAATACAGGCATTTTCGCAGAATTTGCGACGATTTTCAGTGCAATCGGTCAAAGGATAACGAATTGACATGGTTTAAAAAAAAAACAGGGGTCTGAGTCAACATTTTCGCTGGAGTAGCTCCCCTTTAAACATACACTTTGGACAGAAGAGATTGATTTTATGCATTTTTATGCATTACATTTAAAAAGGAATGAAAGGTTTGTAAGGATATGTAGCACTCTCGTATAAAAAAACGGGGTAAAGTATCAAATTTTCGTACCAAGAAATTATGTTTTTGGCGTCTTCTGGTATCATGCATTGAATAAGCATTAAGTTCTAGTTAGAAGTTTATTTGCAATTTTCTTTCAAATAAACAAATCTGTGAAGTTTCTTTCAAGTGTGCACAAAGGCAAGAAGCCAAACAACAAGTTTCCGAAATTTTTAAGTGAAAACATTTTGCACCCGGTAAGACAGAGAAACATTCAATTCCCTATGATTTTAATTCAAAGGGAGGTAATTTGAGACATGTAGCATTTCTAACTATAGTTAAAGACGTTTGGTGGGAGTTTCAGATTAATTGACGATGTGGTTTTACTCACAGACATTGGCGCTAGATTTTCGTGAAGAGCAAAATGCCATTTGCTATGTGCATATAGCGAGTTTTGTTTGGAACTACTGATTTTGAATTAAGGGCCATAACTTCATTATTAATGACTGCAAAACAATTTGTCTTTGTGTTTTACAGAGCTAGACGTTGGCCAAAATGACACAATTAATATGTCCACGCATTCATGTACACGAGGCCCAGTATTCAAAATCAAAAACTGTATACTTATTATTGCCTCTGAGTATATTTACGTTTAGCGTTCAGTGTCATTTTAGTGTCTGCTTAGCGCATCATAATAGATGCCAGTCGGAGCCAGTTTAGAGGCTGATTTGGACCAAAATAGATGTAATTTTCCTTTACATTTCAACTCCGGATGTCTCAAACCACTGGTTCTCAAACGGTAAATTTTCTGCGTCCACGACTTAGTGACCGGTCTGAATTCCACTGGATATCAATTTACGGCCAGCATAGAAAATAAGGGTGCTGCTCGGCATGAACATAAGCTCCGACGAGCTTTCAAATAGCGAGTGGATTTGAAATTTACAACACTTATGTCAGCAGATAAATTTAAAAGTAAAGGTTAGCAGCAGCAACTAAGCTGTTTCAGCCTAGAAGAAACAAATTTTCCATTCAAGTTTACTGAAAATTAATAATATAAGCAGTCAAACACAGCTTTAACATAAAACTTTTAAACGCAAATGTATATAAAAATGACGTCAGGCTACTTGTCTTGCCCTGGGAAAAGTATCGTATTGATCCTATTAAACGCCCACGGGCAATGCAGTTTACGAAACGGGAGCATTATCTAGGGCCTAAAGAGGAGTAAATCATCCACTTACTGGCAAGATCATCTGATAAATAGTATTTAGTTGAATGGATATACTTTCTACGATGGCCCAATTGGCTCACTTTTCATTTCCATACCACTTCACAATTCCGAATTCGGAATTCGGAATTCTCCGAATTCGGAATTCCGAATTCCGAAATTCGTAGAACATACTTAACGCTTGTTTATAATGACTCTCTACACTTTGTCAAACCACTTTTTTGGTTTTCTCGTGTCAAGGCTCATATTTAAGCAATCATCCATATCATGCAGAGGTTTGACAATGTGTAAAGAGTTACTATAATCAAGCGTTAAGTATGTTCTACGAATTTCGGAATTCGGAATTCAGAATTCGGAATTCGGAATTCAGAATTCGGAATTCAGAATTCGGAATTGTGAAGTAGTATGGAAATGAAAAGTGAGCCAGTTGGGCCATCGTAGATCAGAATGGGTGCGTGCCCAGGCTGATCTGAGTCTGCGCTGGGCGCACAACCACTATGGAGGTTTGCTCGTGTCGCGGCTCATATTTAAGCAATCATCCATATCATGCAGAGGTTTGACAAAGTGTAAAGAGTCATTATAATCAAGCGTTAAGTATGTTCCACGAATTTCGGAATTCAGAATTCGGAATTCAGAATTCGGAATTGTGAAGTAGTATGGAAATGAAAAGTGAGCCAATGCAATTGGGCCATCGTAACTTTCAGATGAAGTAATTCTCCTATTTTCCCTTTTTGCCTTCATTCTCAATAGTGGTCAAGAACCCTCCATGAGCAAATTCCTACCCTGAAGAGTGGACCCCATTTGGGAGAGTTACGTCAGTCAGAGAAGCATCAGGCATTTGAGCCGCGACACGAGAAAACCAACAAATTGGTTGTGCGCTCAGCGCCGACTCAGATCAGCCTGGGTATCAGCCCTGTCTGATCTGAGTCTTTCCTTTGCACTTACAGGGTAGCTGAGGGTCTCAGCTACCTCCGTGCGGACAGCGAAGACTCTGATCAGACTGGACGGATGCCCAGGCTGATCTGAGTCTGCGCTGGGCGCACAACCACTTTGTTGATTTTCTCGTGTCGCGGCTCATTTATGTTTCTTCTTCCAAATCAGTTCATCACTCAGCTAACCGGGTATTTTCGAAGTTTGTGAAATCTACATGTGTCGTCCGAGAAAAATTGGGTGCAGGTAAAATCAGTTCAAATGCAGTTTGAAAACAGGAGGAGCCCATTACATGGATGTGATGAGTGGCAGTCGCCGCTTGAAGATCTCTAAGCTAGTAGGTGCTGTGACTACTTCTGAAGACAGCTGGTGATTTTCCCCTTCGTATAACTGATGGTGTTCCCCCTTTGTAAAACTGATGGGAAACACGGAGGCTGGTAAGTCAGTATAACACCATTTTTAAGGAAAAGAGGCTGGGCGTATACTAGACCCGGGTCGTTTATTAGTATTGATTACGGTAAATAGGTGGACCGACCTTATACAAGGGAGGCTAATCTTATATTGCTATTGACCAGGCAGGTGCCCGTTTTTGTATCGGTGAGCTCCCTTGTTTAACCTTAATTGCTAGCTTCCGGAAAAACGACACCGATTTTCTGAACGGTTCAGGTGGTAACGGTTTTGTAACATGGGAAGCGATTTTCCAGATTTTGTTTTAACATTCTAGGCTAAATCATCCTACAGTTCTAATTTGTGCTCATTATGATACAAGTATTTCGAAGCTAAAGCCCACACGACAGGATTTATCGGAGCGCAAAAATTTTCATTCACAACTTTCGAATGGGATAACTGGTCATGCTTGGTTGGCGGCACGTGGCCAAAAAGCAAACATAAACAAAACGATGAAATTGGAATGTTGTTGATAAGAAATTGGCGGAAATTTCGAGCGGGGATTTTATCAGTTTATTAAAAACACTGTCAAAGGAATGTTTAAAACCGGTGAGTAAAAATGATCCAGGGTAGATCTAATTTCATCATTTTTTTATTTTGTTTATTAAGCTTTTCTCACTAAATTGCAACCTGTCCCCACTAGACAATTCTTATTTCTGTGTCAGTGTGTAGGTTGAGTGGATTTCTCTATTTGCTCTAATTGAAAAGGTACTAGTGCCCCACCCCACGCACCCCATCCCTCCCTGGCCAAAGCCCTACTAAACGCCTAGTCCCACTGACTAGTCGTATATTATAACACCTACACTTTATAATTATTTTTTGTTTTAGAATTGTGCATATAACTGTATATTGACAAAATGTGCCAAAATGAAAAAAAAAAGACAAGTGCTGAATTGTGAAGTCCTTTCTTGATAAGATCAGATTATCTGGGTTAAACTTAACTGACTTTCTGTGAAATCCCATTTAAGAAAATAGAATTTAAATGCAATTTTCTTCTGTGTTTAAGTACACATATGAGCAGCGACACGACAAACCCATCAGTGTGGTTGTGCGCCCAGCGCAGACTCAAATCAGCCTGGGCATCCACCCAGTCTGATCAGAGTCTTCGCTGTCTGCATGGAGGTAGCTTAGAGCCTTAGCTACCATTTAAACGCTTAGCGAAGAGTCTTAACGGACTGGGTGGATGCCCAGGCTGATCTGAGTCTGCGCTGGGCGCACAACCACATTTTTGGTTTTCTCTTGTCGCGGCTTATATGTACTTTGGTCTATTGTGAATAGTAGTAGGCATGCAAAAGTCAGTATCAGCGTTATAAAAAGTTGATTATTATATGTGTTCAGGATTTAAATAAATACTTAAAAATCCTAAAAATTGGGACGCCGAAATTAATAAACAGAATTGTCCTAAAACTGAATCAGTTTGGCTTTACAATGCAGCAATGCCTCCAAAAGTTGAATTTCAAAGATTGTAGGCCCTGATCAGAGTGCTCTGTCAGGAGCAGTCCGATCTGGGTCTGCACTGTTTGCTGAAACATATCTGTCTCAATATAAATTAGAATTTTTAAGGTGACATATATATAGTAGCAATTAACATTGTGCTGTCAGATTACAGTTAATACCCAAATGTGCATAAGTATTTGGACTCCTAATGGAAAATTCCTTGTTTTTAGGTGTCCCAAAATTTAGGCTCATTACTGTTGGTTAGTATATGGGTGTATGAGAATGGTTTCAGAAGATGCAACTCTGCTGTTTTCATTTTTGCTTCCCTTCCCAAATGGAGTCAAGCCTTAGAAGTAAACTAATAATTCTTTCCTTTAAGAGTTGACCCCCTTTTTATCCCCCGACCGAAAGGTTCGGGGGATATAGCGATGAGCCTGGCGTCCGTCCGTCCGTCCGTCCGTCCGTCTGTCCGTCCGTCCGTCCGTAAACACTTTCTTGTCCGCTCTATATCTTGAATACCCTTTGGAATATTTTCATGATACTTCACAGTTATGTAGAACAGGTCATGACGATGTGTCGCGTACAAGAATGGTAACTCTTGCTTTTGTAATTTTTGAATTATCTCCCCTTTGGTGATTTTTTGGCAGATTCGTGTCCGCTCTGTAACTTGAATACCCTTTGGAATATTTTCATGATACTTCACAGAAATGTAGAACAGGTAATGACGATGTGTCGCGAACAAGAATGACAACTCTTGCTTTCTTACTTTTTGAGTTATTTCCCCTTGATAGTTTTAGGTGTGATTTTTTGGCAAATTCGTGTCCGCTCTATAACTAGAATACCCTTTGGAATATTCTCATGATACTTCACAGATATGTAGAACAGGTCATGACGGTGTGTCGCGAAAAAGAATGACAACTCTTGCTTTCTTACTTTTTGAGTTATTTCCCCTTGATCATTTTAGGTATGATTTCATGTCTGCTCTATAACTTGAATACCTTTTGGAATATTTTCATGATACTTCACAGATATGTTGAACAGGTCATGACGATGTGTCGCGAACAAGACTGACAACTCCTGCTTTCTTACTTTTTGAGTTATTTCCCCTTGATGGTTTTAGGTCTGATTTCGTGTCCGCTCTGTAACTTGAATACCTTTTGGAATATTTTCATGATACTTCACAGATATGTAAAACAGGTCATGATGATGTGTCGCGAATAAGAATGACAACTCTTGCTTTCTTACTTTTGGAGTTATTTTCCTTTGATGATTTTAGGTGTCCGCTCCATAGCTTGAATACCTTTTGAAATATTTTCATGATACTTCACAGATATGCAGAACAGGTCATGACAATTTGTCTCATACATGAATGATAACTCTTGCTTTTAGACTCAGTGAATTATTTCCCTTTGGTAGTTTGAGCTGCTGTTTGAGTCTCTTCTCCATAACTGTATAACCCTGGCCAGCTCCAGAATTTGAATAGCCATGTACCTTTTAGAATATTGATGATCATGCTGTGATATCTTATCAGTGTTCCTAACTCTCTCCTCTCTCTTACTCCTCCACATTCCCGTGACCCCTCCTGCACCCCCCCCCCCCCACCCCCCCGAAAAAAAAAAAAAAAAAAAAATCCAGATTTGGATTCTTTGTCCAAATTCACTTACTAGAGAACTCAAAATTAGATCTGTAGGGCTTGTACTTTAGAAGTTATTCACACATTTTGAAAGATGAATGTATCGTATGCTATACATTTGTGTATATGGTGGCTGTTTGAGATATTACCTCTTTTTAGCCGTCAAGCATACTGTTTTAGTCTGAGTGTTATATAATCATGCATCTGTTAACAGTTAATGTCAATCAGAAGCATAAAAGAACGACAATATATTACTAATATGTGTTTTGAAGTGCACCCTTTTTACCAAGGCCCATGGGGGTCTTCGGTCGGGGGATTTGCCATCTCCTCTGATGGCTATTTTTGAAGTGTTTTGTCACACGGGCCCAGTGTTCTCCCCAGAAATTTCAGAAGGCATGTCGCTTTTAGCAATAAAATCAGATTTTGACTTGTTGATCAAATTTTTAAATCCTTCATATAGCAATGATTTGTCAGAATTAGCCTAAATTTACACTATAAATAACTTATTAATGACCCTTAATGCATTTAAAACAACTTTACTGGCTTAGAAATGAAAATAATAGCACTTCAACAAAGTTTCATTGGAAATGAAGGCATGTTGCAAAGGTAATTTGAAAAGGAAGGCATGTTGCAAGCGACATGCCTTAATGGTCTGGGGAGATCCCTGCGGGCCCAAGCAAACCTGTAGTCACAAAAGTTGTCCCCCTTTGAAAACTTGGTTGGAAAACCATATAGTGTACATCTTGTCTCCCTTTGAGACAGTATTTTTGTCTTTATCAGGCCGTCTCCTAGAGAGAGGGAGAAAGAAAAGAGATTGATATGTGAGCAAGCGAAAAATATCAAAACAACCACCGCTGGCACCTACTGCTGGCATTGGCCTTGCCCTTCAACTGAAAGTTACCCAGCAAGCTATTGCCAGACCCTACCAACCCCAGATGGAGAAAAAATTTCCCTAATTCCCTCACACACACCTCACTCAATGCTGGCACCCCTGAAATAGTACTCCTATTTATT
The DNA here is from genome assembly GCA_963989385.1 of Ctena decussata. Taxonomy (NCBI): domain Eukaryota; kingdom Metazoa; phylum Mollusca; class Bivalvia; order Lucinida; family Lucinidae; genus Ctena; species Ctena decussata. The sequence continues at coordinate 83,125,533 of OZ022502.1, read as the reverse complement.
ATAATTTTACAGATTTTTCTTTATAAATCCAAATGTATATGTAGGAAAAGGATAAGATCCAAGGAAAAGGGGAATCCCTTCGCCCAACAACCCTGAAATAGTCCCTCTTATCTGGAGCTCTGGTCATTGCAGTATATAAAAGAAATTATGTTAGGTGTGGGGTTGTATAGCTTAACTCTTTAAGCACCAAAAAGCAGACAACAAAATTTACGTCTGCAAAAATTAAAAAAAAATGCCTTGTCCAAGACATTTCATATTGAGAATTCAAAGACTAGAGGGCAAACAGTGTAGATCCACATGAGGTGGCTTTTTATGAGCTGCCTCATCAGGATCTACGCTGTTTGCAAATTATACTATTTTCGTCACTGGTGCTTAAAGTGTTAACCATAGTTGGACTGATTAATAATATATCTGAAGTGGTTCAAAAGTTATTACTGGTTATGTAAAGTAAAAAGAAAACTGAACTTTCCTGGCGTCTGAACAAATACTACATGTATTTCAACATACTGAAATTAAATATCAGTGAATGGCAAATCTTTTATATTGACGTGTGCATTGAACTTTCGAGACATATTGTAGAATTTATTTCACCAAATTTTCTACAACATATTGTTAAAAGTGCGAAGTTAATTTCTAAAAACCCAGTAAAGGGTTCAAAAACAGGATGTACGGGGAATGTATTAATTTCAACTAACATGTAAGTTATTTAAATGGTTCAAGAACAGAGGATTTACAGGGAATGTATTAATTTCAACTAAAATTGTCATTCATATAGCATGTAAGTTATTTTCGATACTTGTTTCCATTAACCCATAAATTTCAGAAAGTCTGTTGAAGGTCCCTGGATAACATAGCCCTTCCAGTTTTAAAGGCCCCATTGCTCATATATTATAATCAGCATGAAATATTTTATCACAAGGTATTGCAGCAAGGTTCATCTTTGTATATGATCGTGATTGGCAGGCTTTAAAAAGTCAAAGCGTCATTTTCTCATAAAAAAGATTTGTAAAAATATCTAGGCAAAATAATAATGTTACCGCACTAACATGTGCTCTGAATATTTTGTAACAGCTCTGACATGGGCAGGAGAAAAAAAAAAAAAAAATAAAATATTCATGTTAAAGCACTAACATGTGCCATAAATATTTGTGCAATAGTTCTGACATGAGCTAAATTTGGCAACTATTAAAATTAGTTGGCAACTAAAATGACCTGCTTTAGATTTCACAAACTTAATTACATGGTAAAAATACAATGTATAGGAGATAAAAATACAAGGTACAGGTGTTTTGTAGGGGAAAAATACAATATACCGGTAAAGCAAGTTTCCCATTCATTGTCTCGGTATGGTGTAAGTTCATTGCTCAATGGGGAACAAGAAACTATTGAGAGACATGTCATTTTTCTGAAACACCTTGTTTCTCTCTTCTTTTGCCAGTTATATGATACAGGGATTATTTTCTGGGGAGATTGTGAGAGATTTGCTCATTTTTTTGGCAAAAATCTCATTGAAATTTGCCACATTGGAGAAAAATCTCATACAAAAAAAGTGAAATTTGCGAACGATTTTGCTGAATTTTCTCACTAAAAATCCATAGTTTCTCGTCATTTTTGGCTGAATGGGCCATTTTCTCTCATGAATTTCTGAGCCAGAATTATCCCTGTGATACAAACAGCACATCAACCAACAAGTTATCATCAATTCTGATGGCTGAACAGGTTTTATAATGATTTGTGCTTCAATGACTTTTACCACTGATAGGACTATGGCGACTTTAAAGGAAAGAATTGCTCTTGAAGCGAAGAACTCCTCCCTTTGAGAACTGACTGTGTTTCAAAGCGAGGTGAAAATTTAAAATGGCAGAGACTCTACCAGTGGAATTAAAGTGTACCCAAGAGCTCCAGATAAGAGGGGGTATTGAAGATAATTCAAAGATAATTTTTCTTACTTCTCAACAAAAACCTATGTTGTGACCTCTCATTAGAACCGTCTCGATGAGACGGTTCTAATGAGGGGTCACAATATTATGTTCTTACGAAAAAAAGAGAGGAAAATTATCCCTGTTTAATACCCCTTCTTATCTGGAGCACTGGTACCCATTCAACATAATGCTTGCACATCAAGAGTTGATCCCCCAGCAAAAATGAAATTAGCAGGTTCTCTTCCCTTGAAAGTGTACTCACAGGGTATAATCAATTCCGCTAATTTTCGCTTCCTGCAGAGACTGTACATCATATTTGGCTTCTGCCGAGACTGTCCGCGATCTCTTGCTTCCTGCCGAGACTTCTGTACATGATAAATGGCAGGAAGCCATTTTTCGAGGACAGTAGTCTCTGCAGGAAGCAAGAGATCGCGGACAGTCTCGGCGGAAAACCAAATATGATGTACAGTCTCTGCAGGAAGCAAAAATTGGCGGAATCGATTATACCCTGTGGTACTGATTTACCTTAACTGCTTTTTTGCTTTAAACTATTTTTGCTTTAAAAAGAAATGTTTCATTTAGTTATTTACCATAATAACCCTAATACACACACCTGCTCTAATTTAACAAGCTCTGTATATAAAAGCCAGCTTATCTGTTTTTTTTGTTATCAAAAAGATACATATCAATTACTAAGACAACAAATGTTCTCAGCATACTAATTTCTTGAATTTTCTTCAAAGCTTAATGGTAATCCATGAGCTAAACTAAGCACTTTTTTCTGCACTATACATGAATAGGGCCCAAATTTGATACAAAATACTTGAATAGGTGTATATTTTGGGATTTGGGTTATACATGAATTGGGTGGGTTTTCAGAGTTCCAGCGGCACATCTGTTGTACCTCTTTAAACACTGAGTGACCCCCCCCCCCCCCCACCCCCCCCCCCCCCCCCCCCCCCCCCCCCCCCCCCCCCCCCCCCCCCCCGTGAATTTAATGCCACCTGCCTCTTTTTCAAAAATAATGTTATATTAACTTGCATGGATTCCTGATTGCTTTTCTTGATGAGTTAATTAGCTCTTTGACATGGGTCTGCTGGTAAAGGATCCTAGTGGAGCAAATTCTTTTTTTTTTCTTTTTTTTAAGAGTTGACCCCAACTGCAAGTATACCTATTCTCCTTTATACTATTAATCAAGGTACTTGGCATTGACTGATTTACTACACTTAAGGCTCTAACTAACTCCCCCCTTTCTTTAAATGCAATGTCCCTGGGGTGTTTAATAGGATTTACGGTATATTCTCATGGGACACATGACGTATGACACAACATTTAAATTAGGTGGAGTCAACATGGATGCAACCTGGATACATGTATATTGTTGCTGGAAATATGCTGACAACTTACTAATCAAAGGGCAGTGCTTCTTTATTTGACAACCTTATAATAAGACTACATATGACATTAATCATACCTGACCTGTTAATAAATATAATATCTTGGTCACAATTTGAAAATATATCTCCAAGGTTGTTAGGTGAATGAATTACCCCGGGATATACTGTATTTCTTTGGTTATAAGACAGGGGTTTTTCCTTTCTAAAACAATCCAAAAAATCTAGATCCATCTTATAACCTTTCTAAAACAATCCAAAAAATCTAGATCCATCTTATAACCTTTCTAAAACAATCCAAAAATCTAGATCCATCTTATAACCTTTCTAAAACAATCCAAAAAATCTAGATCCATCTTATAACCTTTCTAAAACAATCCAAAAATCTAGATCCATCTTATAAGATGGATCTAGATTTTTTGGATTGTTTTAGAAGGGAAAACTCGACAGCTGAATTTGCAAAACTGATTTAAATATTTGCAGTAATTGTGAAAGTGTAAACTCCCATCTTATATCCGAATAAATAAAACTGAGACAGGAATTATTTTGCTTTTCTGGCGTAGTCTTGGTTGTGTTAGCTTCCAGTTGCTGTTTCTGGTTTAGCTGGGTAAGTATACTTCATTCATTCTGCTGTAAATGACCCAAAATATCTAAATCAGTTTTCTGAAATTCTGCTACGAAATGGGGTTTACCCTTCCAAACTAGATCCAACCAATAAGATGGATCTGGTTTTTTTTTTGGTTTTTTTTAATTCGTTTGGTCTACTGAAGAAACCTGTTTTATAACAGAAGAAATATGGTTGTATGAGATTGTGCAGACAGGCGAGACACAGCATTCCAAGGAATAGGGTTAGGGTTATGGTTAGAGCTAGGGTAGTGCGCAAACAGGCAAGACACAGCATTCTAAGGAATTCTTAATTCAAATTACCAGTACTCCCAGTGTACACAACTTTCCATTGTACATCAAGGGAACTAACAAAGTTGTATTTCATATCATTTACAGTCACTACCCTGGGTTCTGTTTAAGATTTTCAATTTCATTTAAAGCATAGCCGTATTTGAAGGATGACCCATTTTCAAGGTGTAGTAGTGCCTGACATCAACTTTTCTAAAGATCTCATCAGTATCTTGGACTTGATATCAAATGTGGCTGTTTCTGGAGACTATAATTATAACCCCTAATGACCTCTTTATGGGGTGGGTTCAGGACCGGTCCTACTAAAGACAGAAAAGGACTTAGGCCACCGAAAAGGACCGAAAAGAACATTTGGGCACTGAAAAGGACTTTTATTTTCCATTTTAGGTTATAAAGACGTATTTTCAAGAACTTCAGATATCATCATGATAAAAATCAGCGCTTGAAAAAAAAATTGCGTTGTATTTCACAAAAATAAAGCTACTAGTGAAAGTCGGATAAACAGATGTTACAACAGGGGTAGACCATTTTAGTTTTACTTTGTTTTAACTCTGTCAACTTAAACGACTGATGAACTTATTTGGCGATACCTATTTCCTAAAATCTGTCATAGATGTGTCTAATTACTAATTAAATAAAAAGTGCAGCACCGAAAAGAACACAACCCCTTGTCACTGAAAAGAGATTTCAGGTACAGAAAAGGGCATTGTGACCACCGAATTTCAGACACCGAAAAGGGCATTTTTCACTGAATGAGCTCGAAAACTACGTTAAGAACTATATATTCAATCCTTATATATATTATTTACTTACGCTTTTATAGCATAAAATGTAATATAAAAGTCCTTTTCGGTGCCTGAAAGTTCTTTTCGGTGGCATAAGTCCTTTTCTATCTTTAGTAGGACCCGTCTAGGACTGAGGCAGGATCAAATGTCATCAAATATATTCTCATCAAAACCTTCAATTTAATACCAAACATGCCTTAATATATATAGTAACTGTTGGCGGTTGACTCTAAATAGCCTCTTCTGAGGGTGGTGGGGCTAGGACAGAGGAGGTGACTTTGGAACCCTGTCTCAACCAACTTCTTTGAATGGGAAGGACTTATTGATAAACCAATAAGCCTCTAGGCAATATCTTAATTGAACATATACCTGACATGGCTGTCTTTCGTGGATGACCCTTATTATGATTGGAGCTACATAGAAATGGTTTCCTATATTTTCAGGTTGTAGGGAGTGTAGTATTGGTGGTCCAAGTACTTCAGTTGGTGAACAAATATGGAGGAAATGAAAAATTTGTTCAAGTCGGACGCTACCTCCTCCGGACCGTAAGTTCAGACTTTCTTTTTGGAGTTGCTGTTGACGGCTGGTTGTCAATAGCAAACATTTACTAGTGGCAGCCAGCTGTCAGAATGAACATTCCCTACTGACAGCAGCTGTTAATAGCGATCACCTTTTTAGTGCGTCTTTGAGAATGCAATTAAGGAGAGCTTATGCTACACCCCTGGTGTCGTAGTCTGAGTATGCATCGGCATTAGCGTTAGTGTTTGTGTTTGTGTCAGCGTCTGCGTCCTCATCAACGTCTGGGATCAGGTTAACCAATATTTTTAAGAATTAGATTTAAAGTGATTTTTCCTTAAATTTACAACACTATTTGATGGATTAATATGATAGCTGAAATAATGGATCAGTCTGACCATGCGAATGACCTCATAGTATTTACAGATCACTTTGACCTACATTTATTTCATGGTTCAGTGATGGTGAGAATCAGGCACCCATGAGGTGCTTTGTTGTCTTCTGATGACTCTGAAAGGGTTCCAATGATCTGGGGATAAAGTTCAACTGTAAACAGACCAGATCCTGACCAGTCAAACGTAAGTCATAAAATTGTAAAGATCACATGTTTGCTGATTCAGCTATATATTGCATTGTCGCCAGATGTATATTGCATTGTCACAATATACTGACTATACTATATAGTGACATTGCAATATACAATGGTGCACACATGGGCTGATAGTGACACTGTTAGTGGTGCAGTGCCACCGTCCATGAGTGCTTAAGTATCTGTACAGTGGCCGATACAGAGCTCTAGATAAGAGGGCGTATTTGGTGATAATTAGGGATAATTTTTGTTAATTTTGCATAAAAACATATGTGTGACCCCTCATCTGAACCGTCTCGACGAGACGGTTCAGATGAGGGGTCACAACATATGGTTTCGATGAGAAATAAGAAAAATTATCCTTAATTATCATCAACTACGCCGTCTTATCTAGAGCTCTGCGATATATCTGCAGTTCAAACCCAATCTGAGTGAATATAGTACAAGAAAATCAGAATATTTTTATTTTTGAATCAGTAAACATGTGATCTTTACAATTTTATGACTTATGTTTGAATAAAAAGTCTTCCTTAGATACTTAACTACAGCTATTAGATCGAATCAAATCATAAACTTCTTATGCCCTACAAAAGGGGCCTGTTGCAAACTGTGTGGAACAGAGTGCAGCGGTACTATACTCATGATTTACCATTTCCTTCCTGTTTGACACAGCCCATAAAAAATGGGGTCTACCCTTAACTCCTTAGGGAGCAAATTCTATAAGAGTTGACTCCTAGTGAGCATGGAGACCAGAGTAGCTTCCTGTGAAAGTACCCAAAAGGTGATTCACCGTGATTGAAACTTTTTCTTAAAATATAGATTATACTACAGAGAAAAAAATAAACTGTTGAATTTACATGTAGCAGTGTGAAAATTTGACCTAATAATATTTCTTATGACCATAGAAAACTGTTTCACCGTAATAAAATAGTGATGAATTATAGCAAACATACGAAAACAGTGAGTGAACTACTGAAAATGTATTGGAAAAGTTCGTACAAAAAGGGAACTAAATAGCAACAACAAAAAATGTATTACTAGAAATGTGTCCAGACAACACAGATGCCTCCAGCTCATTCCTAGTCAGATAAGCTTGAACTTAAATATATCACTGGCCCAGATAGGACAGTCATCTTGTCTGGAGATGAGGCAAAATCAATAGACCAAGAAAGATTGGTCATAGTGACCTATAAATGGCATGAGACTGCTTGCACTATCCAAAGTACAATTGAATCCATTCCACACTTTCAAAGATATTAAGTTTTTTTATCTTCAGAAAGGCAAGCAGTGATGACCTGTGTCTACACTTTGCAAATATGAGCCGCGACACGACAAAACCAACAATGTGGTTGTGCGCCCAGCGCAGACTCAGATCAGCCTGGGCATCCACCCAGTCTCATCAGACTCTTCGCTAAGCGCTTAAAGGGTAGCTAAGGGTCTAAGCTACCTCTATGCGGACAGTGAAGACTTTGATTAGACTGGGCCTCTGCTAGTCACAGGTGAGACAACCAATCATGGACAAGGCTGAGATGTGGTTTGCTGAACATCCCAGTTTCAGGTTGAACTAGCTGGCAGCTGTTGTGGCAGCTGAGTCAGAAGTATTTATGCTATTAAGGTGTATGGGTACACCGCCATGCTTTTCTTCCAAATTTTACAAAGGGGGACAACTTTTGTGACTTCCTATTTGCTTCCCAGGAGGGCAAAACCCCTTTCAAAATGGGGAGCAAATTCTTTTCATTTAGGAGTTGATCCCCATTTCAAAGGGAGGTAAATTTGAAAATGATAGATTGTTCCCCTGAAAGCGTACTGATACACCTTAATCATAAATTGATCATTTAGTGACAATTTATGTCTTTCTAGCAGGTGCTAAATCTGTGATAAAAAAGTTATAGTTCTTTGATGGGTTAATTGCTTACATGAAGGGATGCCAGCTGGACTAAACTCCGTTCATTAATTCTGAAACTGGGTTTTTCGCTGCTTATATTTTTATAAGCTAATCAATCCATGTAAGACTGTGCATAGTGACAAAGCTCGACTTCCGCCGATTTCTCATAAAGGTCTCATGTACCTTAGCCTGGCGTCTGACGCTGCAGTTACATGCATGAAACAGCAAATTTCAAAAACCCGTCCGCAAACTAAGACCATTTGATGAAAATTGACAGCCTAAAGTCATGCATATTCACATACTTTCCACGTGGATATCACGCTGGGCATTCGGATAATAAATGTTGGCTCTCTAGCAAAGTCACACGAAAGATGATTCCAGAAAAAAAAATGCTTTGAAACCCGGCTGCTTAAAAAAAATTACTGCATGAGCTACATTGTTCTCTGTTTTGACAACGCTGGATTTTACAATTGAAAACCAGACCCAGTTTCATTACCATATTTGTGTTAGTTGTATTTGTTTGTGCCATGTTTTCTCAGTCACACAGAAAAAAAAAAAAAAAAAAAACGAAAGTAGTATACATATGAACAACGAGACAGTTGTGTAATCCGACTCAGAAGCCAACTTCAGGCCCACAAGCGTCCCTACATCCTTTCTATCATTTTTCTGATGATGACGCTTCAAGCATAAAGGTGGCAGAACAGCAACATCTCGAACAAGTCAGCCAGAGACTTTGTGCCTCTGTGCCCACACAGCCACACATCGGATGTGCGAAAAGCAAACGCTCAGATTAGCTTTCGCGTATATATTCGGAAGAAAATATTGCATGCATGCATGCATGCGGGTTCACCTTTGTCCGTCAATGTCTATAAAACAGTTAATTAGAAGTAAATGATTTGCACGCTTGTGAAAATGTACCATTGTTTTGTACAAACAGGGAAGACTCAGACTGTGCAGTCATACATGTATCAGAGTCTACGTTTTTGCATAAACTTTCTTAGATAACATAAAAAGATGAAAAGCCTGTACAGTTGAGTAGTAACAGTATGCAATATCCTTTTCAGATGACCTAACTCAAATATGTGAACCTCTCAGCTTTTACGTAAACTCAGTACCCTGAGGTTGACTTCAAACCCGTTTGACTCTAATCAGACTGCATCCTGTTTGCGCAACCCGTTTGACTCTAATCAGACTGCATCCTGTTTGCGCAAGCCCGCGAGGTTCGAGGATGTAGTATTTACATTGAGAGCTTCCTTGCGTTTATATGTTGTTAGTATCGAGGTGTAGAGGTCGGGGTGATAGACCTAGGGAATAGTTTGTTGAAAAGTGGGGGGGGGGCGTGTCTAGATACTACGGTGGAGGTTCGAGTTGTAGATTGAATAAGAAGGTGTATGTTTGCGAGGATTGGGAGTTTGGATGGTAGACAAATGGGGGAGGGGTTGTAGGTAGTGCGGGGGGATTATTTTTCTATTTTATAGAGTTTGGGGGGGGGGGGGGGGGAAGGATTGAGGGGAGCTGTAATAATTTGAGAGATGCACGATTTGGTCCTTATATTTAACTTTGCAGTTCTAACGCAATCTCGGTAATAAATGTTTTGGAAATTCAGAAATTCATTAGAAACTGCGGAAAGCTGTAATATTTTCATTAAAGTAGCACCAGTGAACATCAATTTACATCGCACTGACGCTGATATAACGTCATTCAGACGTTGTTTGCCGGTGGCGAAGGACTACGGTGAAACACTGAAACCCTTGTCCAGTGTATATTAATGCGAAGTGATCAATTGCAAATCGAGACAGAATTATCTAGATGATAAGCTTGTTGTCATGCTGACTGATTTCGCACGCGCAGATCATGTGTTAGAATACTAACCACACCCGTACGCAAATTTATTTATAGCGACCACTTTATATGGTATTAAAAGGCATTTCAAAACTGTCTGATGGACTTAGCCTCTGGTTGAAAATATGTTATTTGCATTTTCGTGCAGGTTAGCCCAGCATCCTTCGAAAGGCAGAGTCACTTGACACATTGATGAGAAATCGGCGGAAGTCTAGCATTATCACTATACACAGACTTATCTGGATTTATTAGATTATAAAAGTATGAGCAGCGAAAAACCCAGTTTCAGAATTAATGAACGGAGTTTAATACATGTGAGAGGGAGGGGAGATGGTAATTGGTAAGACTTGGTGCACTTTTTATTCAGTCTTCAAAATATTGAGCTACATAATCTTTTTAAAATATTACATCAAGTGGATACCATTCGGAACACCAAAATTTTACAATGGTGCCTTGCAGTAAAATAAATAGTTATCTGTGAAGTGAAATTGGGCCTTAGAGTTCTAGAACTGAGTGTGAGGGATGGAAAACTCTTGGGAATGGGGTTGGCCAGTGTTGTCGTTCCTATTTAAGTACTTAGTAGAAATGACTCCTCAGGGGCCACAGCACATAATATTATGGGGGAGGATGGAGAAATTCTCAAAGACAGCCCCATTATTGTTGCTCTGAATGCATACATGATATAAAAAGAAATCTATTTGAATTTCAATAGCGGAGATCAGTGAAAAAAATCTTTAACTGAATACTGTAAAATTTCTGAAAATTGGGGCCGGTCAGCGTAGCGCAATCCGTAGTGCACCTGACTCAAGTCAAGAGGTCCTGGGTTCCAAACCTGGTCTGGCCACATACTTTCATTTCTTCTTCCGCTGATTCAAGAAGGGCAGTTGTCAGTTACTGGCAAAAGTATGTGCTTTTAGTACTGGTTAACCGCTTATGAGGTCTAAGCCTGCCCAGGAATTATGCAGTGTGGTTAGGTTAACTGACTGTCCCGACATGACCATAGCTGTTTACCGTGGACGTTAAGCAACAAGTCAATCAATCAATTCTGAAAATCAGGACAACAAAAATAGTTACCCTAAGACAGCCCCATTATTGTTGCTCCGTCCGTATAACATGATATAAAAAGAAATTTGTTTGAATTAATAGTGGAGATCAGTGAAAAAAAAATCTTTAGCTGAATACCATAAATTTTCTAAAAATTGGGACAACAAAAATATTACATACTTGGCCTAAAAATGGAACAGTTCAGATTTACAATGCCAGAATATGTCCAAATGGAATTGCAAATAGTGTAGACCATGATCAGACTGCTCCAATGGGAGCAGTCTGATCAGGGTCTGCACTGTTTGCTTAGACAACTCTGTCCCAATATTAAGAATTTTCATGGTAATTGAGGACTTCAATTGTTATGCATATCTAGACTTATTTTGAACATTCTCGCAGTTTGCTAGTCCTCCCGAGTTGTTGTAATGCCTCAATATGTCAATATCGTGATTGATGAGCAAAAGATATCAGGGTAAATATTGATATAAGACAAAAATAAAAAGAAGAATTCTGTACTTTGTCAAAACAGCCTGCGAAGTCTTCCATAAGATATTACCAGATCAGACAATATGCAAATCAGGCGTACCTCATGCTGTTGAAAAACCTTTTTGATTGTTGGTAACTGCTTGCTAGCGTTTGTAGGTATGTACAGTAGGTATGAGGCTGTTTTAATTTTTTGAGAGGTGTCCACGACATGGTTAGCGCTCCTGACTTTGGATGTTCAGGTCTTACTGGAGACGAGATTCAGTCCGAACTTAAATGGCACTTCTTTGCACAGAGTCTTTCATAATCACCCTCTTATCATCCTGAAAAATACTGAGAGATGTTCGGTAATTTAAAACAAGTCTAGAGAGACACCTGATGATCATGAGAAAAGAAGTTCTGAACCACCTGACAGAGGTCAGTCCACTTGACAGCGGTCAGTAGATGGAGATTAGGATCAGTAGCCAAGGTAAACTTAAATTCAAACCAGCTTCAAGTACCCAGGGTCCACATCTGGATTTTTAGATCCCGTGAACTAAGGGAGCTTATACGATAGGCAGGCTCTGTCCTCGTTCTTATTCCTCATCTGATCAGCCATCAGCACTTTTCAGACATCTTCTCTAAAACTGCTAGGATGGTTTGAATCTGATTTTGTATGGAACAGTCATGGTTTTTTTAGAAGTGAAAAATAGCTTCAGTGTCATTGTCTAAAATTCAAGATAGTTGTTATACCCATGTATGGGAAAAAGTTTCAACTTCTACAGAACTACTTGACCTATTTGGCATATGGTACAGCTAAAATTGTCTTGGGTGGATGATTATACAGTCTGTGGTCATGTGGGGTAAATTTATGTTAACCTTATGTACTATTTTAGCATTTTACATACTGTATTAATCCTATTAACCCTACTATTTTCCCTCCCTTTTTAGTAGGGGTCTCCTCTAGGAGCAAATTCTTTCCTTTAAGAATTGACCCAGTGTCAAAGAACCTCATCCAGAGAAACATGAATTGGTGCAAGTTAATATAACATTATTTTTGGAAAAGAGGCAGCGGTGTTTATTAGAGCAGGGGCATTTATTAGGATTAATACGGTATCTATTTGCAGGATGAACTTTTGAATTTTATCAAAAGTGCAGGAACTTAAATTTATTTCTTCATTCATATGACTGATAGACAATAAATGGACCTAAAAAAGAGCAACCAATTACATATTAGATGTCAACAAAAAATGTCTTAACAATAATAGCAACATATTGACTTGAATGTGAAGCTATAGAACAGAGAATTTGTCTAATATCAGAATCCAACTTGCTGTTAGCAGTCAGAAGTCAAGGATATAAATTCTTGCCATGGTATTGGAGAAAAATTATCCAGTTTAATAAATGCTGAGGCTCTACAAGTAGCATCTAGAGAATGAAGTGATTTCGCTCTGTGTAAAGATCAAAGTGTGGTGCTTGTATAAGTTGATGTTAGAGTGGACAAAAGTGGTCAATAAGATGTTATGATAAGCTTTTCTGTGATGGAGGACAGATTGATAGCTGCTCAGTGTGACCTGGATGATTGCAAAGCAGCATAATCATGATCCCGAAAGATAAGATTGGAAGTTGGAAAACAGAAGTCTTAGAAACATTGCCTGCTATTTGAGAGGTATTTGAGCAGCAACACAACAAAACCAACAAATTGGCATGTGTGTCCAGGGAAGACTCAGATCAGCCTGGGCATTTGCCCAGTCTGATCAGAGACTCCCCTCTCAGCCTGGCGGTAGTTAGCTTATACCCTTAGCTATCCTTTAAGTGCACAACAAAGACTCTGATCAGACAGGGTGGATGCCCAGGCTGATCTGAGTCTTCGCTGGGCACACATGCCACTTTGTTGGTTTTGTCGTGTTGTGGCTCTTTTCTGTTTGCTTTTAACACAGGGTATAATCGATTCCGCCAATTTTCGCTTCCTGCAGAGACTGTACATCACATCTGGCTTCCGGCCGGGCCCGGTAGTGCAATCGGTAGGGCACCTGACTCGTAAGTCAGAGGTCCTGGGTTCGAATCCCGGTCTGGCCACATACTTTCGTTTCTCCTTCCGCTGATTCAAGAAGGGCAGTTGTCAGTTACTGGCGAAAGTATGTGCACTTAGTACTGGTTAACCGCTTAGGAGGTATAAGCCTGCCCAGGAATAGTGTGGTTAGGTTAACTGACTGTCCCGACATGACCTTAGTTGTTTACCGTGGATGTTAAGCATCAAATCAACCAACCAACATCTGGCTTCCGCCGAGACTCTCTGCGAACTCTTGCTCCCTGCAGAGACTTCTGTACATGATAAATGGCTTCCTGCAGAGACTGTCCACATGATTCTGCTTCCTGCCTAGGCTCTCGGCAGGAAGCAGAGTCATGCAAACAGTCTCTGCAGAAGCCAAATATGACGGACAGTCTCTGCAGGAAGCGAAAATTGGAGGAATCGATTATACCCTGTGTTTAAGATGAATGGCTACATGTTCAGTGGAAGCAAATTTGTCATTTCACTTAATGGTTGTCAGCTCCTAAAGAAGGAATTGTCTCTGATCTTCCAGGAGTATTTTTTTCCTTTAAGCAAACAGGAAGTCATAAAAGTTGTTTCTGTCTGTAAAAATGGTGGAAAACCTTCAAAGTGGTACCCATGCATTTACCTTTTAGTGTAGATATACCTAATTCAGTTTGCATATATAATTTTATCATATGACGTCGGATCTGAGAGTGTAATAAAGCCATGCATTAAATGCGATAATCCACTAGTGGTTTAAATATGCAAATTACGTCGTAACGTTATACGTTGACATCCATAAAAACGTCGCGTTTTCTAATGGCGAAATCGTGACGTTTCAGTGCAAATTCTGCTGATAAAATGCGATTTTAGTGTCATATGATAAATAGAATCTTGCATTCATGCTCCTGTATTATTGAATTTATTAAACTCGTTGGGGAAAACCGATAAGATGCTCGGCAAAGCCTCGCATCTTATCTTTTTCCCCAACTCATTTAATAAATTTAATAATACATGAGCACTCATGTAAGATCCTCTATATATTTTTTCTTGCCTGCGACTAGCAGAAACGAGAGGTGTATTACTTTTCCAGTGTATTTGATGGCAGCAGTGGCATATACAGTCAACTCTCGATATCTTGAATACTGATATCTAAAAGAAACACTTATATCAAAGAATATAGTTTGGACACACTTCCTGTTTTTATTAGCTCGCCTGAACGAAAGTTCAGTAAGAGCTATTGTTGTCACCCTGGCATCGGCGTCCGCGTCGGCATCCGAACTGGATGTTTTGGTTAAAGTTTTTTAAAGACCTATATTTTAACCCATGGATGGGCAAGGCACTGCAGGCGAGCTATCCTGTATGTGGACAGGTCTTGTCTACATTTCAGCCCGTGTTTATCAAAAAACTGTGTAAACCTTGTTCAGATGCCGCATTTTGCAGTGTCTGAACTGAGTCTGTGCTGTTTGCATATCTCCCCAAAATGGGTTTCTAGGTTGGAGAAAGGGTTCAAGTTATAACTTCATGCAGGTCAATGAATGACATATCTATATAGTTTCATGTTCATAGAGACTATCAGAGAATTTTGAAGACACATGGTGCTGAAAAATAACCAACAAAAAACAATATGAGCCGCGACTCGAAAAAACCAACAATGTGGTTGTGCGCCCAGCGCAGACTCAGATCAGCCTGGGCATCCGCCCAGTCTGATCAGAGTCTTCACCTTCCACATGGAGGTAGCTTAGACCCTTATCTATCCTTTAAGCGGTTAGTGACAGGTCTGATCAGACTGGGTAGATGCCCAGGCTGATTTGAGTCTGTGCTGGGCGGAGAACCACTTTGTTGGTTTTCTCGTGTCGCGGCTCAATTATGTGAATTGCTGAACAGTGATAAGCATGGCATTTTGCTTCTTAAGCTCCTGTGTGCCAAAGCCCTGTGGAAGTGTTGCATGTTCTCAGGGTATAATCGATTCCGCTAATTTTCGCTTCCTGCAGAGACTGTACATCATATTTGGCTTCTGCCGAGACTGTCCGCGAAATCTTGCTTCCTGCCAAGACTTCTGTACATGATAAATGGCTTCCTGCAGAGACTGTCTGCATGATTCTGCTTCCTGCCGAGGCTCTCGGCAGGAAGCAGAGTCACGCAGACAGTCTCAGCAGGAAGCCATTTTTCGAGGACAGTAGTCTCTGCAAGAAGCAAGATTTCGCGGACAGTCTCAGCGGAAGCCAAATATGATGTACAGTCTCTGCAGGAAGCGATAATTGGTGGAATCGATTATACCCTGTGATGTTTGCATAAGTATTAATTGGTGTTGTATGTCGGCAACAAGGGCAGTCATTTGTGGTGCAGAGCTGAAACTATTGTAAAACTGTCACTCATCCACTGTTACCGCAGTTATCACTCAACCTGCTATATGCAGAGTAATTAGTTTATTTGCATTCATTGCACCTGACGAGTCAATATTGTGGACTGTTGCATGGTAAGTGATGTCAACCACTGACCTTAAGCAGAAGTAGCATGGGATATTTTTTACTATTGCCCGGTCATGCTCTAAGTGACGTCAGATGTAACTGGAACTTGCTTGCATTTTGGATACATAGTTTTGCATTGGTTGGGTAATAAAACAACTATTTCATGCCTTTCAAATCTGTGGCCCCTCTGTTCTGTGGACAGTATGATGCATTGTAGCCCTCGGCCCAGAAGCCTTGTGCGATAGTGCATGGGTAGTCCACATCACTTTGGGGTGGTAGATTTGATTTTGCACACAAAGGCATGACTATCAAGTACTATGGTAGGTTTGATATTCAGTGTTGACAAAGTTCAAAAAAATTTTTTTTTTTACTTGTCCTGCAGCATGATACAGTTGTGGGGAGCAGACTAGTAGATTTTTCCTGTCCTTTTGCACAGGGTATAATCGATTCCACCAATTTTCGCTTCCTGCAGAGACTGTACATCATATTTGGCTTCTGCCGAGACAGTCCGCGAACTTTTGCTTCCTGCAGAGACTACTGTCCTCGAAAAATAGCTTCCTGCCAAGACTGTCTGCGTGACTCTGCTTCCTGCCGAGAGCCTCGGCAGGAAGCAGAATCATGCGGACAGTCTCTGCAGGAAGCCATTTATCATGTACAGACGTCTCGGCAGGAAGCAAGAGTTCGCGGACAGTCTCCGCGGAAGCCAGATATGATGTACAGTCTCTGCAGGAAGCGAAAATTGGCGGAATCGATTATACCCTTTGCTTTTGTGACATCTGAAATCTGAATTTTTTGCATTAAATATATAAAAAAGATTATTATGTTGTGGGAACACAAGTTCAGATGACCTACCAAGTCTTCTGACAGTTCTTAGGTTTATTACTAAAGTCATATTGGACTCATCAGCCTTGGACAGTGTTAAGCCTCAATCAATGAAATTATCACAGAATAAATGAAAGATAGAATTCTATAATCACTGTCTTTTCTGCTAATGCTGATTAGGGTACATGTCTAAGTAGCTTCATTTGAAATCATGGTATGTAATATGATTAATTTCTGTCGTTAACTTTAAATTGATCACAATGCATTTTCAGCTTACTTCACTATATTTTGTCCTGTTCATATAAATTACATCGATGTTACATTGATTGGAAATATGTAATATGGAAATAATGTTTCTGCTGAAATTCAGCATTACTTGTTCTTAGACTAGCTACCTTGAAAATGGTGAAAATTGGGACACATAAAATTATTAACATAAATTTTGTCCTAAAATGGAGCAGTTTAGTTTTACAATGCAATATAGTGCATGCAAAGGTGCATATGAAATGGCAAACAGTGTAGACCCTGATCAGACTGCTCCTTGAGGAGCAGTCTGATCTGGGTCTGCACTATTTGCAGGGACCTACCTGTCCCAATACTTAGAATTTTTACAACTATTGAAAGAGGTAAACTAGTCTATTTCTCAGTGCAACAGATTGCAATAGAAAAAAAAGTAAATTGAACTTTTAGCAGGTTTTAAATTGAACTCTTTCATAACATACCTGGTAAACATGCAGTTCCTTTCTTAATTCTTCTAGCTTCTGCAAGAAAAAAAAAATGTAGAGAACAAGAACCAGAGCCCATTACTACCTTTGATTGAATTATGCCCCTTGTTGAGCTCACTTCACCTCCATGTCACTATATTTAAACGGTTAAATACAATTATATAAAACTTTGTACAAAGTTATGACATCACCAGACACTGTAGAGAGCATTATAACCCTAGCTTTATTTTGTTTTTGACAAAATTATGCCTCTTTGTTAATTTCTATGTGGAGACTGCATTCACTCCAATTACCTTTTCATGAAACAGGCTACAAATCTAAAGCATCATGCAGACAATGCAGCAGAGCACAGGAATCAATCACTTTAAGCTTTGTTAATGTTTGATATTGAATTGCTCAGAATTTTTAAACTATTGAAGATATTTTCAGTAAAACTTCTGTTCATGCAAATGTGAAGTGGGCAGAGTTCAAGAACTGTAATTTTGTGTTTATTGTTAATGAAATCACCCCCCTTTCTAAAATGGTTTTTGGTCTTTTCATTGTTCCTTTACTGTTTGGAATATGTGCCTTTACTGTTTGGAATATGTGTACTTAGGTATGATGATGGATGACTTGTGATTTTACATTCTTTTCAACAGTATTTCGGTCCTATCAGGATGATGGAAGGATGATAATGGAAGGTTGTGTGCAATGGAACCCCATTCATGGTTGGAAAGACTCTCCACCTCAAGCAGGGCCCAGCTAGATCAGTAGGCCTCACTGAGCTAGGGGGCTCCCCGAATACTTAGGTAAACTTCAACAAATGACAGAAGTAGCAAAAGCTGTCTGTTGTTACCAAACTTGGATGATGCACAGCTTGAGACAGAGATAAGGGGAGTTAGGGTGATTTGGAGAGTGGATTCTTTTTTTACTTCAGAAAAAACATCTTCTGTTGGCAAATGTATTTGTTACAGATACTGTAGATTTTGTCAGGGAAATGTGGCAGGTAATTCAGATCGAGTGTAAGAACTCTATAAAAGGCAAAATTGCGCAGCATTTTAGACTTCAGTTAAAGGACACACAACCTAACAGAACTGAAGCCACGTACTGCTGAGACAAGTCATTAATCTCTGGAATAAAACTTTTAGACAAAATGCAATAAAAACACAGGCAAAATCGAATTTCTCCATGTTTTAAAGCCCACTGCCTTTCCAAATGCATGCATTTTACAATCAAATTGTAATTTATTTGACGTCTCAATTCTAAATACCAAAGTAATGCTGAATATTCAGACACATGCAATAGTTACCATCACTGCCCTAAAAGTTTAACAGTTTTTCACAATGTTGTCATGCATCTAAAAGATGCAGATGGAATAGCAAACATCATAGACACTGATCAGACTGCTCTTAGGAGCAATCTGATCTGGGTCTATGCTGTTTGCTTATATAGACCTATCTGTCCCTATACTTAGAAAGAAATCTTAGGGTAATTCCACCTCTGAGCACAATGGATGTTCTGACCTTGTAAAAGATGCAGATGGAAAAGCAAACATCGTAGACCTTGATCAGCCTGCTCCTATGAGCAGTCTGATCTGGGTCTATGGTCTCTGTCCCAATACTTAGAAATCTTAGGGTAATTCCACCTCTGAGCACAATGGATGTTCTGACCTTGTAAAAGATGCAGATGGAATAGCAAACATCGTAGACCTTGATCAGCCTGCTCCTAGGAGCAGTCTGATCTGGGTCTATGCTGTTTGCTTAGACATATCTGTCCCAATACTTAGAAATCTTAGGGTTATTCCACCTCTGAGCACAATGGATGTTCTGACCTTGTCTTAGGAATTGAGGAAGAAATCAATTTCAATCTCACATGCAAGAATTCTAGTATCAACTGTCAGCACATTCTACAAAACAATATTTTTAATTTTAACCCAAATCAAAACTTTTGTTTTTACTGTATTAATTCGGCTGTAGCAAGTTTTCTATCTCTAAAATGGTGTTAGATGTGTAAATTATGTTTTAATTTTGTTCCTTTTCTCCCTTCAAAAACAGTCTCAAAAATCTACATCCATCTTGTAAGACAGATCTGGATTTTTTTTAAATCCAAATACGGTAATGGTAGCATAATAGTTGGACACCCACTGGCTTGGCATATCTGCTAAACCTGCTTGCATAGAGCTCTAGGTGCATACATAGTTTGTATCACCAGCAAATGCTGCGACCAAACTGCACAAATGTGCATCTTGGTCTGGACCTTTGCCAGGGGCGTAACTAGGGGCAATTTCATAATACGCACAACCATGTTTTATTTTCTACTTCTTAAAGGGACAGCTAGTATTTCAGCCACTTTGGTAACTGGTATTGAAATCTGGTCTAATTTATAAATTTTCAGCATGCAAATTTGCAGGTGCGTTTTGAAATTTTGTCAATTTTGACAAAATTTCAATACGCACTTGCGTATTTGTCGTATACGTAGCTACGCCCTTGTTTGCTGATTGCAAATGCACGAAGATCCCTTCATTTGTGTCAATTACTGAAATTTCCTGTAAAGCTGAATTTACAATCCACCTATATATCAGAAAATTGCTGGCAGATTGGCCAGCAGAGCAGTCTGTGATCAGACTGCTCATTTAGCTTCTGTCTGATAAGCCAGATCCACTGTGTTTGTACAGTGGCATTTCTGTGCAATTATTTCTTGTCATTACGGTTCCCAGCCTCCCCAGTGACAGTTGAGTTATGGAGCACTTGATTAATTCAACATAAAAACAATTTGGAAAAATATTAGTGTTGAAAATTGAGGTGTAAAGAAGTTTTCTGCACAATGCAAGATTAAATCAGCACCATACAGCCATCCATCAGTTTCCTGAAATTCAGTTTTCTTGAATTCTCCTGAGTGATGGTGCAATTAACTTTTTTAAAAGCACCAAAAAGCAGACGACAAAATGTACGTCTGCAAAAATTAAAAAGTGCCTTGTCTTTCACATTTCATATTGAGAATTCAAAAGACTAGAGGCAAACACATTGTAGCTCTAGATGAGGTGGCTCATTATGAGCCATCTCATCAGGATCTGCTCTGTTTGCATTATGTTATTTTCGTCACTGGTGCTTAAAGTATTAAAGTTCCAAGGCATAAGTTTAAAGTATGGAATGGAATCGAGTGGATTGAAATGGAGGCCATTCCATTGATTTGGGATGGCACTCTTACAGGAAATAATTTGCTCCCTCTTAGGGAGCAAATTCTTACCTGTAAGAGTACCATCCCTGGGCCTGAAAGCAAACTGTAGGTTATGGAATGTAGATTGTCTCATCTGTTCCATTCCATGCCAACCCATTCCATTCCAGGTTTTAAACAGTGCCAAGTTCCAAGTAGGATAATCAAGATCCATAACTTCGAAATACAATATTTGTCCTTAATATTGGAACTGAATAGTCTGCACAACATGTAGACCCAGTTCAGACTGCTCCTTAGGTTAAAGGAGGGCCTTCTGCTAATATTGCCATGCAGGGCAATTGACAAATAAAAGCATTTTGTATAACATCACAGGGGTCAACCTGGAGCTTTCAAACAGGGAAAAGTTTTGCTGCATTTTCTGCACTTTAGGGAGAAGTTTTAGTCCAAATTTTGGCTTTTCCTATAATAATGAGGAATTCAAGAAATCATTCTAGAACAGTTCTTGAACTATTTCTAGAATTGTTCTTGAACATTAAATGGCCGTTCTAGAACTTGAAGTTCAAGAACTAGTTCAAGAACTTTAGAGAAATTGTTCTAGAACAAATACTAGAACAATTTCTCTAAAGTTCTTGAACTAGTTCTTGAACTTCACGTTCTAGAACGGCCATTTAATGTTCAAGAACAATTCTAGAACTAGTTCAAGAACTGTTCTAGAATGATTTCTTGAATTCCTCACAGGGGAAGCAATCCAACCAAACTGAATGCACATCCAGATCACAATGCATGCCATTTATATTTTATGACATACAATGCCAAGATTGTCAACTTAAATGATGGACAGAATGTCTCTAGGCTCTGCTTTACAGGCAGATCCCATTAAAACAAACTATATTGTTTTTATATTTTCATCATCATCATATTTCAATTCTCATATCGACGTGTTACCCCCGCACCTCAGCAGAACGAATCCATAGCCGCAGTAACGGGGCGCCGAGCGTCCGTCCATTTTGATATTTTCCTGTTGTATTCTGTTTATAGCATTCTGAAAAATCATAACTAATTGGTGTTCATTGTGTTGTTGTCAAATTATAATTTAAATGGCCAAATTCATAAGTTCTGTATAGGTGGAAACCTAGATGGTGTTTATTGTTTTCTTGTCTACTTAGATATTTTGAATAATTAATTGTTTGGAAGTAATTAATTCAAATAACTAGAATTTTTATGCCCCCAATTTCAGAGAAATTGTGGGGGCATACTGGTTTGGGCCTGTCCGTCTGTCCTCTATCTATAACTCAAGAACCGTAAGAGCTAGGAGCTTGAAACTTTATACACATGATCAGTATGAAAAAAAAGCGAACACATGTTTTTTCTTTTTTCCGCGGGTCACATATTTCAAGAGTTATGCCCCTTTTTCGACTTAGCCTGTGGAACCTTGTGAACAAAATATTTCAAGAACCCCTGATGCTAGGATCATGAGGTTTTGCAGGATGAGAATGCTCAAGGTGTAGATAACCTGATTAACTTTTGAAACAAATTCGTGAATTTTTGACCGAGTTATGCCCCTTTTTCGACTTAGTGCATTGTAAGCCTATGGAACCTTGTGAACAAAATATCTCAAGAACCCCTGAAGCTAGGAGCATGATTTTTTGCAGGAAGATACTGCCTGTGGTGTAGATGACCTGATTAACTTTTGAAAAAAATTTGTGAGTTTTTGATCGAGTTATTCCCCTTTTTCGACTTAGTGCATTGTGGCCTATGGTACAAAGGTACCCTTACATATAGTCAAGAACAATAAGAGCTAGGAACTTGAAACTTTATACAGATGATCAGTATGGAAAATAAGCAGACCCGTATTTTTTTATTTTTCCGCCGGTCATGTATTTCCAGAGTTATGCCCCTTTTTTGACTTAGCCTGTGGAAACTTGTGAACAAAATATCTCAAGAACCCCTGATGCTAGGATCATGAGGTTTTGCAGGATGAGAATGCCCAAGGTGTTTTGAAATAAATTCATGAATTTTTGACAGAGTTATGCCCCTTTTTCGACTTAGTGCATTGTAAGCCTATGGAACCTTGTGAACAAAATATCTCAAGAACCCCTGATGTAAGGAGCATGATTTTTTGCAGGAAGATACTGCCTGTGGTGTAGATGACCTGATTAACTTTTGAAAACAAATCATGAATTTTTTATTGAGTTATGCCCCTTTTTCGACTTAGTGCATTGTAAGCCTATGGAACCTTGTGAACAAAATATCTCAAGAACACCTGATGCTAGGAGCATGATTTTATGCAGGAAGATACTGCCTGTGGTGTAGATGACCTGATTAACTTCTGAAAATAATTTGTAAATTTTGGATAGAGTTATGCCCCTTTTTCAACTTAGTGCATTATTTGCCTATGGAAGCTTGTGAACAAAATATCTGGAGAACCCCTGATGCTAGGATCAGTTTTTGATTTTTGCAGGTTGATATTGCCCAAGGTGTAGATGACCTGATTAACTTTCGAAAACAATTCGTAAATTTTTGACTGAGTTAAGCCCCTTTTTCGACTTAGTGCATTGTAAGCCTATGGCACAAAGGTACAAGCATTATTGGATGAACCTTCTCTAGAGACAAGCATATGGTTGGGGGCATAGTGTTTCATATACACATTTTCTAGTTGACTTAAATTTAAAGGGAGGCTACTTTAAATTCAGTTCTAGTAAAGTTCTAGAACCCAGAAGTCAGTTCAAGAACTGTGGTAGTTCTAGAATTTTTGTTCTTTCACTTTTGTGACTTAAAATGTGACACCTGTTCAAGAACCATTTGAATGTTGGCTAACAGTTGTAGAACTTGCAAATCAGTTTAAGAACTGGTTTAGTTCTAGAATGAAATGCTCTAACAGATCTCATAGTTTAAGAACCAGAATTCAAGAACAATTCTGGTTCCAGAACCACAGTTCAAGAACAGTTGTTTTATCAGTTCAAGAACAGTTCTAAAGGTTCAACAAAAGTTCTTGAACGTTTAAGAACCTTGATATTAGTTCTAGAACAAATTTCGCAGGGGAATCAGTGTTCAAGAACGATTCAGGTTCCAGAACCACAGTTCAAGAACTGTTTTATCAGTTCTATAACAGCTCTACAGGTTCAACGAAAGTTCTTGAACGTTCAAGAACTTTTTGTAAGTTCTGGGGAATGTTCCATACATTTTCACTTCTCCCTCAGCTCAAAATAGGGAAAAGTCAGCCAGCTTAGGGAGACTATTTCTCCCAAATCGCCCTCTAGGCTGAGCCCTGCATCAAATGAACAGCATCACTTTGTTTTTAGCTCACCTGGCCCGAAGGGCCATAGTGAGCTATTGTCATACCAATGCGTGCGTCGTGCGTCGTCACGGAATGTGTCCGTCAACACCTAAAAACAAATATTCAAACATCTTCTTCTGTAAAACTACTGTCCCATGGTTCTCAAATTTCACATGGAGCATGACGTGACTCCAGGGTCTCAGAATTGTAAAATTGGGTCAGGTTGAAAATCCAAGATGGCCGCCGTTACTAAAAATAGCAAAAACAACAAAATAAACTTCTTCTCCAGAACCACTGGGTATATTTGTCTGAATTTTGGCATGGAACATCAATGAAACCTTGGTATTCAAAATTGTAAAAATGAAAAAAATCTGTAGCAGAGTTTTGTCACAGTGACCTACTTTCTGTTTACGAGTGTAATTTTGCTCAAATGCCAATGTCAAAAAACGACATATTCAAACGACTTCAAACAACTTCTTCTCTAAACCACTGCACCCATGGGTTTCAAATTTCACATGGAGCATGACCAGACTGCAGGGTTTCAAAATTGTAAAATTGGGTCAGGTCAAGGATCCAAGATGGCCGCCGTTACTAAAAATATATAAAAATCAACTTCTTCTCCAGAACCATTTGGTATATTTGGCCGAAAGTTTGCGTGGAACATTAATGGGACCTTGGGATTAAAAATTGTAAAAATGAAAAAAATCTATAGCGAAATTAGGTCACAGTGACCTACTTAGCGTTTACAAGACCGATTTTGCTCAAATATCAGTATCTCAAGAAAACGCATTCGATTGTGGTCAGATTTGGTCAGCAATGGTCCTTAAAAGGAATTATTTCAATTTTGTGCCAGTTGACTATCCAAGATGGCCACCATGGGGGCCTGACTAAAAATAGCACAAACGTAAAAATGACAATTACTCAAGAGCCCTTGAATGGAATTCGACCAATTTTGTGTCAGAATGTTCCTTGGATGAAGCCATTTCGATTAATTACAATTTGGCTTTCCAAGATGGCCGACATCTGCCGTTACTAAAAATAGCACAATCATAAAAATGACAATTACTCAAGAACTCTTGAATGGAATTCGACCAATTTTGTGTCAGAATGTTCCTTGCATGAAGCCGTTTCGATTAATTGCAATTTGGCTTCCAAGATGGCCGACATCTGCCGTTACTAAAAATAGCACAAACATAAAATGACAATTACTCAAGAACCCTTGAATGGAATTGGACCAATTTTGTGTCAGAATGTTCCTTACATGAAGCCATTTCGATAAATTGCAATTTGGCATTCCAAGATGGCCACCACCTGCCGTTACTAAAAATAGCACAAAACAACAAAATGACAATATCTCAGTAACCGCTGAATAGATTTTGACGAAATTTGTGTCAAAATGATTTTTGCATTGAGATGTTTCAAAAGTAACTAAATATAGACAAGTCATAATGGCCTTTGTTACTAAAAATAGAAAAATGTGAAAACAAGAAAATCTCAGTGGAATTGGACTAATTTTCTGTCAGAATGATCATTTCAATAAGCTTTTTCGATTTTCTGCATTTTGGCATTCCAAGATGGCCGCCATCTGCCGTTACTAAAAATAGCACAAAACATGAAAATGACAACATCTCATTAACCGCTGAAGCGATTGAGACGAAATTTGTGGCAAAATGATTCTTGCTTTGATGTGTTTCACAAATTAACAAATATTGACCCGTCAAATTGGCCTCTGTTACTTAAAATAGCAAAATTTGAAAATTAGAAAATTACAATGGAACTGGACCAATTTTGTGTCAAAATGGTCCTTGCATGAAAGCTTTTCAATTTTTTGCATTTTGGCATTCTAAGATGGCCGCCATCTGCCGTTACTAAAAATAGCACAAAACATGAAACTGACAATATCTCAGTAACCCCTGAATGGATTTTGATGAAATTTGTGGCAAAATGATTCTTGCCTTGAGGTGTTTCAAAAGTAAATATATAAAGACCAGACAAGTTGGCCTCTGTTACTAAAAGTAGCAAAATGTGAAATTGAGAAAATCTCTGGAATTGGACCAATTTTGTATCAGAATGGGGACCATTCGGATACAAAAGCCAGGTGAGCGATATCAGGCCCATTTGGGCCTCTTGTTACGCAGATATCTTATTATCAGCCACCCCCAAGAAATTACACTTCATCATCCATCGTTGGGTGTGACATGATCTGTCAACTAAAGAAAATGTTCATTTCAGTTGAACCCATGCAGTGATTTCTTCTGATGCTTCTTGATTTATAGATTTGTTATGCTGAGAAAAGGAATATTTATTATCCTGCATGTTCTTGTAAGAGTTTTAATATGATTTATCTTTAGTCAGACATACTTTCAGTGTTTTTTCTGCAATTTCAATGAATGCTGTTCTCATACAAGGGTGTAGCTAAGTGTACACAAATACGCAGGTGGGTATTGAAATTTTGTCAAATTGACAAAATTTCAAAATGCACCGGCGTATTTTGTTTTAAAATGTGGTAAATTGGGCAAGATTTTAATACAAACTGCCAGCTGACCATAAAAGAAAAAATCTAAGGGGCTAACCCAGGTGAAAATGGTACTGATATTTCAGTGAAATTTCACCCAAATTTCGGTGATACAGTGAAATAACAGTGATATTCTGCTGTATGACTGAAATTTCATAAAACTCCAATGGTATATCAGTGAAATTTCAGTGAAATTTGAGTTAAACAAGTTTAAAAGCAGCTAACAGAATTTCACTGATATTTCAGTCTTATTCAAGAAAAAGAAAACACAAAATTGATATATGAAATGAAATTTCTATGATACAAAACTAAATTGTATAGCATGTTGATGAATTATTTTTGCTGTCAGTGCTTTTAGTATCACTATGCAGGGTGTAACTGCATAAAGTTATGCATATTTTTTGACAATTTAGATTTGTGTGCATCTTTATACCAAATATATACATTACATTCTCGGTGTGTAAAAACAACAAACATGCTCTGAACATCCTTGAGCTGATTGTCAGGAAAGAAGAATGTTTGTTTATCCCCTGCGAAAAATAGTTCACAAGTTCATAAGTTCATGAACTGATCATGAACCATGAAGATATTCATTAACAGTTCATGAGCACCTAAGTCTGATTCATGAACACCTCAGTCTGGTTCATGAATATTCCATTCATGAATATGAGTTCCATGAACCATTCATGATTTTGCAGTTCATGAACTTGTAATTCATGAATTGTTAATGAATTTGTAGTTCTTGAACTTGTGTCTCATGAATAATTCATGATTTTGTTCTTCTTGAATTTATATTTCATGAACTATTCATGAACCAGATGTACTCATTCATGATTGTGCTGTTCATCAAGTTGTATTATAAACCATTCATGGAGCCAATGCATGACATGAAGTTCATGAACCTTTACTAAATATTGATACATGTAAACTTTATAATCTTAAGCTGTATAAGGTACCTTTCAGTGAATTCCACTGATGTATTAAATTTCAGTGAAATTCCAGTGCCCAAGAACTAGCATAAAAATTTCAGTGAAATTCTGTGAAATTTCAATGAAATTTCACATCATGTGACACTTGATGATGTCATAACTAGATGGATGATGGGAAAAAACATGGCTGCCAGAAATGGAGGGAATTTGAAGGTTGTGGTAAAAATCAATTGTGAAGCAATTTCTACATGGCAAACACGATAGGAAGTTAGCTGATATAGTGAGTACACCTGAGGCCACAATTTCTAAGGTTTTAAAGTAAAACTTTTGCTGGGGTTGTGCAGAAATGGAGCAATAATGGTGACTGTCATGCACTTTCCCGAAGGCAACAAATGTCTGCGAAGGCAACAAATATCTGCAGACGGTACATGTAGGTTAACTGATGTTAGTGTTAGTATGTCCTATAACAGAAAAAGGACACATTAGAAATAAATTCTTTTGTGTTTTCATTGTTATTCTCAAGCAAATGTAAGACAATTTAATTTAAAATGAGTGGGGTAACAGGGTGAATACCTAATTCCTCAAGTACCGTGGGTCTGTGGTGTGATCAGCAAAGAGATTCCAAAAGAGATGTTTTCATTTCTGTTCATTTGTTTTGTTTGTTTAATTAAATAGGCTTAACGTCCCAGGAACAGCTAAGGTCATGTCTGGATAGTCAGACTCTGATGGTATTATGACCATATTTATTCACTGTTAATTTGATGAAATTCCAGTGCAATTTTACCATTATTTCATAAAAATTCCAGTGCAATTTTACCATTATTTCATCAAAATTCTGGTGGAATTTCACTGAAATTCTGTAGAAATTACTGTGATAAAATTGGCCATAATACCAGTGTTTTTTTCCTGAAATTTCACTAGAATAGCACTGAATTATCAGTGAAATTTCACTGATATTTCAGTGAAATTACAGTGATAAATTTGGTCAGAAAAAGAGAGGAATTCACTGAAATTTCGCTGAAATTATGGTGATATTTCAATGAAATTGTGGTAATATTTCTGTGAAATTACATAAAAATCTGCTCAAATTCTGACCAAATTTTACAGAATTTTCCTACGAAATTCCACTGGAATTTCAGTAGAATTTCGGTGAAATTTTGGTGAAATTTCATCAACTTTTTCACCTGGGTAAAACCCTGGATTTCCACTAAAGGAGTACAGAAACCTTATTTTGCCTATCATTTGATTTACTCTAGCTATATGCCCTTGACATATACCAGACATTGGTTGAATGGCAGCTTAAGCTACCATACCATGAGATACTGGATGAAGTGAGTGAGTGAGTGAACTTGGGTTTCACATTCCACCAAGGTCATACGGAGATGGGACCTTGGTTTACAGTGTCATTGAAAGACCGGAGATTAGCATGGGATCGATCTTGCAACCCCTTGATTGGAAGTCCAGCATGTTATCCACTACACAACTGCTGCTTCTGTGTGTATTATACTGGATTGAAGCTTGGCAAGGGCCTGATGTGCTGGCATTAGGTAGAGGATGGCTATCCATCCCTTTGTCTGTCCATCCAAATACTTGTGTCAGGTGGTGTTTAAAGACTATTTTATAGAAACCATAAGGGTCATAATCAGTCCATGCATTCATCTGGTGGTGGAAATTACAACTCTGATACTATTTTATGATATTGACCTACATTTTGTGGTCTGATGACTTTGCAACTAAGTTCACCTGTATGAACAGGAAGAGCTGTTGTTGTTATGTGGATGCCGGTGTCTATTCTATTCTATTCTATCCCATAACATTACTAGGTCGTTGGGGCACCACAGATGACTTCGAAACAATCCCTTTCCACCTTGCCCTGTCTTCAGCTGCCCTAGTTGAGCTGGCAAAATCCATCCCTGTCCACTCTTTAATATTGTCTTCCAACCTCTTCTTCTGTCTGCCTCTTCTTTTTCCTTTCACTGTGCACTGTAGAATCGTCTTTGCTAAACCAGAAGACCTTGTGACATGGCCAAACCACCTTAGTTTCGGTTTCTTGACCAGCATCAGGGTGTCGGTCACAGTCCATGTCTGAAAATGGATGTTTTGCATGGACACTTCACTGTCAGGTGAGCTACCCAGTTCACAGACAGCTCTTGTTTGTTTACCTGTGAGAAAGTACGTAAGAAATTTTGTCTTTCTCTGGCATTGACATCCAGGCGGCAATCGAAAACACTTTGCAATCGACGAATGCGGATAGAAAACATTAGAAACAGCGTTTTTGATCGCAAATTGGCGACAATTTGCAATCTAAAACGCTGTTTCCAACGTTTTTTGATCCGTGTTAATGGATTGTTAAGAGTGTTTTTGATGCTGCCTACGTGGTGTGGGTCTGCATTTGGGTTGCCACAGCATACGATTACCACACCACTAATATGTTATAGTGTTTGCTAAGTTTGCTATCAGGATTCCAATATCCATTATCAAACTATTACAGTCTCATTTCCCAGCTCAATTCCCAGCCCAATTCCTCTTATCACAAATATTTTCATCAACTTGTAATTGGCCCAGGATGAGAGAGATGAAACAATTAGAAATCTGTCTGCTCTCATCTTAGAGCATGCTGTTATACACCAATAGGAAATACGACAGTTCCACTTGCCAAACTATAACAGTTCTAGACAACACACCGGGTAGGCGGCAATCAAAAATGCTCATGCAGTCGACAAACGTGGATCAAAAACCATTAGAAACAGCGTTTTCAATTGCAAATTGTCGCCAATTTCCAGTCGAAAACGCTGTTGCTAACGGTTTTTGATCCTCGTTAATAGATTGTTGAAAGTGTTTTCAATTGCTGCCTACCCGGTGTGGACTAAGTAAACCATTATCAATTGAATATTTCAGCTTTATCGAAACTAAAATGGTAACATTATCACAAAATGCGGAGTGCCGGTGGCCTAGTGGATTGAATGTTTGCCTTTCATCATCTGCCCATTTGATGTTCACTTTAGGCATGACATTTGTCGAATAATTAGGGGATAACTGTACAAAATTGTCGTTTAAGGAGGTAAATCATCGGTTTTATAGTCCCAAATTTATTTTTTACGGTGCCTCTTTTTTTTGATCAGTAAAAAGCAATTTGCAACCATAAACCTCCCCCCCACCCCCATCCCCCATGACAATTTTAATAGTTATCCCAATTCTAATGCATTTTTCACATTTTCAACATTAAAAGTGTGCTAGTTTGAACCAAAAGAAAGCGGCAATGTAAAACCAGATGTCAGCCACTGAGAAGCAACGTTACAAAATGATGTCAGGTTTCTGACAGTTTGTAGCAGGATATATTGTCAGAAATGTTTGACGTTCCAAGCAGACATTACATTATAAAGTGCATTAGAATTGCTCTTTGCTGTCTAAAATACCTGTGGTAACAGATGGAGAAGGAGAAGTCCATAAACTAAGTCAGTGAATCGATTGACCCATTGCTTTAATGATTTCTCTGTAAAGAATTTTAAACCAAGAATGTTATACTTTTATGCTTCATTACATCAGTTCAATAACCGAGCAAGAGACTGCTGTGATCTAACCATAGATTGACAAAGCTGTATTTTGAATCAAATTTTTTGCAATGTTTAAGTCTTTCGTTGTTTGGTTCAGCAGGAACCAAATGTGGAAGGATCTCATGGAATCACCACTAGGCGATGGTTATGATATCCCACAACATACTGTATTGAATTTTTAGGTCGAAAATGGGTAAAATATTTGTACACTTATAGTTTACTAGATGACTTATTTAATTCTTGACTAAATGAAACTTTTCAACAACTAGTCCAAGAATGCCAGTACCCCAAAAACCATAGCTATTCTTGAGTTCAGACTAAACTCATTTCTGCCACCTGGTATATAGTTCAGAAAGACCTGCTTCTTATTGTTTTCAGAAATTCCTGTGTTTAATGCAAACACTGTGTTGGCTCTGATCAGATGTCGCGTTCTGTGATGTCTGATCTGGGCTGACTTTACCATTTAAATTTGCCAATTTTGATGTAGCACAAGATTTTTCTTGGTACAAGTGAGTCAGCGAGCTTGGGTTTAACATCTCACCAACACATACATAGGTTGTACTGAGATGAGACCTTGGTTCAGTGTCTCATCTTAAAGACTGGAGAAGCAGGGAATTGAACCTGCAACTCGTGGATTGGTAGTCTTGCACCTTTATAATCTTTTTTAGACTGAATACCTGTTTTGGGGACATTGCAAACAGTGCAGATCTAGTTCAGATGCCACAACATGCGGCGTCTGAACTGGGTCTACATTGATTGCTTACAGGAATTTCTATTTAAAATTCAGTAAAAGTGAAAACATTGATCAGTTTCAACCCCCTAAAACTATGAATGGACTCAGCCAAATGATGAGGATGGACAAGTCCACTGGTCAAAAAAGGGTTAAAATTTTGTAGGCTACGAAGTCTACAGCCACTCCTTTTTTAGTGCAAAACAAGCAAATCTATTGATTTGATCAACTTTATTTCAAGCTGAACAATGTTCTGCTGGAATTTTAGAAGAAAATAACTGAACGATTAAGTTTTACAGCAAGTCGGCATGAAATTCTATTACTGTTTGTATGCTTGAACACTTTTGCAGAAAATTGTTCCAGAAATTACACTGCATTTGGCAAAAAATTATATTACTGTTTGTATGCATGAACATTGTTGCAGAAAAAATCACTCCAGAAATTTTATGCAACACTGCATTAACATTTAAAGTGCCAAAAATGAAAACAGTTGAACTTTCAAACAGTGTAGATCCAGATGAGGTGGCTCATCATGAGCTGCATCATCTGAATCTATGCTGTTTGACTTGCAGAGCTCTAGATAAGAGGGAGTATTTGGTGATAATTAGGGATAATTTTTGTTAATTCTGCATAAAAACATATGTTGTGACCACTCATCTGAACCGTCTCGACGAGAAATAAGAAAAATTATCCTTAACTATCATCAAATACTCCCTCTTATCTAGAGCTCTGTGACTTGTAGTCTTTGAACTTAACATGTTGTTGCTTGGACAATACATTTTCTGAAATTGTTGTCGTCTACTTTCCTGGCACTTTAAGTTTTAAAAGATTTGATATGAAATATTTTGTTTTATTTTCCAGAGCTTCAGATAAGGTGGGGTTTTGAGAATAATTCTGAGACATGGTTCTTGTGATCAGAGGGGTAATACAAGTTTCTCTACCCGTGCCATCAACCGAGCCATTCACTTACCATACATGCAATAGTGGCTATCTTCTGAGACAAATGACAGCTGTATCAGCTAAGTCATTAGTCATTGACAGTATCATTTCTTATTACTGATAGCTCTCACGACCGAATTCTCGGTCGACAGCACAAGTAAGCAAGTTACTATTACCCTGTGATGATCACAGCATTGTTGTACTAAGACTAAGAAAAAATAGCCAAAAAAATCATAATCAGAATATGGCTGTTACATCTTGGTGCAGTTCAATAAAATTAATATGCATTAAAGGTTGGTTCCTGGAGTATGGAATGCATCATAATTTTCATGATTGTTTTTCTAAATTATCGGAAAGGACTTATAACAAGGAAATAAATAAGTTTCACTGAAAAGTGTTAAGCGAAAAGTATTTGGTATGTCGTTTTGTGAGGGATTCCCTAACTCTGCTTCGAACACCAGTTAGCGCTACTTTTAGTTCATGCCAAAAATAGATAACGCGGCTTACACCACGCTGCATTGCATTTTGGGCTAGTATTAATCTATTCACCATGCCGGGACCTCTAGGAGAACTCACATCAAGAGAGAAAATGACCTTTTGGAGAATAACGCTTGAAATTACGCACTTATGGGCATATGACAAAATTATTTTTAGAACTGGAATTCCAAGGCATTGCTTAAACCAAGAAAGTGAACCAGAGAAAAACAACAATTTTCAACAAAATCCATCGGTTTTCTCAGGAGCAACAATTTTAGAAAAATAAGAGTATTCAATATCACACAGAAAAAGACAAAATTATTTTGTGAACAGATTTGGTATCCTTAGTTCAGGAACCTACCTTTAATATGTACTTTTGCAGAAAATCACCATAGCATTTTGACTTGTTTTCAAGGACAATTTCATCACAATGATTTATGTGTTACTGTTCAACCTTTCACTAGAAATGCTTCTTTTGTAACCATGGTAACAGCCTCAAAAATAATACTATGCAAATTAGATTAAATTTTTGTGGTTTCCCTTTCTTTTCTGCTTTCTTTGTTACAGTTAAGGGCCTTGACCTGTAGATTGAACCTTGACCTGTCTTTTTCTTTGTTATGGCTAGGTGACATCAGCAGCTGATAATGATTTTAAATCATTTGGGCCGCGACACGAGAAAGCCAACGAAGTGGTGGTGCGCCCAGTGCAGACTCAGATCAGCCTGGGCATCCGCCCAGTCTGATCAGAGTCTTCACTAGCCGCATAGAGGTAGCGTAGACCCTTTAAGGTACCCTTTTAAGCGCCTAGCAAAGAGTCTGATCAGACTGGGTGGATGTTTAGGCTGATCTGAGTCTTTGCTGGGCGCACAACAACTTTTTCTCGTGTTGTGGCTCAGTTATTTTAATATCTGTGGTAACAGATTGACAATAATGGTGAAATTACAGTCATTCAGAAGGGTTTAAGTTTTCATAGTATTAAATCAAATAAATGGGTAAAAGTTGTGTTCATGGATTTAAGTTCTACCCTAAGTGTATGCCAAGCTGAGTTGAAGCTTAAATAATAAACGGCCAAAACTGAAAATAAATGAATTTGTCAGTTTTACCTAATAGATTTTATTGTATGACCAAAATAACCACACAGTCTCACTGACTGATTCCGCATCATACGCAGGCCAGTATTTAGTGATATAATTTGACCAGTCAGCCAGTATGACTATTTTAGTATTTTCACGACTAAACATTGCACTTTTATGATGAAACTCCAAATAAAGAAAGGCATTTTCATGCCAATACTGTCATTATGTATAAACAGTATTAATTGTTTGATTGAATATGCAGTCAGACTCAAAATACAGTCAAATCCCGATATCTCAAACATTGATATCTCAAAATATCTAATTGTATCAAATAATATATTTCTTATTTTTATTATGTCCCCCCACCGAAGGTGAGGGGGGACATATTGTTTTCAGTGCGGATCCCGTCGGCGTCGGTGTGACAGATTCTTGTATGCGCGATATCTGTTGAACCAATGGATGGAATTTCACCAAACTTGCATGGATATATCATTGGGACAAGCTTATGAGCTGATTAGATTTTGGTGACCTTGACCTCATTTTCAAGGTCACAGGAGGACTTAGATGACAATTTCTTGTATGCGCGATATCTCTTGAACCAATGGATGGAATTTCACCAAACTTGCATGGATACATCATTGGGACAAGTGTAAGAGCTGATTAGATTTTGGTGACCATGACCTCATTTTCAAGGTCACTGGATAACTAAGATGACAATTTCTTGTACCCAATTTCTTGTATGCACGATATCTCTTGAACTAATGGATGGAATTTCACCAAACTTTCATGGATATATCATTGGGACAAGTGTAAGAGCTGATTAGATTTTGGTGACCTTGACCTCATTTTCAAGGTCACTGGAGGACTTAGATGACAATTTCTTGTACCCACTACATCTCCTGAACCAATGGATGGAATTTCACAAAACTTGCATGGATACCTTATAGGGACAAGTTTTGGAGCTGATTAGATTTGGGTGACCTTGACCTCATTTTCAAGGTCACTGGAGGACTTGGATGACAATTTCATGTACCCACTATATCTCCTGAACCAATGGATGGAATTTCGCCAAACTTTCGTGGATACATGATTTGGACAAGTTTAAGAGCTGAACAAAATTTTGGTGACCTTGACCTCATTTTCAAGGTCACAGGAGGAATTAGATATGTGAAAATTTCACTAAAATTGATGTGTCTCTTTAGCCTTTGGCTTGATTTCCACTTTACTTTCATAGATGTACCTATGGGACAGTCTCAGGAGTGTACTGTGTTTTGATGACCTTTATCCCATTTTCAAGGTCAAAAGCTATCATACAAATGCGTTTTTTTCTCTCTTAAAAAATGAGATATCTTGAACCAGTGGATGGATATTCATCAGACTTGCATGAATGTATGGTTGTGACAGGTTTAAGACATGTTTAGTAGTTGGTGACCTTGACCCATTTTTGAAGGACATAGTCTTCTATGTAGGATATCTTTAGAACCAGCAGATGGATTTTGTCCAAACTTGCATAGATATTTCATTTGTACAGGCTATATTCATTAGAGGGGATGGGCAATGGGCTGGTGGGGGGACATCAGTTTTTCTCTGAAAAACATTTCTAGTTTACATTTCAACTCCTGTTATCTCAAACTACTGATATCTCAAAGTGAATTTTCTGGTACCAGAAAATTTTCTTTGAGATATCAGTAGTTTGGGCTGAAATTTGACTTCAAGGTATCGAGAGTTAACTGTATTGAAACTTCCACTACAGGTCCTTTATATAAAGCTGCACATTCACAGCTGATAGGAAGGTCTTCAGAATTGTACCCTATTATGTGACAGGTTGAGTGTGTGACAATGGGAAGCACAAATCTATAATATAGCTTTCCAGAGCTGTAGATCAGAGGGCTATTTGATGATAATTGAGGGATAATTTTTCTTATTTTTCATTGAAACCATATGTTGTGACCCCTCATCTGAACCGTCTCGTCGAGACGGTTCAGATGAGGGGTCACAACATATGTTTTTATGCAGATTTAACAAAAATTATCCCTAAATAAATATCACCAAATACTCCCTGTTATCTAGAGCTCTGGCTTGCCTGAATTTGTGCTTCTGTGTCACATATTATTTCATTCATTACCACCACAACGATGAATATTTCAAAAATGCAATTTTATCAACTTTTCACATAGAAAATTGATTTGAAATTGATATGAAATGTTATCATATCATGCCATATTCTCTACATTGTGCAGGTGCAAGATATAATGGTTGTGTTCTTTAAGCAGTTTGTTAAAATTTATAAACAACTGGCGTCATTAGTCAACCAAACATTAAAATTTCAAATAAGCTTATACATAAAAATGCTACGGTAACCATTCTTTGCTGAAAAAATGAGCCGTGATAAGCCTTCTTTATTTTATAACTAAGCCTTCTTTATTTTATAACTCGTTTAAACAATCACTGCATAACCACTTGGTTGTCCTAACGATGCTTTGAACAGCTGGGCCATAATTGATAATAATAACATTCAGAGTAAGCTTCTATTCTTTAAATTCATATTCAGCTATCTTTAAATGCAACCAGAAACTTTAGTGTTTCACTGAATATGAGACTGAATATCAATAAGAAAGATGTGCAGAGTTTGTTTGAATTGTCTGGATTTCTTAACATCACTTGATGTATATGACATAATTGTAACATTTTTTCAGTGGCTTATGGCTAGAGAAAATTACATGATCCACTTAGTCATTTTCAAACTACTTCAGGGCAAGTCTAGGGGTCTAGCCCCTAATACATCTCATTATTTTTGTTAGAAGGCTATTTTAAAATCTTGTCCAATTTTCAAAACTTCAGCATGAAAATACGCAGGTGCTGGTTGAAATTTTGTCATTTGACAAAATTTCAAAACACGCCTGCGCATTTACGTATTAAAGCAGCTCCACCCTAATGTTCATGCAAGTCTTCAGTCTGTCAATGTCTATAAAAGATGATTTTGTTATGAGCATCTTTTATTTCATCAGTAGTTATTGTTATGTTGGAGATTGCAAACTTCTCATCTCACCTGAGTCTGATGAATTAATCAAAAATTTTACAGGTGGTCTTCATGTTAAATGAAATGGCATCATGTGAAAGGTAACCTTATTATTTGCACACACAGGAACCCTGCTTTGGGAAATATCAGTGTTCCCTGTACATTTAAGGTTTATAGATATTTAGTCATGTTTTTCTACATTTTATTTTAAAGGGACTTCTGTGACTTTTTCTAACCATTCCAAAATGGCTTAAAGAGGTTCTCGTAAGATATCACAGACAACATTCACTGTGATTGCCATGGAGAACCAGTGCAAAGTCGTAGTAATTTCACGTTGTGTAATCAGTTCCAATCTCGCAGGATAAAAACTGATACGCTCCAGCGAATCACACCATATTGCTTACCGGAGATTTCTTTTGCGTTTCTGTATGCTACACATTGATTTTAATTGCTTTTTCGGACATTTGAATTGCATAAATACGCGGATACACACCTTATCTAAGGTACTGGTGGAAATGTGGTCTTCTGTTTGAGAAAGAAATTGTTTCTTCAGAGACATCCCCCATTATGTCAGAGAAGCCCTCAGTAACATATGAGATTTTTATCTGCCCTGAAACTGCGGTCCTATTTACCTTATATGAAGTTGAAATTGCAAGCTATTGGCATACCATCCCCAGTCTAATGTACAAAATGAAGGACACAACTGTAGCTTTATGATAGCAGTGAGTGAGTGATTGAACTTAGGTTTAACATCCCACCAACAAGTAAGTCATACAGACATGGGACTTTGATTCAATGTCTAGATCATTCTTAAGTCAGAAGAAGAGGGAGATCAGTCTCGCCACCCGTGGATTGGTAGTCCAGCGTGTTATCCATTACACTACATCCACTCATCATGATAGTAGTAGCGTGTGTCACACTAGTTTCTATCTTACAAGTTTGTGTGTGCTGTTCCATGGTCATGCTAAAGTATCCATTGCATTGTATACATTTAGATGAATATTTAGTCTAACTGGTGACAGAGCACATACTTCAAAAGCTACATTTGATCAGAAATAGGTTCTTACTTTATTTCTTACCCATTTATATACCTGGTGTCCCATAAAAAAGGGATGTGATGATTTGCAAACCATGCAGGTCCAGATCAGATATAGGCTACAGAAAGCAGCATTACTCTGTGGTAATGACTGCAGAAAGCAGCATCAGTTCAGTGTATACACTTTTTGCGTAAAAAACATGGGAACTGTCCTTAAAGAAAACAGAAATTATAAAAATAATAAAACTATACCCCTTAAATGTGAAATAACCTTATCCAGTATATAAGAGTAAAAGGGTCAGCTAGGCATAAATGGGCTAGACAACCCAATCTTTATCCATTTTGGCTGCAGTCAGCTTATCACACACACACACAATGTGGAGCATGCATTGAATAAATGTTGATCCAGTGTCATGTAGTTGAATCAGGGTTGATTCAGTGTTGTGTCATTGTGTTAATTGTGTCACCACTGATGGAAGCAAATGGTAGATGCAGTAATTGAGTTGCAAAACGCAGTTTACTATATAGGTCTGCAGAAGAAGAACTTAAATAATGTTAGGTTATAATTCCCCTCAGACTGGTGACTGTCAGTTAAACTTAGACCATCATAAATACCACCATTAAAGGGCAGTAAGCAAAATATATATCCAGAAAATAATTGCAAGATAATTATAAGAGTGTACCAATAAAAGTGTCATCATTGTCTATGATAGTTTTGCCAATAAATGTCTTTGTAGGACATTTTTTGCAATTAACTCCTTCTACAGACCACAGATAAGATACCTGTAGTCTCCTTATGTTGATATTACTGTCTGTGAGTTAACGACTGGGTCTCTATGGCTTCACTGTTTGCTCAGGTACCTCAGTCCCAGTATGTAGGGCAAGATGAACTAGCATTATGAGGCTTGAATGGCACTGTGCAAACAGCAAAAGCTTAATGGACCATGCAGCCTGGACAGTAAGGTCAGTCTGATCTGTGTCAAAGTGCAGATGAGGAAGCTCATAATGAGCTTCTTCATCAGGATCTACACTGTTTGATCTCCAGTCTTTGAATTCTCAGTATGATATAGCTTGCATGAAACGTTTTTTGAAATTTTACTGACAAATTTTGTCGTCTGCTGTTTTGGCTCTGCAAAGGTTGAGTGAGCCATAGTGAGATAAGGCTGGAATCTTGAAATGTCATCCTACTGCCAATGTAAACATTCCTTATCTTTGAGGTTGAAAATTTAGTGGAAGGCATATTAAATTTTTTAATTACAAAAGGACATAATAATTACATTAACCATTTAATCCTGACTCCTTCAGATGGACTTGAATAAATGATGGATAATCAGTATATCAGTCAAATTAATGGAGATTATGTAAACATGCACAGATGGTAAGTAAATATCTGCCTTACATGTAACATATTAAGCACCAGAGACGGAAATAGCTGAATTTGCAAACAGGGTAGATCTGGATGAGGCAACTCACAACGAGCTGCCTCATATAGATCTATGCTGTTTGCCCTCAAGTCTTTTCATTCTCAATACCCTATAACTTAGACAAAACATTTTTTTGAAATTTTGCAGACATAAATTTTGTCATCTGCTTTTTTTTGGCACTGAAATGAAATTGAAAGGGAGACAACTGGCTGAAGATACTTTCTATGGCTTGATTTTGGCATACGGGAAGCTTTAAGGCATAACTTTAACATGCTGAAGTATTGGGAACCCAAAACCATTAATTTTCCATTTGTCCCAAATGGAAAATTAATGGTTTTAGGTGTCCCAATAGTATATTATCTTTTTTTTTCTTTTCCATTATATTCTTGTATTTCATAGAGCTCAGCAGTCACCCCAAATAAATCTGCAAGCTGAAGTTCTACAAATGGTTAAATTCATATAAAAAATGGGTCATTTGAGCAAGCATGCATATAGTTGGGGGTATAGGGTTTAACAAGCACTTTCTACTGAATGACCCTTTTACATAGCACCTACAGCCCCTTTATAGTGTAAATACATGATTTAGATTATAAAATAGTATTATATTGTGACTACAGTACAAAGGGATCAGATAGCCTAAATAAGGCAGATGAGCATAAACTACACAGTCCAAGGCAGATGAGCATAAACTACACAGTACAATGCAGATGAGCATAAGCTACCCAGTCAAGGCAAATAAGCATAACTATACAGTACAAGGCATATGAGCATAAACTACACCACAAAGCAAATGTGCATAAACTACACAGTACAGTTCAAATGTGTATAAACTTCACAGTACAAGGCAAATGAGCGTAAACTACACAGCAAACGGCAGATGAGCATAAACTATACACTACAAGGCAGATGACATAAGCTACATGGTAAAAAGGCAAATAAGCATAATTAAACATTACCGTAAAAGGGAAATGAGCATTAACTACACTGTACAAGGCAAATGAGCACAAGCTTCAGAGTACAAGGTAACTGAGCATAAACTACAAGTACAAGACGAATGAGCATGAACTACACAGTACAAGGCATTTAAATGAGCATAAGCTACACAGTAAAGGCAAATGAGCATAAACTGCACCGTACAAGGTAAATGAGCATAATTAAACTACACAGTACAAGGCAAATGAGTTTATAGCTTCACCTTTTAAGGCAAATGAGCATAAACATGCCGTAAAAGGCAAATGAGCATAAACTACACCATACAAGATAAATGAGCATAAACTACACCATACAAGATAAATGAGCATAAACTAAACCATACAAGATAAATGAGCATAAACTACACCATACAAGATAAATGAGCATAAACTACACCATACAAGATAAATGAGCATAAACTAAACCATACAAGATCACTGTTGTCTAACCGACCCGTATGTGCTCTGATTAGTCCTGTAGGCCCCGTATGCAATCGTGATTGGTTCGAGTTTCAAAATGGCGGCGAACCGCAACACATTTGTGTACACATTTAGGAAAGGAAGCGATACACATTAGTTAGGTAAGCTAATTTATATTATTTCACGAAGTAACTTATCCAAACAAATATCTAGTTGACCCTTATGCAAATTTCAGCAAAACGATACCCAAAAACGAGATATCGATCCATAAAGTTGTGCTCAGTGAAAACAAAAATATTCGAATCGAACAACATCCATGAAAATGTGGCTGGTATTTACTCGCATTTAGCAGTTGTACTCTGTTTTTACGTGGAAGTCTTCAAAAAGTGATTGCTACTGTCCCTTATGCTTTTACTTTGTTTGTTTTTGTATTTTGATGTGAAAATAAGTGATTTTTATAGTTTTCTACACACCTGTGTTTGCCCCTGATTAGAAACTGGTGTACTACGGATTTGTATCCTACAGAAATCGGATTGGAATGAGCTTTTCTAACAAAGAGTACGGATTAGTCATCATTATTCTGATACTGTTTTTGAAGTTTTTTTTATTCATTTGAGCATTTAATACAATAATTTTGCTGCAGACCTTATAGCAAGGTAACTTTCAGAACCAGAATTGCTCTTGAAGAGGTGTTTTTGTAGACTAGTTAATAATCATACACAATCATATCAGATTATTTTGATGCAATTAACTCATCATTTAGGGGACGCCGATCTCAAAAGCTCTTACTTGTATGAAAATTTACCTGTGCAAACAAAAATGGTCATTTTGTCAAGGAGACTGATATTTCTGGCTATATTGTTGTATGAGCAATTTATATATGTCACACAGATTACTTTACGTCCCAAAATACAGTTTTTGAGTACTCAGCAGCGTGCTTATCAGTCATTTTGGTTACTCCCTGGTTTGATAACATTTGCATCACTGTGAAACGCTGGGTGTATTTCAGAGAAAAAGATTTACATAAACAACTACAGTTATCCGACTACAATGAGCCCAAATGTTCATATTTCTGGTAGAATTTTTGTCTCCAATTTTGCTTAAAATAGTTTGCATGGTAAAAAGCAAACATTGTAAATAATACCAGACATACATACATGTGAACCAAAGTACTTTCATACATTGCAGTTGGATAACTGTAGTTTTTGTTCATGTTAACATTTTTATCTAAAATTTACCCAGCATGCCACAATGACACAAACGGAATGAAAGCAGGAAGTGTCATATAAGTAAGAGCTTTTGAGGCCGGCGTGCCCTTAATATGAGATTTATCTGGCCTGATCAGGGTCCAAACTGTTTAACATTTTCATGATATTCCTGAAAAAGTGAATTTTTAAACAAATCAGCAGACGACAAAAAGCATTAAAACACCCAGTATGCAATGAGTTAAAGCGTTTAATTCTTTTTCTCACCCAATACGTTTGCTCGTACATCCTCGTCTCAGTAACCATATCTCTTAAAGAGAAAAAAAACAGAGGCTAATGGCCACAAGTCTCACCTGAATATCATCATGCTAACACGCCAGTGAAACTGACACCCCACTATAAATTCTATATGTGATACATGTATATATGAAAAAAAGTTGAGATGACAGACGGACGACGGACGCTGGCTGGATTTTTTCTGATTCAGTTTTACGTCCCTTTCAAGATTATTCCACTCATATCGAGACGAGCCAATCAGTAGATTGGGCGAAAACGGGAGTACCCAAGGAAAAATCACCTGGCACACCCGCAAGCAGAACTTGGCTTGTCTCACATGTGACCCATGCGGAGCTCGAACCCACACCGGCCACAGCGGTGAGATGATCGAGCGATTATGAGCGGATGGCTTGATCTACTAAAAACTCGCCTAGATGAGTGTTCAGCTCAGGTAAGTTAAAACGTGTTTAGGACGTTCACATTATTTCTGCATAGAAAGGTTCAATCATATATGACACTTAAGATGAGCTTGTGAGAATCTGGTGTGACTTCATTACACTCTCAAGTCTTACCACACTATGAATGATAGTAAAAAAAACTATTTTATACTTGGATAATTGATCCTTAAATGTGAAACCAATCCGTTGTCTTTACTTACTAATCCGCACTCCTCGCTCAACTAATCCGTGGTCTGACCATAAACTACACAAGACTAATCCGTGTTATGACCATTTTGTGTATTCTTAAATATATTTGAAAGGCAAATGTGTTGGATCCCATGCTTTGTGTGATATTGAAAGAATTGACCAAACAACTGATTAAACACCATTCAAAGCACACTTTGATGGTCCAAAGATGCAAAAACTCATATTTTTACAATCGTCACTCGATTCAACATATTTATGTCCAAATGAGCACACAAATGATGAAGGATTGCAATTCATATGGTGAACAGTCCTGTCTCGGGACTTCGAAATGCATGTAATAAACAATAAAGTTTAATGTTGCAAACTGCAATTACTTCTGATGATGAAAAGAAATGGTAAAAAAAGCTAAAAATTACCTGTTGGCATCTCGTGGTGTGTTGTTCGCCGCCATTTTGAAACTCGAACCAATCACTATTGCATACGGGGCCTACATGACTAATCAGAGCACATACGGGTCGGTTAGACAACAGTGAAGATAAATGAGCATAAACTACACCATACAAGATAAATGAGCATAAACTAAACCATACAAGATAAATGAGCATAAACTAAACCATACAAGATAAATGAGCATAAACTACACCATACAAGATAAATGAGCATAAACTACACCATACAAGATAAATGAGCATAAACTAAACCATACAAGATAAATGAGCATAAACTAAACCATACAAGATATATGAGCATAAACTACACCATACAAGATAAATGAGCATAAACTACACCATACAAGATAATTGAGCATAAACTACACCATACAAGATAAATGAGCATAAACTAAACCGTACAAGATAAATGAGCATAAACTACACCATACAAGATAAATGAGCATAAACTACACCATACAAGATAAGTGAGCATAAACTAAACCATACAAGATAAATGAGCATAAACTAAACCATAGAAGATAATTGAGCATAAACTAAACCATAGAAGATAATTGAGCATAAACTACACCATACAAGATAAATGAGCATAAACTAAACCATACAAGATAAATGAGCATAAACTAAACCATACAAGATAATTGAGCATAAACTACACCATACAAGATAAATGAGCATAAACTACACCATACAAGATAAATGAGCATAAACTACACCATACAAGATAAATCAGCATAAACTAAACCATACAAGATAAATGAGCATAAACTAAACCATAGAAGATAATTGAGCATAAACTGCACCATAGAAG
Organism: Ctena decussata; assembly: GCA_963989385.1. Classification (NCBI taxonomy): domain Eukaryota; kingdom Metazoa; phylum Mollusca; class Bivalvia; order Lucinida; family Lucinidae; genus Ctena; species Ctena decussata. Next base: position 83,081,219 of record OZ022502.1, on the reverse strand, counting down.
ATAATTGAGCATAAACTACACCATACAAGATAAATGAGCATAAACTAAACCATACAAGATAAATGAGCATAAACTAAACCATACAAGATAATAGAGCATAAACTAAACCATAGAAGATAATTGAGCATAAACTACACCATACAAGATAAATGAGCATAAACTAAACCATACAAGATAAATGAGCATAAACTAAACCATACAAGATAATTGAGCATAAACTAAACCATACAAGATAAATGAGCATAAACTACACCATACAAGATAAATGAGCATAAACTAAACCATACAAGATAATTGAGCAATAACTAAACCATACAAGGCAAATGAGCATAAACTACACCATACAAGGCAAATGCGCTTTTTAGTTAATGTTCAGTTTTCTAATTTAGTCTCAGTGAGAACTGTGACATGATATCTGTTCATATCCAAGCAGCAGTTTGTTGAGGATCTTACACAAGTGGTCATTTCATTTGAAATTTATGAAAAAAGCGTTCGGCAAGTTTCATAAATTTCATATGAAATGACCACGAGTGTAAGATTCTGTTTATCATATGACCCTTTAAAATGGGATTTTATCGCCTTCAATATGAACTTTATTTCAATAAGAAAACACATTGTTGACATGTCAATGACATTACATGTACACAACAAAGTGTTATTACATGTGTGATCATACAATTTTCATGTCACAACGTTATCCACAGAATAACAGCGACGTCATGTTCTATTGAACTGTACCGTTTATTCTTTATGAACTGTTCTATCTGCAAGATATATAGCCCTCAGATATGGAAACAAAGATATTGATTCATCCTTGGAACTGTTGAGATATCGAAATAGTTGAAAAAGGAAACTGAGATTTAATGTAGATCAAACTGGTAGAGAAAGCACTAAGTCTGAACTCTGGAATTATTGCTATTTCTTTTCATACTTAATGAGCTGTACATTATAGCAGGTATATAGCCAATAATTCTTAGTATGATGTCCTTACAAAAGGACATGTAATGAACCAAAAGTAATTATTTCTTCTCTTTTTTAGCTCACCTGAGCCGAAGGCTCACAGGTGAGCTTATAGTGTAGGCAGGCATCCGTCGTCCGTCGTACGTCGTCCGTCCGTCCGTCAACATTTTCAAACGACATCTCCTCTGAAACTACAAGGCCCATTGTTACCAAATTTCATGTGTAGCATCTATAGGCAGGGGGAATCAATAATACTGTTTTTTATCCAAATTGCTTTGGAACTTTGGTTGCTATGGCAACTTAAAGTTGCCATTGACTTGTATGGGAAAAATTGAAAATTTGCATTTATTGCTATGTCACTGCAGATATTTTGACAAAACTTTTATAGAAATGTTCCTTTAGTAGTCCTCTATCAACCACATGAAATTTATGTAAATTGCACAATTTGGCTGGTTGCCATGGCAACCGAATGGTTAAAAATAGAAAAAATATTCAAAAATCATCTCCTCAGAAACTATGCAAGCAATAAAGCTCAAACTTCACAGAAAGGATCTTGGTACTAGCCTCTATAAAAGTACTGTTTTTCTTCGCAATTGCTTTAGCAGTTTGGTTGCTATGGGAACTTAAAGTTGCCATTGACTTACAATGGCAAAATGGAAAATTTGCATTTATTGCTATGTCACTGCAGATATTTTGACAGAACTTTTATTGAAATGTCCCATGAGTAGTCCCGAACCAGCCATATTAAATTACGGCAAAATGTTCAATTTGACTGGTTGCCATAGCAACCGAATAGTTAACAATAGAAAAATATTAAAAAATCATCTCCGCAGAAACTCTGTGGCCAATAAAGTTCAAACTTTACAGAAATGATCTTAGTACTAACCTCTATAGAATTACTGTTTTTCATGGCAATTGCTCCAGCAGTTTGGTTGCTATGGCAACTTATAATTTCCATTGACTTATAATGGGGAAAATGGAAATTGGCAATTTTTGCTATCTCACTGCAGTTATTTGGATTTTTTTCCACAGAAATGTTTCTTGAGTAGTCTTCTACGATTCATTTGAATTTTGACCAAATCGCTGAATTTGATTAGTTGCAATGGCAAAATATAGGGTAAATTTTAGACAAAAATTTTCAAAAATCTTCTCCTCAGAAGGCATAAGAGGAATGAAGCTGATACTTTGCATACATGTAAATGACATTGGCCTCTACATAAATTATGTTTTTTTCTTTCAATCCCATAAGAACACTGGTTGCTATGGCAACTTATAGTTTCCATTGACCTTTAATGGGGAAAGTGAAAATTGGCAATTTTTGCTGTCTCACACCAGTTATTTAGAATTTTTTTCAATAAAAATGTTCCTTGGGTAGTGTTCTATGATTCATATGAATTTTGCTGAATTTGATTGGTCGCCATGGCAAAATAAAGGGTAAATTTTTGAAAATATTACAAAATCTTTTCCTCAGAAGCCATAAAAGGGATGAAGGTGATACTTTGCATACATGTCAATTACATTAGCCTCTCTCTAAATTATGTTTTATTTTACCGTTGCTGATGTGAATTTGTTGCTATGGCAACTTAGAGTTTCCACAGACTTACAATGGGGAAATTGGAAATATTGCATTTGTTTCTGTGTTACTGCAGATATTTTGATAAAGCTTTACAGAAATGTTTCTGGAGTAGTCTTCTACCAGCCATATGAATTTTGCCTAAATCCCTGATTTTGATTGGTTGTTATGGCAACCGAAAGGCAAGATTTTCATTTTTTTTATTGCTGTTGGGCATGTGGTTTTGTTGCTGTTTTTCCAACATAACCTCAGTGCTCAGGTGAGCGATATAGGGCCATTGGCCCTCTGGTTTCACTTCTTTTATTTTTGGTATCAGAAATGCAATTAACCTGAAAGACTGTTTTTGTGCTTTAAGGTATGGTTTAGTACATGTCAGTAGAAGCAGTATTAATTATTACTGACTATTCCATGACTATAAATTGCTCAAGAGACATAAAACCTCCAATACCACCATAAAAGATGCTGGCTTTATGTTGAAGTGTAGTGATCACAGGGTAAATACCAATTTGCATACTTGTGCTGTGACTGCTGTCCACCGATCTCACTGAGAATTTGGTAGGAAGAATAATATTAATTTACAAATAACAGTAAATGATACTGTTGTTAATGGTTGTCGACTGAGCTGATACAGCTGTTGATTGTCTCGGTTGACAGCCACCTCTACTTATGAGCCGCAACACGAGAAAACATATAAAGTAGTTGCCCGCCCAGCGAAGACTCAGATCAGCCTGGGCATGCGCCCAGTCTGATCAGAGTCTTCCCTAAGCGCTTCAGCCTGGGCATGCGCCCAGTCTGATCAGAGTCTTCCCTAAGCGCTTAAAAGGTAGCTAAGGGTCTAACCTACCTTCATGCAGACAGCAAAGACTCTGATCAGACTGGGCGGATGCAAAGGCTGATCTGAGTCTGCGCTGGGTGCACAACCACATTGTTGGTTTTCTCGTGTCACAGCTCATATGGTAACTGACTGGTGCTGTCTGCAGCACACTGTCAGGTATGGAAATCGGTATACGCCTGTGGTAATTACTGATACAGGTGACAGTACAGGTTATTTTACCACCCTTGCAAAGGCACATATAGCATTCACTACCTTTCTGTTTAGTTGAGGCTGAAGAATATTGAATTTGGACAATGGCCCGGCGCAGCTCCTTTAAATTTTGAGCACTGTACCTTATGTAGGTAAACTTTTCAGCTTTGCATAATAATGGCACACTGTTGGAGCTACTATAACAATTCCTGATTTTTATGCCCCCGTGACGATAGTCAGGGGGCATTAAGATTTGCTCCTGTCTGTCCGTCCGTCCGTCTGTCCGTCCGTTCGTCACACTTTACGGTATAGAGTTTGTGTAATCAACTCCTCCCACAGTTTTCAGTGGATCTTTTTCAAACTTTGCATACATGTTGTGAACATAGTGAAGATGTGCATGTGGGTTTTTGTTGGAGCTAGAATTAATTTTGACAGAATTACGGCCTTTTGAACTTAGTCATTTTAGGCAAATTTTTGCATTGTAGGGTATGTAGTTTGTGTAATCAACTTCTCCCACAGTTTTCAATGGATCTTTTTCAAACCTTGCATACATGTTGTGGACATATTGAAGATGTGCATGTGGGTTTTTGTTGCACCTAGAAGTATTTTAGACAGAATTACGGCCTTTTGAACTTAGTCATTTTAGGCAAATTTTTGCATTGTAGGGTATGTAGTTTGTGTAATCAACTTCTCCCACAGTTTTCAATGGATCTTTTTCAAACCTTGCATACATGTTGTGGACATATTGAAAATGTGCATGTGGGTTGTTGTTGGAACTAGAATTGATTTTGACAGAATTACGGCCTTTTGAACTTAGTCATTTTAGGCAAATTTTTACATATGTAGGGTGTGGAGTTTGTGTAATCAACTCCTCCCTCAGTTTTCAATGGATCTTCTCCAAATGTTGCATACATGTTATGGACATATTGGAAATGTGCATGTGGGTTTTCGTTTGAGCTAGAATAAATTTTGACAGAATGATAGCCTTTTGAACTTAGTCATTTTAGGCATATGTTTGCATTGTAGGGTAAGTACTTTGTGTAATCAACTCCTCCCACAATTTTCATTGGCTATTTTTCAGACATTGTAGACTTGTTGTGGACATAGTGAAGATGTGCATGTTGGTTTTGATAGGAAAAAAATAATTCTGAAGGAATTATGGCCTTTTAAACTTAGTCATTTTGGACTGCGTTTTGCACTGTAGGGTATAAAGTTTGTGTAATGTTTTCAGTGGTTTCTTTGTAAATAGATTTGTGCTTGAAAAGTGCTTTAGGGATGTACACATATCCTGTGACAGGCGCTGCACGGGGGCATCATTAGTGTCTTACAGACACAATTTTCTAGTTTTTTTATTGATTTTATGCTTAACGTCCACGGTAAACAGCTATGGTCATGTCGGGACGGTCAGTTAACCTAACCACACTATTCCTGGGCAGGCTTAGACCTCCTAAGCGGTTAACCAGTACTAAGTGCACATAATATCACCAGTAACTGACAACTGCCCTTCTTGAATCAGTGGAAGGAGAAACGAAAGTATGTGGCCAGACCGGGTTTCGAACCCAGAACCTCAGACTTACCAGTCAGGTGCCCTACCGATTGCGCTACGTGGCCCAGCAACAATTCCTGAAAGTGACCAAACTGATATTTCAGTTTGGCCACTTTCAAGAGTTATGTACTTCTAAATAATTATGCTCTTTACATATGAGGTGAGTAGCATTGTTACAGTTTCGCTTTACAATACCTGTTTGTATGGAGGTTATTTTACTTTGGCATAGGAGTTCTGTGTTAACCCTTAAATTGCCGAAAAAGCAGATGACACTATTCCTGGGCAGGCTTAGACCTCCTAAGCGGTTAACCAGTACTAAGTGCACATAATATCACCAGTAACTGACAACTGCCCTTCTTGAATCAGTGGAAGGAGAAACGAAAGTATGTGGCCAGACCGGGTTTCGAACCCAGAACCTCAGACTTACCAGTCAGGTGCCCTACCGATTGCGCTACGTGGCCCAGCAACAATTCCTGAAAGTGACCAAACTGATATTTCAGTTTGGCCACTTTCAAGAGTTATGTACTTCTAAATAATTATGCTCTTTACATATGAGGTGAGTAGCATTGTTACAGTTTCGCTTTACAATACCTGTTTGTATGGAGGTTATTTTACTTTGGCATAGGAGTTCTGTGTTAACCCTTAAATTGCCGAAAAAGCAGATGACAAAATTTTCATCTGCAAAATTTAAAAAAATATTTTGTTCACGCTAGTATCAAAGAAAAGAGGGCAAACAATGTAAATCCATATGAGGCAGCTCATTATGAGCTGCCTCATGTGGATCTCCATTGCATGGAAATTCAACTTTTTTTAGTTTTTTTTTAGCAGCTAAAATGATAAATGGTATCAGCTGTATTATCTGGGGTCATTGTTTTCAAAGACAAGGAAAGTTATGTATGATAATTGATGTACACTAACAATCAATTAAAATTAGCTCTTGGCCATTTCGATTTTAAATGTTGGCAAGTGGCAGAACATCGACCAGAGAGTAAAAACCTGGAAACTTTCTGACACCTATAAAAGTTTCTAGTTTCGGTTGTTCTTCCTATAATCGACACTCATTGACAGACTGTTTGCAAATTCAATTACATGTATTTTCATTTCTAATGCTGTAAGTGAGTATTTCAATTTTATCAAGCCTATATGGAATGATGATAATGAACCTCTTTACTTCAGAGCTTTAGAATACAGACTGATGATCTTATAAATTGCACATTATTCAGCTTCAAAAAACAACACATTACTTTAGGAGAAATATGCTCTGTATATTGGGCTATCTTTTAGTTTCAGTGAAGGTCTTAACCTTTAAGCACCAAAAAGCAGACGACAAAATTTACATCTGCAAAAATTAAAAAAATGCCTTGTCCAAGACATTTCATATTGAGAATTCAAAGACTAGAGGGCAAACAGTGTGGCTCTAGATGAGGCAGCTCATTATGAGCCGCCTCATCAGGATCTATGCTGTTTGCAGATTTTGCTAATTTCATCACAGGGGCTTAAAGAGTTAAGTTTAAGGTGACTAGGTACACATTCTGGGGAAGCAACTCTGCCAATTTCATTTTTTGCCTCCCTTCTTAATTGGGTCAAATCTCAAAGGGAAGAATTTGCTTCTGTAGTAGAAAATTACCTCTTTTAAGTGTTTTGGAAGGGTATATATATCTGGAAGTAAACAGGAAGTTACAAAAGTTGCTTCCCATCGTAAGAATGGCAGAAAACATAGCAGTGTACCGATACACCTTAAGATATGCATATTCAAAACATGCAAAAATATTTTGGATGCTGTCATGCCAATATTTTACTTCTTTGGAGAGTGAAGCCAAAGTTTGATGGGTATTTCATAATCTTGTCGAAGCGGAACATTTCAGTTTGTCAAAAGGATTTCCAGAAGAGAAGGATTGAACAGCTCAGCCAGTGTTGAAGCATTGGAGATAGGAAATTACTTGTGAGGAATAAATAGCTTAAACACTTTAAGCACCAGTGACGAAAATAGCAGAATTTGCAAACAGTGTAGATCCTGATGAGGCGGCTCATAATGAGCCGCCTCATTTAGATCTACACTGTTTGTCCTCTAGTCTTTGAATTCTCAATATGAAATGTCTTGGACTAGGCATTATTTTAATGTTTGCAGACGTCAATTTTCTCGTCTGCCTTTTTTGGTGCTAAAAGAGTTAATGATGCAAAATTATAAATGGAAGAATTTTGTGAGAAAAATTGAAAAGTGTGTATTTAATAATGGGTGATCTTTGAAAATATGTAGGTTTTAAAGAAAATCACAGACATTGTTTGATTTTTTTCCACACTTAACATTATAAGAGAAATGTTTTATGGACAGAAAAAAAACTTAAAACCTGGTTGAAGATTTAGAGAGCCTGGAATTTATTAATTTTTATTTTTTTTCCTTTCTGAAATATTTGTGTCATAAATTATAGATAGTTTTTATTTAAGGGTTGTACTCCATCTTATTCTGTCATTTTTACAAAGGGAAAGAATTTTTGTGAGTTCCTGTTTGCTTCCTTGTAGGATGAAGCCCTTAAATTCAAACAGGAGTCTTAGTGACTCTTAACTCTTTAAGCATCAAAAAGCAGACGACAAAATTTACGTCTGCAAAAATTCAAAAAATGCCTTTTCCAAGACATTTCATATTGAGAATTCAAAGACTATAGGGCAAACAGTGTAGATCTAGATGAGGCGGCTCATTATGAGCCGCCTCATCAGGATCTACACTGTTTGCAAATTATACTATTTTTGTCACTGGTGCTTAAAGTGTTGAAGGAAAGATTTGCTTTCCTTTAAGAGTTAACTCCTGTTGATATTGGAAGCAAAAATGAAAATGTCAGAATTGCCTACCCTGAAAGTGGACCCATTCATCTTAAAAAGAAGTATTACATCAGGAAAAACTTGAATTGAATATGATACTGTCTCTCGTAATAACAAAGCAGGATTGAAATTCTGTGAAAGACTTTGTTGGGGGCACTAGAGGAGGTAAGAGTGTACAGCAGTGGTTATCCATATGGCTGGATACTTCCACAAGATGGCAATTCAGTTTTGTCTTCAGCTTACGACAGGGAAAGTACATTAGCATGTACTGCCTTACTGAGGTGGTTTCAATAAAGGAACATTCAGCTTAGGATTTTTGTGGAAAGTAACATCAAATGATTTTTGTGGAAAGTTCTATCTTATGATTTTTGTTGAAAAGTTCTCTCATGATTTTTGTGGACAGTTCTGTCTTGTGATTTTTGTGGAAAAGTTCTCTCATGATTTTTGTGGACAGTTCTGGCTTATGATATTTGTGGCAAAGTTCTCTCATGATTTTTGTGGAAAAGTTCTGTCTTATGATTTTTTGTGGAAAATTCTATCTGACGATTTTTGTGGATAGTTCTATTTGTGGAAAGCTCTGTGGCATCTTCAGTTAGGAGGTGGTGTCTGATGAGAGGTAGCAACAGTTATGACACAGCAAAACCAACAAAGTGGCATGTGTACCCAGCAAAGACTCAGATCAGCCTGGGCATTTCCCCAGTCTGATCAGAGTCTTTGCTGGGCGCATGGAGCTAGCTTAGACTCTTGGCTATCCTTTAAGTGCAAGGGGAAGACTCTTATCAGACTGGGAGGCTGCCTTTGTTGATATTCTTATGTGGCGGCTCAAATCATCTCGGATAAATTACCGTCAAATACTCTTCTTACATGAATTACCATGTCCAAAATTAAAATTCCTGCATTTCTCTTTTCAGGCCGAGCTCCGGTAGCTTGACGATGGAAAGACTGGAGAAGTTCCAAATAATATTTAACAATCCAACGGCGACCTACGCAGTAGGTGAAACAGTTTACGGGTACGGCTGGGTGATCCTTAAGGAACCAATCTTTGTTCAGAGTAAGAACAAGTTTTATTCATAGATATACTATATTCTGTAGCCTTACTATACTACAGGGCAAAAGTTCTGCACGGATGTTAAAAGAACATTCGTGCAGAACTTTTGTCCTTAAGTATAGTACTGTTGTAAGTGATTCAAGGTGCATGGGTACATTTCCATGTTTTACAATGGGGAATACATTTGTGATTTTTATGACTTCCTGCTTTTGTCCCTGGACATTGAAGCCCTCCTAAATTGGGGTTTATACTCTTAAAGGGAAGAATTTGCTCCTAGAGATTAAGATCTGATCTGGTTCTCCTATGTTTGGCTTGGCTGTCTGAATAGTTAGCCCAAACTGCTGTGAACAGTGCTACAGATTATCAAGCAAACAATTTGACAATTAAGTTTGATGACACTTTACCGTGTATATATAAGTTATTATTAATTTTTGCAACTTTTTATAACTTCTGGCATAACAATAAAGATAACCAGATTGTAGATGTGACCTTAGCTTCTAGGTCATTGTTCTAACTTAACATTGCCTTCTACAATAAATTTTAGTGTCATTAAAATCTTGAACTTTTGAACAAAGATACAGCATAAATTTTCATTTATGCCTCCAGTTTTAGAAGTTAATAGGTTTGGGCCTATAGGTACATGCCTGTAACACTTTCTTGTAGCTGTGAAACTCAATCTTTTAGGCTTGGATCTTGAAATTTTATATATGGAATGTCCATGGACAAAAATATGCAAACCCCTATTTTTTCCCTCATTAAGACTGCATGTTTTTAGGAGTTTTTTCCCCTGCGAAATTTGTTCTAGAACTAACATAAAGTTCTTGAACGTTCAAGAACTTTCGTTGAACCTTTAGAACTGTTCTAGAACTGATAAAACAGTTCTTGAACTGTGGTTCGGGAACCGGAATGGTTCTAGAATTGCGAAATTTGTTCTAGAACTAATATCATTTTCTTAAACGTTCAAGAACTCTTCTTGAACCTTTAGAAATGTTCTTGAACTGATAAAACAACTGTTCTTGAACTGTGGTTCTGGAACCAAAATTGTTCTTGAATTCTGGTTCTAAAACTATGAGATCTGTTCAAGAGCATTTATTTTAGAACTAAACCGGTTCTTAAACTGATTTGCAAGTTCTAGAACTGTTAGCCAACATTCAAATGGTTCTTGAACAGTTGTCACATAGTCACAAAAGTGAAAGAACAAAAATTCTAGAACTACCACAGTTCCTGAACTGGCTTGTGGGTTCTAGAACTATACTAGAACTGAAGTTAAAGTAGCCTCCCTTTAAATTTAACTCAAAAATTCTAGTTATTTGAATTAATTACTTCCAAACAATTATTTATTCAAAATATCTAAGTAGACAAGAAAACAATAAACACCATCTAGGTTTCCACCTATACAGAACTTACAATTTGGCAATTTTAAATATAATTTGACAACAACACATTGAACACCAATTAATTATGATTTTTCAGAATATTATAAACAGAATACAACAGGAAAATATCAAAACAATATAGTTAGTTTTTATGGGATCTGCCTGTACAGCAGAGGGCCTATGGCTCTTTTCATTAATTCGAAAAATCTGACTGTCTGAAATGTTTCTCTTTTTAGACTGAATTAGACAGGATAACGGGTTTCTCCGCTACTAAAGTGCAGGTGTACAACGGTTTTTTAGCTTCAAAGCAAACCGTCTTGTCACAAACTTAGCGGTACCTGTCAGCGGTATTATTAACACATAAATCACAAAACACGTGGCAATGCTCTTCAACATACGATGAAATCAGTCGAATAATAATAGTGAAAAAGGATAAAAGTCAAGCCCGACTGCGTAAATAATGCGCTATAAAATGAGAAAAGGAATTGTTATTATAATTATTATTATTTGATAGAAAAGTGCAGAGTTCCTGGTGGTTTAAAACGGCGGTGATAGTTTAGCAGTAATGGGTAAGGATGAAACAATCGGCAAGAATAAGACACTCGGGCAATAAAGATAACGTAATTCGCCGCCCGTGTACAAACTGGTAATACGAAGATGTATATATTGTACAGACCCTGATCAGCCGTGTTGCATGTAAATAATCTGCGCAATTGTTGATAATAAATGATGTGTGTGCGTTTGTGTGTGAAATTATAGAATTCGCTATCTGTTCGGCAACGTTTGCGCCGTCGGATGATCTGTGGCTAGCCTGTGCTGTTCGATTGTGCAGAAAGATGCTGTCTAGTCTGGCGCTCTCAACTGGGAGACGGTGCGACCAAATACGCCAGACACTGCCCTTTTCAGTTGTGGCGTTCTGAAAGAGGCTTCAATTTCAGCATTAATTAGTTTCAACAACGTCGTATTAACGTCTGTGCGACAGTATGACGTCGCGCTGCTGTTGATACCACTAAGGGTCTGGCCACAACAAAGTGTAACTGACATATGGCATGTGATGATTTTCACACATATTTTCTTAATATCCGGGGCCCTGATCCCGTTCTCTTTGTTAAAAAAGAACATGTATGTGATGTACGATTTGTTTTTGAATAGCGTCTCTCTCAAGAAGGTTGTTACTGTAAATACTCTAACCAACCTGTGCAGCCGAGCAGACTGTTCGAAGTGTCTGTCTGCTGCCAAATATACTTCCCAGGGTCCGTAGATTGTTTTGCGAACGAGGTACTCTGATCAGACTGGCATTATGTGCAGGCTGATCAGAGTTACGTGTTTGCAACAATCAAACGGTACATTTTTACACGGCATTAATCATGTGAAATCAGCTTATTTTGTTTCATTGAGGAACCACCTGGGCACGAGCATTTTTGTATGGGAGTCTATGGAGAAAACGTCTCACGGTTACGCAATTTTCGGGTGTTCAAGTTGGTTACTAACCCGAAGGAAACAAAGGAAGCGAAGTGTAATGTCCTGTTACCGTCCGATATAACTGAGCTGCAACAAGCAAAATGGGTGCTTAACGTATATGCTAACACACAAGACTCAAACCAGTCTGGATCAGTGCTGTCTGACCATTGCTTTGCATATAGCCTTCAGTTTCATCAAAATCCATACATGGTGTGTATGGACGACAGAGTTCTAATCAGACTGTGCCGCTGCGCAGGCTTATCTGAGTCTATTTTTGTCGTGTATGACATGAGCACCGTTTTACATACATCACTGGGGCTTAACTTCGCCGAAAACAGCTATTTGGGATAAGTGTGCAAACTGCGAAGAATGAACTCCGCCTGAGCATTCACTCAAGTCTGATATGAAGTTTTGCTGTTGGCAAAAATGCGAACAACAAAGGCTCTGTTCAACCTCAGACAGTGCAGGAATACGCCATTGACGTAGTTCCGTTCGGTATTCTTCTCAAAAGGATCATCTTTTTTGAAGAATAGAAGTTGCTTTCCTGGCGAATTCTTGCCTTTTAGTGTAGTCTCCATTTTCGTCCTGGCATTGTTTAACTCGTATGCCAACATTTGGGTGTTGAAAAACAACTCGTGGATAAAAAGCTGTGGAAACCGATCATGAGTGAATATGATCTAATCATAGCGGCAGAACTTGACCTGTAAACCACACAAACCGTCAATCTGCTGTCTCGTAAGAGACAAGACCGTCGGAACTTTTTGCAGGAAAATGTACGTTGAGTCAAACAATGTACTTTGAGTCAGACAACATTTTAAAATAATTCGATAATTCTGAGATTTTTTTCCGTATTTATCAATAAAAATACGTTGTGACCCCTCGCCGAGTCATTTTGACCCTCGTTAGAATCGTCTCGCAGAGACGGTTCTACTGAGAGTTCACAACACATGCTTTTGCGGAGAACGGAGGATAATTATCCCTCGATTATCCCTATTACCCCTTCTTATCTGGAGCATTGATTCATAGTTTAATTCATTTGTTTGTTTGATGGAACTCTTTCTGCGACCTTTGTTTTCTGTGCATCTTCTGCTGAGACACTAACAAAGTCAAGGTCGCAATAGGCAGGGATGATGGTATTGTTATTGTTGCTGTTTTTTTTTTTTTTACCAAAACTACTTAATAACTGAAGGGCCAAAAATGCCACCCAGCTGTGTACTCAGTATTCATATATTGTTTCGAAGTACAGAACATATCATTAAATAATGGGTTGGCTATGACTGTCGTCTATAGTAGGCTGGTGGCATCATTTTTCCAGGGTCCGATTGTTGAAAACCAACGATGGCATTGGTGAACGAGGCGTAAGATTCGCAAATATATGATAGGCCTTCGAAAAAACGTTGCTGCTTTTGATGAAAAAAATCTGACAAGCTTTTCAAAAGTTATTCACATTTTTTCTTGTTGGAGCAACACTCTTGATGTTACCGGGATGCTTTGAACCACCTGGCCCAGGACGTAACCCTGTAGGCAAGAAATATCGAAACATCGTCATATCAACGTCACTACAACGTCAGGGTTCGAGGTTATAAAACTTGAGAATAATGTGCTCGGAAGCAGCCAATCAGTGTGCTTTATTTTGAGTTTGAGAATATACTCAAGTTTTATAATCGGGGGCCTGGAAAAGTTACATTGAGATCAATACGACTGTGTTTCAACGCTATGTGTCTGCTGGGAACTTGACAGTGTGCATATCTCTGCATGTAGTAAGGATCACAATATTGCGAATGAAAATATTTCTACGCCATAACTATGTAAAGTTAGTTCGGATTTTATTCTTTTTGTTGTAGCTAACTAATTTCAAATGGTGGTGAAAAATGCTCGTATTTCATGATAATGGGACCCCCAAGCTCAAGCGTGAACCGGGACAAAATATAAAGGGGTTGTTAATTTTGCCGAACGTAAAAAAATATGTGTCGAAGTACAAATGTATCAGTATATGAGCGGCGCGACGAAAAATATAAAGCGGAGACTGAAATCAGCCCACTCAAATTTGCTCTACATTTTCCTTGACTCTCAAATGTGGACACCAGTAACGCTGACAGGACAGGATTATCTGTGTCTTCGCTGTGTTCGCACATGTCCAAATAACTCCCTTGAGTATACTTACATTCAGTTTGTAATCCGAAACAGTTTGCGAGTTCCAACTTAATTCAGTTCATTGAGTGAAAATGCTCTTGAATAATGAAATTTATTAGCTTCATCCATTCTGAACACAGTCCATAAATCTTAGTAAGCATTAACAGAGACTAAATGAAAATTTTCAGTTAACACAATTAATGAATGGGCTACTTCAAAGAGAAATAAAGTAGGCCATGATACAATTTTACATAATTGACTTGTCAATGTTATAATAATGTGTCCAACCGTAAGAAGCAGACTGGACTTTTATCACTAATTTATTCACCTATTAGCTCACTTTTTGTGTATTTAGTTAGTTATTTATTACCCCAGATGTTTCGTAATACGATACATTCAGGTATCAAATAATTGCATATGATGCAAACTGAGTGAAAAGAAACCGTATGACATGTACCAGATCAAACGTATTTTATTTTTGTTTCAAATCAGCTTTGGGCAGGTACAGGCTTAGCTGAGTCCCTGCTGTTCGTTGATGTCGCACAATCGTCTTTCTCGTGACATCACTTGTGAACTAATTCGAACTTACGTAACAGCGACGAGAGTCCTGAGAGTCCTTTTAGCGAAGAAACAAGATGAGTGAGCCGGAACAAAAGTGAAATTTTTCAGTACGGGTACAGGTGATATCAAATTACTCTCAGAAGAATTTCAGCAACCCAGCGGGTACATGACGTCGAAATGACGTCCTACTCAGTACGTCGCATCGACGTCAGTACGACGTCATTTTAACGTCATGTGCCTGCTGGGAATAACAAAAGGCCGTAATAAAAGGATCCGACTCGGACAAATTGTAGGAAAATTAACGTAGTTTTTAGAGATATAAACTGAGATGCACAAACCATGCGAAAGAGAGGTGCCCAATGGTGAAAATACTTCCCATTCGGGAAAAAAACTAGACCGGCATGCAGTTCGATATATACCGGCATGCACCTCAAAAGCACTACCTTGCTGTATCGACCCTACTGGTTACGATCATCAGAAAGCCGAAAAGAAAGTGAGCATATGGTAACTGCGAGTTGCGCACTGAGATATTGAGACGCCCCCTACTTACCAGTGCAGTTTATACCAACTGACCTCAGCGAAAGTCAAGAGATAATGAGCTAAAGTTTACTCTGGAAGCTGGTGACAACGTTCAAGGTCAATGGAGAACTTTGTATCGTTTTCACTTCCTACGTTTGATCAAATACATTATAAGATCAACTCCTAACCAAAACAAACTGGCCAGATAATGTGGATCCAGACAATACGGCTCATCCCAAATGGATTTGAAGTCTAGTTCTTTTTGGTGTGTGCAAAGAACATCATTTACTGACCGTTCCAAGGCGGTTCTTCAATTTTACGTATTTTTAGGTCCGTTTGTCTGTGGTCTTCTAGCAATATGGTCACCTGTAAAGCTTCCCACTTTGCTCTCTCTCTCTCTCTCTCTCTCTCTCTCTGTAATTTATAATAGAAAATAGGTAAAAATAAATGTAACTGTTGCTTTTGATGACCGCCTATTTGGGAAGGAGCTGTTCAAATGAAATAAAAAACTGTAAGTTGCCTTAAATGAGTGTCTTGTCCATAGTCGAAGTCATCAGCTCAGCTGCATGCAGTCATGCATCAAGACTTAGAGGTTATTTTTTTACTCTGGGTTGACAAAATTTTTCAATCGTTGGCCGGGCCGGGTTTCGAAGCCGCGACTTTGCAATAGCTATGCGCTCTAACAAATGGACTACGGCGTGACACACAATCACTAGAAAACTGTGCAGTCCAAGTCTGTAACTCTGGTAACACACGTTGGTTGGTTGTTTTGAGTTTAACGGCCCTTGAAGACAGTATTTCCGTCTATATCGGGCCGTCTCCGAAAGAGAGGAAGAAAGAAGAGAGATGTGATAGCGTGAGAAAAATGTCCAAACAGTCCCACCCGCACCTACTGCAAGCACAGTAGGCCTTTGCCCCACCATTATCCAAATCAGTAGGACACCATGGAATTGGAAGTTATACCCAGCACCATCGCATCACCCAACCACCCCGGTAGCACACGTGAGAGCCGTCAGGCTAACAGTAATGCTTTAGCTGTTGTGCACAAAACACAGGTTTGTCCGAGTCACCAATGCCCACATATGCCCTAACGCCCTTTCACGCGTCGGTAAAAGGGACGATGGGAAATTAGCGAGCTGCCCAGTCTGGGATTAGACTCTGCATTCGTACATGAATCCCGGGCTCGAGACGCGTTGGAAGCAGGTATCTTTTCAGTCATAAACAGCCTTTCATTATCACCATTCCATCGCCCTGATATTGCTGAAATCATGTTAAAAAGGGCGTAAAATCGTAATTCATCCACCATCGACAAAAATTAATAGGTTTGATTTTCAACACATTAATCTAATAAAGGTAGCAGATCCGAATTTGTTAGCTTGTCAAAGCAGCTAAACATCTTTTCAAGCGCAGAAATTGATTGACACTTCCGGCTACTGATTACATCTCTCTACCGTTATATTGTCATGTGTACTCAATACAAGATACACAGGTCTTTGAGATGTTACAGTTATGTCTGTCACTGACCCGTTAAATCGTCTAGAGAAAGTAAACGTTGTAGACGCACAGATTTCGTCTATTTATGAAATTTGCCATTCTGTCCATCATTATAGTTGGACACATTTGGCATTGTATGTCATAAAATATAATTGGCAATTGCATTGTGAACTGGATGTGCATTCAGTTTGGTTGGATTGCTACCCCTGTGAGGAATTCAAGAAATCATTCTAGAACAGTTCTTGAACTAGTTCTAGAATTGTTCTTGAACATTAAATGGCCGTTCTAGAATGTGAAGTTCAAGAACTACTTCAAGAACTTTAGAGAAATAGTTCTAGAACAATTTCTCTAAAGTTCTTGAAGTAGTTCTTGTACTTCACTTTCTAGAACGGCCATTTAATGTTCAAGAACAATTCCAGAACTAGTTCAAGAACTGTTCTAGAATGATTTCTTGAATTCCTCACAGGGGCTCCCTTTTTAGCTACAGGAAGAGCTGTTGCACTACTCTGGCATTGGCGTTGGCAGCAACAGGGGTGGCATTACCAATACGTTTAAGTTTCATGTAAAGTTGTCATGTAAGATCTAATAGTTTCTAAAGCCTTTGCTCAATTTGAATTATATTTGGTATGATGATAGATATTTGTTTGAAATTTTAGTCAGCACCATCCCCACTCGCTGGGCCGCGTAGCGCAATCGGTAGGGCACCTGACTCATAAGTCAGAGGTCCTGGGTTTGAAACCCGGTCTGGCCACATACTTTCATTTCTCCTTCCGCTGATTCAAGAAGGGCAGTTGTCAGTTACTGGCAAATGTATGTGCACTTAGTACTGGTTAACCGCTTAGGAGGTCTAAGCCTGCCCAGGAACAGTGTGGTTAGGTTAATTGACCGTCCCGACATGACCTTAGCTGTTTACCGTGGACGTTAAGCATCAAATTAACCAAATTAACCATCCCCACCCCTGGTCATGAACTATAGGTCAAGGAAATAGACTTAATTAGAAATTTTATGTTGATATTTTCTTTTAAAGTTTTTGAAACTCTCATGATCTCTAAACCTTTTGATCGATTTGAATTATATTTGGTGTAGTGATAGATATTGGTTAGAATATTTATTCAGCACCTGATCCCCACCCCTGGTCATGACCTGTAGGTCAGGGTCACAGATGTAGAAATTTTATGTTAAAGTTTTACTTTAAAGTTTTTTAAGTTCTCATAGTCTCTAAACCCTTTGATTGATTTGAATTATATTTTGCTTGAGTTTGAGTTTTGTCACAAACATGGAACTGAAAAAAATGTTTGAACATGTCTGAATATATTCAATCATTTAACATTGATGATCTGAATTTGTACAAGGCAGTGCCAAAGTTTTATGACAAAAGATTTTATCGTGTGACAGCAAGTCTCTAGATTTGAAGGGTAATATCATGGCAGCAAAGGATTATGTCAGACTGGGCTGCTTGCAATTAGAGCATACAAAAAATAAAGATTGACCATCTGCCAATACTGCTGTGTTGTTGGCGGTCATTCCACTGGTTTATGACAAGAAATTGGCCTCAGAATACAAATAGGTTGTAAAACAATAATCTATCATTATTTTGCTCATTGCCTTTATTATTGAGCTGTTTTCTTTGTTTCTTACCTCACTTTGGTTGGAAGGTCAATGTTATTTCTATGAACATCGATATTTAAGGTGTGTGGATACTTATTCAGGGAGAGTAGCTCTGCCAATTTCATTTTTTGCTGCCCTTCCACAATAGTGTTCTACTCTTACGGGAGCAAATTCTTTCCTTTTAGAGTGGACCTCATTACGGAAGGGCTGAAAATGCATAAAAACAAAGAGGTGTACTCAATTTCTTCTTAAACAGTTGATCTCAAATGTTTTAAAAGCCCCTTCTCTGAAATGGGCTAGACTGGGATGGGGATTCTGAGAAAAAGCTATCTTTCCCTTTAAGGGATCAGGGTGGGGTGGGGAGGCGGGGGAAGGGGAGATGGGATTCGGGGATGTGAGGGTTGACTAGGAGATGATAAACAAGAGAGCTGATGTTCTAAAACTGTTGAACAAGTTTCTGAGTTGGATTCCAAATATTTTTGCTCTATCACAGCCTTCGTGCTTTTAAATCACCAGATTTTTTTTCTCTTCTAAAATTAAAGGTTGATTATTGAAATAGATAGTTGTAATTTATGCGGTGTTGGAAATAAGAGACCCTTTGAAAATACTTATCCATGTAATTTGATATACTATTATATGATATTCAAGACCCATTATTAGTGTTTGACTGGTCACAACCAGTTAAGAAAAAATAAAGAAACCAAAAGTTTATACATTGCTGACTATTAGCAGACGTCACAGGTGTTAAAAAGTGAAATCAAATATGAAAAGTAAATCAAAAATGTAGTCTGTTAAAGACTTATAGACATATGTACCGATTAAAGTTATGAAAGAAATGCCTGTTTAATGATCCAACTTCATTAGCAGAATACTGTATGAGCCGGGACACAACAAAACCAACAAATTGGCATGTGCGCCCTATCGTCCTGAGCAGCCATCCAGTTAGATCAGAGTCTTTGCTATGTGCTTACTATAGGTAGCTAAGGGTCTATTGATCCAACTTCATGCTGACAGCAAAGACTTTGATTAGACCGGGCAGATGCCCATGCTGATCTGAGTCTTCACGCTGCGCACATGCCACTTTGTTGGTTTTGTGATGTCACTGCTCAGATGTTGACTAAATCCCAGTTAGCAGTGGTTTGATGAAAACTTTGAGGCAATTTTTGTCTTATCCTGACAAGCAGATTTGAGGCACAGGTATTGTTTCTAGTGGTGGCATTGTCAGCATTAGTGGTACCGGTATTATAGCCTTTATCTCTGTTTAATGACAGTTATGCATTGACAGGTGAGACACTACCGTCCACAGAATTTCTCCATGTCCATCCATCCATCCATCTGTCTGTCTGTCTGTCTATCCCTCCATCCAGAGCAATGACTAAGTATCCACCGAATGGAATTTCATGGAACTTAAAATCATCATATATCACTATGAGATGCTGATGCACATCAAGTTTCATCAGACTGGCTTCAGTGGTGCTTGCGTTATTGCTCTTGAATTTATTTAAAATCAAGAAAATGAGCCATATTCCAGCAACTTATGAAACTTAAACTAAATATGTATAAATCATAATGGGGTTATGCACTTAAAGTTCATTAGAATGGCATCATCAATGGTGCATGAGTTATTGCCCTTGAATCAGTAATATTGAATAGAATTCTATGAAACTTATACTTGATAACACATTGGTGCATCTTATGTTGTGTAGGAATTGCTGCAGTAAGCGATGAGTTATTGTCTTTTGATTGGTTTAAAGTCATAATTTAGTAACCAATGAATTGAATTTAAAGGTAGGTTCCTGGGCTAGCGATGTCAATTATGTCCACAAAATAATTTCGTCTTTTTCTGAGCAGTATTGAATTCTCTTATTTTTCTGAATTTGTTGCTACTGAGAAACTCGTCAGATGTTGAAGAAAATAGTCCTTTTCCCTTTTGGTTTATTTTCTTTCGTTGGAATTCCAGTTCTAAAAATAATTATGTTTATTATGTCTATAAATGCGCAATTTCTGATGCCATTCTCCAAAGGTCAATTTTCCCTTGACGTGAGCTCTCCTAGAGGTCCTAGCATGGCGGATGGGTTAAAACTATCCCAAAATGCAATGCAGCATGACATCAGCTGCGTTACCTATTTTTGGCGTGAACTAAAAATAGCGCTAACTGGTGTGCGAAGCAGAGTTAGGAAATCCCTTGCAAAACAACTTTTCTAATATTTTTTTGATTTACACTTTTTAGTGAAACTTATTAATTCCCTTTTATAAGTGCTTTCCAACAACTTGGATGAAAGTTCATCCAAATTATGATGCATTCCAAAGTACAGGAACCTACCTTTAATTAAACTTCAAACAATCAGTGGCTTGAAGCCTGATGGCTGGTTTCCCTGCCTGGCTAGAACTCTTTCTTGATCGAGTCCCTAGAGGTCAATTTATATAGAAACCAGCCCTGGATGGCTGGAACTACCCTTGGCTGAAACTAATTTTCATGTTTCCAAGGCTGTTTGAGCCACTGAAGTTCTACTGTATGTACAGTTATGACCCAGCAGTGCACATTAAGTTTTGTTATAATGAACAGTGCATAATTGATTGCCATTGAACACAGGGTATAATCGATTCCGCCAATTTTCGCTTCCTGCAGAGACTGTACATCATATTTGGCTTCTGCTGAGACTGTCCGCAAACTCTTGCTTCCTGCCGAGACTACTGTCCTCGAGGAATGGCTTCCTGCCAAGACTGTCCGCGTGTCTCTGCTTCCTGCTGAGAGCCTCAACAGGAAGCAGAATCACACGGACAGTCTCTGCAGGAAGCCATTTATCATGTACAGAAGTCTCTGCAGGAAGCAAGAGTTCGCGGACAGTCTCGGCAGAAGCCAGATATGATGTACAGTCTCTGCAGGAAGCAAAAATTGGCGGAATCGATTATACCCTGTGTTGAATTCATTTAAAATCCCCAAATCTGCCGTAACAAAGGTACCATGGCAGTGAACAATATTTTTTGAAAGTGAATTAAAAATGTATCATCATTGTGTGGTGGCTGTGGTGGCTCAGAGGCAAGTTTTTTTAGAACGGTCTCACTTATGCCAGAGTTATTGCCCTTGATTTGATTTAAAATCCACAAGTTCATCAGTAAATAAGTACCAGTGGATAAGATATTATGAAACTTAAAATAAACCAAATCATGGCCACTTCAGTGGGTGTGTTAAGGTGGGGGGAGGGGGGGGGGGGGGGGGTATGAAGTACGTCAGGTATACGAAGTATGTCAGGTATATAGTTTTTGTCATTCCGTCTGTTCGTCCGTTCATTTGTTTGTTCATTTGTTCGTCCGTCCGTCAACTTAAATACGTCGAAGTTTTGTGTTAAAATTAAAATCTTAAATAGTACCTTCAAGAGCAGAGAATACATTCATAAGAGGGAACATGGGCCAGACTACGTAGTTTCGGCTAATAAAGCCTCGTCAGTGACTCTGACAATATCTGGTGACGAAACCAGAGAAAAACATACTGTAATTTCTTAATTTTAATTGGGCAGTCGATTCAAACCTTTTTTAATTGCTCATATTTCTGTAACTACATATCAAATTCTTTTCATATTTGGTTCATGATACCTCTATAGCAATATTACCTTTGATGTGAGGTATCTAAGCCCATGGGTCAGGCCACTGGGTTCGACCAGGGGTCAATAATTAGGACTTGGGTATTTTCATCATGTCAAAGTTTTGCGTTAAGCCTTCTAGATTGCTCCTATCTCTCAAACTGCATTGTAGAGAGCTTCCATATTTGATTCATGATATCTCTATAGCATTGCTTTTGATAAGGTCTTGTGGGTCAGGTACGTGGGTGGGGCCAGGGGTCAATAACTAGGACTTAGCCATTATAACTGTATCACATTCAAAGACTCTGACCTTGACCTTAGGTCAGCAGCAGTATCCATATAATGTATTTAAATGGAGCCTATTATATAGGTAGTGATACATGACTAATTTTATTTAATACTAGTTTACTTATATGGATACTGCTGCTGACCTAAGGTCAAGGTCAGAGTCTTTGAATGTGATACAGTTATAGCATTTGCATTAAAGTTTAGTGTTTAAGTTTGCTTTCATTAAGGCGGTAGCACTGGTCGGGGGTATACCTGAGCCCCTGCTCACTTGCTCTAGTAGCATATAAATGGGACACTACTAAGGTTCGTGGACGTTAAGCATCAAATCAACCAACCAACCAACTACTAAGGTACTTCATTTTGTTTTTGTCGGTTGGTGAGCCATTTTTCAGGAGCTGTTGTAAATTGTGCTAAAGTAACAGCTCATTTGCTGATGGTGGTTTCATTTCAGAAATCTTAATTGACAATAGTATTGAAATGTAACGAGTTTTGCAAGCAATTAAGAGCAATATTCAAACTCTGGATATGTTTTCTTGGAAGATTATTATCTGAAGTCAGTAATTAAGTTTCTGGGGGGAATGCACTGTAATAACTAATGATGCAAATGATAGAATTGTCAGAATTGGTAGAATTAGCTATATTTCTTGTTCCTTGATTAGTATTGTTTCACACTGTTAAAATATAACAGTATAACCATGGACCCTCTTCTAAACCCTGTTCTTGCAAAGTCCCAGATAATGTCCACATAAACTGCTTGGGAAATTCATTGGAGCACCATCCACGCAGGGTATAATCGATTCCGCCAATTTTCGCTTCCTGCAGAGACTGTTCGTCATATTTGGTTTCCGCCAAGACTGTCCGCGAACTCTTGCTTCCTGCAGAGACCACTGTCCTCGAGAAATGGCTTCCTGCAGAGACTGTCCGCGTGATTCTGCTTCCTGCCAAGAGCCTCTGCAGGAAGCCATTTATCATGTACAGAAGTCTTGGCAGGAAGCAAGAGTTCGCGGACAGTCTTGGCGGATGCCAGATATGATGTACAGTCTCTGCAGGAAGCGAAAATTGACCGAATCGTTTATACCCTGTGATCCATAAAACAGTTAACTGAAATGACAGTACAAAACAGAACATAAAAAAAGTTTGGTGTGGTAAGTTGGCCTATGGTGGACAGCAGGAAGGAGATTCTGTCAGTAGTGGGATTAATTTATACAAAAAAGCATAGCAGCCACTGGCATTGATGACATGCAAAAATAATATTGATAGGCTGCTAATGCTTTAATAAGGCTGGTGAGGAGCTTGTGAAAATACAATTTTCAGAATGATTACCTGTGTATACCATAATCAGCCCAAATATTGGGACTTGTTACAGTGAAAAGGTGCTGTTTCATGGGAAGTAACTTATCAGTTTGCTTTTTTGCCTCCCTTCTTAAAAGGGTCAGCTGTTAGAAAAAAGAATTTTCTCCTTATAATAGTAAGAGTTGATCCCTCGGATGAGAAGGGAGGCAAAAGAAAATGGCAGAGTTGCTTTCCCTGAAATTGTACCCATTGTCATTGACAGTTATTGAGCTGTCTGAGCTGTGTCTCCACAATTTGTTTAGGGGTGGTCAGGTCTGGTGATGGTGCTGTGTAACTTTTCAGTGCCAGGGCGGTCTAAAAATTTGGATAATAGTACGGTAAGGGTCTGTACTGTGCTTGCAGTAGATGTGGGTGGGGTTGATTGGACATTTTTTTCTCTGGCCTATATATCATTTATCTTTTCCTTCTTGATCCCTCTCTGCCTGCGAGACAGCTCAGTATAGACTGAAATACTGTCTCAAAGGGCTGTTAACCCCAAAACAAACCAAGCAACCAGTTTTTTTTAATTCACTGTCTGCATGTTCAGTTCTGTCCTAATATCTGGGGTCATTATGGACTATATTGTAGTGGGTGTTGAATGATGTTTATTAACTATTAATTAGTGCTAAATGCTGTTTACCTATTCAGGTTCAACAACTGGCATGATGGACATGCCATATATTCCACTTCTAATAAATGCCCCTTTATTTTTCTTGTGAAAAAGCAAAAATAAAATGGCCAAATACCAGATAATAGTTCTTGGCCTGCAAAAATTGAGCTGCGACACAAATGTGGCATGTGCGCCCAGCAAAGACTCAGATCAGCATGGGAATCCACCCCGTCTGTTTAGAGTATTCGCTGTGCACTTTAAGGGTAGATAAGGATCTAAGCTCGACAGCCAAGACTCTGACCAGACTGGGTGGAAGCCCAGGCTGATCTGTGTCTTCTCTGGGCCCACATGCCACATTGTTGGTTTTGTCATGTTGCAGCTCAAACATTGTAGATTATGGGAGGTGGAAACTCTTTCCGCCTTAAGGCGAATTGACACACTTTCAGGAGAATCAACTGTGCCATTTACATCGTACCTTCTTTTCAATGGTGGCAAGCTCTTAAAGGAAAGAATTTGCTCCTATAGGAGCAAATTTTTTCCTTCAAGAGTTTACCTCTTTTGAGGGGTTTTGTTTCATGCTAGGAAGCCAACAGTAGTCCCTAACAATTGTCTCCCATTGGAAAAAATGGTAGAAAACTTGGAGGTGTAGACATTTCCCTTAACGTAATCGACCCA
The DNA here is from genome assembly GCA_963989385.1 of Ctena decussata. Classification (NCBI taxonomy): domain Eukaryota; kingdom Metazoa; phylum Mollusca; class Bivalvia; order Lucinida; family Lucinidae; genus Ctena; species Ctena decussata. The sequence goes on along the minus strand of OZ022502.1, from coordinate 83,056,613 downwards.
TTTACTGCACCGTGTGCTTAACTTTTTCAAAATTGCAACATAAAAATGTGGTTAAAATGTATTTAATAACCGCACACTCAGAACAATGAAATGCAGGGTGACTGGAAAGAGGCAACATGGGTAGGACTGGAAATACTTTGTGTTTATACTTTAAATGAGTTCCCTGTTAATTATTGGGTTTTGTGAGAGTTTCAAAGAAAAAGCAGTGTGCGCTTGTGCAGTTTGTCCGGAAATGGCCTTGGTGTGCGGTTATAGGGGCATGTGCGGTAAATGGGTCGATTACGGTAATTGAAACTGTTTACATCTAGTGCTAACCAGTACATTGCCTTGATTAAACTAAAAGATGTCATTAGCCAGAATGAGTTGATCAAGCCACTGAACACTTAAAAGTTGAAATTAGAGTCCAATTTTCACTAATACAAATTTAAAGTCTCTCTTGCTTGGAAAGTTTCACAGTTGTGCATCTTCTGTGGAAAGAAAGCAAGATGCCAGTAGTTTGAAAATTGCACCAGTCATTTGCAACCACGGCCACCATGGGGCAGGGGATAGCGGGGCTTAAGTACCGGGTTTTTACCTAAGAGGTGTCCCGGCAGTGCTGTGGATAGTGGATACACCGGGCTTTTGATTCCCGCCAAATCAGTGGGGAAAATAGTGGAGTGTTTTTAAAAAAATATACCCCGACACATTGTCAGAATATGGATTTTATATTTATATGATCCCCTGTGGGGCGGGGGCGGAGACCTTTATCAGGGATTTGACATAAAAAATGTCCCCACAGTGCAGCTAGGGCATTATACCAGGGCTTATTTGCAGAGTGGAAAGGCAATATCCCCACTATGCCCCGGCCCCAGGGGGGCTGTGGTTGCGCATTATAAGAGAAAATCAGACAGATCAAATGACCTCCCCTGTTATATATGTCTCTGTGTTTCAGTTCTGTGTTTAGAAGTTATAGGAGAAGAAGCTGAGGTAGAGTGGTTGACATCTGTTAATATTATGTTCTGCTTGTTACAGGTGTGTGTTTAGAGGCTATAGGAGAAGCCAAGGTAGAGTGGATGACCTCCAGTGATATACAAGCCTCAGATGAGGAGGTTTTCAACTACACCACAGTTCTTCCCATCAAAGGTATTATAAATAGAGGATCTTATACATAAATTTCATATGAAATGAGCACGAGTGTAAGATTCTGTTTATCATATGACCCTTTAAAATGGGATGTTAACGCTTTCAAACTGGACATTATTTCAACAAGAAAAGCATTGTTGACATGGACGGCGTCAATGACGTTACATTTTCGCGCCAAAGTGTTATTACAGGTGTGGTCATAAGATTTTTATGACATGATCCACTGAATAACAGCGACGTCATATGATAAAGCAAAAGAATACACATTTTGGCAACATTGACCATCTTCTGACCCGTGTCGTGTCAAATTGCCAAGCCCTACTCATATGACTTGCATGATTTTTACTGGACCCTGGTGGCCAAAATGACAGTGCCAAACACTGTCTGCCTGTAAATTAGCTGCATGCACCCACTGGTCCTAGAATGTTTAATCAACATTAAATCCACATTGATTCAGTGTGGCAGTAGCTTTTACATGAGCTCATATTGGAGGGTTTAACTTTGAAAATAAATAAATGATCAAGAGTTTTTTTGTTTTTTTTGGCAATATCAAATTTATTGGGTTTTAAGGTGACTGGGTGCACTTGTAGGGGAGCAACTCTGTCATTTTCAGTTTTGCCTCCCTTCACAATCAGGCAGGAGTGGCGGTGGTATAGTGGATAACACGCTGGACTACCAATCCAGGGGTCGCAAGGTCAATCCCCAGCTTCTCCAGTCTTTCGGATGAGACATAAAAGCCAGGTCCCATCTCCTTATGACCTAGTTGTTGATGGGATGTGAAACCCGAGTTCACTCTATCACTCACTCACTCACAATCAGGATAGCTCGTAAAGGAAAGAATTTGCTCGTAAAGGAGCAAGCTGTTTCCTTTAAGAATTGATCGTCTGGGAAAAAAAATTTTAAGAGTTGACTCCAAAATTTGAAAGTGCAGTGTTGTCAATGGTCATGAAAATTTTTAATCCTATATAAAAAAAAAACGGCGAAAAAACATGGAGATGTACCCATACTCCTAAGTAACATTTCTCATGTTAATCTTTTACAGGAGACAAGGATAATAACGACGACCTTCTTCACTCAGGATCTCACTACTTTCCATTTGAATTCACGTTGCCGCCAAAATTACCTTCATCATTTAAAGGCAAACATGGCCGATTACGATATTACGTGAGATTGACTATATGTACCCCTGGAGGGCCAAATCATGAAAGGACTAGTAAATTCGCTGTTGTATCATCTTTGGATTTAAATAAAGAACCTGATGCTGTGGTAAGTTATGAGTTAAAGTTGTTATACCAGTTATCTGCCCTTGGCATTTTCAGTCTCACTTGTTGGCTGAAAGGAGTAACACATAATGATGGTAGGCATTGGAACACCTCATAATGATCCACCTCAGCTGGACTTTCACTGTTAGCCCTCTATTCTTTGAATTCTGAGTATGAGACCAAAATATTTTAGAAATTTGGCAGACATGCATTTTGTTGTGTATGTTTTAGGCACTTTAAGGGTTAGAACTGCCTAGGCAAGGAGATACTAATGTGTATCCACAGTGTAAGTTTCTATCAAGGAATAAGAAAATTTGCCTTAAAACTTCTCAAAACACCACCTAATTGGGAGCCTCAGGTCTCTGTAGACTTGAGACAGTGAAATTATTGCTAGAATCAGATTATGATTTAGTAGGCTGTAGCAGAACCTATGTCATACACTGGAGATTTTGCCAGACTAAATCAGTTAGCTTTAATAAGATGTACTGCCCCTCTAGGTCTTGCTGTAAAAATTCTAAATATTGGGTCAGACATGTCTAAGCAAACAGTACAGATCCAGATAAGACTGCTCCTTAAGGAGCAGTCAGATCTGGGTCTGCACTGTTTGCCATTCCATTTGCTCTTTTAAAAATATTACTGCATAGAAGAAACGCTGTAAACACAAAGCCTTGCTAGTTTGAAAAGATGACGTTACCACTTAAGCACAGGGACACGGCAACCACTGACTGCCTTTTCCAGCCTAGAGCACACTGGTGCAGTTTTCCTGGTCTATTGGCTGAAAGACATTGATCGGACAGTTGCCACATATTGGGAGTGGAACCATGACCTACAGTGTAAAAGGTGAACATTCAAACCACAAGGCCAGGCTCTCTGTTGATCTGCAAACAGCAAGGACTCCAACTAGTCTGCTGGGTCTGTGCAGTCTGCTCAGAGCAGAAAGTAAAGTACTGTACTGTAGCTGTTAGCAACTGATGGCTTATTTTTGGGGACAATTGTCGACTGAAAACTCATTTTGGGGACATGCCCAAACAGGGCAGACCCAGTTTGGACCCCACAGAATGTAGCATCTGACCAAGGAATTTCTATGCAAAATGCAATAAAATTGAGAACATTTACCAGAAACCCTTCAAGCTAGAAATGGAGTCATCCAAATGATATGAATGGACAAGTCCACTAGTCAAGAAAGAGTTAAATGGGCCCAAATTGTTGATTCCACTGGAAATGTTGGTAAAGGTCACATTAAAGACTGTTACCACAATGTAATGATGGCAGTTATTAGAGCTCCAGATAAGAAGGGGTAACAGGGATAATTATGGGAAAAATTTTGTGATTTTTCTGTAAAAAAAAAATACATTGTGACCCGTCATCAGAACCGTCTCGCTGAGACGGTTCTGATGAGGGGTCACAACGTATGTTTTCATGAAGAAATAAAAAAAAATTATCTCTTGAGTTATTCCTGTTACCCCTTCATTTCTGGAGCTCTTGTTATTACTCAAGCCAGACGTATATGACCCATTATTAGATAAAGCGACTAATTTGGACATATGTCTGTGACATTATCCAATAACCCGGACAGAAATTTGATAATATGTATGGCCTATGTGCCTTTGGTCATCCCTGGGAATAGCAGTAAAATCAGAGCTGATGTACAATGCGGAAAACCATTCATTATAAATCACAAGACGTTGATTGCTTTTTATCGACCGCTATTATGAGTTTTGTCAACCATTCATAAAAGTCAATTTGTTAAGATGTTGTATGATGTTTTTTGATAGAGACCTTTTTTTCTCTATGAATTTATTTCCATTTAATAAACAGAACTTCCGTTTACCACAAATTCAGTAGATATTGTGACAGACTTGTCTGAATGAACAGTGTGGCCCCAGATTAGATTGTAAATGAGCAGCCTGATATCAGAATCATGGTTTACCATTGGGTGAATATATGTAAGTTAGTAAAATGGACTTCTTGAGATGTTAAGCTGAAGAAGATGGGCAAACAGTGTAAATCCAGATGAGACAGCTCATTATGAGCTGCCTCATCTAGATCTACAATTCTCCACTGTTCAAAAATTCAACTGTTTTTACTTTTGTCACTTAATAAGGTGCTAAGGTATGGAATATGGAATTGCAAAATACAGTCTAACCTGTACTTACGGCCACCTGTATTAAGCGTGCACCTGCCGTAAACGGCCAGTTGGCATTCCCCCCAACCGATTTTCCATGTAAATGAACCTGTAATCAGCAAGCACCTGTTTTACGCGGCCACCGGCCGCAAAATTTTATCCGGAATCGCTCGAAAACCTGCCTTAGCGGCCATGTTTTTTTGGCCCTATCGATTCTCCCGACTACTTTACGCTGGTATACTGATTCAGAGCGCCGGACACGTATTTCCACCAATTTCGTTTAGTGTGACCGATATCGCTTTTTACAGCAAATCGAACACACTTAACTGGTTCTCGATATTTTGATACTGTAGCAAAAAACTATTCAATTACACCTGTAAGCAGTAGAATCTTGGAAAACCCATTGAATTCGGTCCGATCAAAGGTGAATTAACTATCGACGGCATTGGTTTGAACTGTACACGTAAGTTCGCACCTCACTAAATGGATAATTAATGATGTTTACCGACTAGTACAGGTGAGAAAAACCTGTTTTAGAAAATATTTAGAACAACGCAATCACACAATCACTTTGGCCATCGAAGCTGATCGTAGCTGGCGAGGTGCGAAAGCTCAATTCAGTGCAGTCATCAAAGGCAATTTGTTTTGTTTGACGGTCCTATTCAATAAGAGTCATTAACAGCTTTTAATTTACAATGTACATGTACAGAACTCCTGAACCAAACCAATGAAAATGTTTTTCTGATTAGTGGGTGAGGGAAGCTTTAAGCTTCCTATCAGATCCTGTACCATATAATCATGTGTATACGTGTAAATGTATATGTTGTATACGAAGATTTATCAATAAATATTGTTTAAACCAAAAGGATCAGTCTTCATTTTGTATAAACAATCATCAGTGTCCATTTCAGTAGTGTCATAAATACCATAAGTTTCTGATTGTAAGTTTCTCATCATGGCCAGTACCAGTAAGAAAAGGAAAGTTTTGACTTTAGAAGAGAGATTTCAGGTCATAAACTTGTTGAGTACCTGATGAGTACCCTTGGTCGGGACGAAACAGTTGTTTTTTTTTCGGAGTAAATCGAACCTGTATTAAGCAAGCACCTGTCTTAAGCAAGCGATTTTGCCTTATCCCTATGCTGCTTGCTTAAGACAGGTTAGACTGTATGGGCATCCTAGAATATTCCTGGCGAGTATGATTTCCAGAAACAAAGGCTCTCAGGTTATATTCATCCGTACAAACAAATTTCCAACAAGAAGTTGACTGCAAAACACTCCATATACTCAACCACTTTATGTGTCCCATGAATTCAAGCACCACACTTTTACAACAAAATGCCTATCGCTGATAAATGCCCACCTCATTCTTTTCTGTGAAAAAACATCCAAATTCCACTAAGATTCAGTTTAGACCATCCAGTTTGTCTCAGTAATGCCAGTTGCATGAATCGCTAATTGCAATGCTTCAGTGGTGTTTATTACAAGAAAATATGATGAAAAGACATTTTCTAACTATTAATTTTCTTTCAACAGCTTCCAGTAGAAAATGACACGTTTGAAGCGATCGGGTCTTGGTGCTGTGTCTCTGGAACAGTGACGGCCACAATTAAACTCGAGAAGAAAGGCTTTGCTGTGAAAGAGGCTATTCCGGTGTGGGCAGAAATTAAGAACCTCAGTACTCGCAGAATATGTCATACACAAGTCTCATTAATACAAGTAAGTAGCTTGTAATAAGTAAAAGCTTACTTAAAATATTCTTGATTTTCAGGGCTCACTCTAGAGTTTGCTAAGGCAGAATAGGCACCCTAGATGCAAGACTTCGCTCTTAGAGCCAGTAAGGGTGTGAGACTTCACCTGAAAGTTTGGAAAACTTTTGTGACAGCTGCAACCAGGCCAAGAGGTTATATAACTTGAATACATTCTCAAACTCAAAATAAAGCACACTGATTGGCTGCTTCTGAGCACATGCTCAGAGGCAGCCAATCAGTGTGCTTTATTTGGAGTTTGAGATTATACTCAAGTTTTATAACCTCGGACCTTGCTTTTTCAAGCTCCTCATGTAAAAGTATACAAAAATGGGCAGAACAGTAAACAACTCAAAAAAACTGCTAGCATGAAAAGGAAGTAGATATTTCAGAAGACCTGAAGAGCAAAGTGTCAATAGTTATTTGACCTATTTAGCATTGTTCATTCCTAAATTGTCTGAAATCTGAAATGCCATTGTGAACAATGTCATTAGTTTTCGTGAGTCTTTAAAAATGGAAATAATATTTCATTAAATTGAATGGAAATGAACTTCATTGACTAGAAAAGCTGAAGAACAATGTTTGGAAAGTGATCAAACAGTTTTGGAATTAATCATTTACACTTAATGACCCAGAATCGGACATTATGACAATGTCATTAGTTTCCATGGGTCATTAAAAGCAGCAATCATTCCAACAAAACTGCATGAAAATAAAGTTCAATGACTTAAGAAAAGCTGTAGAACAAAAGAAAGTGATCCAACAGTTTTGGCATGAATTATTTATTCCTAAATGATCCAAACTGGAAATTCTGACAATGTTATTAATTTTGATGGGTCATTAAAAACAAAAAACATTTACAAAAACTGTATGTAAAGGAAATATAACAACATGTAGAAAACATATACCAGCAAATATCACTAAATCTGTTGCAAGATAGTTTGTGCTGTGACCTTCAGAAACTCCCAATTGTCTAAATGCATATTACATAATTATGTTATATGTCAAATATATAAGCACCCAGAATTAGTTGTTTATGGAAAATGTCAGAAATATTACCTAATCTGTAGTGGTAATTCTAAAATACCTTCTTGAGAAATAACAGCTTGACATTTACACTATGGGAATACAGAAAAAAGGACTTTGAGGCATACTGCAATATCGTAGGAAAATCCAGATTGTTCCCACTGGGCACACAACCTTGAATCAACCTTGATAGGTTGAATCAAGATTGATACAAGGTTATGTGCCTGCTGGCATTGTCTTGCCTGTGACCAGTGGAAGCGAGATATAGGTACATTAACCCTTAAAGCTCCAAAAATTAAAATAGTTAAATTTGCAAACAGTGTAGATCCAGATGAGGTGGCTCATCATGAGCCACCTCATCTGAATCTACACTGTTTGCCCTCTAGTGTTCTAATTCTCAATATAATATCCCTTGGATGAAACTTTTTTTTGAAATTCTGCAGACATAGATTTTGTCGTCTTTTTTTTTGCGCATTAAGGGTTAAATTTTATTACTTTCCTAGCATGTCATTGTTTATGTATAGAGTGAAGACATCGAATTGATTCAGTTTTCTGACAATGCCCAGACAGGTGAAACAGCCCCTTCTGTGGAATTCCAGTCTTTTATTGCTATGTGTAAGCCAGGGCCCAGTTGTTCAAAGCATCGTTAACTTAACAAGCTCGTTAAGAGGTCAACTCATTAAGTGTTTTGCAACTTTATAACCAAATACATTGATATTTTTTGTTGAAAACATGTGAGAAGCTTTTGCACTGCAAAAGCTTCTCACATTTTTTCAACAAAAAATATTGGCATATTTGAGATATCAACATTTGAAATTTTAATGTCTCATTAACTAAGGACGTCGTTAGTTTTGAACAACTGGGCCCAGATGTTTATGAAATTACTTTAAAATCTCTAAAAGACACCTGGGCATTTATTAGAATCATGGCCTTTCCTTTTAGAGGTGGGTGGGCCTTTATTAAAGGCTCTAGTGGTTGCAAATAACATCTGAACATCCAAAAATATTAGTTTCTTTCCGATGGCTGCCATCTTGTTACTCAGGAAAGGACTAGTGATTCAATAGCTGTGCATTAGTTACCTCCTGTCTGAGGAACCTATGGCATCGCCATCACAGTATAGCCATGCCCCTTTTTAGCTCGCCTGAACGAAAGTTCAGGAAGAGCTATTGTTGTCACCCTGGCGTCGGCGTCCGGATTGGATGTTTTGGTTAAAGTTTTTTAAAGACCTATATCTCCTTAACCCATGGATGGATTCTTTTGATACTTGCACTGTAGTTAGATATTGGTCCAAAGTTTAACAGGGTACCACCCCCACCCCACTCCGTGACCTTGATGTCAAGGTCATGGACTTTGAAAATTGGGAGTTTTTTGAACTGGATGTATTGGTTAAAGTTTTATAAAGCCCAATATCTCCTTAACCCATGGATGGATTCCTTTGATACTTGTACTGTAGTTAGATATTGGTCCAAAGTTTTCCAGGGTACTACCCCCACCCCCCTCAGTGACCTTGATGTCAAGGTCAGGGACTTTGAAAATTGGGAGTTTTTTGAACTGGATGTTTTGGTTATATAAAGCCCAATATCTCCTTACGACCTTAAATCGGTCTTTATTAAAGTTTTCTAATTGCATACTGATTCATAATGCTTGACAGAGACTTAGTTTACACTTGAACTGATGTTAGACACTTTTTTGAGTTTTTACAAAACACTATATACTTACCCCACTGGATGACCTTGAAGTCAAGGTTATTGACTTTGAATTTTGGTTAAAGTTTTATATTTATGAAGACATAATTTCACAGTGCCACAATGGACTCAGTTGATACTTATACATTTACTTGGACTGATGTTAGATAATGGTTCAAGGTTTGATACATCCCAGCCTCCCCCTCCCCCCACCCCTACCCCACTCCTCCCCCTACCCCCTTAGTTCTTTGACCTCAAGCTCATGAACTTTGAAATTTCATGTAATTTTTTTCTTATTTTAATTTTATTTTAAGACATTTCTGAGATAGCTTTTGTTTATAAATGTGTTGTCATTATGGACATGCTTGCCTGAAGTTTTATGGATAGCAGTCCACACCACCATAGTGACTGTGTGATGGGCAAGCACCTATTCAGGTGAGCTATGCTGTCAGGCGACAGCTCTTGTTTGAACTTGATCTTGCTTGGTAATATCTTGATGGTTACAGAACTGAATCATTGTATTGTATTGTATTGTGGGTTTCTGTTGTGGAGTGATGCAGATGTTACCTTTCTTTGAAGGCTAAAAAAACTAACTAAACATGTAAATGAAATATTCAACACAAAAAGGGATATTGGGTACGGGCAATCTTGCCGGTCATATTTGGTAAACTGCTGGCTGATCTATCAGATGTCTTGAAAGGAAGTTTAAGTTATATTTTAGGGAGTACTTCAACTAGTTCTGTACTGGCTTATATCATCCATTTCACTGTAATTTTGTTAAATAAACATCTTGAAATTAACATTGAACAGATCAAAGTACCGTGTTAAGCGGTAATGTTTGGACACAAATACCCAAGCTTACAATGGAGACAAAGACCAGACAGATTCTGAGGGACAGTCTAATCTGTGTCTGCATTGTTTACCGTTCCTGTGGCATTTTTTTCACAAAAATCACGGGGGTGGTTGGGTGGCACGATGGTAATGGGTTTAACTTCCAGTGCCTGGGCGTCCTACTAATTTGGATAATTGTAGGGCAAGGGCCTACTGTGCTTGCAGTAGGTGTGGGTGGAGGTTGTTTGGACATTTTTTCTCTCGTCTATCCTTTCTCTTCTTTCTCCCTCTCTCTGGGAGACGGCCCGATATAGACTGAAATACTGTCTCAAAGGGCCATTAAACCCAAAACACCCACCACCCACCACAAAAATCAACTTATTCAAATAAATAGTAAATAAATAATATGTATGGATAGACATCTAAGGGAAGCAACACTGACATTTTCTTTTTGTCTCCCTTCTAATTTGGTCTACTCATAAAGGTAAGAATTTGCTCCAGTGGGAGCAAATTCTTTCCTTTTAAAGTAGAACTTTTTTGAAAGAGTTTCAATAAATCATTGTCCAGAGAGGCAAACAGAAAGCCCAAAAAACGTCCCAGAATAACTCCCTTCATAGAAAATTGCATACACCTCAAGTAACTGGTTAAGGTGCCCGAATAAAGAGAATAATTATGTTAACATAGAACAGATCAAAAGTATCGAAGACACAAAGTCATGAATTCTTCTCAAAGAGCTAGACATTTGTGTACATAATTTATAAACAATGTGGAATTGCAATTGATTCCTAAACACTTTACCTATCTCACCTGACTCTGATTCATTGATTCACTCACACATCAGGTTGGCACTGGTAAAATTACTTTCGTATCTTAGCAGCCAACGACGACCCAGATCGGTCTGCCGGTTTATTCTATTCAGAGTCTTCGTTGTTTCGCTTCATAATAGTCTTTTGATTGCACAAACATGTTGATTTTAATCTGAGAGATATGGACACACAGGCTGATCTGCTTATGTGCTGGTCTTATAGTTTATAAAGAACCGTTTAGCTGGTTGCTGGCTCACAAGGTTTGATTGGTGGTCTTGATAACATAAACAGACTCATGTGAAAACCTGTCAGGCGGCATATGTTAAAGGCATATTCTTAGTCCTTAACATACAAAGTCTGCAAAATTTCAAAAGCTACGGGTATATCATAGTGAATCATAATGAGATTAATTCAGAGACGAGAAGGCAAACAGTGTGGATCCAAATGAACAGCCTCATCTGAAGCGTTGTTTGAATTCACAGGGTTTCTCACAACGGTAATCATATAAAAATTTGATCAGTGAGATTATACAGAAGGCCTGTTTCAAACCTTGTACTTTTGAAAACAAAATGTTTTGTTCATCTGTGCACCCATTCACACCTTCAGGACTAGAATTCTGAGTTCAAAAAAATGAAGAAAAAAAAAGCCAGCATCAGTTACATTATTTAAACATTAACCAATAATGCAAGAAAAGGTTTTACACACTGCCAGTGCCTGCTTTTATGGCTAAAAGTAGTAAAGACTGTAGTACTTTGATGCACATCAGCAATGAGGACTAAAGGCCATGTTATACGATAACATGAAATTTCATGAAATATATATCAAGCTGTACCCTGTATCGCATGCTAAAATCATTGTTACATACAACTTCTTTGAGTTGTATACAACTCTGCTTGGTATAGAGTATGGCACATGTCCTATTCCGTACAACATGAAACAAGCATCCTTTCCCCTTTGGCCAGTAGGAAGCCAGGTCAGAGTGTCATGAATGTATGTAAACACCGAGAAACATGGCTGATATATGTATTTCTAATCAAGTCAAAGAGAAATCTGAAGAAAAAATAAATGAGTGAAAAAAGAGAAAGAAATCCTGATGCATATGTATGAGATTGAACCAGTGTTGCAGGATATTAACAGATGCTCACCCAGAATCTTCTTATTTGTCCTCTTCGTTGTTGAAGTGCAGAATGCATCATGCAACAATATCTTCACTCTTTAAGCGCCAGTGACAAAATTAGCAGAATTTGCAAACAGTGTAGATCCTGATGAGGTGGCTCATGATGAGCCACCTCATCTAGATCTACACTTTTTGCCCTCTAGTTTTTGAATTTTCAATATGATATAGCTTGTATGAAACATATATTGAAATTTTTACAGATATAAGAATGATATTTTGGGTCTATTTTATAATTCTTCAATTTGATTTAATTTTTATGTAAAATACTGCATTTGGAAATGCTTTTAATAAGTATCTTGCCTTAAGGATTTTCTCAAGGAAAATAGGTGTAAAATCAACATGTATAATTGCATAGTTACAGCATTAGGTTCATTTAAAATCATAAAGCTGTCCAAATTCTTTGATAATATCTCCTAGTAAATTAAAATTGCAAGTAACCATTTTAACTTCCTTAAACGTGGTAATTCACATTTAGATGATTGGTCAGTTTTAACATTTTCATTTCCTAATCAAAGCACATCTTTCAGATTTTGATCAGTGAAGATTTAGATTTCAAAGAGAAAGGTTTATTTACTGATATGTGAAAAACACAAAATAAATATGTGACTTTAGAAACCAGTTAAAGAAAGTCAGGGGCCTAAGGCCCCTGATCCGAAAATGGACTTATGTATGATACTGGACAAGTTACTGATATTATGACTTTGTACTTATGCTGCATAAACAAAATAAAAGAAACACAAAAATAAAATACAAAGAAATGACATTCTGGACTTTTGTCTCACTTGACGTTTTACTTACTGGGACTTCTAAAATAAAGACAAAGACTAAATTAACAAAATGAGGAAACAACAACAACCCAAAATATCCATTATGACACAGACGTAAATTTTGTCGTCTGCTTTTTGACGCTTTAATATCTTCATCTGCATCAGAAGTCTCCATTATGGCAGTTTGGTGGAAAAGTGTGGAACATTACTCTCAAGGAATAGCATGTATCCGTGCAAGAAATATGAAACAAAAAGTTTCATATAACAATTCTATATATAGAGGATCTTACAGGAGTGGTCATTTCATATGAAATTTATGAAACGAGCCTGTGGCGAGTTTCTTAAATTTCATATGAAATGACCACTCGTGTAAGATTCTGTTTATCATATGACTCTTTAATGGGATTTTAACGCCTTCAAACTGAACATTATTTCAATAAGAAAACACATTGTTGACATGGACATTGTCTATGATGTTGAGTGTATGTGCAAAGTGTTATTACATGTGTGGTCATACGATTTTGATGACACAACGTTATCCACTGGATAACAACATTGTCATCTGATATAACTTATTTTGTCATGTATCAGGGCCTTAAATATAAATAAGAAGAGAGTGTGCTTTTGCAGTGACTTAAAGCTGTCAAGGAGTACTCTGGATCTGTTGTCATTCTCATGTGACTCCCCCTACTATGACACAAACTCAGCAGTTCAAACTACTTAATGCGTTTTATGCAAGATATATACTGAACGCCAAAAGAAACGCATACAAGTTTAGGTTCAGTTCTCTTCTGTCAACTGATTTATGGTTTTAAATCACATACAGCAGAAAACACCACTGACGTCAGCCAACAATATAAACTTATCTTCTTGCAAAATTAAACGTGGATTAAAGAGTTATCTCAATTTATCGTGAAACATTCAAAGTTGTTGTAAGAGTTGTCTTTCCTTTGGCGGCATAACAAATTGTTTCCAAAACACGACTCTGATGTGTGGTTATGAAAAAAAGTCGGGTTTATCACCATGGTGTTCTTCTTAGGAACATGACAGCAGTTTGAAGTTGAACACTTGTCAAATTATCTCCCTTGCAATTAAACAGATAGCAAAATGGGAAGTCTAATAACACCAAAAGTTCTGCAGTGCTACGAAAAATTTCTTTGCAAACCTTTTTATTTCACTCTTGTTAGTTCATTTAACCTCTTCGTATGAATGGTTTCTGTTCTTTTCAAGAAATACAGGGTGTTAAAAGGTCTATGGAAATCCAGTAGTAAGCCAGTGTTACTGTTTCTACTGCCAACTTTCACCTAATTGTTTCTCTAAAACACAAAGCTCGACTGCTTTGATTTTTTCGCTGTTTCTTACCCTTGCCGCGGACATTATGTCTGGAGAAAATAATCAGCTGAGCATTATATGGAATTTAAAATTCAGTTTCTGAAAGTATGGTGACTTTAAGTTTAACCCCATCACAAAAGCAAGCGTTCTGGTCTCTAAAGTTTATGGAATATCGATGTGTTATACTGCTCATTCTGTCGGAATATCATAAACAAAGTAACTGAAAATGTCTAAATAAGAGTATATACCTATACCTTCAAATAAATTGGGCGTATACATTGTATGCGTTTCTTTTGACGTTCAGTATATTAGTGCTTGTTTCTGTTTTCATCCACTTCTCATAGGAGGCTGAAGGGAACAAACACATAACATGAAGAGAACAAACCCTTAACAGGAAGAGAACAAACCCATAACATGAAGAGAACAAACCTATAACATGAAGGGAACAAACACATAACATGAAGAGAACAAACCTATAACATGAAGAGAACAAATCCATAACATGAAGAGAACAAACCTATAACATGAAGGGAACAAACGCATAACATGAAGAGAACAAACCTATAACATGAAGAGAACAAATCCATAACATGAAGAGAACAAACCTATAACATGATAACATGAAGAGAACAAACCCATAACATGAAGAGAACAAACCTATAACATGAAGAGAACAAACCTATAACATGAAGGGAACAAACACATAACATGAAGAGAACAAACCTATAACATGAAGAGAACAAATCCATAACATGAAGAGAACAAACCTATAACATGAAGGGAACAAACGCATAACATGAAGAGAACAAACCTATAACATGAAGAGAACAAATCCATAACATGAAGAGAACAAACCCATAACATGATAACATGAAGAGAACAAACCCATAACATGATAACATGAAGAGAACAAACACATAACATGCAGAGAACAAACCCATTACATGAAGAGAACAAACCCATAACATGAAATGAACAAACCCATAACATGAAGAGAACAAACCCATAACATGAAGAGAACAAACCCATAACATGAAGAGAACAAACCTATAACATGAAGAGAACAAACCCATAACATGAAGAGAACAAACCCATAACATGAACAAACCCATAACATGAAGAGAACAAACCCATAACATGAACAAATCCATAACATGAAGAGAACAAACCCATTACATGAAGAACTTAAACTTGGACAGCTCTGACTAAAGGGCTCCATGTCTCCATAATGGATCTGGGATGTTTTATGATACCAGGCACATGGAGGCAACACCATCAGTGTCATGTGCCCTTTCCAATACTTGCTAAGGATTAATCATATAGTTTGCCTGTGAAGTTATATTTCTGCTTTTCTGTTCAGAACGATGTTAGTTCTGGAGAAATGTTAATGCATTGGTACACACATTGTTACATGTTCTAGTAGTAAAGGCTGCTCAGTGCATTAAGGTTTTAAAGTAATTAACACATAGTATGAGAACATTCTAGATTGCACAATTCCCAAAGGATGCCTAGCTTTAAATAACAGCTACTTAGACAAAAGAAGTAATCTACTGTACCAAGATGCTGATGTGCTTAACCCTATAGCATCTGAGTTAATTCCTGAAACATGCTTGTCTTTGACTTTGGATGTCCTTTTGGTTTATTTTTGAAATGAGGAATTTGTGTTCCTGATTTCCAAAGAAGATTCTTCTTCGGAAATCATGAAAACAGATTCCCCATCAATCCTGTTTACAATGTTCTTTATTGAAATTTTGTGGTTACATTTATAGAAGAAAATAACAGATAGTGCTGTAGGGTTAAAACATTTTTGTAATAAAGATTACATTTGCTCGAGGATATTACCATTTTTTATGGCTTCAATCAATAAAATAATGATTACATTCTATAAAAGATATACAATAATGTCTGCCTTTCTGCTTTTCCTTTTTTGCCATGTGGGTTTGCAGAAGCTTATATATCAAAATCTTGAGCCTGAGATCACAGAGATGTGTTCTCTTAATTTTAAAAGACTTCTGTTTCCATAGTGATGTAATGGTTGAATTTCTTGATACTTGATGGTTAGCTAGGGTACGGGTCCAAAATTTTACATAGTGCCGTCTACTCTCACTCTGCACATTAGGACCAGAGGGAAAGATTTCAAACTAAGAAATATTTGATTTAAGTTTATTAAAGACTTTGTTTTAACAATGCCAGTCCATGGTTTTAATTTGACAAATAGACCTGATATTCAGGGGCCAGATATTCAGAGTATTGTTGAGCTTAAAGTATTCTACTGCAAATGAAAAAAGGGGCTGTTATTTTTTTTTTGCAGTGCAAAAGCTCCTCACATTTTTCAGCAAAAAATTTCAGCATTTTTCCTTACAGTGCATTTTGAAAATGTTATACCACTTATTAACTAATTACGACATTGTTGGTTTTGAACAAGCTGGCCTAGGTTGCAAACTTGATTTTTATGATGGGCAAGCGCACATTCATGCAAGCTATGTCCCATGATCAGGAGCTCTGTGGCTTACAAAGATACCTTTATGATTTACTGGCTGATTGGTTATTATATATCTCAGTAAATTTGTTTGTATTGCCAAAATCTTGATGTTATGGAATGAAAAATTAGTGTATAGATGTCAGTGATAGCATCAGACATGACATATTGTTTGTGTATCATGTCTGTTTAATGCTACTAAATGATATATCAACATGGAGTTTCATGCTAATCCTAGGTTTACATAGGTCAAAGAAAAGTGGAGTCCCTTGAAGAGGTCAAAGAACGGTAAAATGTTTTGCAATTTTCTGGGTGACAAGTGAGCAGTTTGAAAAAGGCGGATGTGAGAATGGAGTTTGTATTCTGCTTCGGTGGATGGTAGATACTGGCCCAGAGTTTACACAGCAATGGTCCCAGTCTCCTTGGTGACCTTTGGAGTCAAGGTCATGGGCAACCTTGGGATGAAGGTCATGGACAGGGAAGTTTTATTGATTTTGAGTTTGAAAAATGTTTCATAATGCTTCTGTGGATCAAGCTGACTTTTGTCCTCATGCAATAGTTTTTGTTGTATCAGTACAAACTTAGACACCTAGATGTGTTAATGGATATTTATGCAGCTGGTACAAGACATAATAATTAGCATGTCCAAAGTTATATGCAGTGCAAACCATAACCCACAGTACTCCAGTAGCCATCAGGTTAAGGTCAGGGTCACAAACATTGGACTTTTGTCTTCATGAAAGGCAGGCTTCAGTTTAGGTGTTCTGTCCAGCAACAGCTCTTGTGGCAAAAGTTACAAACCCTGATGAGACTGCTTATCTAGATGCTGATCAAGATGCTTACTGTCTGCTAGTTTTATCATGGAATTCAGAAATAATATGAGCCTGATATTGTGTCTCAGTTGAGCAGACCTTGGACTTATGATACAGAGGCCAAACAGTGTGCATATGTGTCCTAAATTAAGGTGTTTGTGTACATCTCTGTGCTTTTCTGCCTTATTTATAAAGGGGAGCAACTTTTATGACTGCCTGTTTGCCACCCTGGACAAAAATGTCCTTCCAAATGGGTTCCACTGTTAAAAGAAAGAATTTGCTCCTATGGGAGCAAATTCTTTTCTTTAACAGTTGACCCCATTGAAAAGGGAAGCAAACATTTAAAAGACAGAGTTGCTTCCCTTGGAGTGTACCCATTCACCATTAGACATATTTTCTCACGACATGATACATGCTCATGTAATGTCAGATGCTAAGGAAAGCCTTGAAAGCTGTGAGACTCCAGTAGAGTCGTGCATAATTTATCAAGAGAATAGGGTGAAGCTGATTCTTCCACACCTTGCCTGTGATTCTGGCTGTTTTCATTCATTGATTGGATTACACCTACACACTACCATTGTCATATGAATACCGTATGTATGGTAATTTTGGTGGGCTCAGATTTTCATGGGTTTGAGTCTAAAGTGAATTTTCACTGTCCACACTGAGGGAAAATTAAAAAAAAATTTAACTCATTTAAAAATGTCAAAGAATTTGCTGGAAAATAATATAAGAGCTTTAATCTTGTATGGTAATTGTATTCACTGCTTCAAAAGTGGCTTCACAGTAGTAGTATTTCAATTCTCATATCGACGTTGCCCCCGCACCTCAGCAGAACGAATCCATAGCTGCAGTAACGGGGCGCCGAGCGTCCATCCATCAAAAGTGGCTTCACAAGAAATTACCTAAAAGTGTAGGCACTTGCCTGAAACCTAACAGAATCATTAATACATGTTGGGGTATAAGTTAACACTCTATAAAACTAGATTTCAAGAAAAGAAACAATCATTAATAAAATTGAAATATAGTATGTAATATTAATAATTCATGGAATTCCAAGCACTTTTGATACTCTTTACAATTCTACAATTCAGAATTGCTTGTTTTAAGATAGGCATCAGAGTAGAAAATGCAAATGGTAAACTAAGAACAACAAAGCAGTATGTAAAAACCTATAAGGTAAAAATCTGATTATGGGCTATGCTGTTGGCCTAACCATATTTGGATACATGGGGATGGTCAAAGGTTGTACTTACATAGAGTCTGGCCACAGGCCTTCAGTTATGGTTGTGCTGTATTACATTTTCTTTCAAATAGAGCCTCATTGTAAACGTGTTGATTGTAATGTCTGCCAGAATCCTAGGGAGGGCTAAGTATTCTTGATTAGAAGAGGAATAATCAGGAAAAAAGCTTTATGAATCCCACCAGGAGAATCATTTGGAGGTAAGGTGAATCTGTGGTGAGAGGATCAAAGCCAAGAATTTCAGGTATGATACTCCACTTCAGAGCATTACAGAAGTCAAATATTTGGGCTACACATTCGATTATCTGTTGTTATTTATTTAAGAAATATCTTAAGGTGCTTAAGTATTGGGACACCTAAAACCATTAATTTTCCATTTGTCCCAAATGGAAAATTAATGGTTTTAGGTGTCCCAATATTTAAGCACATTAGGGTAGATCAGCTGTAGTAGTGAATTGGTAAGTAATAATTCACTGTTTGAAGGTCAGTTGTAAACTAGGATCATATCAAGAGCGCAAAGCGTGAGTGTAATTTACATGTATCTACTTACAACTGATGGACAACCTGAGAGTTATAAATCTGGATCTATACTAGTTGCAAATTCAACTACTTTCATTTTGGGCTTTTTAAGTATTAGAACTGCCTCTTTGAGGCTGTTCTTTATGATATCTCACAACTTATATCATCATAGAAAAAAAATATAGTTCAAAATTTTATTCCTAAAATTTTGGCTTTTGGAAGGTCTTTCTTGCATGCTGATTCTATTAAAGCTGATAGAATCTATAGTTCAATGGAAGAAATTTCGGCATTGTATTGATTTTATATCAAATGATCCTGTCTTGTTAATGGGGCATAAATGAACTTGTTATACTGTACTAATTTCTTAAGAAAATATGCTTCTTCATTACTTTACCATACTTGTTTTCAAGTCTTTTACTACTACTCCTTACGTTTGCAAAAATCATTTGCCTAGTATTTTGACTCATACTATGGGGTGAATGCATTACGAAATCTTTGTAGGATTTACATGATGACAGACATGCCTTAGCAAACAGTGTAGACCTAGATCAGACTATTCCTAAAGAAGTAGTCTGATCAGAGTCTGCAACAGTTGCCATTTATTCTTCAACTTTATACAACATCCTCTTATAAATAGGTGGTAAACTGGGAGACTAGCACAAAATTTTGTCCCCTCTCCACGTCTACAAATGGCTCCACATATATTATGGGGACATAAAAATTTGGTAAACAAAAGTAGGTGGTGTGTCCTTAAAGCCCCAGTCCCACATTCATGGATTACTGGCTACGGTTCACCATGGTTTGACCTAGACGGCAAAATCGTGGTGAATCGTAGAAAATCTAGCATAACTACGTTTTGCAAGGGTTCCATTAAGGTTTTTCACAGTGTTTACGGTTCAACTACGCATTCATGACAGTGCATGGCAGCAGCACTACATACAATAAGGGTATTCCAGGGTCGCATTACGGACACTGGCGATGCTACTACGGTTCGATTTAGTGCTAGTACAACTCAAGCTGGTAGCACCACAGGCTCCTACGACTGTCTATGGTTTAAGGGTAGTCATGTAAGTTTTGCAAAATAATGACACTGATATCTGTTTCTTTGTTAGCATTCAACGAAATCATGCGACATGCTAAGCTGCGAAAGGAAAGTCAGTGTCTGGACCCCTCTGCGAGAGTAAGTCCAGTTCCCAGTTCTGTAGCCTCAGATGACGAGTCAGCTCAGGGTCACAGTGATTAAGAGGCCGCTGCTCCTGTTCTATAGAGAGGGGAACAAACTGATAGCCTGCCAGTCTCAAAAAAGAAAAGAGGACCTGTCCTAATGCTGACCGAACAGCAGGAAGATGAGGTCCTAGTGTGGATAAAAGATCACCCATTGACCAAACCTGTTTGTTTTCTCCTACGACGTCACCTCCAGTGTAATACGGCATTAGCAACTGCCACATTTATCGGTTCATTATTTCTTTCAAGCTCAAATTGCATGTTTGCAAGCTGAAGTTTCTGAACATAATCCATGATTTGATTCATTCTGAAGACAGAATGAAAATCATTTCCAGCCATGGGTCCTCTATGTATTAATGTTGGAACCATTTTGATTTTACTACAAATCACCACGATGTGAAACCATGGTGAACCATGGCCTGAACCGTGAATGTGTGACTGGGCTTTAATTTTGAATAAATCTGGCAATGGCCTATTCAATGTAAACATGATTTAACTTTCTCCACAGCCCAAATACTACGCATCCATTACCATTGCAACATTTTGTTGTTGGAATAGGTTCAGAAATGTTCTGCTGTCACCAAATAAAAAAAATTAAGACAAACAATCAAAGACATTTCTTCACAGACGCTGACTCAGTTTATCCTTGTCACAAAATTGACCTTTAATTGTACATTTTTGATGACTGCCATACAGGTCACTTTGTTAGCAGGAGGTTCACAGAGAACAGTGAACAGTGAGGCTGTAATATAGAATGTTGTCGCAAATCTACGTTGCTGCAACTTTAAATGTGCGGTTTTAATAAGTTATAATCTAATCAAAAGAAACCAGTTTTTCAGCGGAATATTTCATCTGACAGTTGACAGTAACAAATTTCCATTGCCTTTAGAAGTATGTTCGTTGCATTAGATAGTACATGCTTAGTAAATACTGAACTCTTCATTGCCTTGAGTAGGCAACCATCACCAAAACAGACCTCAGAACTGCATTTTCTCTTAATCATAAGTGTCGTCATGGGGGAGTTATGCTCTGTTTCGTCAACAGTTTTAATCAAGAAGCTTTCACACTAGTCCCCATTCAATTGAACCTTATTCATCACTTGAAAGTAAAAAAATATGCAAGCCTTAATAATACTCGGAGGAAACAATGAAAGCATATACAAATACAGTGACTGGTACAATCACATTTTAGTCCTGTGACAGACTTAATTTTATTTCTTTTTTAGTGTTCAGGGTTTCAAAATCCATTCATAGATTATAGAGATGAAAAAAAAGTCTTATAATTTATAAATCTGATATAATTCAGTAATAACCAGTGGGAAACATGAGCTATTACTGGGAGATCATAAAAAACATTACAGGTGTGTGTAGAAGATATAATTTATTTCCCAGATTTCAACTACTCTCCATTTAATAAAAGAAAATATATTTAAATGTAGCTCAGTTTTTGCCAAGTTTTGTTGGGACTGTTTCTGCATGGCATAGAAAATTACGGGTCACTTTACATATTGTCATCATTGTCAATGACGTTGTTATCAAGAATAAAAGAAACTGTAGTGATGAAACTTCAAGCAGGCTTTATGCGCTAAAAGGACTTCTTTGTGATTAAACGTCATACACTTCATTTGCCACATCAGCACCACTTGATGACCATGGCCTACTTCGCTTGGGGCTAAATCTGCAGCTATAGCCTTTGTTCCATTAATAAGTCATTTCGTCCAATGATAATCATCCAGTCAAATTTTAGTGACCATTTTCATGATCTTCCGACTTGGTTTGATTCATATTCGCTGATTGGTCAAAATTTCTCATCCGGGTATTTTTCAGCTATATCTCGGACCACACTTCTGAGAATGGCCGTGGCTATAGCTCTAATCCACATCAGTAGCTCAGCTATAGCCATGGCATTAAATGCCATTGCTACAGCTGAGCTACTGATGTGAGCCCCAAGTGAAGTAGGCCCATAACTTACTTCTCATGCTCTGTTGAACTTTGCAAAATACATATCACCTATGCCTTTATTAATACCATATCTAAGAAAGTAAAAAAGTGTTTTATGATGAAACTAGTTTAGGTTGCAGGTACCTAAAAAAATTGAGTACTGAGTTATTTACTCTTGTCAGAAACTGTGACTACTAAAATGTTATAAATTGTTGGCAGTTGCAATTGTTACACAGACTGTGATTTTTATGGACTGAGAGTGAGCTACCAATATTCCATAAGCTCATCTTAAATTGTCTCCCTTTCTATCTCTTTATTTGGGATAAATTTGGGACAGTTGATCTTTGCCAGTGACCCACCAAAGCACAAATAAACACAATACTAAAGGAAAGTGTATTCAAACCTCATCTTCAAGGCAGTAACTGTGTCTTCAGAAGCTCATGGCTAATCATAAATAACCTTCTGTAATTATGCTGTTCAGTCAACTATTCCCCTCCTGATCTCTTATGTTTTGTTTGTTAAGTTGATAGTAAATCATTTCTGATTGCCAGACTATATTGTAGTATGAAGCTGCACATAAGATATGTGTTCCAATATGATCAGAAATGACAGAGTGTTTGTTTTATTATGTCTCTGTACAACTAGCAATGTAGAGAAACATATTTACTATGAACTTGTAGACTCCATGTCAGGAAAGGTTCCACTAGGAGAGGTAAGCTGTTGTTTTACTTTTTATGCCCCCGAAGGTCAAATTCGAGTGGCACATTAAAATTGCATGGTCCATCTGTATGTCTGTCCATTACAATTGTGTGTCAAAATGACTGAAGAGAATTTAATCAAGCTTTACAGAATGGTAAACCAAATTG
Source organism: Ctena decussata (assembly GCA_963989385.1). Lineage (NCBI taxonomy): Eukaryota > Metazoa > Mollusca > Bivalvia > Lucinida > Lucinidae > Ctena > Ctena decussata. Next base: position 83,033,652 of record OZ022502.1, on the reverse strand, counting down.
AGATGGTGTGTTGCACACAAAATTTAGCTTTCCCCAGTGATAGTCAAGGTCACAATCAACGGTCATGGTCTAGCTGTCCCATACACGTTGTATGACTGGGATAACTTAAAACTGCTGAATCGAATTTAATTAAACATTACCATGATTACAGGATAGTAAACCCAAAATGAGGTGTGGTCCTTCCAAAATTTAAGTTCCTGGGATGAAGGTCAAGGTCACAATCCATGGTCATAGATCTGTTACACACATGTTGAGTGTCCGCAATAAATCAAAAATGGCTGAGGCGAGTTTATTCAAACTTCACAGAAAAGTAAACCAAAATGAGAAGGTGTGTCATGCACAAAATTCTTAGGTTCCTTGGACAAAGGCCACGTTCACAATGGAAGGTCATAGGTCTGTCCCTTACAGACTGTGTCCGGGATAACACACATATGGCTGGAATGAATTTAATCAAATTTCGCAGAAAGGTAAATCATAATGAAGAGGTATGTCACACACAAAATTCAGGCTCTCATGACCAAGGTCAAGGTCACAATCAAGTGTCATGATCAACAAGTGTCATGATCAAGCCGTGTCTTTAAACTTTGTACTTTAAAGGTGATAAAGTAATTTTTTTTATCAAACTTTACTTAAAGACACAGCATTAGGAGAAGGTGTGTCTTGCACAAGATTCAAAATTTTATGCTCAAGGTCACGTTCACATTCCAAGAATCAGATGCCAAATCATGTCACTGTGATTACTACTGAAGCAAATTTAATCAAATATCATCTAAAGATACACTGTAATGAAGAGGTTTGTCATGCAAAAGATTTGGTTCTTGTGCCCAAGATCAAGGCCACACTCAGGGGACAAAGGGCAAATCATGTGTCTGCAATTATTAATCATCAAAAGTTGGATCAAACTTGCATGATGCAAAGGTATAATTTTTGTTCCCATATTCTAGGTCAAGGACACCGTGGATGTCAGTGTTGATAGATGCTGATGCTGACACATATGCCAGGGTATAAAGAAGCTCTTCTTGTACTTTTGTACAAGCATGCTAAGAAATAGGGAAAATTGGCAAGAATTTCTGTTGTCATTGCGTTTACTTGGAACAATAGCTCTGCAGGGAATTTTTAACTGAGCAGAACTTGTGGTTATTGAGAACAATGGGGCCTGTGGGATCTTAGTACTTATAAGAATGTCTCTGTAATTCCAGTGTAATTATTTTTCAGTCATACTGCACTGATCTTTCATCTCCTGACAATTACTTTCCGTGCAGCTCATGGAACTCATAAGTGCAAGGTCTATATTGTGTTGCACTTCAAAAATTTGCAGTGGTCAGGATATTTTCATGGTGTATAATGTTCCCAGTGCAAATAAAAAGCATTTGTTTCCTGATTTGATAAAATAATAATAAAAAAAAATCTTATGTCAGTGCTAGCAAGATGAGCACAGGTTACTTAGATATATGTAATGTGAAAGTTGAAAAGATCATAGGTTTTCTTAAAGATAATTTGAACTCAAAACAAATATTACAAATTTTGTTTGTATTTTCTCCTTAACACATCATTAAATGTCAGTGAAACAAGGCCTTATCCAGGCCTAACTGATTTGCTTAAAAAAAAAAAAAAAAAAAAAAATTTAATAGCATATTTTGGATCCGAACAAATAAATAAATATGAAGATATCCAGATACTCATGCCTTCAGGTCAGATGGTAAAAACATAGAAATCCTTTCAGTATATCTTCAGTAAATTATTATAACTAAGATCAGACTTGGAGTGGCACTGATGCATTACAGGGGAGTGGGTACGCTTTCAGGGGAAGCAACTCTGACATTTTCACTTTTGCTCCCCCTTTCAATGAGGTCTCAACTCTTAAGCTTAAGAATTTTCTGCCTGAGGACAAATTATTTCTGTTAAGGTTAGATCCCCTTTTTGGAAGAGCTTTAACCTCCTGGGAAGCAAACAGGAAGTCACAGAAATTGTTCCCCTTTTTAACAATGGCAGAAAAACATAGACATATACCCATACACTTAAAGATGAACTGTTACACATTTTGAGTAGTCATAAAAAGCAAACTTGGCGCAATATGCTTGTGTGTCAAGTTTGATAATGGGCCAGATTGGAAAGTTAACAGTAGAGTTATTGCCCCTTACTTAGTGAAAGAAATGCTGTTTACGATCTTGCAAACAGTTTGTTTTTCTATTGTTGCAGAAATGTAGGTTCGAGTGTCACTGGAACCAACATTTTTGGAGCAATCAAAAGCAAACTTGCACGGTATGCTATTGGCTACAAGGTCTTGGTCAAGTTAAGTATGATAATTGGTGGCTATATTGGACATCTGAGTTGTGAACCAGAAAAGATATGGCAGAAACTGCCATATCAGTAGACTTTCTCTTTCTGTCAGCTCACCTCTGCTCATGAGGCAATGGTTGATAATTGGCTAAATAGAGGGATCTAGATATTTGGGATTGTTTTTTTAGATGGGATAGGCCCTTATTGTTGCAGAATTACAGGTTTAGACTTAATGGAGTCATTCTAGAGGAGCAAACCCCCATCTTATAATAAAATCATTACCATTGTCAGGTGTTAAATATCTTCAAAATCCTCACAATAGTTCTCAGTAAGAAATGCAGATTATTACTCTGGGGTCAAAACGTTCTATGTAATAAAGATTATTTACCATTCCAACTAATCTTTTTTCCAGCCTTAGAAATATTAGACAAAGTTCCGATTCCTGTTAGATGGGTTATAGGGTGAAACTTCTGGATTAAAGGAGAACATTATTTTGATTCGATTTAATCTGTGTACAACATTCAAACTAGATATGATATAGATTGTATTTGACTTTTTTGGCCTGATATTGAGGAGTTTGCTTTTAGCAAGTTCATAGCAAAAAACCAATTTTCTATTATTATGACTTGCCCTGCATGAACCTTTCTTTTATCCTGAACATTAGTAAAGATAAAGAACAACAACAAAATTTTATCAAACAAGGATGAAACACCATTCTTATCTCCAGAACACCTTACACCAGCTGATTAAAGTTCTTGATAATTTCTTATCACATATTTAATATTGATGGGATGGTATTTTAAGACATGTTTTTGTGTTTGTTTCTGTAAGAGCCGTTTCATCATGCACCTGAATCAATGGTGTAAGAGGTGTGTGAGCAGGTGAAACATAAACACAGGTAGAAGATTTTCAGAACTCAGCATTTATTAAGTTACAGATTGGTGTTCAAAAAGTGGTGATGGAGATCTTTTGTTCTGATCTATTTTACCAGAGATTTTGGTATAATTCCTCATAGTCATCAGAGGCTTATGAATTACTGTGAGAAGTTCATAAGTCTCTGATAGTCATATAAAAAAATTACTAAAAGTGACCAAACCGACATTTCAGTTTGGCATGTGTTATAACGCCTGCAGTTTATCTTTTACAGCAGAAATTTTGTACAAATATGGCTTGTATAAATATGACTCTCGTAGCATTATTGTAACAATTAACCAGTCAATTTGGAAAAGCTTGAATTTTTTGATTTCCAAGTGGAAGATGGATTCCTAGCAGGCATGTGACGTTGAAATGACATCCTACTGATGTTGATGTGACTTGACATCGCATCAACGTCAATATGACATCATTTTGGCGTTGTGTGCCCACTGGGTTAGATTTTTCGGGGGAAATCCCTGTCTTACAACAAAGAAATAATGTACATGAAATTAGGCCCTAGAGTACAAAACATGAAAGACCTGCCAGTGAACTCAGAAATTGAAACAAAAGATAACAAAGAAATACATGTAATTACCAAAAATGACTTTTTTGCAAGTTCATTGTTGTTTTTCATGTAAGAAATACTTTTGGCCTTCCAGTATTAGATAGAGCACTGTTGATGTTTAATTTCATGGTTGAACTTTTGCTCTTCATTTTAATTATCTTTCTTCTGGTTCCATGGTGAGCTAGCAAGAAGTAACTGACAGTCACAGGAAAAATAATATTGTTTTACTTCAAATCAATAGCAGAGTGACAGATATGTGCCAGTATGATGCTCATATCAAAATACAATCCATGTGAGAAATAGAAAGATTGATTAACTCAGCTAGGAGAAATAATGGGCTGAATTAAGAGAGTAAAAGTAAAAATGGGGATTACAGCCAGACACAAGGTCCTGTGTAAGTTTTCCCAGAATGCATTTGTAGAACCTGATGCTTATGTCCTTTCTGTTTCATTTATAGAACTTGGGATTACAGTGTGACACCTTTATTAGTTGTTCTGTGGTGTCGCATTCCACATGTTGTATTGAGAAGGCTGTTCAAAATAGAAGAAGTAATTACAGCTTGACACCAATGTCCTTCCATTCATAGAACTTGGGGTTACAGCCTGATGCATATGTAAGTTGTCCTTGCATTCCTAGAACTTGGGGTTACAGCCTGACACCTATGTCCTTGCATTCGTAGAACTTGGGGTTACAGCTTGACACCTATGTTAAGTTATCCTTGCCTTTATAGAACCTAGGGTTACAGCCTGGTACCTATGTCTTTGCATTTATAGAACTTGCGAATCTTTGCATTTATAGAACTTGCGAGTACAGCTTGACACCTATAGATGTAAGTTGTCTTTGCATTAGTAGAACTAGGGGCTACAGTGATACCTATGTCTTTGCTTTCATGAAACTTGAGCTAGGCTACTGCTTCACACCTATGTGAGTTGTCATTGCATTTGTAGAACTTTTGGTTACAGCCTGACATCTTTGTCTTTGCAGCAGTATGACAGGAGTTACAGCCTGACACTTAAGTGAATTGTCATTGCATTTGTAGAACTTGGGACCTTTGTCTTTGCATTCGTATGAATAGGGGTTACAGCCTGACACTTTAGTAAGTTGTCATTGCATTCATGGTTTGGGTTATATACAGCCTGACATCTGTCTTTCCATTCATATGGAGGTTACAGCTTGACACCTATGCAAGTTGTCATTGCATTTATAGAGCTTTTGGTTACAGTTTGACATCTTTGTCTTTGCAACCGTTACATGACTAGGAGTTACAGCCTGACTCTTAAGTAAATTGTCATTGCATTTGTAGAACTTTGGGTTACAGCCTGATACATATGTAAGTTGTTGTTGCATTCATAGAACTTGGGATTTGACACAAGTCTAGCTTTGCAATAACCCCATGACAAGAATTTACTAGTGAGCAGCTTCCCTCTATTGTAAAGTAGATTATATCAAGAGTGAGGAGCATGAGTAGTGTATATATCTTCCTACAAGTGACAGTTAGTGACTGCCAGAGCTGTCTCTCATTTGAAAGTCTCCCAACCTGTTCTTTTGTCAGAGCATGATCTTGGCAAATTAATATGAGCCGCCACACGAGAAAACCAACAGTGTGGTTGTGCGCCCAGCGCAGACTCAGATCAGCCTGGGCATCCGCCCAGTTTGATCAGACTCTTCATTAAATGCTCCAAGGGTAGCTAAGGGTCTAAGCTACCTCCATGCCGACAGCGAAGACTCTGATCAGACTGGGCGGATGCCCAGGCTGATCTGAGTCTGCGCTGGGCGCACAACCACCTTGTTGGTTTTGTCGTGTCGCGGCTCATATCTTTCTTTGCAACACAGATACTTGCACATTTTTATGCCCCCGTGACGATAGTCAGGGGGCATTAAGATTTGCTCCTGTCTGTCCGTCCGCCCATCCGTCCGTCAGTCTGTCCGTCCGTCCGTCCGTTCTTCACACTTTACGGTATAGAGTTTGTGTAATCAACTCCTCCCACAGTTTTCAGTGGATCTTTTTCAAACTTCGCATACATGTTGTGGACATATTGAAGATGTGCATGTGGGTTTTTGTTGGAGCTAGAATTAATTTTGACAGAATTACGGCTTTTTGAACTTAGTCATTTTAGGCAAATTTTTGCATTGTAGGGTATGTAGTTTGTGTAATCAACTCCTCCCACAGTTTTCAATGGATCTTTTTCAAACCTTGCATACATGTTGTGGACATATTGAAGATGTGCATGTGGGTTTTTGTTGGAGCTAGAATTAATTTTGACAGAATTACGGCCTTTTGAATTTAGTCATTTTAGGCAAATTTTTGCATTGTAGTGTATGTAGTTTGTGTAATCAACTCCTCCCTTAGTTTTCAATCGATCTTTTTCAAACTTTGCATACATGTTGTGGACATATTGAAGATGTGCATTTGGGTTTTTGTTGGAACTAGAATTGCTTTTGACAGAATTACGGCCTTTTGAATTTAGTCATTTTAGGCAAATTTTTACATTTGTAGGGTGAGGAGTTTGTGTAATCAACTTCTCCCTTAGTTTTCAATCGATCTTTTCCAAACTTTGCATACTCACTATGGACATATTGGAGATGTGCATGTGGGTTTTTATTGGAGCTAGAATTAATTTTGACAGAATTATAGCCTTTTGAACTTAGTCATTTTAGGCATATGTTTGCATTGTAGGGTAAGTACTTTGTGTTATCAACTCCTCCCACAATTTTCATTGGCTGTTTTTCAGACATTAGAGACTTGGTGTGGACACAGTGAAGATGTGCATGTTGGTTATGATAGGAAAAAAATAATTCTGAAGGAATTATGGACTTTTAAACTTAGTCATTTTGGGCTGCATTTTGCACTGTAGGGTATAAAGTTTGTGAAATGTTTTCAGTGGATTCTTTGTAAATAGCATTTGTGCTTGAAAGGTCCTTAGGGATGTACACATGTCCTATGACAGGCGCTGCAGGGGGGGCATCATTAGAGTCTTACAGACACAATTTTCTAGTTCTGACAGATTTACTCTGAAAAAGATGTATATACAATGTGTATGTCAAGGAGCACTCACAGCATGATCAAAAGTCATCAAAGTTGGCATTAGTTGCCGGTGATGTTAATCAGCTGTCCAAAACATTGAGTTGTTACAGAATGAAACACAAAAGTTCTCCATTTATGCATCATAATGCACTGTGTTAGGGGTTAGAATGTGACATCATAATGCACTGTGTTAGGGGGTAGAATGTGACATTATAATGCACTGTGTTAGGGGTTAGAATGTGACATTATAATGCACTGTGTTAGGGAGTAGAACGTGACATTATAATGCACTGTGTTAGGGGGTAGAATGTGACATTATAATGCACTGTGTTAGGGGTTAGAATGTGACATTATAATGCACTGTGTTAGGGGGTTAGAATGTGACATTATAATGCACTGTGTTAGGGGTTAGAATGTGACATTATAATGCACTGTGTTAGGGGTTAGAATGTGACATTATAATGCACTGTGTTAGGGGTTAGAATGTGACATTATAATGCACTGTGTTAGGGGGTAGAATGTGACATTATAATGCACTGTGTTAGGGGTTAGAATGTGACATCTAAGCTGACAAGAATGTTTGGTTGCTGTGTGCCTTTGCAATCTGACATCTAAATGAATCTTCAGTTGTAGACCTTTATATGTTACAACTTAAGTTTACATTGCCCTTGCATTGGTCATGGACTCTTAAAAAATCTCACGCCCCGGCCGAGGATAAAACCGGGGACCCTTCGATCTAAAGTCGAACACTCTACCACGTCGCTATAAAAGCCGGCTTGTACCGTAAGGCAGTACAAGTGTATGATATACCTAACCATTACCCTGTGACATTCTCCCCCTCCATATTGAATTCGTCCTCGAATTCTCAGGAGTTACAAGAATCACTAGAAGTGAGACTTAAAGAGTTCTAATGCACATTTTGGTCATTTACGTTGGGCGACATTTGTCACAGACTCTTAAAAAATCTCACGCCCCGGCCAAGGATCGAACCGGGGACCTTTCGATCTAAAGTCGAGCACTCTACCATGTCGCTATAAAAGCCAGCTTGTACCGCAAGGCAGTACAAGTGTATGATATACCTAACCATTACCCTGTGACACATTCATAGAATTTTGGTCACAGTTGGGCATCTGATGATCTCAGCAGTTCAGGCAGTCACAGAATTTAGATTGACATCTCAACTAACCTTGCATTCTTAAAACTTTGGTCCAAGTTTGAAATGTCTCTGCTGACTTTGTATTCTTCTGGAGTTTAATTGTTTAGTGAGAAATATTTATGTAGTTTACTAGTATCCTGGGTCTGTAGTTATTCTAGTCCATGTTTTCAAACTCATTTCTGAAATAACAATTTGAGACTCTCAAAATACACCAGTCTTTATAGTCATTCCAAGTTAAATTTAGGAACACAAATTACGAATGATATTCCATACAAATTTTTTATGGCTGTTAATGGAATTGCCTTACGGAATTTAACTAGTGCAGACATGCAAAAAAAGAAAAAAAGCATTTGAAAACAAACAAAAAAAGAGAGAAAAAAAAATGTCAAAAAAGGTTCATGGAAGAAAAGAGTCAAAAAGAAGTCAAAAAAGGTTCATGAACCTTTTTTGACATCTTTTTGTTTCTTTTCTTGGTGACCCGGTAGAAATACATTAAAAGTGTAAAGTTCGCAGCATTCCAAGAGACTGTGCCAAGCCTTTGTAGTGGATGGAAGATCTAAAGTGGTTTTACAGCTGTCCCACATTGTTTGTCTGTAAACACTATCTTCAGTATTGTTCTTTTTCAAGTGGGTCTTAATATGATCTGAACTCAATGTTATTAACAGGTAGTTGGTTCTAATAATAGCTCAGTACCAGAAAAACTTAGCCTGAAATGTTGTTTCTGGGCATTTAGTTTAGGTCGTATTTCTGGGCCATGACTTGTTTGCATGTATACCTAAGGTTTACTAAAAAGGCTGACCCGTCAACTAAAAGTATACAATAAATGATCCACATTTGTTGGGATGGACATGAAGTTGATCACTAAAACAAAAGTTAAAAATTGTTTTATCATATAATAAGGATACTTTAAGTTGACGGGTCAGCCAGTTTTGTAAACCATACGTCAAATAACAGATTAGGTGACAGTCTTAGTACTTCACACGCCAGGTTATTGCTGCTTGAATAATTTACACAGCCTGAATTATGAATTTGATTGTGTTGATTTCCAAACCTCACCTGAATCTTCAAGTTCTCTTTCAACAGTTTCTCTCAACACATCTGGCAGAACTATTTTATCTTAAATCATTTTGTTTTTCCAAGCTTTCTAGAATTTGGCTGATAAAACACAAAGATGATATACTTTCAGCAGTTAGTGTCAGATTTGTTCTTTCATTGCTGTTACATCAAAGTTAATTGATAAGAAAGGAAGCATCTGAAAATGATGATGATATATGATGATCAAGTACTGTTTCAAAGCAAGTAATGCAAAATTAACTCCAATGAAATAGGCCTATTTCAGAAAATACCAATTCTACCAGTTTTGCTAAGAGGAACAGCTTTTTTGACTTGGCTGCTTCCCTGGATGACGATGCCCTTTCAAAATGGGTTACATCCTAAAGGAAAGAATTTGATCCTGCAGGAGTAAAATTCTTTACTTTTAGAGTTGACCCCCCCCCCCCCCCCCCCCCGCCCCCCATCCTTACTTCCCCCACTACTCCCATTCAAAAAGGAGGAATAAAAGAACGTGTTAGAGCTACTAAAGTAAACCATTTTGAAAAGGTTGCAGTAGTCTTGGTCAGTTTGAAAATAGAGTTCAGCTTAAGCAAGTGTAAGGGGGACAAAACAATTGGGTAGTGTTGCAACAGTCCATCATATGAACAGACTCATATAACTGAGTCTGCTATTTTCATTTCTTTGATGTTTTCCTTGCCTCCAGAGGATCTTCTTTCTGAATTTATTATTTTTTTAAAAAAATGCCAGCTAAGAAAAGCTAGAGATATACACATTATTATAATAGTAGCTTGATCTGGCGTACTGTATCACGTCGAGTGGATGAGCTCATACCGTCGGATCACCCGGGACGCTTGCGTCGAGGATGATCTGATGGTATGAACACATCCACGAGACGTGATACAGTACGCCAGATCAAGTTACTATAATAATAATTTGTTTATTATATACCTTAGGGAAAAGCCAACCATTCACACTTGCCAGAGCTAATGCATCGACCGGGATTCGAACCTGTGCGGCAAAGGTATGTAGCTAGTCGTGAGACAAACGCTACCCACGGAGCTATCAAGGCGCGCTTTTTAGCTCGCCTGAACGAAAGTTCAGGAAGAGCTATTGTTGTCACCACGGCTTCCGCGTCCGCGTCAGCGTCCGCGTCCGCGTCAGCGTCGGCGTCCGGATTGGATGTTTTGGTTAAAGTTTTTTAAAGACCTATATCTCCCTAACCCGTGGATGGATTCTTTTGATACTTGCACTGTAGTTAGATATTGGTCCAAAGTTTAACATGGTACCACCCCCACCCCACTCCTTGACCTTGATGGCAAGGTCATGGACTTAGAAAATTGGGAGTTTTTTGGGACTGGATGTTTTGGTTAAAGTTTTCTAAAGCCCAGTATCTCCTTAACCCATGGATGGATTCCTTTGATACTTGCACTGTAGTTAGATATTGGTCTAAAATTTTCCAAGGTACTACCCCCACCCCCTCCAGTGACCTTGATGTCAAGGTCATGGGCTTAGAAAATTGTCTTTTTATTGATTGGATGTTTTGGTTAAAGTTTTTTAATGACACATACCTCCTGAAACCATAGACGAATTCTTTTTATATTTGCACTGTAGTTAGATATTAGTCCAAAGTTTTACAGAGTACTACCCCAGCCCTGCTCGGTGACCTTGCTGTCAAGGTCAGGGACTTAGGAAATTTGGTCTTTATTATTAAAGTTTTCTAATTGCGTACTCATTCATAATGCTTGGCAGAGATTTAGTTTACACTTGAACTGATGTTAGACACTTTTTTGAGTTTTTACAAAACACTATATACTTACCCGACTGGATGACCTTGATGTCAAGGTCATGGACTTTGAGTTTTGTCTTAAAGATTTTGATTAGTTTTATATTAATGAAGACATAATTTCACAGTGCCACAATGGACTCAGTTGATACTAATACTTGGACTGATGTTAGATAACGGTTAAAGGCTTTGATACATCCTAGCCCTGCCCTCCTCCCCCCTACCCCTTAGTTCTTTGACCTCAAGCTCATGGACTTTTAAATTTCATGTGGATTTTTTTTTATTTTAAGACATTTCTGAGATAGCTTTTCTTTATAAATGTCTTGTCATTATGGACATGCTTGCCTGAAGTTTTATACATAGCAGTCCACACCACCATAGCGACTATGTGATGGGCAAGCACCTATGCTCGGTGACCTTGATGTCAAGGTCAGGGACTTAGGAAATTTGGTCTTTATTAAAGTTTTCTAATTGCGTACTCATTCATAATGCTTGGCAGAGATTTAGTTTACACTTGAACTGATGTTAGACACTTTTTTGAGTTTTTACAAAACACTATATACTTACCCGACTGGATGACCTTGATGTCAAGGTCATGGACTTTGAGTTTTGTCTTAAAGATTTTGATTAGTTTTATATTAATGAAGACATAATTTCACAGTGCCACAATGGACTCAGTTGATACTAATACTTGGACTGATGTTAGATAACGGTTAAAGGCTTTGATACATCCTAGCCCTGCCCTCCTCCCCCCTACCCCTTAGTTCTTTGACCTCAAGCTCATGGACTTTTAAATTTCATGTGGATTTTTTTTTTATTTTAAGACATTTCTGAGATAGCTTTTCTTTATAAATGTCTTGTCATTATGGACATGCTTGCCTGAAGTTTTATACATAGCAGTCCACACCACCATAGCGACTGTGTGATGGGCAAGCACCTATTCAGGCGAGCTATGCTGTCAGGCGACAGCTCTTGTTGACGTGTCTGTTGACGTTACGTCACTTGTTTCGTTTCTCTGGTTCTCGTTTCTATGATGCACGTTAAAATATAACGCGCCTGAAGCTGGAACTCAGGCATAGCCTCGTTTTAAGGGATAGTGATACGGATTCAGAAAACGTCACTTTGATACGTCTTTCTGTATCATATGTCCAGAAAACATGCTGTTCAAAGGGGGTATCAATAAGCAGTGGATATTAGATTCCACTCCAAGACCACTTGAGAGACTTCTTCATTTGACCTCTAAAGGAAATCCAGAGTACTTAATGTTGAAATATCAACAAGTAATCAACAATTTCTTCTGACCAACTTTAGTGTGTCTCAAGATGATCTTGAGACCCACTAAAGTTGGTCAGAAGAAATTGTTGATTACTTGTTGATATTTCAACATTTCTTTCAGAAGAAGCCATAGAGTGTCTAACAGTCTTTTGAAAATATAGGAGTTTGTGGAAAAGTAATTTACTGCAACATTGATAAAGATTCTTTGACAAAAAGAGCATGATACAAAACCTGATAATGAAAAGGTGTAATAGATTTGCCATACTCTATTTTGGCATGGGGGATAATAACTTGGGAATAGTTGTTTATGTGGATATTGGATTGATGTCCCTTCACTCTGTAGTCAACACTAAGGGTAGGTTGGTTTTGGCCTTAGTATGAAGGGCCCTTTGAAACAGGAAAAATTTAGAAAAGGAAATTAGGATAGATAATTATGTAACAAAATCCAAACAAGCCTCGTCCCACACATACTGAAAGCATAGAAGGCCCCTGCCCTACCAGCAGGGCACTCAAGTGCCAAACACCCACCCTACCACCTCTTAATAAGTAAGAGGGGCTTAACAACAGTTTTGGCCTTGAGAATGTGCATTTGAGTGTGTAAGAATGTCAGCTTAGTTTAAAACCTGGAATGGAATGGGTTAGAATTGAATGGACAAGATAATCTTGATTTCAATATGACCACAGTTTATTCCCAGAGAACTTGCTCCCTCAAAGGGAGCAAATTCTTTCTTGTCTAAATGAGTGGCTGTCCAATTGTTGGAATAAAGTGGGGGATACTGTCATTGCCTGTCCAATTGGTTCCACTCCATTTCATTCCAGGTTTTAAGCTCTAGCTAGCTGCCAAGAGTATCAGCTGTTTTACAGAATGTTGCAGTGCTGAACTGACATAAATAACCTGGGAAAGATCTTGACTCTCATCTAACATTTTTGGACAACAAATATGGTGTTTATGTCTCGTGCTTGGCAATAACAGCCACTTGATATGATGTAGTTCTACAATTAAGAACGAAAATAGTCACTACTTTGGCAGCTATGTTCGGCACATATGGTTAAGCAATTTTGACATTTGCATGTGTTCATGAGAAAACCTGTCTTTCATATGGTGCACAGACTGACGGCATGCACTTATGTTCAATCCTGGTCAAAGCTTGTGCATTTCACCCCAGCAATGAATTCATTTAATGCACCAGTCATTTGCAACCACGGCCCCCATGGGGCCAGGGATAGCGGGGGCATAGCGGGGCTTAAGTACCGTGTTTTTACCTAAGCGGTGTCCCGGGAGTTCGGTGGATATGCCGGGCTTTTGATTCCCGCCAAAACAGTGGGGAAAATAGTGGAGCGTTTTTAACTAAATTTACAGTGACACATTGTCAGAATATGGATATTTAGCTCGCTTGTACGAATTAATGTACAGGAAGAGCTATTGCACTCCCCCTGGCGTTGGCGTTAGCAAAATGTTAAAATTTTACGCTAAAGTTTTTTAGGTGATGGGCAAGGCGCTGTCAGGTGAGCTATCCTGTCCCCCTGACAGGTCTTGTTATATTTACATGATCCCCGGGGGGCGGAGACCTTTACCAGGGATTTGACTTGAAAGATGTCCCCACAGTGCAGGGCATATACCAGGGCTTTGCAGAGTGAAAAGTCAATATCCCCGCTATTCCCCGGCCCCAGGGGGCCGTGGTTGCAAATGACTGGTGCATAAGTGTGTGGGCACACCACCATGTTTTGCTGCCATTTGTACAAAAGGAGACATCTTTTGTGATTTCTAGCTATTGTTTGCTTCCTTGAGTTAAGAAATTTATAACTTTTCCAAAATGAGGTTTGTATACTCTTAAAGATAAGAATTTGCTTCTATTGGAGCAAATTATTTCCTATAAGAGTTGACTGAGAAAGCAAAATTATAAACAACAGAGTTGCTTCCCCTGTAAGTGTACTCATTCACCTTAAGTGCTTATAAAGGTAGCCTAGTAGCCGTAGGGGCAGTAGGGGTTATAGGCCCACTGTGTCTTGGGCACAGCATATGAAAGGCGTAGTCTTTACTTCTCAGTCATCAGATAGGGAAACCTGGGCACAAAGGTGACTTCCTGCAGCACAACCAAGCTTCTCTAACCACTTGACCATGGAGCCTTTCTAAGTGCCTCTGTAAGTGCGTAGCATTCAATAAAAAACATCTCTGAAAGCAGTGGAGACCTATATCAGATGCCACAGAATACAGCATCTGATCAGATGCAGGTAATACAGGAATTTCTGGAAAAATCAGATCAGATTATAGTGTAGGACTTTGTCCTTTTCATTAGGCAGTAAGGCTAGCTTAGGTGTACTGGTAATGTTACTTATTTTCATAAGTGCATCATTGTCATGCCAGAAATCTCATGAGAAAATCTTTCCTTTCAGCATTTGGCTGAAAATTTGTTTATTTAAGTGTAAAAATCAGCTGAAATGCTCAATGTTATATAAACAGTGCATCTTGGAAGGTTTTGGCATTCTTTGCCTGCTCCGGGGAAATTTGCCTTACCTCTTGCACTGTAAAACTTGAAAATTTATAACACACTTTTTGAAATAATATTTTAAGGTGAATGAGTGTACATTCAGGGGAGGTAGCTCTGTTATTTTCTGTTTTGTATCCTGTTTCAATCGAGATCAACCCTGAAAAAAAAAAAGAATTTGCTCCTCTAGGAGCAAATTCTTTTCTTACAGAGTAGACCCTTTTTGGTAAGGATTTTATGCCCAGGGAAGCAAACAGGAAATCATAAAAGTTGTCTCCCTTGCAAAATGGCAGAAAAACATGATATTGTACCCATACACACATTAATCTTGGTGCACATTACTGGAAATGCTCTGCGCACTGGGATTCCCTGAGCAAACTGTATACTGGACAACACCAGACCGACAAATCTGACAAATTTGGTAATATTTTCTATAAACAAAATATTTTTATATTTTGCAGAATGTCACATACTACTCATTCCGAGGGAGGTTTTCGGAGTCCTCAGTTCTGGTGACAGTTCATAAGGGCGGAGTGGCACCTCGAGGAAAACAAACATGGCAGAGGGAGTTGTTGAGTATACCCACAGTGGCCCCTTCACATTTGAGGGGCTGTAAAATTATTGATATTCAGTACTGCTTAGAGGTAAGCTGAATGTGATACATTTTTAATTCTTAAAAGAACAAGAAAAGCACCAAAAATCAATTTACTTCTGCAAAGTTTCAAAAAATGTTTCATTCAAGCTATATCATATGGAGAATCCAAAGATCGGAGGGCAAACAGTGTGGATCCCGATGAGGTGGCTTATGATGAGCCACCTCATCTGGATCTACTCTGTTTGCAAATCAGGGTATTTTCATAGTTTAGCACATGAAGTTTGATCAGTGCAAAAGAGCTTGTCAAAACAGAGATTTGAAATTAGAGGTTTAAAAATGTTGTACATGCAGATATACGGATTTTGGTGTAAAGCGCCATTATGATATGAAAAATTTGTGAGCTGAGAGCTTGAACTTACAGAATTACAGTAGCTTTTAGTTCCATGGCTGTATGGTGCTACAGATCTAAAAACTATGCGCTGATTATCACAGGGTATAATCGATTCCGCTAATTTTCGCTTCCTGCAGAGACTGTACATCATATTTGGCTTCTGAGAGACTGTCTGCGAACTCTTGCTTCCTGCCGAGACTTCTGTACATGATAAATGGCTTCCTGCAGAGACTGTCCGCGTGATTCTGCTTCCTGCCGAGGCTCTCGGCAGGAAGCAGAGTCACACGGACAGTCTCGGCAGGAAGCCAATTTTCGAGGACAGTAGTCCCTGCAGGAAGCAAAAGTTCGCGGACAGTCTCGGCGGATGCCAAATATGATGGACAGACTCTGCAGGAAGCGAAAATTAGCGGAATCGATTATACCCTGTGATTATGCTCAAAAGTTACTATTGTTGTCCATACAAATTAGCTGGGACTCAAGCTTTTTGCTGCTGTAGAGTAGCACAGTTTTGAAAGTCTTAAATATTTAGAATTCAAGCTTTAAATGATTTTATGCATGAATGATATTCTGATTATGTGATTTTAAGCCTCTTTGATTAAAAGTCGTAGATGTTGAAAATTGTTGAAATGCACTGCTCTACTGTACTGGTAAAATCATTGCACTATAGTGAAAAGTGTATGTGCCAGTCATAATAATCAGGGTATTTGAAACAAACTGTTTCAGTGTTGTTTATTTATTAAAGAATACAGGTACATGTGTAGCAAATTGTAGTATAATTTTGAACATACAGGAGCAAATTCTTTCCTTTAAAGCCAGGTTACCTATTCAGCAGGGACTGGCAGATTTGTTTCACTGAAAGTATACCCATTTGCCTTAAAATGGTCTTGAATGAGATAGTTTAGATTTATTCAAATTTTTATCCATTTCAGTTAGTCATCAAGCCAGCAGGTTTAGCACGAAAAGTGAAATTACCAATAGACATTTTAATAGGTACAATAGCTGTGAACCAAACACAACAACAGAAGGCCTCATATCACCCGCTTCCATCCACCGTCACCGACAACTCATGTCCATATCCATTCTTTGAGAATGTATCTGACCAAGTGTTTCTAACTGATAAACTGTGTCTACAACAGATGTTGCCGACGGCGCCACCATGGGAAGAGGATGATGATATACCCTGATAAAAGGTGAGATACCTAGTCTAAAACACTTAATTTGCCTAAAATCAGAATACCGTATTAATCCTATTAAACACCCTGGGGACCTTGCATTTTACTAAAGGGGGGCATTATTTTGAGCCTGAAATGTAATTAATCAGCCACTGCCAAAATACCTTGAATAAACAGTACTAAGGTAATAGGTATACTTTCAGAGGAAGCGACAAGATCATTTTTGCCTCCCTTCTCAGTAGGGGTCAAATCTTCTTTAAAAGAATTTGCTCCTCTAGGAGCAAATGCTTTCCTTTAAGAGTAGACCTCATTTCAAAGAGATACCTCATCCACAGAAGTAAAGTGGAAATTCATGCAAGTTAACCCTTGTCATGCTGGATATTTAATTCAGGTAACCCTAAAATGGGGGTACCCCTACCTCAGAAGCCATAACTTCCACAAACTCTGAACAAGTTGGCTGAAATTTTTCCCAGTTGCCTGCAAGATGTGTGGCTGGCATTCCCAGATGTGGTAACATGATCTCCATATCTGGAGGCCACGAGATAAACCGGGAACCACTGTAGACACTTAAAAAATAAAAGAATACAATATATTAATGTTTAATGTATGCTTTATAGGCAGAAACTGATTGCTTGTCTGGGACCCGGTGTTCTTGCTGAACATTGATCAAGAGAAAGAATTTAGATGGATGAAATCCAGATTCGAGAAAATCGGGATCAACCTAGTAAGGGTGTCTATAAAATCTGATAATTGTAAAAATTGGAAGATTTTGACATATTTTTGTTGTTTACACATCTCCAATACCAGTGATGTGGGTAAAATCTTGCTCTGTTAGAATGCCAATTCTCTCCTTCATAGAACAATTGCAATTGGTGGGGTGTACTTGATGTGTAGTGTGTCTGACAGGCTCTCAAAGTAACCTACCCCTCAATCCCAGATATATAGGGGTTCAGCATGACAAGGGCTAACATAACATTATTTTTCTAAAAATAGACGGGGGTGTTATTAGAACATGGGTGTTTATTAGGATTAATATGGTAGTTGATATTGCAAATAGCATAGATCTATGTATGCTGCATAAGTGGGTCAGTTCTAACGAGTTTCTTCAAATTTTCAATTTATGTCATTATCAAAACTGTCCCTTTGCAGAAAATCTGTATAGTCTGTAGGGAAAAGGTTGGTCAGAATAGCAGAATGGTCCGAATAAGAGTCTTAAAAGATACCACTGTTTGAAGAGATCTGCCTTTAGTGGGAGAAGCACAGGTTATCTCAGAAATTTCCAATTTATAATATTAATAAAAATCTCAACAGAAAAAGTCTGAAATTTGTCTCATTTGTCAGAATGTGAGACTAATTTAAACCTGCTCTGCAGATGGTATTAGCTAGTAATGTTGAAAGAGTTCTGTTTCCACTTTAGCTTAAGGCTTACATGGGCTGGCCTTAAGTTCAAAGGCGCTCTAATTGCTCAGTGGGTTAAGCACTGTCCTGCTGTTCTAGCAGTTCCAGGTGCGATTCCTGCCAAAGATGGAAAGCTCTTCGATTGTAAACAGGGTTTCATTGCTTACAGCTTTTCATTATCACCCTTCCATCATCAGGATGTGCTGAAATATTGTTGAAAAGGACCTTAAATAACAAGTCATCAATCCAGCATTACATTCAGGTTTTGAAGTTTGTAAAGATATGGTACAGACCATCCCATAGAAATGAAGCAAAATCGGAATATAGCACACAACATTTTTTCTTCATTGCTCCAGCTTTATGATGAATGGGTACACTTTCAGGGGAAACAACTCTACAATTTTCTATTTTATTCTTTTCTCCACTGGGGTCAACTCATGAAGGAAATAATTTGCTTCTAGGAGCAAATTCTTTCCCTTAGGAGTTGAACCCTTTTGGAAGGGTACTGCAAACAAGAGTTGTTCCCCTTTATAAGAGTGATGGGGAAAAAAATAGGGAAGCATACATATATATGGGCTGCGACACGAGAAAACCAACAATGTGGTTGTGCGCCCAATGCAGACTCAGAACAGCCTGGGTATCCACTTAGTCAGATCGAAGTCTTTTCTGTGGGCTTAAAAGGTAGCTAAGGGTCTAAGCTAGCTTCATGCGGACAGCGAAGGCTCTGATCAGACTGGGCGGATGCCCAGGCTGATCTGAGTCTGCGATGGATGTACAACCACATTGTTGGTTTTGTCGTGTCGCGGCTCACATATACATGTCGATGTACCTTTCCATTACTGTTTTGCAGGCTTCCAAGAAGAAGTTCATGTATAAAACTTCTGATCACAAGAGGAACAGATACTGTTTAGATTGTGACGTCAACACAATTCTGTGACACCTTCAGGGAATTATTTTTCATGATCTAATCATGAGAGGTTGCAATTTCTTGGAATGCCAAAAACTAATAGAACCAAGATTTTGTGCAATTGGCTAGAAAACCTGTCACCAAATGTCTTCATAGCTTTCATTGGTCATAGTCTTATTGGTGTTCATTGGTCAGCTACAGTGGTATTGTTATTCCATTGGCTGTTGTGGAAGATCATCTTACTCTGATGTGCTGTGATTGAATGATGATGTCATGTGACCTATTTTAGATGACGCTTTCAAGCATAAAGAGATACTTCAGAAGACTGGGGCCGTATTTATAAAACGACTTAAGTCTGAAAAAGACTGTTCCTCCAGAGCAAATTTCATAGTTGTAGGGAATCTCCTTCATAGAAGTTTAGCCTTAGCAACGGCATAGCAACCACTTAAGTGCTTTTATAAATACAGCCCCTGGAGTTTGTTTTGTTGTCTAGACTGGGTGCCACTGAATAGATTGCTGGTAGTTTATGTGCAAGTGCTATATATTATGTGTCAACATTTTTATTGCTTCAGAGTAGCTCCTATAAATTAGTTATTCTATGACTTGAAAAACCACATCTGACATGAAAAACCACATAACGTGAGAACAAGACAGTGACTCCGACAAAACCATTTGTGAATAAAATCTAGAATACATGTAAAATGTTGCAGACGTGTCATGTATTCATCATCATAGATTCATCATACTAGAGTTTAATGTCACTAAATTCCGAAATAAGGAACAAAAGTGTTTTACTGTACATGACTTAGAATAAAGAAAAAAAAACTAAATCATAATCACTAATATCCTCTCAAAGATATTGAATTGGGGCTTGAAACATCAAAAATAGGGGGTGAGGGGAGGAAGTGGGGAGGTTAAATATTTTGAATAACAATCAAATTTCTCAGGCATAGCTTTTAAGCTGACATACAACATTATGGGATGTAAAACTTTGGTATTTTGTTACTTCTTTCCAATAAAGAGGTTGCCAATTGGATCACATTGGTATAAATTAAGGTGTGTGGGTACACTGCCATTTTCTTTTTGGCATTTTTACAAAGGCAAACAACTTTTGCAACTTTCAATTTGCTTCTCTAGACAAAGAAACCCTGCAAAAAAAGGATATACTCTTAAAGGAGAGAATTAGCTTCTAGGAGACAATTTATTTCCTTTAAGACTTGACCTCTTTTGAAAAGGGGGGCCAAAAATGAAAAAAAGCTGAGTTGCTTCCCATGAAAGTGTACCATACACCTTTCTATTTCACAAGAATCAAATCACATCAATTAGGCAGTGCTGAGATTCTTTGTGGAGAAATAAGGAGTATATTTCATTGTCATATCAAAGAGCTTGAAAAAGTGTCTCATACACAATACATGTTTGTTTGCACTAAACTTGTGTATATCAAATGTTTATCAAATGTTAGTTTGTTTGACAAAGAATAGGAGAGAAAATGTACGAAAAAGAAGAAAAACAACAACAAAAATCATAGTATGAAAACATAGATATATACATAGAAAATATTTGTATCATAGATACGAAAGCTGTATGTACCGGTAGATGATGACAATAGATGTTAAATATAGGTGTTTACTTATATTAAAGTTGAAATTCATTTATATTTTATAGATTGCAGGTGAATCTCTGAATTTTATTCATGAAGACTCATTGCAATATTTGCCCGGTTCATTTAGATATATACATCATCAGAGGAGATTGGTCTTGAATACAGAGACTGCCTGATCCATGTACTACATCAGCCTGAGCACAGGGTATAATCGATTCCGCTAATTTTCGCTTCCTGCTGAGACTGTACATCATATTTGGCTTCCGCCGAGTCTGTCCGCAAACTCTTGCTTCCTGCTGAGACTTCTGTACATGATAAATGGCTTCCTGCAGAGACTGTTCACGTGATTCTGCTTCCTGCCGAGGCTCTTGGCAGGAAGCAGAATTACGCAGACAGTCTCAGCAGGAAGCCATTTTTCGAGGACAATAGTCTCTGCATGAAGCAAGAGTTCGTGGATAGTCTCGGCAGAAACCAAATATGATGGACAGTCTCTGCAGGAAGCGAATATTGGCGCAATCGATTATACCCTGTGCTGAGCACTGCTAAATCATTGACTTTTTTCTGACTGTTGCTTTTATCACTCTGTTCAACATACCAGGAACTAGACATGAGCCTCGACACGACAAAACCAACAATGTGGTTGTGCGCCCAGCGAAGACTCAGATCAGTCTTGGCAGCCACCAAGTTTGATCAGACTCTTTGTGAAATGCTCAAAGGGTAGCTATGGGTCTAAGCTACCTTCATGCGGACAGCGAGCCGAAGACTCTGATCAGACTGGGCGGATGCCCAGGCTGATCTGAGTCTGCACTGGGTGCACAACCACATAGTTGGTTTTGTCGTGTCATGGCTCACATATACTAGCTGATAACGCACATACTTTTATATTTTTGATCCTTCACAAGTAACCAAACAGCCATAATTTGATAGTCTATAATTGTACTTTGTAAATACGTTTATGATGGCATAATGATTTCTGTTCCTAAAACTGTTCAGTTATGTTAAAAATGCTGAAAAAGTGTGGAAGGTTTTTGCAATGTAGAAAATGGCAGTGTTTTTGCACACAGTGCATTTGAAGATATAATATACTATGAAGTAATGATGTCACTAGCTTTGAACAATTGAGCCCAGATCATGGCCCCAGTAATATCTGTTCATTGGCCAATTACGAATCATTTCATTCTTAACATGCATTTGTAAGATGTATCATGGATCAGATAGTCTATGTACGCAAGCCAAAATACATTTCATAGTAGCTATATGGTTATAGGGTATTTTGAGAGTAAAAAACATGAGAAATCCTTATTCATAGAGTGCAATATATGATGAATAAATATATATTTTCCTTCATGCTATATATTTTTATGATGTGTTGTTGCTTTGTTCATATACACTCGTGTA
Source organism: Ctena decussata (assembly GCA_963989385.1). Lineage (NCBI taxonomy): Eukaryota > Metazoa > Mollusca > Bivalvia > Lucinida > Lucinidae > Ctena > Ctena decussata. The sequence goes on along the minus strand of OZ022502.1, from coordinate 83,011,650 downwards.
GTGGAGCAAAAAATATTCTCATAAGTAAAAGTGAATACTGTTTTATCAAGAAGTAGTGTGAAAGGGTTTTCATTGGATAGTTAGATTGCTGCCTTGATGGTTGGTCAGTGTTTTAGGTAACAAAGAAGGACTGTTTTTAAGTGACTTCTCAGAAACTAGCTTGTAATTAGAACCCAGCTGTTGGAAGGGAAAAAAAGTATGTTTAGGTCAGTGATTCTAGTCCAGTATGTTCTAGATTTTAGAAAAATTATAGCTTCACTGAATGGGTAAGTGACAAGGGTTTACTTCTAGGTTCATATAGATTAGCAGACATTGCCTGGATACTGATGCTGATCTAAAATAAGTTCTAATCAGATACTTCGAAATTTGTATATTGTGTATCAGAATAGGTTGGGGTTTTTTATGCCCCCGTGACGATAGTCAGGGGGCATTAAGATTTGCCCCTGCCTGTCTGTCCGTCCGTCCATCTGTCTGTCTGTTCGTCACGCTTTATGGTATAGAGTTTGTGTAATCAACTCCTCCCACAGTTTTAAATGGATCTTTTTCAAACTTTGCATACATTTTGTGGACATATTGAAGATGTGCATGTATGTTTTTGTTGGACCTTGAATTAATTTTGACAGAATTATGGCCTTTTGAACTTAGTCATTTTAGGCAAATTTTTGTATCGTAGGGTATAGAGTTTGTGTAATCAACTCCTCCCACAGTTTTCAATGGATCTTTTTTAAACTCTGCATACATGTTGGGGACATATTGAAGATGTGCATGTAGAGTTTTTTGTTGGACCTAGAATTAATTTTGACAGAATTACGGCCTTTTGAACTTAGTCATTTTAGGCAATTTTTTTGCATTTTAGGGTATAGAGTTTGTGTAATCAACTCCTCTCACAGTTTTCAATGGATCTTTTTCAAACCTTGCATACTTGCTGTGAATGTAATGAAGATGTGCATGTCGGTTGTTGTTGGTCCTAGAAATAATTTTGATAGAATTACGGCCTTTTGAACATAGTCATTCTAGGGAAATTTTTGCATTGTAGGGTTTGGAGTTTGTGTTATCAACTTGCTCCACAGTTTTCAATGGATATTTTTCAAACCTTGTCTACATATTGTGGACATATTTGAAGATATGCATGAGGCATTTTGATAGATCTAGAATTAATTTTGACAGATTCACAGCCTTTTTAACTTAAGTCATTTTGGGCAATTTTTTACATGGTAGGGTATGTTTTCAATGGATTCTTTGTAGGTGCTTTATGGATATACACGTCATTTGACAGGTGCTGCACGGGGGCATCATTAGTGTCTTACAGACACAATTTTCTAGTTGTCTAGCCCGCTTGTGGTGAGCGAGACATAGTTGTTACAATGTCAGTTCGGTGTATGTCCGTGCGTGCGTTAGTGCGTCCGTCCGGATTTGTCCGGGCCATAACTTCTACATTTATAGATGGATTTCAAAATAATTTGGCACAGTTCTCCTTGATGAGTAGAAGTGCCTTTTGAAACGTTTGTTCATGTAGGTCCAAGGTCAAGGTCACACTTGAAGGTCAAATGATAAAATGGTCATAAATTGAGCTTGTCTGAGCCATAACTTCTACATTTACAGATGGATTTCAAAATAATTTGGCACAGTTGTTCTCCTTGATGAGTAGAAGTGCCATTTGAAACATTTGTTCAGGTAGGTCCAGGGTCAAGGTCACACTTGAAGGTCAAATGATAAAATGACCATAAATTGAGCTTGTCCGAGCCATTACTTCTACATTTATTAATGGATTTCAAAATAATTTGGCACAATTGTTCTCCTTGATGTTTAAAAGTGCCATTTGGAAAAATTTTCAGGTAGGTCCAAGGTCAACGTCACACTTGAAGGTCAAATGATAAAATGGCCATAATTTGAGCTTGTCTGAGCCATAACTTCAACATTTACGAATGGATTTCAAAACAATTTGGCCCAATTGTTCTCTTTGATGAGTAGAAGTGCCATTTGGAAAGTTTGTTCAAGTAGGTCCAAAGTCAAGATCACACTTGAAGGTCAAATGATAAAATGGTCATAAATTGAGCTTGTCCGAGCCATTACTTCTACATTTACGGATGGATTTCAAAAGAATTTGGCACAATTGTTCTTCTTGATGAGTGGAAGTGTCAAGTGACATACATGTTTGGATAGGTCCAAGGTCAAGGTCACACTTGAAGGTCAGATATTTTAATTGTCATAAATTGAGCTTGTCTCGGTCATCACTTCTACTTATTTTCCTTTGTGAAAATTTGAAAAAGAAAAAAGAAAATGCTTGCTAAGCATGATGTTGTTTGGCTTCTTTCTAGAGTGAAGCAGTTACTTAGTATTGACATACTTATAGGCCACTTTAGCAAACAGCGGGCTCGACCAGTTGTCCCTGGACAACCTTCTACTTTTTCAAGTTACTTAGTGATGTTCTGGATTGGAGCATTTTGATATGTGACTAGGTCTTCTACTGGGATTGATTTACATGTAAAAATTCCTTCTTTTCACCTATTTTATCTGTTAATATTTTTGTTGAAGTTTTTTATTAAGATTGGTTTCATAAGCCGGTAGTGCTGGCAGGGGCAGTATGTTTACATGTTTAGGCATCAAACAGCTGATATACACCCCTGGTTAACTATGTATATATGAGCCGCGACATGACAAAATCAACAATGTGGTTGTTCGCCCAGCGCACACTCAGATCAGCCAGGGCATTCGCCCAGTCTGATCAGAGTCTTCGCTGTTCGCATGGAGGTAGCTTAGAGCCTTAGCTACTCTTTGGGCAATTACTGAAGAGTGATCAAACTGGGCGGATGCGCACAACCACATTGTTGGTTTTGTCGTGTCGCGGCTCATATGAGGATTGTTACAAAACGAAAAAGAGTTGTTAAAAAACGAAAAGAGTCATAGTTACCAAACCTGTTTGGTAACTATGACTTTTTTCATTTTGTAACATCACTTTTTCTTTTCGTTACATCCTTGAAAACATAGTCAACCAGGTGTGATATATATGTAGTTATTTTTGTACTGTATTATCTTCCATTATAAGACAGGGATTTTCCCCTTCCAAATCAATTCCAAAAATCTAGGTCTGATAAGGTGGACCTAGATTTTTTTTTATTGTTTTAGAAGAGAAAAAGTTTAAAACCCATCTTATAACTGAATTTCCTAAGAATGATTTAGAGATTTGGGGTCATTCTAGAGATGGAAAACACTGTTTTATAGCCGAACCAATGTGGTAATATAGCGGTTTTGATTTATTATTCAAATGAATGAGATCATTTTATGAGTTAGCCCTTCGAAATGTGCATCTATGTATATTTTATACAAAAGTGTTCATCTCATCTGTTTAACCCTATTGCACTCAGAATGGCCAAAACTCTATGGAGTTTTGGCCATTCTGAGTGCAGTAGGGTTAAAGTGTGGAGCCCTGGTAGCTCAGTGATTTAAGGTCTGGCCTGCTGAGCTAGCGGTCAGGGTTTAGTTCCTGCTCCTCCGGAGCCATTTTTCAAATTTTTCAACCATAAATGGGGTTCCATCGTGCACAGCCTTTCATTATCACTCTGTCATCATCATTATATGACTGAAATAGTGTAGTGAAGAATGTAAAATCACAAGTCATCCAGCCATCTTGTTTAAAGTGTGAACGCTTCAGCATTGTATTGGCTGAAATATGTTTAAATATGATAGTCTACGACCATTAACAAAAAAAAGTATAGTTGAATTTGCAAACAGCATAGATCCAGATGAGTTGGCTCATAAGGAGCCACCTCATCTGGATCTACACTGTTTGCCCTCTAGTCTTTGAATTCTCAATATGATATAGGTTGGAGAAAACTTTTTTTTAAAATTTTGCAGACGTAAACCTTGTTGTGTGTGTTTTGGGGCTTTAAGGGCTAAGTACAGGAAAGAAAAGAAATAGCAGAGCAGTCAGTGTAGACTTAAATTAGACTAGAGAGAAGTCTGATAAGGCTCTGAACAGTTTCCAGTTAGCCAACAATTATAAAGTTAATACTTTAAAGAGATAGATGTCCATATACAGTAGAACTTCAGTGGCTGGAACCCTGATGGCTCGTTAACCCTGCCTGACTAGAACTTCTTCCTGGGTCCCTTGAGGTCACTTTATATTGAAACTAACCCTGGATGGCTTGAACTTCTCTTGGTTGGTACTAATTTTCAGGGTCTCAAGCCTGTTTGAGCAACTGAAGTTCTACTATAAATTGATATGTTACAAATTTTGAAGAAAGTTGAGTCTATAATATGTTTTGGGGTAAAGATTTAGTTGTTATGTTATGTATGCAGCCATTATGTTACCTGGTTTCCAGTTAAACTCGTAGCTAAACTGATGTTAGAGCATTGATGTGTTAAATTTGGCTGTGTTTAAACCCTGCCAACAATCATTTCTTAGAATGGAGTGGTAAAATTCTATTTTAGATAGATTTTATGACTTTTAAGGTTTTGTTATCTTATGTTTTATCTTTTTAATTCTATACTGCCATGTGATAATAGGGTATTCTTTTCTGCTGTTATATCTTTTTTTTTTCTTTTTTTTTTTTATTATCTTTTAAAATATTGTTAAAATGAGATCAGCATTTGATCCGCAATATGAGAAAACCAACAAAGTGACCTGCACCCAGAGAAGACTTTGATCAGCTTGGGCCTCTACTAAGGTTTTAAGCTAGCTCCATGGTGACAGCAAAGACTCTGATCAGACTGGACAAATGTCCAGGCTGATCTGAGTCTTTGCTGGGCACACATGCCACTTTGTCGATTTTGTCGTGTTGCCACTCATTTAGCAGACCACTAGTATGAAGATGAATGGATACTCTTCCATATTTGTCTGCCATTTTTATAAAGGGATACAACTTTCGTGACATCATGTTTGTTTCCCTGGAAAGGAAGCCTTTCCAATATGGAAAAAATAGTCCTATTCTGTATGTAGTTACTTTTACATTATGCTTCCAACAATCTTTTTGCAACTATCAGTATTTCATGGCACTACCTCAACTTTTAATTTTTTTGGCAAGACCAATTTCATTCATTCTTTAATAAGACTGGGAGTAGCATTTACTGCTAATATCTTGTAGATAACCAAAAATATAACAGTGCTATTTGATGCAAATATATGTAAAGTTATTAGGCCAAAGAAAAAAATGTCTCGTTTCCGGTTACGTCTCCATAGATTTTAGGGTTGGTAGATAGACAAACATTTTTTTTAAATATTTTTTGTATCAAAAATTTATAAAATCCTTAAAATTAGTCTAAATAGAAACTTAAAAAATCCCATTTGGCTTCAAAAAAGGTTTGAGTACACCACAGAAAAAATAGGGTCGGTAGGGTAGCAGGAAATAAGAGATTTTTTGTTGGCCTTAGTACAAAAATTCCATCTTTGTGAAACATAAACTGATTAAGTTCTCACAAAACCCTTGAAAGTAGAAAAGAAATGAAGTTACAATGTGTCTACTTTCAGGAGTTTCTTTCCTTTTACTTCAAAACAGAAATTGTGTACAAATATGCTGTACATACACAAGCAGCAACACAACAATACCAACAAACTGGCATGGGCACCCAGCAAAGATGCAGATCAGCCAGGGCATCTGCCTGGTCTGATCAGAGTCTTCACTGTCTGCATGGAGCTAGCTTAGACCATTCGCTACCCTTAAAGAGCACAGTGAAGACTCTTGTCAGACTGGGCAGCTGCCCAGGCTGATCTTAGTCTTCGCTGGGCGCAAGCGCCACTTTGTTGGTTTAATCATGTCACGGCTCACATATGAGTCAAATAACATTGTTGCATTTTGGCTGTTTGCTAAAGCTTGAAGTTTTAATTTTCTGGTGGGAATGGAATTGTGTGTTTACCAGTGGCACAACAAAACCAACAAAGTTGCATGTGCTCCCTACCAAAGACTCAGATCAGCATGGGCAGCCACCCAGTTTGATCAGAGTCTTCACTGTACGGTTAAAGGGTAGCTACGAGTTAGACTGGCTGCAGTCTGAAACATTGATTTGTCTAAATTCATTTTTTATGCCCCCGTGACAATAGTCAGGGGGCATTAAGATTTGCTCCTGTCTGTCCGTCCGTCCGTCAGTCTGTCCGTCCGTTCGTCACACTTTACGGTATAGAGTTTGTGTAATCAACTCCTCCCACAGTTTTCAGTGGATCTTTTTCAAACTTCGCATACATGTTGTGGACATATTGAAGATGTGCATGTGGGTTTTTGTTGGAGCTAGAATTAATTTTGAAAGAATTACGGCCTTTTGAACTTAGTCATTTTAGGCAAATTTTTTTGCATTGTAGGGTATGTAGTTTGTGTAATCAACTCCTCCCACAGTTTTCAATGGATCTTTTTCAAACCTTGCATACATGTTGTAGACATATTGAAGATGTGCATGTGGGTTTTTGTTGGAGCTACAATTAATTTTGAAAGAATTACGGCCTTTTGAACTTAGTCATTTTAGGCAAATTTTTGCATTGTAGGGTATGTAGTTTGTGTAATCAACTCCTCCCTTAGTTTTCAATCGATCTTTTTCAAACTTTGCATACATGTTGTGGACATATTGAAGATGTGCATGTGGGTTTTTGTTGGAACTAGAATTGCTTTTGAAAGAATTACGGCCTTTTGAACTTAGTCATTTTAGGCAAATTTTTACATTTGTAGGGTGAGGAGTTTGTGTAATCAACTTCTCCCTTAGTTTTCAATCGATCTTTTCCAACTTTTGCATACACACTATGGACATATTGGAGATGTGCATGTGGGTTTTTTTTTGGAGCTAGAATTAATTTTGACAGAATTATAGCCTTTTGAACTTAGTCATTTTGGGCATATGTTTGCATTGTAGGGTAAGTACTTTGTGTTATCAACTCCTCCCACAATTTTCATTGGCTGTTTTTCAGACATTAGAGACTTGTTGTGGACACAGTGAAGATGTGCATGTTGGTTATGATAGGGAAAAAAATAATTCTGAAGGAATTATGGCCTTTTAAACTTAGTCATTTTGGGCTGCATTTTGCACTGTAGGGTATAAAGTTTGTGAAATGTTTTCAGTGGATTCTTTGTAAATAGCATTTGTGCTTGAAAGGTCCTTTAGGGATGTACACTTGTCCTGTGATAGGCGCTGCACGGGGGCATCATTAGTGTCTTACAGACACAATTTTCTAGTTTTTTATTAAAGATTGTATAAATCTCATGTATCTACAATCCCACTTTTCTCATGGCTAATGTTTAAACATCAGACCAAAAGAAAAGAGGGATTTTAGAGACATGAGATTTAATATATATATAAATTTAGACAAATCAATGTTTCAGACTGCAACCAGTCTAACAACGGGTCTAAGCTATATCCATGCCAACAGGGAAGACTGTGAACAGACTGGGCAATTACTGGGCAATTTCCCAGTCTGATCTGAGTCTTCATTGGTTGAACATGCCTTTTTGTAGGTCTTGTCGTGCCGCGGCTCAGTTTTGATGTTTCGTTAAAATGTTAGCAAATAGTGGAATTCCTGATCCGAGTCTGCAATGTTTGCCCCATAATTGCTGTCCAAAACAAACTTGTGGTAAATAATGCTTGATTTGGGTCCACATTTAAATTGATCATTTTATAATTTGATACCTCTGTATGTAGTTCTTAATGATTCTACATTCCAGGGGCCGTATTTATAAAACGACTTAAGTGGTTGCTATGCTGTTGCTAGGGCTGAATTTCTATGAAGGAGATTCCCTACAACTATGAAATTTGCTCTGGAGGAACAGTCTAAAAAAGACTGTTCCTCCAGAGCAAATTTCATAGTTGTAGGGAATCTCCTTCATAGAAATGTAGCCTTAGCAACAGCATAGCAACGACTTAAGTCGTTTTATAAATACGGCCCCTGTACATTGATAGAAGTTTCACAGACTGCACATTATAGATAGGGCTTTTATCAACAACTTCGAATATAAAGGCTGTTTTATCAACACAATAGGGTATTCTTTTTAGGTTTTTACTTTATCATTTCTTTGATATGATTTTACATGAGATCAGTAAAACTTGGAATTTTACCATAACATAAGTTTTCTTTTATTTCCAGGTTGTTTTATGAGTGTGTGTGTGTCCACTTATACATATACTTAACACTCTGATCATGTGTTGAATGGCTAAAAAAAGGCAAAACCTAACATATGTAGTCGATCATTGACAAATATTGACTCTACCATTGTTTTGTATAACGTGGCTGAAGCTTGCAACTGTTACTTCAGAATGTGACGATTTTTGGTATTCAGGGAAATGGGTATACATGTTCAGGAGAAGCAACTCTGCCGTTTTTTTTGGCTTTGTGTCCCTTCTTAATGGGTGTCTATTGGTAACAAAAAGAATTTGCTCCTTTAGGACCCCATCTCAGAAGGGCTAAGTAATCCAGGAAAGCAAACAGGTCACAGAAGTTGTTTTCCTGTGTAAAAGTGGCAGAAACACATGTTCAAAGCAATGTTATCATAACAAGTTCATTAAGAGGTCAACTCATTAAGTGTTTTCACTTTATGGCCAAACACATGGATATTTTTGTTGAAAATATGTGAGAAGCTTTTGCAGTGCAAAAGCTTCTCATTTTTTCAACAAAAAATATTGGCGTATTTGAGATATAAATGTTTGAAAATTTAACGTCTCATTAACTAACGACATTGTTAGTTTTGAACAACCAGACCCTGGTGTACCCATTCCCTGTGATTGTTATTGGCATTGACAGAATACAATGTTTGCAGCTGTTGAGGGTATATACCAATTTGTCTATATTTGAGCCGCAATATGACAAAACCAACAAAGTGGCATGTGCTCCGAGCGAAGACTCAGATCAGCCTGGGAATCCGCCCAGTCTTGTCAAAGTCTTTACTGTCCGCATGGAGCTAGCTTAGATCCTTAGCTACCCTTTAAATGCACAGTGAAGACTCTGATCACACTGGGTGGATGCCCAGGCTGATCTGAGTCTTTGCTGGAGCCACATGTTACTTTGTTTGTTTTGTCGTGACCAGCTCATTTACTATTATGGGTTTAAAACCATTTGAGCAGCGACACGACAAAACCAACAAAGTGGTTGTGCGCCCAGCGCAGACTCAGATCAGCCTGGGCATCTGCCCAGTCTGATCAGAGCCTTCGCTGTCCGCATGGAGGTAGCTTAGATCATTAGCTACCCTTTAAAGAGTCTGATGAAACTGGGCGGATGTCCAGACTGATCTGTGTCTTCGCTGGGTGCACAACCACATTGTTGGTTTTCTCGTGTTGCAGCTCATTTGTTTTTAATCTCTACTCTGATCATGTGTTCACTTGGGATTATTGATATTTTTTTTATACAAATACATGTTTTTTTATATGAATAACAATAAGAGTTGACCTATGATGATTACACCAAAATAAATGTTAAAGTATAATATCAATACACCAGACTGACAGTGCAAACCGAGCATAAATTTTATGGAATTACACTAAAATAAATCCATATGTGTATGATATCTGTACACCAGTAAGGCAGTGCAAACTGAACATGTATTTCATGACCTATGTGAAGAACTTAGATCAGTCTGCACAACCTGAGCTCGTAGGCTAATCTCAGTGTTCGCAACATGGGAATTTGCTGTTCACATTAGCCATGAAAATTGTAATTAATAATTACCACAACCCATTTTATAGTAATGCATTAAATACTGTAAATCACAATATTTGTGAGTAGTTTATTTTTGCTAATACTTGAGAATTCAAGTAGTTTGCCAATATTTGACCTTCCAATTGCTGACCAACCAAAGCTACCAAACTTGCAGTTTGGCAATTATTTGGTCATGAATTCAAGAACTTTTTAATGAATCACAAATTAAGAACATACAAAAATTAAGTGATGTACAATACCATACAGACAGTTATTAATTTCCACAGTTCTGGTAATACACAGAATACTGTATAGCTATTTTACAGTAAGGCATAGATTCTTTTGCGTTTCAAAACACAGTCGATTGGCATCTGTATTCATTTGTGTTTGATAGATGTTTTTATAAACCTGTTATGAAATATTATATATATGAGGGATCTGTGTTCATTTTCATTATGTGTTGAATACATTATTGTATACTATATTAATAGTAGCAATACAGCTGATAATAATAATGATGAAAAAAAACAGGATGTTCATTTTTGTTGTTTTTATAGCTCCCATTTAATAACCAGGGGGTAACAACCTACGTCATAGCACGTGTGACAGAATTAATCATTTGACGGCCATTTTGAAGAAACTGACAGATTTTCGGTTTGTAACATATAAGAGACAGGATTTTAACACAAGATAAAACTGTGAGTTGATGCTTACATGTACATATTGTCCAGATATATAAGGCATGATTCTTTAAAGGGTGAGAAATTATAAAATACCTCACTACAATTTTTTATGTGGACAGCTGAGATAAACATGCATTAAGGCAGAGTCGATACAGATCACTATAGTGAAGTGTTTTCAGATTAAGCAAGTTCTGGTAATATTGAGTATAAAACATCTATAGGTACCAGATCCACTAGATATTTGGTTGATTCAGCATTTGCCAAGCCTTCATTATGCAAAACATTTACCTTATTAAGGCCACTGATAAAACAATTATGACATCAGTGCTATGACGTAGGTTGTCACCCTTGATTAACTAAAGGATGTTAGTGAGTCAATAATATACCAGCACTCCAGATAAAAAGAGACAACAGGGATAATTTTCCTTAGTTCTCCATTCAAGCATGTTGCGACTCTCATTAGAACCATGTTGCCGAGATGATTCTAATGAGGGGTCACAACTTATGCTTCTATTGAGAAACAAGAAATCCACGGAATGCTATGTCACACCTGCTTTGAGCCTTCACATTAAAACTCAATTAAGCATCATTTTGACACATATTTTGTCAAAAATCCATTGGCTAGATTTTAAGTAAGGAGGGATGGCGGCTATCTTGGCAGGATTTGCAAGAAAATGAAATAACAATGCAAGGATCATTCTGACACAAAATTGAACCGAATTCATGCCAAGGTTCTTGAGATATTGTCATTTTAATATGTTTGCTATTTGTAGTAACAGCAGCCCACAGCCATCTTGGATTGCCCATTTGCTTAAATTTGAAAGAACTCCATTAATACATCATTCAGATTCTGACCAAAATCTGTTCAGCCTTTCTAGTGATATTGGCATTTCCACTAAATTGGAGTGATAAACAGAGAGTAAGTCACTGTGACCTAATTCCGCTACAGAGCAGAAAATGCTGAAGATGAGGTATTGAGATAGGCAGTTTTCTGTCGTCCGTCAGTCATCAACTTATGCTTTAAGCAACTTGTCCTCCAAAACTGCTGGACATATTTTAAAATAGTTTCACAGGAATGCTTCTTGAGTGACCCTCTACCAAAATTGCTCAAACCAGTATGCTCCACTGAACAAGATGGCTGCCAGAGCTAAAAACAGAAAAAACCTTAATACATAGGGTTGATTTTTGTGTGACCCATGACTTAGTTTATTAATCCTATTCTGGTAGGTAGATAAACAGGGCAACCAGGTGAATGAACCTTATATTACCTACCATTCATTTGTACTAGATAGATCAGGTCAGCCATTCAGGGCCATCATGGCCCTTTTGTTTTAATTACCCATGCAAAATTTCAGCCAAATCAAGTGGTTCTGAAGAAAAAACTGATTTTATTGGGTTTGCTATTTTTAGTAATGGTGGCCATCTTTGATTCTCAAGCATGTTGAATTTTACTATCCTGAAGCCCTGCAGTCTGCTTATGTTGCATATGAAATTTGAGGACAATGGGTGCAGTGGTGTCAGAGAACAATTTATTTGAATATACTTAAATGCTAGGGTTGATGTAAATTGTGAATTGACAAACTGACTGACGGATGGAAAACCAGACACCTATGAGGCTGTCCCAGGGGTTTTGGGGAGCTGGGGAGAATGGCAATTTACTTTAGGGAGCTGGGGAGCACTAGCAATTATTTTCACGGAGCTAGGGAGCAAGCTGTTAATTTTGGGGAGCACTGTCAGAATGTGATTTTCTAAATTGTTTTTGGCTTCTGGGGGGCTGCGCCCCCAGATCCCCCACTTACATATAAATAATACCATTTTAGTCATTCTTTTTGTTCAAAAATGACTTCTAGCTGGCATTCAGACTTGCATTTATGCTAGCATTTCCGGTTCAATTCTGGCTAGATGCAGAAATGACTTCCAAACAATTTTACGGAGCAGGCTTGAATATTTATAGGGAGCCGGGAGCAGATGAATAACTTTTAGGGATTTGGGTAGCAGTAGCAAAATTATTTTAGGGAGCACGAGAAAATATTTTAAGGGAGTTGGGGAGATTTGGGCATTATTTTCAGGGAGCAAGTGAGCACTGACCCCCCTGGGAGGGCCTCACCTATATGAGCCGTGACACGACAAAACCAACAATGTGATTGTGCGCCCAGCGCAGACTCAGATCAGCCTGGGCATCCTGAGTCTTCGCTGTCCGCATGGAGCTAGCTTAGACCTTTGGCTACCGTTTAAGCGCAAAGGGAAGACTCTGATCAGACTTGGCGAATGCCGAGGCTGATCTGAGTCTGCGCTGGGCACAACCACATTGTTGGTGTTGTCGTGTCACGGCTCAATTATCATATCTTGCTAAAGCAGATGTGACAAAGTATTACAGTTGTATCTCTGTCACATGTATTCTATAAAACTGACTTTATCTTGAGGGGGGGGGATGGGTGGTTTGATGGTGCTGGGTAGAACTTCCAGTACTGGGGCGTCCTACTGATTTGGATAATAGTAGGGCAAGGGCAGACTGTGATTGCAGTAGGTGCGGCTGGGGGTTGTTTGGACATTTTTTCTCTCATCTATCATTTCTCTCTTCTTTCTACCTCTCTTTGGGAGACGGCCTGATATAGACTGAAATACTGTCTCAAAGAGCCGTTAAACCCAAAACAACCAACCAACCAATTATCTTGAGGCCTGTATACAATTTCATTTATTGACAGCCTCTCCTTGGGCATCTTGGCATTGAGTGGGATCATGGTCCAACATCAAAACTTGTCTTACTAAAAAAGCCACAGAAGTGACGGCAGGTGCCCTATCCTAAAGTTGCATTGTATAAGTAAAATAGTTGCATTCAAAATATATACATGCTTGTCATGCTTGAAGAGGGTTTGCACCAACATATCTTGTCTGACAGATCTACGTTATAGTTTTAGCAAATAAAAGTGTCTTGTAAACCATTTCCCAAGTATGAAGATATATAAATGGTATGGTGGTCAGGTCTCAGGAACAAGAATTTTTAATATAGAATTAATGCACTTTTTACCAGATTTGGGGCAACAGATGCTTATTTCTGTATGACTTCTTCTGTTCGCTTAACTTCAGGAGTTTGATGGAAAAATGTAAATGATGCAAATTACAGTATGAATTGTCTGCCTGATGTCTACCTGAGGATAAAATAATTCTAAATTTTATGGATTGGAGAATTTAAGCTGTTTCAGTTAAAGATTGATTGTGATGATAAGGGTTCGTGTTATTCAGCAGTAGTATAATGGTTACCTTTGGAATTGTGAAATCCGTGAGTAGGGTCAATTAAGGTAAACCCGGACAGTTTTTGCAGAGTCGCCACGATTCGTATTGCCAGTGCTTTATTTGACCCTGAAGCACTGTTTCGGTGTTCCGTAAGGCCAGAGACATCTCAGATGAGCTATTTTCTGTCATCTTTTGATTGGTTACTAGCATTTTTATGACAAAAGAGTCATTTAAAGAGCCAAACCGTTAGGTAAGGCAAACCCGGACATGGAGAAGGTAAAACCCGGACAGTTGATTCTTTGTTGAATATATCGCCTATGTAGATATTTAGCACGCAGATACACTAAATTTAGTAATTGTTAACATATTTCATGGTAGGACTAATATAGTTTAAGACATAACTTTCATTTATTAATGTTAAATCGTCAATTAAAAAGTTATGGGTGGTAACCTCATTTAGTCTGCTACGGGTCACATTCAAACTATACTATATAAACCTTATTATCGTTGTATAACTAAGTGTCATATCTTAACTGCAAAGTAGAATGCACAAATATTGTATTTCTAATTTCAAACCATTAAAAACATTTTATATTTAATTTCTTTTAATCATATAGTGCCCCAAAATAGTTGATGTCCGGGTTTACCTTACACTGCATTTTGGCGGAAGGTAAACCCGGACATGTCACATTTTTGATAAAATATTGTCTAATATTAATTTTATTCAACAAATAAACACAGATCATGAAACTTATATTGTATCTGCACTAGTTAGAAACAAAACTCTACGTAATTTAAAGTAACAGTTACGTTTGCCATGAATTATGCAGGGACCTGGTTCACCATCGCTTGCAGCTAATTTTGAATTTGTTGCCCTGAAAACTTAAACAGACTTGCAAAGGACTAGATTCGGAGGCTGTAGAAAAATAATAAGTGTTAATATAATATAACAATAGAAACGATTTAATAGAGAAGTAAAGGGGAAAACTGGATAGAAGAAGAAAGCTGAAAACATGTAAATTAAGCTCTTTACTAGTGGAAAACCAGTGAGTGTCCGGGTTTTCCTTCTGTCCGGGTTTACCTTAATTGACCCTACTTCTTACCACCCGAAAGGCAACGGTCAATAAGAGTGTTTTAACCGTTCATAATGTACAGTCTGCTAAGTCTCTTCCTTCAGGTATAAAATATAAAATACACTCATACATGAAAAGGGAAAAGGGTGAAATGCGACAGGAAAAAAATATAGATCATAGGCCTTCATCCCTTCTACTCACTTTCGGTATGTCCTGGCTTTAATGTCGATTTTGTAAATGGATATATTCATCAGAAATAGAGTCTTGCAAAAGCATTGATTAAACCTTTGTTAGTCAATCAGTTCAAAATAAACTGGGCCATGACAAATGATTGTCTTGAACATCACTATATGCTCTGATCAGAAGGTTGATCTGAGTCTTTGCTGGGCGCACATGCCACTTTGTCTGTTTTGTCGTGTCGCGGCTCAATTTTAGTTGGGCTTTTGACCAAAATATGTATATAGGTACTTTTTTCAAGAGAGCTCAGAGAAAAGGGGTACTTTCTTCAGAGAAAGCGAAATGTTAGGTTTTCTTGAGGGAAAGTGCGTTAAAATGGGTATCAGTTTCTATATTTTGAGCACACTGTGTAGGGTGTGTAATCCTTTGTTCAAGCATATGTACCAAGCAAACTAGCAAACGCTCCCCGCACTCCCGGAGCAAAGGAAACGCACCAGTTTTCCTAGGGGGGACACCAGACTCTGGCACCAGTTGAACCTCGGAGTCAAATGCGCTCCCTTGCAAATCCAGCAACCGCTGTCTTTAACCTCTTTGCACCAGGGTTTACTTTATCAACGTGACGTCACTCTGTTGATATATATACAACCTCGCCACCTATTCTAACGTACATGTTTCACGCCACATTAAGCCTTAATTCTGTGTATTTTTACAGAATACTTAGAGGGTGCATAATCTGAAAACAAACAAGTTGGTTAAACTCAGATACGCCCATGACGTTCGGCTTTAATGTGTATGGGTATACATCCATGTTTCCGCCATTTTTACAAAGGGGAACAGCTTTCCAGAATTCTTATTTGCTTCCTGGAGAATGAAACCTTCCAAACGGGAGTCTTCGCTGAAAGGAAATAATTTGCTCCCATAGGAGCATATTATTTCCTCTTAAAGCTAATCCCCTTTCAGCAAGGAGGTAAAAAAGAAAATGGGACAGTTGCTTCCCCGGAAAGTGTACCCGTTTACCTTAAATGATGACATATCCCTTTACAAATCCATTCTAAAGAGTTTTTATGACTTTTGTAAATATTCTTTATGAATAGAGATATAGGAGCCACATCATGTGATTTCCAACAAGTGGCAGTGGTGACAAGCAAAGGCTCTGACCAGACTGCACATAAGTGCAGTCTGATCAGAGCCTTGGCTTGTCATAGCAGCCATCTATGGAAGTGGTCCAAGCCGTAGAGCCAAATGCTGAGGTCTCTGATTATTCTGTGTCAATGAGAAGAACGATCTAAATTGCCACATTGTTGGTAGTCACATGACGCGGCTCATAGATGAAAGAAATTGAACGCCAATGCATTATTGTGTTTTAATGCTATCCGCGTAAATAAGATCGGCAACATTATAAACAGGCATGCATAAATCTTGCGTTTCCGAAACCATAGACAAACTTGAAATGAGAAGATAAGCCGCGATCACAGTGATCAGTGGAATACAAAACAAATTTCAGTAAAATGGGCTCCTGTCACTCCATGAAGGCCCTAAAACATGGATCTAAGCTATGTGGTGGCGATAAGGGGCGCCGTGGTTCAGGTGGATCCCACGGGAAAGGAAGGAGGGGATCCGGTGGTTCTCATGGGTCACACGGCTCACATGGAAAAGGACATGGTCATGGACATAAGAAGAAATGCTGGAAGATATTCTAGTCTTGCTTTATTATGAAACAATAAATATCAATATCTGCTGTAAATATTTAATCCTATAGAAATGTGAACTGTTGTAAACTTAGAGAACTGTCAAATTAAACTTGTAAAGGATTTTGAAAGGGATGAACCTGCTTCTTAGACTTTTTAAACCTCCAACGATTTGCTAACAATTTCAACTGTACCTTTCTTTGAGAAAACAGGGTCGTCGCTTTCGCCGGTTTAGCTCACTGTGATGGGGACCAGCTGGCATTATAGTATGGCTAGAACTAGGCTGAAAAGGACAATACTCTTAACAATGTCAATAGTTTGTTACTTTTGGACACGTTCAAGGGAACACGAGTATAAACAGAGTTAAAACCTTTTCTTTGCTTGTGGAATTCAAAGCATATTTTCTGATCCGGCGATGAACAACTGGAGAACCAAGCACACTTTGGTTGAGGTGAACAAGACAGTTTTCAGAAGCATACAGTCGGAACCATTGTAATTAAAAACATGGGACACCCAAAATAATTACTGTAATTGTCCGAAAATAAACATTGTGATTTTACAATGCAGCAATGCGTCCAAAAGATTCAGATAAAAAGGTAAAAAGTGGCGATCCAGATCAGACTGCCCATGAATTTATGCTGTTTTCTCTGACCTTTCTGAATAATTAGTATCTTTACTGTGTTAAAGATGTTTCAAAGTTGACAATTAAAAATATGATCCATGAACATGACATTCAAAAGAGTTTTTATCCTTGTAGATACATTATTGTTGAACAAACGCCAGGAAAACGTCATTACAGCGTCACGGCGTTTAATTTAGCGTTGTTGATTCACTAGGATGTTAACCTATATTGCCAGACTCTAGAAATAACCCAGCAGGCACATGACGTCCAAATGATGTCGTTCTGACGTCGATACGACGTAGCACATGACGTTTAAATGACGTCGGACTGACGTCGATGCGACGTAATGTCGATACGACGTAGCACATGACGTTTAAATGACGTCGGACTGACGTCGATGCGACGTAACGACATCATTTGGACGTCATGTGCCCGCTGGGAATAGAATGAATGTTGGTAAAAGAGCGAGAGAAAGACTATGATGCTTGATGTTGTTTCTGTTCTCATGACGATGTTTCCGAGGTGTATGATGCTGTTAGTAATTTCGTGTATATAGCTGTAAATTGTTTTGATCGCCGAAATCAAGCTTTTAGTAGGTAAATTGTTTTGATCGCCAAAATTAAGCTTTCTGTAAATATAGCGGTGAATTGTTTTAATCTCCGAAATTAAGCTTCAGTTCAGTTCAGTTCAATTCTCTTATCGACGTTACCCAAGTGGCTCAACGGTACGTAACCATAGTTGCACACACTTTGAAATTAAGCTTTTAGTAATTCTCTATATATAGCGGTGAATTGCTTTGATCGCCGAAATTAAATACACTACTATTGCATAATGTTGTTGATTATTTGACGATTCTGTCGTCCCAGAGCGCACATAAGCTTAAAAGAATGAATATACATATAGAAATCAGTTTTAACACTTCTGCCCAATGTATTACAATTATTTTGATACTGATACAAAGCTAAGCGTTATACATGTAGTTGTTCACTTTATGCCCAAACATTTAACGCTCAAATTTTAGTCGTTTATATTTATCTATTTGAGCCGCGACACGAGAAAACCAACAAAGTGGTTGAGCGCCCAGCGCAGACTCAGCAGATCAGCCTGTGCATCCGCCCAGTCTGATCAGACTCTTCTCTAAGCGCGTAAAGGGTAGCTGAAGGTCCATGCGGACAGCGAAGACACTGATCAGACTGGGCCGGTGCCCAGGCTGATTTGAATCTGCGCTGGGCGCGCAACAACTTTGTTGGTTTTGTTGTGTCGCGGCTCATTTATTTATTTTATGTCGTCGCCACTGACGTACATGGAAACATGTTATTTTCAAAAATTCTAAGTTCGACAAACTGTATCTTCACACCGAGCGGACAAAATTAAAATCTGCACATATAAAATGTCTATTGCAATGTTCTTTTAGCTTTCCAACATTTGAAGTTATCTAATGGTTGCCCCAGGAGACTAGTCAAATATAATTTACTTGTAATAAACATGTAAATGCTGGAAAGTCTTTGGAGAAACTATTTTTGTGGAGTTGCTTTTGGCCCTTGACTGTATATCGATACAAAGCCATTATAGATTTTATTTCATATGTGTGCCTGCCCAAAGAACACTGACGCTCCAACCATGCAATCAAAATGAAACCTTTTTTATAGGCAAAAATAAAAAACAACAACAAAAAAAAAAAAATGCCATAGCTAGTAAGTAAGGCTTGTGAAGTACTTTGTTAATCGGGGTCTTCGAAATGTATTGATAGAGCGTCAGTTGATGTCCTGTGACCTGTCGGGATGTGTGGTATATGGTATATACACTGTCTCCGTATTCTGCTCCGACAACTGTCATCGATGACATACCCCGTCAAATGATGTGATGGGCTGGTCCGTCAACCGTCGTTAATGATCGGCCTCATCAACTGTCATTGGTCACTTGCTCCTTATTCAGTCATTGATGAGCTGGTCCGTCAACCGTTGTTAATGATCGGCTTCATCAACTGTCTTTGGTGAGTTGCTCCTTATTCAGTCATTGATGAGATGATCCGTCAACCGTCATTAGTAATCAGCTTCATCAACTGTCATTGGTGAGTTGCTCCTTATTCAGTCATTGATGAGATGATCCGTCAACTGTCTTTAATGATCGGCTTCATCAATTGTCGAGTTACTCCTTATTCAGTCATTGATGAGCTGGTCCGTCAACTGTCTTTAATGATCGGCTTCATCAACTGTCATTGATGAGTTACTCCTGATTCAGTCATTGATGAGCTGGTCCGTCCACCGTCATTAATGATCGGCTTCATCAGCTGTCATTGATGAGTAGCTCCTTATTCAGTCATTGATGAGCTGGTCCGTCAACTGTCTTTAATGATCGGCTTCATCAACTGTCATTGATGAGTTGCTCCTTATTCAGTCATTGATGAGCTGGTCCGTCCACCGTCATTAGTGATCAGCTTAAATCAACTGTCATTGGTGAGTTGCTCCTTATTCAGTCATTGATGAGATGATCCGTCAACTGTCTTTAATGATCGGCTTCATCAACTGTCATTGGTGAGTTGCTCCTTATTCAGTCATTGATGAGCTGGTCCGTCAACTGTCTTTAATAATCGGCTTCATCAACTGTCATTGGTGAGTTGCTCCTTATTCAGTCATTGATGAGCTGGTCTGTTAACTGTCTTTAATGATCGGCTTCATCAACTGTCATTGATGAGTTGCTCCTTATTCAGTCATTGATGAGCTGGTCCGTTAACTGTCTTTAATGATCGGCTTCATCAACTGTCATTGATGAGTTGCTCCTTATTCAGTCATTGATGAGCTGGTCCGTCAACTGTCTTTAATGATCGGCTTCATCAACTGTCATTGATGAGTAGCTCCTTAATCAGTCATTGATGAGCTGGTCCGTCAACTGTGTTTAATGATCGGCTTCATCAACTGTCATTGATGAGTTACTCCTTATTCAGTCTTTGATGAGCTGGTTCGTCAACCGTCATTAGTGATCAGCTTCATCAACTGTCATTGATAAGTTGCTCCTTATTCAGTCATTGACGAGCTGGTCCGTCAACCATCATTAATGATCGGTATCTTCAACTGTCATTGATGAGTTGCTCCTTATTCAGTATTGATAAGCTGGTCTGTCAACCATCATTAATGATCGGTTCCTTCAAATGTCATTGATGAGGTGCTCCTTATTCAGTCATTGATGAACTGGTCCGTCGACCGTCATTAATGATCGGCTAATTCAACTGTCATTGATGAGTTGCTCCTTATTCAGTCATTGATGAGCTGGTCTGTCAACCATCATTAATGATCGGCTCCTTCAACTGTCATTGATGAGTTGCTCCTTATTCAGTCATTGATGAGCTGGTCCGTCAACCGTCATTAATGATCGACTCCTTCAACTGTCATTGATGAGTTGCCCTTATTCAGTCATTGATGAGCTGGTCCGTCAATCCTCATTGATCATCGGCTCAATCAACTGTCACTGATCAGTTGCTTCGTATTCATTGACGAGCTGGTCTGTCAACCCTCATTAATGATCGGCTCCTTCAACTGCTATTGGTGAATTCTGCTTATTCAGTCACTGATGAGCTGGTCCGTCAAACCGTCATTGATTGATCTGCTCTATCAACTTTGATTTATGAGTTGCTCCAACTACTGTCATCGATTACCTTCTCTGTATTCTGTCAAGGATGAGTTGGTCTGTCAATTATCATTGATATGTTGCTCCGTCTACTGTGATTGCTGAGCTGCTCCGCCTACTGTTATTGATGAGTTGCTCTGTCAACTCATTGATGAGTTTGAGTTGCTCCGTCTATTGTCAGTGATCAGTTGCTCCGTCTGCTGTCATTAATGAGTGGCTCTGTCAACTGTCATTAATGAGTTGCTACGTTAAATGTCATTGATGAGCTGCTCCGGCAACTGCTATTGAAGACCTGCTCTATATTCTGTCATTTATGCGCTGCTTTATAACTGTTATTGTTGAGCTGCTCAGCGTACTGAAATTGATGAGCTGCTCCGTCTGCTGTCATTGATGAGATACTCTGTTCAACTGTCATGGATGAGCTGCTCCGTCAACTGTCAATGACAAGCTAGTTGGTCAACTGTCATTAATGAGATACTTCATATACTGTTACGGATGAGCTACTCCGTCTACTGTCGTTGATAAGCGTTGATAAGCTGCTCTATCAACGGTCAATGATGGCTACCCCGCCAACTGTTATTGCCGAGCTTCTCCGTCAAATGCCATTTATTACCTGCGCTGTCACCTGTTTTTGATCTGCTCCGACAATTACCATTTATGAGCTGCTCGATCAACTGACATTGATGAGTCATTGATGACTGCAGCTTAATCGGCTTCAGTCATTAATGACATATTCCGCAACTGTCATTGATGAGCTGGTACGTATTCTGTCATTGAAGCGCTGCTCTTTAACTCATTGTTCAGACTGTAATTGATGAGATACTCTGTCTACTGTCATTGATGTGCTGCTCCGTCAAATGTCTTTGATGAGCTGCTCCGTCAACAGTCATTGATGCGATGCTCCAGCAGCTTATCATAGACAAATACGGACAAATGACGCCAAACGTTGTACTAGGTATATTGTGCAAGCTCAAGTTGAAATCGAAGAAATGTTCAAAATGATCAAATTTCATGTTATTTGATTCTTGTATGTAAGTTTTAGCTGATGTTGGCACTGATTAAAGGGTTGCCGACCTGCATTTAAACATACACCGAAAAGGTATATACGTTGGCACGATATTGCAAGCAAAAGTTCGGCTTGGATTAATGACCCAATAAATATGCTGAGAGTATGCTATGAAATTCTTCAAAACAATTATATTGCAGGCAGATATGACTATAAATCGCCACAATCATGAAAAATCTGTAAAGGGAGTGTTGTTTAGTGAAAGTGATGAAACAAAAGGACCGCTGCAATGTTAAAAGGGGACAAAACGTCAAACGCAATTAATGTGGTGCTCCGCGGAAGCTGTGCATACCTAATATAAAATGAAAGGAAATACTTATTTTCGTTGAAATTTCTTTACACTTTCCTATAACATAGATGAAAGTTTGAACTTTTCTGCTGTATGAGATAAATTACTATAACTGCGTTACCTTAACCGCCGCAGCATAAGTCCAAGTATTTTTATCACCCCTCCTATCAAACATCCCGGCTGGCCAAAGGACATCATCTGGCCCTCTATCAATACAAGCATTTCGAAGACCCCGAAAAATAAATAAGAATCTTAAAGAGTTCCTTCAAGAGCAGAGGGCATATTCAAAAGAAGGAACTTGGGCCATACTTCGAAGTTTTGGCTATTCAAGCCTCATCGGTGACCCTGGTAATACCTGATTACTAATACCAGAAGTACTATATCACAGCTCAACAAAGACAGTATACACAACAGTACATGCATTTACTGCAATAGGCGGAGCAGCTCACCAATAGAGCAGCTGAATATTGACAACAGACGGGGCAGCAATCAATGAAAGTAAAAAGTATGCAAAGACCAGGAACTGAAACAATCAAAATCCAAATCCAGCCCTCAAACCATAGTTGGAAACAACTAAGATTACAAATAATCAAGATACAGAGAACATATGGCCAACCGAGTGAGCAGCTTGTTCCCAAAAGGTGGCCACTCAGCAACCCAAACCGAACCAAAAATAATAATAACATACATAAGGTAAAACATCACAGAAACTCTGACACCAAAAACAGGCAACAAAGAACCACAACAGAACTACCGCCTTGGAACGGTCAGTAATGAATTACTGACGGAGCAGCTCACCAGTGATAGTTAGCGGAGTATCTCATCAATTACAGTAGGCGGAGTAGCCGGCAGTATACAAATCAGCTCCTGAAAGACAGTTCACAGAGCACCTCATAAATTAATGACAACAGACGGAGCAGCCATTAATGATAGTTGGTGGTTCAGCTGACAGTATATAAAGCAGCTCATGAAAGACAGTTCACAGAGCACCTTATAAATACCCATAGAGGAAGCAGCCATCAATGACAGTTGGCGGAGCAGCTCATCGATGACAGAAGATAGAGCAGCTTATCAATGACAGGTGACTGAGGGTATAATCAATGACAGCAGACGGAGGAGCTCATCAATGTCAGTTGATGGAGCAGGTCATTAATGACAGTAGTTGACGGAGCTCATCAATGGCAGTTGATGATGGAGCAGCTCATCAAAGACGGTTGACGAATCCGCTCATCAATGTCAGTAGACGGAAATAGCTCCCAATGGAGTTGACGAATCATTTTATCTATGACAGTTGACGGAGCAGCTCATCAATGACAGTTGACTGAGCCGCTTATCAGTGACGGGGCACTGAACAATGACAGTGAACGGAGCAGCTAATCAATACCGCAGAATACCTTGTCTGCCCTGTCCACGCTCCATCACAAAACAGAGCTAAACCAAAAAACTCAACGTAAACCGTTCGCCCTCAACGCAGATGACACCAGAAAAGTAATGCCCCTGTCTTGCATCTGCCAGTCACAGGCGATCTATACAGTGCAATCTCCTATGAAAGCCACCCTTAGAACTTACCAGCAAATGTCAGACACATCACATCAAAACTGCACTTTGGGTAATAAATAGAAAAAAAGCTGTTTGTTGTTATATGGAGGTGGCGTTTGTAGACGGTCCTGTATATGTGCTACTACTGTAAAACACTTAATATCTGCGGTATTAAAACTTCGCGGTTAAAAGAAAATGACATGTTGGCGCATGTTAATTTTGGCAGCCTTCGGTATCATAAACTTCGGAAAGCTTTTTCTAAATTTTATCGTAGACACTTTGAATTGGTTTCTAAATATAATACAGGGTTAAGGTCACTTTTGCAACAAGGCCTATCGGAACCTGAATTTTATGGTGACTTAGTATATAAATTACGCAAAATCATAGGGAAAACAGAATTTCCTGATCAATTTTAGAAAATTATCATACGATTTAAACGCATTGGACGTCGCGCACGGTATTGGGGCACATTCACGGACAGATATGAAATGGGCCCTACGGAAGCAATGCTTTTTCGGATTTTATGCCTCAAACTGTTTTGAAATCGTCAATTGGTATTTAATTTATTTTCGGGTCAATAATAGTTGGTTTTTAGACGATGTAAATCCTAATGCGGGCGCAAAACGGTTGGTTTTTGCGCTAAAACGCGTGTAACTTTGTAACAAAGTCGGCATGGTGGGCATACTCGAAGGAATGCTACACAGAAATGTCGAAGTGATTTTTTGTGGAAATTTGCTTACGAAAAAGAGGAAATTTTCTAGATTAACTCCATATTCATTTTATTGTTTATTCTTCAACAATCGTCATCTTAAGTATTTATTGTTAAAAGTAAAAAAGTGTAACTCACGCTCAAATTAACGTCAAAATTGCAGGGCTATTTACTTCGGAGAGTATTTATTGTATCGGAATAAACAAATTTTGAAAATATTTGTATATGATTCAAATGTACTTATGCATCACTTATAAGTTATATAAAAATAATTACTTTTTCTCTACGGACACGGAAAGAAATAAAAAAATCCGCGGTCTTAATTTTTGTAACAAATTTCAAATTTGACACCAAGCATTTACACCTATCTATGTTATTAAGCTGATTTGGACAAAATACTTACAGCAATCTGTGCAAAAAGCAAATTTCCAAAATGTACATTGTCTGTTTGTATTATCTGCTAAATTGGGATTAAATGCTCTTGAACAATAAAATTGTTATGCGCATTTACATCGGTCTTAAATTTTGTAACGCGGCGTCAAATGAAGAAATTCAAACGTTACATTCATAAGAAACCTTAAATATAGTTATACGTGACTGTCTAGCAATTTTCAGGTCTGCGTCATTATAGTCTAACACGTCTTAAAGGCCAGCTCTGTGAAGCAAATAACTGTATTAAAAGGCTAAAATTTCATTTCCAAAAGTACCATTTTCTTTACAAATTGACCTGTATTAAGCAACCACCTGTCTCAAGCAAGCGGTTTTTGCACCTCCCTTTGGTACTTGTTTAATAAGGCAGGCTTGGCTTTACACCAATGTTTTCTCTTGCAACCGGAGAATTTTTTTCTCAAAGTTTGAAGCCAATAGATATATAAATACATGTATATGATATTTCACCAGCATAAAAAATCTTCTCCTGGCAAGATGACTAGCAGAAAGAAAAGAAACGGGAAAGGTGACGCAAGAGATATAATTCGTTCGACATGGAAACAGAGGATAGTATGGTATAACGAAATAAATTATCGTGAAACGGCTAAAAGCTACCGTGCAGGGATATAGTGTGGTTTATATTTGCAGCTTCCGACAGAATTTGTACAACAAACTCAATTCATATCGTGTTTATAAATGCAAATAGATCCGTCCAATACTGAAAAAGCAAATGAATAAGCAAAACTGTAAATAAATTCTCATTGATGTCGTCCTTACAGCATGTTTAAAGGATCGGACTGGTTTTCTTTTTTTCCGTCGCGAGTTTGTTTTTTTCACTACATTCGGTTTTAAGACAGTCAAACCCCGCGGTTATCATTCTCATAAGGCGGAAGTAGCAGTTTGACGTTACGTTTTGTTCCCCAATACCGTGGCTATAACATAGATGTAATGCAACAGTCTGCATGCTTAGTGGTTAACCCAATCACGGTTGACAACTTTGCTGTCCTCTTTAATTGCACGCCGGTGGGTCGGGGTTCAGACTCTATGATAGCCCCTACATAAAGCTATATATTAGTTGGTTGGGGCCGGATGTTTGTCTGTTTCTTGGCCCACCGGGGTTCAACTGGTGGTCTTCTATTGCTCCAGTGCTCCAGTGGTGTTGCTGACGCCCCAGGGATCTCCAGGTGTCTCAACACGTTTTGGCTGTCGAGTCCTCATCCTTGCTTCATCACGGTCTATTCTTTATTTTAATTGTTGACCATGATGACTCTCTGGTGAGTTAGGGGACCTCCATACGAACCGAACTACCAACTAATTGTGTGCACCGCGGCGGAGGGTGCGGGTGAAGGTTTGGGCCCAGTAAAACCGGTTTAAACCCCACAGTAGTTATTACTGACCGTCCCAAGGCGGTACTTTCGTTGCATTTGTTTTATGTTCGGTGCTGTTTACTTTATTGTGTTCTCATTTTAACCCTTCTATAATAAAAATAGAAAATAGGTAAATATAATTGTTAAATGTTTTTCGTATAATTTGCTTAGTCTGTTGTAACCCTTCTGTTGGTCTAAATAAAGATAGCTGAGTTGCCACCTATTTGGGAAAGAGCTGCTGACTCGGCTTATCACTTGTAATTTATTGTTTGTTGGGATGTCTTTGTCAATCTTTCCCTTTGATGTTGGGGATAGGGTTTGTGATCTGATTCAGTCAGTTCCTGAAGTGTAGTTACTCTTTAAATTTGATGTATCAGGACTACAGATAATAAAGAAAATCTGATGTAAATTTGTACCATTTGTACCATTTTTACTGTTCTTTTAACTATACATTATGGCATCTATCAGAATCGCCTCATCGGGGCGATTCTAATGGGATGCCACAATGTATCTATAGTTTAACTCGATGGAAAGGTACAAGATAATCTAAAATACTCTAAAATACTCATCAAATACTCCTTTTTATATAATCAATTTATGTAATATTGGCGGACTTATATTCTAACTCTCTTTGCCTTAACCGCAAATATCGCAAAAATTCATTAACCGCCAAAAATAAGTGTTTTACAGTTCTGCAAACACACTGACACCATGCACGAACACACATAAAATATATGCATAGATATGCATAGATGTATACTGGACAAAAAAAAGTTAGGGATCAAATATTTTACTGAAGATTGACTCATGAAAAATAAATTTTCCAAAAATAATTTTCTTCCATTCAATACAGCTGTCAAAGCCGCACAGGACTGCATGAAAAAATATTGGAATCAGATCACTTGACGCACCAGTAGAACCGATTAAACAGACGTACCCCTAAAATTGAAGTGAAAATGTGCATCACCACAAACTCGAATATCCATGACTGTTGGTTTTAACCATGCAAAACCATTGCCAGTGCTCATCGATACCTCCGGAGGTCAGAATAACTGCATGATTGCTACTCGGTAACTTTTTGGTGAAGGCTAAAGGCTCATTTGGGGACTCGTTTGCCATTTGTCATGAGAAGCCTGAATTACCTCTCCAGGAGTTTCCTGAAGCTTCTGGTTATTAGAATTGGTGTGTTGTAACATGTGGCAAGCATGTTCAATCAGATTTAAAACTTGCCATCGACTAGACTTGCCCATACAGACGATAGTTTCTGTCCCAAGCTACTGGTTTATGACAATAACACTGTGAGGATGCGCATGTTTTGTCCATTAAAATGATTTAATGGACCAAATTAAGCGAAAATGGTTAGAAACAGACTTTTCACAGCTAATTTGTGCGCTTTCATGCTGGTTATGAGGCCAGTATTGGTGCGATTCCATGGAAATGCTAGGCGACAGTCGACAAAAAAATAACACAAATTGGGAGCTGGGTCATTGGACCCATGTTCTTTTCACAGATGAGTCCAGATTTGTATGAAGATATCCACGATGATAGGAGAAGGGTGTGACGCCTGCCAGTTACACGTCGAGTAGACTATGAAATAAATCATGTTGTTGAACATGTGGACTATGACATGTCTAAAGGAGGGTGGATAATGGTATGGTCTGGCAGCTGGATTGGCAGCTGTGTGGACTTGCGCATGCTAAACAGAAGCTCTCTGATTGGTGTTCGAGCTAGGAATGACATGTTTTGTCCAATTACGAGACCGTTTTCTTAAGTTTTTGGCGATGACATCATCGAATCACAGAGCAAATGTGGTGGACCAGTACCTAGCGACAGACACAATCGCCCGCACTGACATGTCAATTTGAACAAAAGTTTTAAATCCGATTGAGCATGCTTTGGAGATGTTACACAGCCAATTCTGATCACGAGAGGCTTACTGAAACTCAATTAGAGCTTATTCAGGCCTTTTGTGAAAAATGGCAAACAAGTCCCTAAATGGACCTCTGAGGATTTACCAGAAGCATACCGAGTGGCTGTCATGCAATTATTCAGGCCATTAGAGGTCACTCTGAGAAATGAAAATGATTTTGAATGGATAAAGTTACAAATAATGGATATTCATTTTTGTGTATATGCCAATTTTCACTTTGAATTTTGGGGTATGCCTGTTGATTCATTCCTGCTGATGTGTCATGTGATCAGATTCCAATAAGTCTCATGCAATCTTTTGCAGCGTTGTTAGCTGTAGTCAACAGAAGAAATTCATTTTGGGAAAATTATTTTATTCAATATAAAAATTTCAGTCTAATGTTTGATCCTTAACTTTTTTGGTCCAGTATAATTAATAACTCTTTTACTATGCAGGCCTTATAGTCAGTTATTGTCATTTAATTTCTTTACATTTCATCCAGTGTTGTTCATCCACATAACATATTTTTATGAAATGAATGCGCAGTTCTTGAAACTTTTACACTGTCTGTGAGTCTGTTCCAGAAAAGGACGTGCTTTTCTTAAATATTGCTCTTTTCAGTCACATGGGGCACTTCTGTTTGGTTCTTCTTGGTTGTTTATATGTTGTTTGTTGTTATGTCTGTTATTATTGATATATTGTTTGTGTTGTTAAGGCTAGCCCGGGTAAATGGATCTCACATAACTTCCGCTGATAATGTCTTTGGTGGTGACTAATTTTGTGTTGTCTTCTTCCCACATGGTGTCTTGGGTGGGATCTAGGATTGAATTGTGCTAGTTCCTGAGAATTTTCCTATTTACTTTTGGGGAAACATTCTTTGGTGTACCTGTGTGTAATATGGTTTGAGACTTTATACATGAATTTATTTTGCTGTTCAAAGAAAGACTTGTTGAGAGACATTTAATATCTTAAGATCCTTCATACTCTGACTAGCACTTGAACATTATAATCCAGAATAATCTTCACACTTTTTTTTCTGGAATTTAAACAATTTTATTCAAGTTTGTCTGACTTGTACCGCATACAAGAATACATTTATTATTGTACACCGTTGCAAGCTCAAGATATTTCAAATGTTTCTTTTAAAATAGCAAAACACATCCATAAAGGTGCACGCGATGTTTTTTATTAATTGATTGATTTGATGCTTAACGTCCACGGTAAATAGCTATGGTCATATCGGGACGGTCACTTAACCTAACCACACTATTCCTGGGCAGGCTTAAACCTCCTAAGCGGTTAACCAGTACTAACCGCTTAGTACTGGTTAACCAGTACTAAGTGCACATACTTTCGCCAGTAACTGACAACTGCCCTTCTTGAATCAGCTGAATGAGAAACGAAAGAATGTGGCCAGACCGGGTTTCGAACCCAGGACCTCTGTCTTATGAGTCAGGTGCCCTACCGATTGCGCTACGCGGTCCGGCATCGTTTACGCCCTGGATTACAGATATCTATTTTCATACTTATATGTGTATGCATAAGTAGACGGGCCCTCCATCAAAATATACGCTGCGATCCGTCTTCAATCTGTCTGTCCAATAAGGGGTCCCAAAGCATACTTTTGCGGAGACATCCCAGAACTCCCACAACTCCAGCCCTTTGTAGTTTGGTATGTCGATTGCGTTCTGGATTACAGACGTCTCTCTTTGCTTCAGTAAACGCAATATTGACCAATATTCTTCTGACATCAGCAGGGGTGAAAGAAAACAAGTATATTTTAATAGATTTAATATTATTGAGATGTAACGAAATGCGATAATCAATATGACCAAAGATGAACTAAAGAAAATGAAGAGATTTATAATCAATAATGTATGTTGTTATGTCGCAACCATAGACGCAATCAAATCAACATTAAAGTTTGGCGACATCAAATCAGACTTGCACTGAGAGACCATCTCTTCGCATATGCAAACTGCATATGCGAAGAGATGGTCTCTCAATGCTCGAATCTAAGTATGTGATGTTGCAATTCCCTGAAAATTCCCTGAAGATTCCAAAAAGTGAACAGAGCATACGCTGAGCAGAGTGCGCATATGTAAGGCCTTTTTGGGCATGCGCAGTTTGCATCTACCCGAACACACATTTTCTCTTGACGCGTCCCATATACTGCAGGAGCCATAAACATGCTAATGAGCGAAAAAGCTTTAACTGTTATGCACTAAATCCGGGGTATATAAAGAAATGAAAATTTAGAAGTATACATGACAGTGGGAAATAGATAGGAACTGTTCAGTGGAACCAAGGGACAAAATGGGTTCTTGTTCATCAAAAAAGATCCTTAAAATGCTTGATGACGACGATGACAAAAAGGGACATAAACGTCATGGTTCCGGAGGGTCCCACGGACGAAGGGGCTCCAAAGATTCTCACGGTTCACACGGTTCACATGGCAAGGGACATAAACATGGACATAAGAAATGATAAAATGGGATAGTATGATGTAGTGTTTTGTTAAGATAAAATTAAACTATTACAAATTTTAGATTAACTCAGGAAGAGCTGTGGCAGAATGAAAGTCGGTCTATGAAGAACTGGAAACGATAGTATCTATATAACAATATTATTGGTTATCTTGTTCAGTTATCACTATTCGTTCAATTTTTCTGCTCTTAAAATAAATTCTGAAGAAAGATACTGGTACATTTTAGAGTTAAACGCATGAAGAATTCAACAGTTAATGTTAGTATCAGCGCCGAAACAGGAGACGATGCAAGCGGCATACCATTATCTAACTTACTAATATCGACGTTGCCGTTTGGAGAAGATTGTTATTATTCAATTTTGTCGCAAGAGGTTTCCGGGAGCGAATCCATATGAGAGACCATCCGACGTCCGCTGGTCCGTATGTCGTTGATGTCCGTTAAATTTTCTCGTCGGTATTTGGAGAACATATACATATTCTGTTATACCAATTGATTGAATGCTGATTTGCATGGGAAAAACTCATCATGCAGCCTTGGATCTGGATAAAATGTATGGACTGACGTAGAATGACAGTGCAACTGCTACACGAAACATTGAAAACTATTCATTTGTGGATGTGAACTTTAGTAACTTTAAAATGCAAGCAATAGAATGATTTCTTTAAAGTTGAATAGGTACAGTTTCTCTGCCATTTTCAATTGAGCCGCAACGCGAGAAAACCAACAAAGTGGTTGTGCGCCCAGCGCAGACTCAGATCAGCCTGGGCATTCGCCCAGTCTGATCAGAGTCTTCGCTGTCCGCATGGAGCTAGCTTAGAACCTTAGCTACCCTTTAAGCGCTAAGCAGAGAGGCTAATGAGACTATGTGGATACCTAGGCTGATCTGAGTCTGCGCTGGGCGCACAACCACATTGTTGGTTTTGTCGTGTCGCGGCTCAATTTTGCTTCCCTTCTTAACAGGGGTCAACTCTTAACGGAAAGAGCTTGGCTTTAGGAGCACTTTCTTTCCTTCAAGAGTAGAACTTTTTCTGCCAAAGAAGCAAACAGGATGTCACAAAAGCTATTCCCTTTTGTAAAGTTGTCGGAAAACATGAAAGTGTACCTCTGTGCCTTAAAGAAGATTATTATAATACTGTTGTTGCACACAATGGACACACAACTTTAACACAGTCATATCAACGGGGACGTTTATCATACATGACGTTGTTTCAACATTATGTGCATACTGGGATGCCCGAGTCCACAGGACCTAGAATCACCTCTAAGTAATATAATTCGTAACCAGAACTGTATTTTCATGAAATGACACGAGTCTTTTGATTTTTTTTTTTTACATTTTGAAGTTTTTATGGTCTAAACTTTAAGCGCCTGTGGCTGATTTTATACAGCAGCAGACCTGGTTCACTATATATCTATCATGTTCTTCACAAGACATTTGTTTCACTTTGTAATTTCTGCATCATATCAATTAATATGACTAACTCGTGATTTTTTTTTCTTTTTTATTCTATTTTATTTATTTATTTATTTATTTATTTGTGTCAGCCACACGAGCAAGTTATTTCCTTAATAAGTCTTTGCTTCATTTATGATATGAATAAAAATGTACAGCAATTACAGTTATAGTTTTGCAATTGTATTCTGAGAACAACTTTGCTGTAATAAAGAGTTGTTCAATGGTGACAGACCTCAGACTATATGATGGCCCCATCCTAAATATGTTTCGGAAGGCTGTCGCCTGATCACTTATGTCTCTGGTAGGTCTACTGTTGTCCAACTAGTGTCTTCTCTGGTTGCAGAATGCCAAGTCTTCAACTTTGATGCTTTAATCATAAAAAGAGCCATGCCATGACAAAACAAACTGGTATGTGCGCCACACGAAGACTCAGATTAGCCGTGGCACTCGCCCATTCTAATCAGAGCCTTTGCTGTCGGCATGGATATAGCTTAGTTCCTTAGATACCCCTTAAGCTCATAGCGAATAGCAAAGCATGAATAATTGCGCTTTATTTAAATAAATTTTATTTTGTTTGCATTTTACTTGGTTCCTGGTTCCTCTGACGAAGAGCATGTGGCATATTGACTGAATACTCTCTACTGTGTCTGTTTCCTGTCGATTCCGTACGGTTTTAGAAGTGTATAATGGGCCTTGTCTAAAGTCTACTGCGTACTATTTGTTGTCTACTGTTTACTGTACATTAGCACTGCGATATTGACTGCGCATGTACAAGATCATGTGCAAAAGCCAGATGGCAGTAGACAGTGAACAGTAGACAGGATACAGTGAACAGAAAGCTGTAAAACGAAATCACTACCACAGTAAATAATATACAGCCAGAATGTGCGCATGCTTTTGCGCATTCGCAGAAGGCACACTGTAAAAAAATCCGCAGACTTTACGGTAGAATACCTGGCAACCAGCTGCCAGTCCATTTCCCGTTATTTGTACGGGCGTCTGCCAGTAGAACATTTTTTGAAATCACGACATGGTAGAATTATTTATCTTACCGCACTCGAAAATACCTTTAAACGGACCAAAACAATACCTGCCTTATTCAACCCATCTCTGCTAAATGATTCCTGCGAATGTTTACGGGCGTCCGTAAAAATAACGGGAAATGGACTGACAGCTGGTTGCCAGTTATTTTTCACTGTAAAAAAATCCGTAGATTTTACGGTAGAATACCTGGCAACCAGCTGCCAGTCCATTTCCCTAAACAATACCTGTCTTATTCTACTTTACTCTGCGTGAAGATTCCGCCAAAGTTTACGGGCGCCTGTAAAAACAACGGGAAATGGACTGGCAGCTGATTTCCAGGTATTCTACAGTAAAATCTACGGATTTTTTTACAGTGTACCGTAAGGTCTATGGATTATTTTTACAGTGCAGTGCGCAGGAAACAATGCACAACACTTGAGAATATATTCCCAGATTTCTTGAAATAGCAAGTTTCAGCTTCTCCTGAAGAATTATTTACCTAACTGTGTCAGTTTACTGTTACTAACAGTAAACTGATTGCCAAGTTATTGACTCAGGCAGTTAAATTCTAAGAGAAGGCAGATTTACAATTTATGGCTATTTTTCCGACAGGACAAGGTCATTTATACAGCTTAGCAAGATGGTATTAGGTGGAAAAAAAGATCTACACACCGTGGTAAAACAAAGTTGCTTGTTTTATTACGTCCACGATTAACAGCTATGGTTATGTCAGAACGATCAGTTAACCTAGGCTAACCACACTATTCCTGGGCAGGCTTAGACCTCCTAAGCAGTTAACCAGTACTAAGTGCACATACTTTCGCCAGCAACTGACAACTGCCCTTCTTGAAACAGTAGAAGGAGAAAAAAAGTAAGTGGCCGGACCAGGTATCGAATCCGTGGGACCTCTGGCTCTTGAGTCAGATGCGCAACAGACTGCACTACGCGGCCTGGCTAGTTGTCACCGTTGTTTCCATGCTATGTGTATGCTGGGCTGTGTGGTCAGGTATATATGCAAAGTGGGCATGCCCATTGTCAATAATGTCTCGACGAGAGACGCATACATGCAAATACAAAGAATTACATGTTACAAGGCATTTTGTTATTTCAAGTATCTTATTCAAGTAACTGAACAGTAGGAAATAGCAACATTCCCATAATCTAAATTCCTAGCATAAAAGGCATCTTGGCAGACCGTGTAGATCTAGCTCAGATGCAGCAGACTTGCCTGATCAAGACCTTCACTGTTAGCATTTACTCAGGAATTTTCTTAAAAAATACAGGAAAATAAGATAAAAGAGTATGCCCGTATAAACAGTTCTTCAGTCATATCAGGACCATGAGAAGGTGGTAATGAAAGGCTGTGTGAAATGGAACCCCATTTACGGTTGGAAAGATTTCCACCTCCAGCAGGGATCGAACCCAGGCACGCTAGATCAGCAGGCCAGCGCTTAACCCACTTAGCTACCTGGGCTCCTAAAATCACTTTGAAGCAGTCACACCACATTTTGTACAAAATAAAATTTTACTTTGCTACTGTCATTGAGTGGTCAGTATATACAGC
This sequence comes from Ctena decussata, assembly GCA_963989385.1. Classification (NCBI taxonomy): domain Eukaryota; kingdom Metazoa; phylum Mollusca; class Bivalvia; order Lucinida; family Lucinidae; genus Ctena; species Ctena decussata. Next base: position 82,977,105 of record OZ022502.1, on the reverse strand, counting down.
AACGAGTTAGAAATTGTACAAGCAACCTGAAAGTGTAATTATCATCAGCCCTCCTGCTGGCTTAATGGATTTACTGCAGAGGCTAAAATTTATTTAAGAATATTTACATTATCAGTGCAGAGCTCACTGTTAACCCAATTATGTGATGCGGGAGTCAATGTTTTTACAAGTCAATAATTACACTGTGTCACGCGCTTCAGAGTGACAGCTCATCTCACTAACTAGCACGTGAAATCTACAAGAAGCCATGTACTTGAATGGCTAGTAAACACTGAGTGACAGCTCGCTTCGCCTACTTGCACGTGCAATCTACAGCAGGAGGTGGAGTTTACTGGTAGGCAGTGACAATGCGGCTGTTCCAAACTATTGCAAAATTCAGCCGGTAATGTTTTTAAAACGATTCCTATATATGTATTCTTATTTTGTTTATCTCTTTTATTGATCAAAAGCATCGTTTAATAATATAAATATAAGGAAGGAATGTTATTTTTTAACGTTTACTGAAGTATAAACTACATCGGGTCACGAGCAAAGTTTACGTAAACCCCTTCGGGGTTCACTTACTTTGCTCGTGACCCGATGTAGTTTATACTTTTTTTAACGTTTACTGAAGTATAAACTACATCGGGTCACGAGCAAAGTTTACGTAAACCCCTTCGGGGTTCACTTACTTTGCTCGTGACCCGATGTAGTTTATACTTCAGTAAACGTTAAAAAAATAACATTCATTTCTTAATGAACAGTAGTGATAAGCCAGTGAACAGAAAATGTTCAATCCACTGGGTTTATATTACACACTGACAAGGGAAGTTCTATATCTCACCGACCACTCGCCTATTTGTTGGTTGGATCTTCATTAGAATGCGTGCATATCCCCCGCCACAGTCCCTAGTAATCTTATCACTGACCATTTTTCTGTGTGTTTCTTCTGATGCATATTGTGTCTGTTATACAAGTTTGATGGATTTGTCAAAAACATTTTTGGGGAATTTATATTTGCCTTATTTTGTGCGTTTCGGTAATTTCCGTTTGATAGATCCGATAAAAAGGTCATATGAAAAGAACTATGTTTAGAAGAGTGGTCTGATCTGACTTTCATACCACATTATTGACGGCACTGTTTTCTTTGAAAGATATAATAGTTTAAGCGGTAGTTACACAACAAATAAACATGTCAAGCTCCCGGCTTCTTTCATTTTCAGTTAAGCTGGGGACCAGGCATTATTCTTTAAGCATGAATATCTTAAAAGGACTAGTTTCATAATTCATAGATATCAATAAGTACGCATTGATTCGTTCTATTGGTTTTTGAGTGTCGTAAAAGTTTTGAAGAGAACGCAAAGACACGACCGGGCACAGATGCACCTGTGAAATGTGTAGCCCTAGATCTTGAGAGTGTATGCGGAGTCTGCAGTTCAGCAAACAATTGTTCAGACAAAAAAATATAATCAATTAATAATCGTTTCAAATGAAGATGCATCATAAAGTTTTGAATACAGAAATGAAAGCATTTTGCTGTCACTTATTCGGAGTTCTTAGTAAGGTAGTTGGATACTGAATAGAAATATTGGCGGGGCATTCAAACCATTATTCCAGCTAAATAACCCTAAGAACTATAAACATTTGAATAAGGAAAACAATCACCGTTTGTGTGTGTGTGTGTGTGTGTGTGTGTGTGTGTGTGTGTGTGTGTGTGTGTGTGTGTGTTTAAATTTTGCATTTCTACATACTTTTTTACACGTTTTCCATTTAAATTTATATCTCTAGCACACGGATTCACTTTTATTTCTGAAAATCATATAATCTGTTATATAGGATATTTGAAACAAACTGGTAAAAAAAAATGCAGTTATCTTGATAATAATTATTTTTAGCATTTTTTTAAATGCAAGAAAATTGAATTTCATGAAAAAATTCATGAACAATACATGCACTCGATTGGACATGCTTATGTATATCATTTCAGTAAAACTTACATTGTATGCTACAGAATAAGAATTAAAACAAACAACAAAAAAAAAAAAAAAACAAAAAAAAAAAATCATTTCACTGTTTCGTTTCCCAGCCAAACAATGTTTAAGTTCAAAAATATCCCCAAAACAGACAACCCCCATTCTGCACCTGCTGCAAGCACAGCCGGTCCTTGCCCTACTATTTATTTCCCTGTTATTCCGGTTCTACCATGGAGTAATGCCTAAAATGCGCAGACGGAATGGCAACTGTGTAGACCTTGATCAGACTGGCTCCTAAGGAGCAATCTGATCTCGGTTTCCACTGTTTGTACAGCCCTATCTGCCCGAAACTTAGGATCTTTATGGTAGACATTGTTAGTGTATCTATAAGTGTATATACTGATTTCATCATGAACAATAACTGTGTTTTGTTTTAACAAATAAGAAAACAGAGTTACTCAGTATCAAAATACCTTAAAAGCAGTCCTCTCTGTAAGTACCTCGCAAGGTGACGACTATGAATAAAAGTGCCATAACTGAGTAGAGATGCATCAAGTTTGAAAATAAACTTGCATCAGTTTTATTAAGTTGGCTGCAGTTTCCATGACAACGGGGACTTTAAGTTGTGAAGCCGGATTTTCTGGGCATTCTACTTTTCTTGTCAATAATTTCTTAATGAAATCTCTGTAAGAACATTTGAGCCACGACACGACAAAACCAACAAAGTGGCATTCGCTCAGTCTTCGCTGTCCGCATGGAGGTAACTTAGACCAGCTAGCGGACGCCCAGGCTGATCTGAGTCTTCACTGGGGGCACAAGTCACTTTGTTGGTTTTGTCATGGTGTGGGCTCATTAGTTGTTTCTTTATATAGAGGATCTTACATGAGTGCTCATGTATTATTGAATTTATTAAACGAGTTGGGGAAAAAATATAAGATGCGAGGCTCTGCCGAGCATCTTATCGTTTTCACCAACGAGTTTAATAAATTCAATAATACAGGAGCACGAATGCAAGATTCTATTTATCATATGACACTAAAATCGCATTTTATTAGCAAATTTTGCATTAAAACGTCACGATTTCGCCATTAGAAAACGCGACGTTTTATGGACGTCAACGCATAATGTTACGGCGTAATTTGCATATTTAATCCACTAGTGGATTATTGTTTTTAATGCATGGCTTAATTACACTCTCAGATGCGACGTCATATGATAAATACAAATATCAACCTGTGTAAATATGAGAGAAAAGCATTGAGGTCTACATATACACCTTAAATTTCAAGCAGGTCATGCTGACCTGAAATGGCGATACTAGCAAGTTTAAGCTCGCCTAATTGTCGGGTAGGGGCGATCATTCTCGCTAAAGCCCCAGTCACACATTCATGGTTCAGGCCACGGTTCACCACGGTTTCACTAACCGTAGCACTCCGTCGTGATTCGTAGTAGCACCGTAGATGTATCCGTCGTGTTCCGTAATGATCACAGAAGGACCGTGGTGATCTGGGAGTCGCTACGGAAATTTTAAACTGTTTAAAACTTCCGTGGTGAACCGTGTTGGCTTGTGGGCGCAACCGTAACAGAATCATGCTCATTCGTAGCACTACCGTATGTGTATCCGTGATTTAACCCTGGCTTTCCGTCGGTATTCGTGGGCAACCGTGGTAGTTTTGTCACCACGAAAACTCACTTTTTATTCAAGTGAAAAAAGTTCCCAGACTCGAAAGTTTATGATCTTGAATTACTTTCCTTGTCAATGCAAAATGCCTACTCAAAATTGATTTTTGTCGAGCCCGCTTGCGGTAAGCGAGACATAGTTGTTACAATGTCAGTTCGGTGTATCACGGTCCGTGCGTGCGTGCGTGCGTGCGTGCGTAAGTCCGTGCGTGCGTGCGTCCGTCCGGATTTGTCCGGGCCATAACTTCTACATTTATGGATGGATTTCAAAATAATTTGGCACAGTTGTTTGCCTTGATGAGTAGAAGTGCCTTTTGAAACATTTGTTCGTGTAGGTTCAAGGTCAAGGTCACACTTTCAGGTCAAATGATATAATGGCCATAAATTGAGCTTGTCCGAGCCATAACTTCTACATTTATGGATGGATTTCAAAGTAATTTGGCACAGTTGTTCGCCTTGATGAGTAGAAGTGCCTTTTGAATCATTTGTTCATGTAGGTCCAAGGTCAAGGTCACACTTTAAGGTCAAATGATAGAATGGCCATAAATTGAGCTTGTCCGAGCCATAACTTCTACATTTACCGATAGATTTCAAAATAATTCGGCACAGTTGTTCTCCTTGATGAGTGAAAGTGTCATTTGAAACATTTGTTCATGTAGGTCCAAGGTCAAGGTCACACTTGAAGGTCAAATGATAAAATGGCCATAAATTGAGCTTGTCTGAGCCATAACTTCTACATTTACGGATGGATTTCAAAATAATTTGGCACAATTGTTCTCCTTGATAAGTAGAAGTGCCATTTGAAACATTTGTTCAGGTTGGTCCAGGGACAAGGTCACACTTGAAGGTCAAATGATAAAATGGCCATAAATTGAGCTTGTCAGAGTCATTACTTCTACATTTATGGATGGATTTCAAAATAATTTGGCACAATTGTTCTCCTTGATGTTTAAAAGTGCCATTTGGAAAATTTATTCAGGTAGGTCCGAGGTCAAGGTCACACTTGAAGGTCAAATGATAAAATGGCCATAATTTGAGCATGTCTGAGCCATAACTTCAACATTTACGAATGGATTTCAAAATAATTTGGCACAATTGTTCTCTTTGATGAGTAGATGTGCCATTTGGAAAATTGTTGAAGTAGGTCCAAAGTCAAGGTCACACTTGAAGGTCAAATGATAAAATGGTCATAAATTGAGCTTGTCCGAGCCATTACTTCTACATTTACGGATAGATTTCAAAAGAATTTGGCACAATTGTTCTTGATGAGTGGAAGTGTCAAGTGACATACGTTTGGCCGGCCGTCCGTGAGCACTTCGTTTCCATTCGATAACTTTAGTATTTATTAAGGGTCCAAGGTCAAGGTCACACTTGAAGGTCAGATATTGTAATTGTCATACATTGAGCTTGTCTGGGTCATCACTTCTACTTATTTTCCTTTGTGAAAATTTAAAAAAAAGAGAAGAAAATGCTGGCTAAGCATGATGTTGTTTGGCTTCTGTCTAGAGTGAAGCAGTTACTTTACTTAGTCTTGACATACTTATAGGCCACTATAGCAAACAGCGGGCTCGACCAGTTGTCCCTGGACAACCTTCTAGTTAGTATAGTTAACCGGATTTCAAAATTTTTGCTGCACATTTTACGAAAAACAAATAGTATTATATAATATCATAGAAGACTTTCTTTGTCTACAAATAAATTAAACATCATCAACAAAAATCATTATCATACCACCGTTAAACCGTAGACAATCGCAGGAGCCCGTGGCACTACCGGCTTGAGTCGTACTAGCACCATATCGAACCGTAGTAGCATCGTAAGCGTCCGTAATGCGACCGTGGAATACCCTTGTTGTTCGTAGTGCTGCCGCCTTGCACCGTCGTGAGTTCGTAGATAATCCGTATAGACACCGTACCAACACCATGAGAAACCCTAATGGAACCCTGGCAAACCGTAGTGATGCTGGATTTTCTACGGTTCACCCCGGTTTTGCCGTCTAGGTCAAACCGTGGTGAATCGTGGTGAACCGTAGCCTGATCCGTGAAAGTGTGACTGGGGCTTAATACCCATTCGCACTGCTGTTTAAGAAACCATGATTTTAATGGCCCAGTTTGATGGTTAAAATCCTCTAGTGGTGATCACTGATAAAACATGGTGATCATAGGGGTTACAGAAGCCACCTAGCAGGCTCACAATGTTGAATCAACATTGAATCCACCTTGATTTAACATCAAGACATTCAATCAAGGTTTGTTCAATGTTTATTAAGTGGGCAAGCTATACTGAAATATGATAACTGACGTACGTTGATGAAATGAGTCGTGTCATGCTCAAGGTGGTTTAACGTGTCTCACGGTGGTAATACCAATCTCGCTACCTACGCTGTCGACCGAGACGGTACTGTACAAAATGGCTGTCGACCGAGAATTCCGTCGACTAAGCTGATACCCTTGTCGATTGTCTCTGTCGACAGCCACTTTTGCATGTACGGTAATTGACTGGCTCGGTCGAAAGCGAAGGTATGGAAATTGGTTTTACCACATGGTGTCTGCAAACATCTACGGCTCAAGCCAGGGTTAATCCGTGCAGTCTAACAAGACCGTTCGTTTTATGCCAGTGCCGATAGTCCTCAGGGTCCATGGTGGTGTGTGCGCACTGAAATTTTAAGGGGTAACTACACTTCAGGAACTGACTGAATCAGATCCCAAACCCTATCCCCAACATCAAAGGGAAAGACTGACAAAGACATCCCAACAAACAATAAATTACAAGTGATAAGCCGAGTCAGCAGCTCTTTCCCAAATAGGTGGAAACTCAGCTATCTTTATTGAACTAAATAATTTAGACCAACAGAAGGGTTACAACAGACTAAGCAAATTATACGAAAAACATTTAACAATTATTTTTACCTATTTTCTATTTTTACTATAGAACGGTTAAAATGAGAACACAATAAATTAAACAGCACCGAACATAAAGCAAATAGTCTTTTATAGGATTGTGCGGATGTGCAGGCTTGTCTGTGTCGTTTTTTTTTTTTTTTTTTTTTTTTTTTTTTTTTTGTTGTTGTTTTGTTTTGTTTTAATGATCACATGTAAAACAGAATTAAATGACTTAAGGATAATTATTTGTTCGAGAAAATCTGAATTCTCATTTGAAAGAATTTCAGTTTGTAATTTCATTGAAAAATTGGCAGAGCATGAGAAATGCCATATTCTCTTGCAGACATTGATGATGTTAAAGTTTAATGACCATAGCAACTAGAAGTACATATTGATGCCAAAGTGACGTCATGTAAATGCCATTCTGCCAAGGTACTGAGCACACTCTAGTTATTCCACAATTGCTATGGTACGTAGCAGTATTGGTATCTGCTTGTGCAAACAGGATATGCCATGCTCCGCTGAAATTATTTTAGATGCGATTTGGAATTCATACAATGGAAATGTGCGATTTTCTCAATGCGATTATGCGATTATCTATATACTCTGATTGTCTTTTACATATGCATTCGTGTTATCTGATGGACTTTGTATTTATGTACCTTCCCCTAGACTTTTCGATTGTACAAAAAGGGGCACAGGACAAACACGCTGCTCACTCACCGGTAACAAAAATTATTGAGCTGTAACAAAACTTGAAAATACAATGTAAAGTTATGCAACAACCGGACAACAATAGACGCACGTGGCTAGCCATAGTACCTGTCCTTGTACAACGCCGATCAAAAAGGGATTGACTGATGACTTGCGATTTTACGTCCTTTTCAGCAGTATTCCAGTCATATAAGGACGATGGGAGGGAGATAATAAAAGACTCTGTGCAATGGAACCCGGTTTACGATTGAGAACGCCTCCGGGAATCGAGCTCGGGACCGCTAGATCAGCAGGCTGGCGCTTCACCCACGACTGATCAGATACACAGGCTGATCTTATTATTTCCTTTTCGCACATCCAATAAGGTATCTTTTCAGGCAACGCCAATCATTTGCTATTTAAAACCAGATCAACTGCGAGGATGCACAGACTGACCTGAGTCATGCTTGTTCAAACTTTCAATAAGTTTCGCTTTTTCAGTAACGAAATAAAGAACATAGCGTTGTGGTTTGCCATATACATAGATAGGGATGAAATGAATGCACAGACTTATCTGAGTCTTCGCTTTTCGCAAATGCTACCTTAGTACATGTACAGCCCAACTCCTGATCTTCATGTATGATCATAAGGCCTCTCATCTTCGCAAGCACAGTGTACTAAGTCCACTTCGTTCCTTACGCAATTAACAAAATCAGAAGCAAAATGGACTTAGCAGCCTTTGCTTGCGAAGTTTACAGCCCGTGTGACCTGGTCACCAAATTCACTTTGTATATTCCCTATGATCCAAATATCGTCTGTATGAACGGAGACGACAGCATGTCCTCGTGATCCAAATATTTTCTTTTCGAACATACAGAATGTACAGGCTTGTGTTTTTCTTCCCATTTCAAGTGATAAAAAAGGCCCAACAATGAGTTATGTCTGAATCCATCAAGTACAAAATAGGAAAGAAGCTGTTTATTATACAGGGAGGATGCACAGGCTGATCTGATGCTTCGCTTTTACACCGATAATCTGCACATTGTATAAAAGCATTTTGGCATGTCGCAAGTATTGCAGTTGCGGCAAAACATCCAATGGACACAAACCCGCTGAAAGAACGTACACGATGCTGCTTCTAGATTTAGGGTATCATACGACGTTTTTAACATTGCACTTGGCAGTTTACACCCTAAAATTTAAGCGTTCCAATATTCGTGAAATGTTTCATTTTGCGAGCCAAGAGATAATCGCGAATATAAGCGTAAATAAATTGTCGCGAGTATTTATATGTAGGGTGTGCCCAACTTACGCACTATGCTGACTCTTATTTTAAGGTTTTGCACACAGGGACGATGTTACAAGTATATAAACGTCGGAAGCACAATCTGCTAAGACCTGACTTACCTAGTTCGAATCCCGCGGCGGCGGAATTCGTCACACCGTAAACGGCGCTCCATTGCCCGCAGAATATCATTATCATCTTAATAAAGTGTACCTTCCTTCTTACTTTTTTTGTATCTATCTTGATACGTCTTTCATACACGACAATAAATGTGGTGACAGGAGGTACAATAACAATGCGTTATGCTTAGTGAACTTGAACAAGCGTTCAAAATTTATTCTACCGAATCTTCTGGTGGACTGATCGAATTTGACAGTGATTGCCAGCGCATATTTGTTACCGCCCTGACATTTCTTTTGGATCGAGGTATAACACAACCAGCATATCACCATCTTCTCTGGATGCTAATAATTAACACTATTTTACTTACTACTAAGATAATTAGCATATCTCTATCTGCTTAGAATAATGATAAACATAACCACTAAGACACAATGATGCCGTTGCTCCAGATAAGAAGGGGAGGCAGTAATAGTCCAGTTCACCACATAAACCATATGGTGTGACCACTCACTAGGGCCCTCCCACCGTGACAGTCCTCTTGAGAAGCTACACCATGTCTCTGCCATCAAACAACACTACCACCTTACCATCCAAAAACGAAAAGTTTAGAATAATAAAATGGAATGTTAAATCACAAAGTGGCAAGTTTTATTTTAATCTATTCTATTCTATCCCATAACCTTACACCACAGATGACTTCAAAACAATCCCTTTCCACTTTGTCCTGTTTCCAGCTCAGAGCTGCCCTAGATGATCTGGCAAAATCCATCCCTGTCTACTCTTTAATACCTCTTCAAAACAAGAGGCCCAAATGGGCCTGATATCGCTCACCTGGCTTTTGTATCCGAATGGTCCCCATTCTGATACAAAATTGGTCCAATTCCAGAGATTTTCTCAATTTCACATTTTGCTACTTTTAGTAACAGAGGCCAACTTGTCTGGTCTTTATATATTTACTTTTGAAATACCTCAAGGCAAGAATCATTTTGCCACAAATTTCATCAAAATCCATTCAGGGGTTACTGAGATATTGTCAGTTTCATGTTTTGTGCTATTTTTAGTAACGGCAGATGGCGGCCATCTTAGAATGCCAAAATGCAAAAAATTGAAAAGCTTTCATGCAAGGACCATTTTGACACAAAATTGGTCCAGTTCCATTGTAATTTTCTAATTTTCAATTTTTGCTATTTTAAGTAACAGAGGCCAACTTGACGGGTCAATATTTGTTAATTTGTGAAACACATCAAAGCAAGAATCATTTTGCCACAAATTTCGTCTCAATCGCGTCAGCGGTTAATGAGATGTTGTCATTTTCATGTTTTGTGCTATTTTTAGTAACGGCAGATGGCGGCCATCTTGGAATGCCAAAATGCAGAAAATCGAAAAAGCTTATTGAAATGATCATTCTGACAGAAAATTAGTCCAATTCCACTGCGATTTTCTTATTTTCACATTTTTCTATTTTTAGTAACAAAGGCCATTATGACTTGTCTATATTTAGTTACTTTTGAAACATCTCAATGCAAAAATCATCTTGACACAAATTTCGTCAAAATCTATTCAGCGGTTACTGAGATATTGTCATTTTCATGTTTTGTGCTATTTTTAGTAACGGCAGGTGGTGGCCATCTTGGAATGCCAAATAGCAATTAATCGAAATGGCTTCATGTAAGGAACATTCTGACACAAAATTGGTCCAATTCCATTCAAGGGTTCTTGAGTAATTGTCATTTTATGTTTGTGCTATTTTTAGTAACGGCAGATGTCGGCCATCTTGGAAGCCAAATTGCAATTAATCGAAACGGCTTCATGCAAGGAACATTCTGACACAAAATTGGTTGAATTCCATTCAAGGGTTCTTGAGTAATTGTCATTTTTATGATTGTGCTATTTTTAGTAACGGCAGATGTCGGCCATCTTGGAAAGCCAAATTGTAATTAATCGAAATGGCTTCATGCAAGGAACATTCTGACACAAAATTGGTCGAATTCCATTCAAGGGTTCTTGAGTAATTGTCATTTTTATGTTTGTGCTATTTTTAGTAACGGCCCCCATGGTGGCCATCTTGGATATTCAACTGGCACAAAATTGATATAATTCCTTTAAAGGACCATTGCTGACCAAATCTGACAACAATCGATTGCGTTTTCTTGAGATACTGACATTTGAGCAAAATCGGTCCTGTAAACGCTAAGTAGGTCACTGTGACCTAATTCCGCTATAGATTTTTTTCATTTTTACAATTTTTTATCCCAAGGTCCCATTAATGTTCCACGCAAACTTTCGGCCAAATATACCTAATGGTTCTGGAGAAGAAGTTGATTTTGTTGTTTTTGCTATTTTTAGTAACGGCGGCCATCTTGGATTCTTGACCTGATCCAATTTTACAATTTTTAAACCCTGCAGTCTGGTCATGCTCCATGTGAAATTTGAAACCCATGGGTGCAGTAGTTTTAGAGAAGAAGTTGTTTGAAGTCATTTGAATATGTTGTTTTTTGACATTGGCATTTGAGCAAAATTACACTCTTAAACAGAAAGTAGGTCACTGTGACAAAACTCCGCTACAGATTTTTTTCATTTTTACAATTTTGAATACACAGATTTCATTGATGTTCCTTGCCAAAATTCAGACAAATATACCCAGTGGTTCTGGAGAAGAAGTTTATTTTGTTGTTTTTGCTATTTTTAGTAACGGCGGCCAGCTTGGATTTTCAACCTGACCCAATTTTACAATTCTGAGACCCTGGAGTCAGGTCATGCTCCATGTGAAATTTGAGAACCATGGAACCAGTAGTTTTACAGAAGAAGATGTTTGAATATTTGTTTTTAGGTGTTGACGGACACATTCCGTGACGACGCACGACGCACGACGGACGCATTGGTATGACAATAGCTCACTATGGCCCTTCGGGCCAGGTGAGCTAAAAACCAACCCCGCCGCAATCGTAACACTTCGGCCAATTCCGTATCCTGAATTAATCTATATCGAAGAGGTTTACGTCGATGGTGCTTGCAGGAACAACGGGCAACAGAACCCCCAGGGTGATACTTTAAGTCCCAACCTTTTTAAGATATTCATAAATGACTTAGTTGATATATTTGACGACAGATGTGATGCGGTGTCTCTTGGTAACTTTAAGTTGAATTGCCTCATGTATGCAGATGATGTTATTCTTATGTCAGAGAGTGAAAACGGGTTACTTACATGTTTGAAGAATCTCGAAAAATATTGTGAGTCGTGGTGCTTGGATATTAATATAGAAAAAACAAAAACTATTGTATTTAATAAAAGTGGAAAATTGTTACCATATCAATTTTGTTTCAATGGTGAAATTATCGAAAATGTTCAGACATACAAATATTTAGGCGTAGTTTTCTCTGCTTCTGGTACATTCTCCAGAGCAAGGGCAGACCTTTATAATAGGGGACTTAAGGCATTTTTCAAATTAAAAGGTATTTTTGGTGAGCTCTCTCCCAACGTTAAAACAAGTTTGCATGTGTTTGACCATACAATTAAACCAATTTTACTATATGGCAGCGAGATTTGGGGAACAACTGTGTCATCAACATCAGCGGTAAGAAATGCGCCTGTATTTAAAATAGAAAAAGCTTATGAAAATTTTGAAGCTGATAGGCTAGCAATGAAGTATTATAAATATATTTTAGGTGTACATAAAAAAACAACGAATTTGGCGGTTGTTGGTGATTTGGGCAGAACGCCCTATTCTATTGACATAATAATTGGAATGATTAAATACTTTAAAAGAATTGAAACGATGGATAATGCGAGCCTTCTTAGCCAAACACTACAGACAAGTAAATACTTGTACGATAACGGTACGCAATGTTGGTACACCGGACTTAAGTTCCTTCTAAATGAATTAAATATTGATTGTAATACTAGTGTAGATGAAATTAAGACCATATTAATCAAAAGATATATGGATTTTTGGGAGAGGCAAGTGGAAGAAAATGCATTTATCAAACTAGGCAAATTACGCACATATTTTGCTTTTAAACCCATTTTCAAAAAAGAGACTTACATTAATATTATCGAAAACAGAGAAACCAGGAAATGTTTTACTCAGTTTAGAACAAGTTCACATCAGTTGGCAATAGAGAGGGGAAGATACAAAAATATAAAACCTGCTGACAGAATTTGTAAATATTGTAATACAAATGAAAGTGAAGATGAAATTCATTTTTTGATGAAATGCCACAAATATGCAGATGAGCGAGAGAAGCTATTTTGTGATATTAAAAAAACTTGTGAAAATTTTATCCATTTACCACCAGATAGTAAATTTTTTTGGTTGATGACTTCTGAAGATGAAAATGTTATTAAAAGACTTGCAAGTCATGTTCATAAATGTTTTGATATTAGAAAAGAATAATCTAGGAATAATTTTATATTCTGGTAGCTGCTAAAATATTAGATATAGTCACTTTCTTTTAGCAGATTTCATTTGCATAAATGAATATTGCTTGTTGTATTTTTGTACTTGTAATACTTGTATGTAATATATTGTTGTTAATTTGCCCGGATATGGGCCCTATATGGAAATAAATAAAATTCTATTCTATTCTATTCTATCGGCGAGGATGTCCGATTGACCCCGCCGGTGAGAAAACAAACTCACGGAAACCCGAAATCGGAAGTTTCGGATATTAGTCATACCACACTTCCTGAAGGAAACGAAAAGTAAACAAACGATAATTGTGCAGCTAATTTTGCACAATATAAGCATTTGATACTCATTCTGTCGTATATGTACAATTCAGCTATCGACACTTTTAAATTTTACAAAGTAAACTATCGAAAAATAACAAAACCGAAGCAGTTCTCGTAGGTAAAATGCCGTTTGACGTAGATCAGGGTATCGTTTTCCGACGGTATCTAATAGTGCGAAATCCAGAATGAGAGGGCTGTTTTGACTGTTGTTTTTTTTTTTCGTTAGCAAAGCTCATTGATTCTTGAATATTTTGTCTTTGGTGACTGAATACAACCCCGGGGCTTAAGCCCCGCCACCTGGGGCTCTGTGTCCTATACCATGCGGGATGTCCACTAAGTCATTAATAATCTTGAAGAGCATGATAAGTTGTATCTTTGTCCTTCTTGATTCTAGGGTTTCCTTATTCAGATCTTGTAGCATGTCTGTGACGCTGTTGGTATTATGATATCGATTAGTACAGTATCTAGCTGCCTTTCTCTGGACCATTTCCAGTTGTTGCTTTGACTGGGCTGTGTGAGGACTCCATACAGGTGCACAGTATCAGAGCTCTAGATAAGATGGCGTATTTGATGATAATTGAGGATAATTTTTCTTATTTCTCATCGAAACCATATGTTGTGACCCTTCATCTGAACCGTCTCATCGAGACGGTTCAGATGAGGGGTCACAACATATGTTTTTATGCAAAATTAACAAAAATTATCCCTAATTATCACCAAATATGCCCTCTTATCTAGAGCTCTGAGTATTCCAGGGTAGGCCGAACAAGTGTGACCTGTCTAGTAGTCTCCAGTGTAAGGACCATAATAGACTGAACAGTGAAGATAGCCAACAGTACGTTAGGATTTCTACGAAGGAACCTGCGTATCAGTAGCAGTGACACCAAAGCCATGGCATACATCTCCCCCCTCACCCTCCCTACAACAGGGACTGACAAATCCATTGCCCGGACGCCCGGGACAAGCTCCAAATCTGGCCGGACAAGTGCTATTTCCAGCTCGACGCCCGGCCGGGCAAGTAAAAGAAAATCCCCAACACATAAAAATTTGGAAAGAATAACTGTAAGCGTGTTAAAAAAAGACAGCCGCACTGCAATTATCATGATTTTCTCACCTTCAGTTATTGAAAGTTTGTTTATTGTCACCCATTCGTTAATCCAGTGTAATGGTTACTGACGGTGTTTGCGACACCTGTCAATCATTTAGCATTTCACAACTAGATATGGACCGTTGACCAATGAGTTTTCTTCTCGGATGCATGATGAGCTTGAGTCAAAATACGGAGTCTAGACAGTCGGTACTGTTTGATCTACAAAGCTATCTTTATTCTAGAAATTGGGACAACCGGACAGTTAAAAAATCAATAAATTTTTTATTGCGTCTAACAGATGAAGGCAGAATGACAAAACAGTGTAGACTTTGATCAGACTGCTCATATTTAGGAGCAGTCTGATCTGGGTCTACACTGTTTGGTCAGACATATGTCTCAATATTCAGAACTTTTATGGTAATCTATTTGGTATACCGGTATTCTTTGATGTAAAGTGCAAACGACCTGAGTCAACCAGTACAAAGCATGCATTTTTCCTGCCAAATGTCACCTGGACAGTGTATGCTATAAAGATAAAAGGAAAGGCTTCCACAGTTACCTTACCTATTTGGATCACAGTGTAATATTGCTTGGCAACCAGAGTAGTCCCTGATCAGACTGCTCCTAACGTATTTGGATCAAAATGTAGTAATGCTTGGCAGTAAGAGTAGACCCTGATCAGACTGCTCCTACCATATTTAGATCAAAGTGTAATTATACTTGGCAGTCAGAGTTGACACTGATCAGACTGCTCCTATGCAATTTGAGCAGGGTCTACACTATCTGCCAACATCTTTGTCTACTAATGGTCTATACTCTATACTCTTTGCTCAGACAAAATTTCCAAATTTTAGGAAATGTATGATTGTACAGAACACAGGAGCTTGACCTTGAATATTTTTTTCTTAAGGGCTTGTCCCTACGATGATAATGTTAATAATTATTACTATATTCTATAATTTAAGCTGGAGGCGACCCATTTAAAAAATATAACCAACATCAAGTTCCTGTGGTACAGAAGGGTAACTTTTTGTTTTTGTGTGTGTGTGAAAAATCTGGGCAAGCAATTATTTTTGCCTTACAAGTGAATTTTGTTTTTACTTGTCCTGTGGGCAAGTGGAATTTTTTTTGATTTGTCAGCCCCTGCTACAACCAGGAAAAAGCAGGGACTTTGATTTTTCATCCAGCAAATTCTCTCTATAAGTTCAGCACTGTGGGGACATAGAGTGTGTAAAATGGTAAACTACTGCTGTTTGATTTTGCAGTCTATGTTCTCCTTCCACTGCTATTTTTGCCTAAAAGACAAAATCTCAACATTTGCCCAGCACTGCAGGGATGATGTAAATTTAAAAACATATCTCATTTCTCTGCTATCCCTCACCCTGCCCTGGGGGTGGGTGGGCTGTGGTTGCAAATGAGGGATGCATTAACTAAATGACTTTAAACCAACTAGTTATAAGATTTTGAATCAAACGAAACCATTTTTTTTGCAGAATATTTGATTTGACATTTAACCTTAATTTCTGTGTCTTTGAAGGTGGTTCTGTTAGATGATAGACACATAGTAAAGCTGTTTCATTCTAGAAATTTCAAATCTGGGCCCTATTGAGCCCCTATAGGTAAAAAAAAGTGGGGGCATAACAAAAAAATGTGGGCCCACAATTTGCAAGCCACCTTATTGCTCTTGTCCTCCCTTGTTGGCCCTGCTTGGGTTGATAACTTTAACAATGTCTCCTACAGGAACCACTTGCTCAAGTGAACATACCAATCAAACACTTAACTTAAAAAAGAATTGAATTTATTAAACAAGTTGGGGAAGGGGATAAGATGTGAGGCTTTGCCAAGCATCTTATCGGTTTTCCCCAACAAGTTTAATAAATTCAATAATACAGGAGCATGAATACAAGATTCTATTTATCATATGACACTAAAATCGCATTTTATTAGCAAAATTTGCACTAAACATCACAATTTAGCCATTAGAAAAGGCAATGTTTTAATGGACGTCAACGTATAATGTTACGACATAATTTGCATATTTAATCCACTAGTGAATTATCATTTTTAATGCATGGCTTTATTACACTCTCAGATGCGACGTGGTATGAGTAAGTATAATAATGGCCACTAGATCCTAGTCAAATATGATAGTAGGCTAAGTTGGACTATTAACAATTTAACACTAAGAGTTTTTGCTCTGTACATAGTCAAAAATATTGTAAATTGTCTTGTAACTTTTGAGCAATAGCCAAGTTTGCACAATATGTTATGGCCACAAGAGCTATGTCAAGTCTGATTATGGGTCAGATGGGACTATTAAAACAACATTATTGCCCTTAACATAGTGAACAAGAAAATATATGACATGCACTGCCTTATCAAAAGACTTCCTTTTGTGTTCTGTACCAGCTCATTTGAGTACACCACAGGCACTCATGAATTAACTAAATCAGTAAATGCTTTCATGTTGAATCATAAAATCTGTGAGTGGGCTGGTTATTTTGGTAAAAATCATGACAAGTTTATCTTAGGCTCAGATGGGCAATTCAGGGCCATCATGACCCTCTTGTTTATCATTTGTAGGAAAGCAAATAATGCACATAACAGTTTGTGGAGTTCATGTAAACCGTTTTCATTCGATTATAATACAACTTTTTCTTAAACCTGTTTTTGTTTTGCATGTGACAAGCAGAAGTGAGTCTTAGGTATTACTTCTCAAGTGTCGATGTTGGCGATGTAAACTTTGCATCCAGTTTTCTAGTTGAGCTCTGTTTTGAGACAATGTGCAGACCACAGGCAAGCATGGCCTAACAAGTCCATTGTCCGGCTGCCCGGGACAAGTTAAATTTTTTGCTGGGCAAGTAAAATATTTTCTTATTTGCCCAGCAAAAATGTCTGAAAAATTTCAGGGTTTTGAAGCAGAAGCTATGTAATGGACAAGTAGATCAAATTTTGATTTGTCAGGCCCTGGGCAAGGCATAGCAATCCACGGCTTTTGGACATGCCTAAGAGCTGATTAGGCTTTGGTGACACTGACTGCATTTTTATGGTCATCGGAGGACTCAAATTGTTAAAAAGGATATGTCACTTGGAGAAGTTAAAGAGCTTAACCTTGGCCTTATTTTTAATGTCATAGGGCTTTGAATGTTAGAATAGAATTTAAAATTTCCATTATCTCGTGAACTAGGTTATAGTTTATAAACAAACTTGCATGAATATACAAAATGTATCATTGGGACAAGCCAAAGGGCTAATGGTGTTTGTGTGACCTTCACCCCAATTTTAAGGTTATTTGAAGACTTAGACTTGTGACATTGGATAGCCCTCAAAATAACCTTTGACCACCATATCTATTGAACCAGCCTGTAAATTTTAGCCAGACGTATTTGGCTTTATTATTGGAACAAGGCAAAAATGACTGATTTTATTTTAGGTGACCTTGACCTCATTTTCAAGAGTCAAGAAGAACATAGAAAGTAACTGTTTTGTGTGCAAAATACCTTTTGAATGTGTGTGTGGATTTTCATCAAACTTGCATATATAGATATATTATTGAAATAAACCTAAGAATTTTCAGTGACATTGACCCCATTTTCAAGGTCTTAGGACTCTTAGACTATTTAATTTTCTGTACTAACACCTATAGCATATACGACAAATCTTGAACTTCCGGCAGATTTTATTCTCAGAAACAGTTCTCTTTACTTTGTCTTTGAAACTGCAAACTTAAAACTACTTGCTTAAATGAATTCCAAAATGCTAAATTGTCATACCCGGTAGTTTGGTCTGACCACATTTTGTTAAATGGGAGCAAAAGATTTTATACTAAATCTAATTTATGTTAATATTTGCAAACATTCTTTAAACTGTTAGAATGGAATAGCAGGCCATTTAAAGCATCTGAGCATTGTGAAGAGAAAATGTGCTTGTGCCCATTATTGGCAAGTCACAGTTCTGACAGGTCCTTTTCTAGTGTAAGGGAATGTCATTTGATTTTAACTCTTTTTTGTACTTCAGAAATTCCTGTAATTAAAGCAAACAGTGTAGGGCCTGATCAGATGCCGCATTCTGCAAAACATCTGAAGCTGTTGGGCAATGTTCAGTACTTCACAAAGGCCTCTTTTATGCAGAGCTCTAGATAAGAGGGAGTATTAGGTGATAATTAGGGATAATTTTTGTTAATTCTGGATAAAAACATATGTTGTGACCCCTCATCTGAACCGTCTCGACGAGACGGTTCAGATGAGGGGTCACAACATATGGTTTCAATGAGAAATAAAGAAAATTATCCCTCAATTATCATCAAATACGCCTCTTATCTAGGGCTCTGTTTATGGGATGCTAGGCACTAGTGGGTAATAAAGCATATGTAAATTAGTGGATTGATTGGCATGCTGATGGCTTTTTTAGTTCAATAAATATCTTGAGTTGAAATAGAATGCACTCATAGAAAACTTGAATGAATAAAATATGGTAAAAACCAGACGTCAGATAAGTGTATCAAAGAGGCGTTGTCAGTAAATAATGTCATATTAGTTACAACCTTGGACCTAGGTTTTTACATAATTAGTAAATAAGTGATGATGCCTCATTTGCATAACAAAACATTAAATGAGCCGCGACGCGAGAAAACCAACAAAGTGGTTGTGCGCCCTGCGCATCCTCAGATCAACCTGAGCATCTGCCCAGTCTGGTCAGACTCTTCGCTAAGCGCTTAAAAGGTAGCTACCTCCATGCGGACAGTGAAGACTCTGATCAGTCTGGGCGGATGCCCAGGCTGATCTGAGTCTGGGCTGGATGCACAACCACATTGTTGGTTTTCACGTGTCGCGGCTCAAATCCTGTAACTCAGATATAAAAGACGTTCAGCTTGCCCTAATGTGCTTAAGAATTGGGACACCTAAAATAATAAATTTTCCATTTGTGCCAAATGGAAAATTCATTATTTTTAGGTGTCCCAATATATACGCACATTATACAATGTAGTAACTTGATGGGTGTGGGGGAAAATGCACTGAAGATCGTACTTGACTACCTGTATTTAACTCATTCACGCTTGGATACATAGGAAAAACACAGTGATAAACAGTGTAGACACAGATCAGGTGCCACAAATGTGGCATCATCTGATCAGGGTCTACACTAATATTACACTAGGAAAACTGTTGGAAACAGAACAGTCCCAAACCAGACTACACAGTTGGCTACCAATGCAATCCATCCATTGATTATGACAATAGAGTATACAACAGTCTTTGTGTTTATAATTACAGACCAAAGAATCCCCTGAAATGGCAACATAAACCACCCACCCCCTCAGGATCTGACTTACCATGCCAACAGAGGACAGAAATGATAGTAAAGCAGGAACAGACTTTGTCGAGGGGCCAAACGTTGACTGTCATGAAGACGACTATCAGAGACACCAGAGACTAAAGCGTGAAGACATCAGACTAGAAACTTTTAAAGACTGGCCAAAGTCAATCCCTGTTAGTAAAGAGGAGTTGGCAAAGGATGGGTTTTATTACATGAACACCGGAGACAGGGTCAAGTGTGTTTTCTGTAATTTGATCTTGAAAAATTGGGATGTTGGGGATTGTGCTAGAGCAGAACATGTGAAGTTTAATGCGAGTTGTCCATTTCTGAGGGGTAAAAATGTGGGTAATATTCCGATACTACCTGATCATCCACCGCCAACTATGGTTGCAGTGAAACATCCGGAGTATGGAGCAAAGGAAGTAAGGTTGGCATCATTTGGTAACTGGCCACGGCATTTGAAGCAGGATCCACATGTCTTGGCTGAAGCTGGATTCTTCTATGCTGGTATGTACATTCAGTGCTCCAGGTAAAAAGAGGTAACAGGGATGATTTAGGGATAATTTTCCTTATTTTTCCATAGAAAAACCATACGTTGTGATGGATGGATGGATGACTTGCGATTTTACGTCCTTTTCAACAGTATTTCAGTCATATCAGGACGATGGGCGGATGATAATGAAAGGCTGTGTGCAATGGAACCCCGTTTACGATGGAAAGAACTCCGCCTCCGGCGGGGCTCGAACCCGCGACTGCTAGATCAGTAGGCCAGCGCTTAACCCACTGAGCTACCGGGGCTCCCATACGTTGTGACCCCTGATTAGTGTGAGTTATGAGGATTATTTGGTGATATTCAGGGATAATTCTTGTAATTTCCCCCTCAAACCATATATTGTGACCCCTCATTAAAACTGTCTCATTGAGACAGTTCTAATGAGGGGTCACAGCATAATAGTATGGTTTTATGCAGAAATAAAAAAAATTATCTCAGATTGGTGTGAAATTTCTCTTGTCAGCAGTTTTGTTCACAAGGATCAGTAGATAACTTTGTTATGCCTCCAACTTCAGAGAAGCTGAGGGGGCATGTTGGTTTGGGTCCATCCATCCCGCTGTCCATCCATCCATGCTTTTTGGCAGCTGGGAAACTCAAGAATGGCTTATGCTAGGATCTTGAAATTTTATATGTGGTATGTATGTGAAAAATAAGCAGACTCATATTTTTTCTCCTCCGTCAGTTTTGTTGTTCAGGAGTTAAGCCCCTTTTTCAACTTTGTCATTATATATATAGGAACAACCTTGTGACCAAACTATCTGAAGAACCGCTTAAGCTAGCATGTTTGTGTTTAGCATACAGTTACAAGCCAAGGTGTAGATGAACATTAATTTTTAGCTCACCTGAGCCGAAGGCTCAGAGGTGAGCTTATAGGATGGGAGTCGAGCCGTCGTCCGTCCGTCCGTGGGTGGGTGCGTGCGTCAACACTTTCAAACATAAATATCTCAGAGACCAGTGGGCCGATCGCAATCAAATTTTATCTGAAGCATCATTTGGGTGGGGGAAAGGTTGCATTAGGTTTTGGTGCCGATCAGCTCAGAACTCTGGTTTCCATGGCAACAGATAGCCCCCATAGGGTTATAATGGGGAAAACGGCGTCATCACGTTTTCTCGACTGTTTTTGATTAGATCCTTATCATACTTGCAGGTAATGATGACATACACAAGAGCTTGGATGAGTTCGAAATTTGGTCGGATTCGAGCACAGACTACGGAGTTAGCTGCCCTTGAGCGTTTGAAAAAAATCCCATAGGGTTATAATGGGGAAAATGGCGTCATCACGTTTTCTCAACTGTTTTTGCTTAGATCCTTATCATACTTGCAGGTAATGATGACATACATAAGAGCTTGGATGAGTTCGAAATTTGGCCGAATTCGAGCACAGACTACGGAGTTAGCTGCCCTTGAGCGTTTGAAAAAAATCCCATAGTGTTATAATGGAGAAAACAACGTCATCACATATTTTTAGAAAAACTTTGTCATCGCTCTATTGCCTACATTTCTCAACGGATTTTAAAATAACTTCACACAAATGTAGGGCATGACAATATCTCGAGCAAGTTCGACTTTCAGGGTGCTGCGCCCAAGGTCAAGGTCACTGTGGCTATTTTTAGAAAAACTTTGTCATCGCTCTAAGGCCTACATTTCTCAACGGATTTTGAAATAACTTCACACAAATGTAGGGCATGACAATATCTCGAGCAAGTTTGACTTTCAGGGTGCTGCGCCCAAGGTCAAGGTCACTGTGGCTATTTTTAGAAAAACTTTGTCATCGCTCTAGCGCCTACATTTCTCAATGGATTTTGAAATAACTTCACACAAATGTAGGGCATGACAATATCTCAAGCAAGTTCGACTTTCAGGTGCTGCACCCAAGGTCAAGGTCACTGTGGCTAATTTTAGAAAAACTTTGTCATGGCTCTAGCACCTACATTTCTCCATGGATTTTGAAATAGCTTCACACAAATGTAGGGTATGACAATATCTCGAGCAAGTTCGACTTTCAGGGTGCTGCGCCCAAGGTCAAGGTCACTGTGGCTTTTTAGCTCACCTGAGCCAAAGGCTCAGAGGTGAGCTTATAGGATGGGAGTCGAGCCGTCGTCCTTCCGTGCGTGGGTGGGTGCGTCAACACTTTCAAACATTAATATCTCAGAAACCAGTTGGCTGATCGCAATCATATTTTATCTGAAGCATCATTGGGGTGGGGGAAAGGCTGCATTAGGTTTTGGTGCCGATCAGCTCAGAAATCTGGTTTCCATGGCAACAAATAGCCCCCATAGGGTTATAATGGGGAAAATGGCGTCATCACGTTTTCACAACTGTTTTTGATTAGATCCTTATCATACTTGCAGGTAATGATGACATACACATGAGCTTGGATGAGTTCGAAATTTGGCCGGATTCGAGCATAGACTACGGAGTTAGCTGCCCTTGAGCGTTTGAAAAAAATCCCATAGGGTTATAATGGGGAAAATGGCGTCATCACGTTTTCTCAACTGTTTTTGCTTAGATCCTTATCATACTTGCAGGTAATGATGACATACATAAGAGCTTGGATGAGTTCAAAATTTGGCCGGATTCGAGCACAGACTACGGAGTTAGCTGCCCTTGAGCGTTTGAAAAAATCCCATAGTGTTATAATGGAGAAAACAACATCTTCACATATTTTTAGAAAAACTTTGTCATCGCTCTATTGCCTACATTTCTCGACGGATTTTAAAATAACTTCACACAAATGTAGGGCATGACAATATCTAGATCAAGTTCAACTTTCAGGATGCTGCGCCCAAGGTCAAGGTCACTGTGGCCATTTTTAGAAAAACTTTCGTCAGCGCTCTAGCACCTACATTTCTCAGCAGATTTTAAAATAACTTCACACAAATGTAGGGCATGACAATATCTCGAGCAGGTTTGACTTTCAGGGTGCTGCACCCAAGGTCAAGGTCACTGTGGCTATTTTTACAAAAACTTGGTCATCGCTCTAGCGCCTACATTTCTCAACGGATTTTAAATCAACTTCACACAAATGTAGGGCATGACAATATCTCAAACAAGTTTGACTTCCAGGGTGCTGTGCCCAAGGTCAAGGTCACTGTGGCTATTTTTAGAAAAACTTTGTCAGCGCTCTAGCACCTACATTTCTCCATGGATTTTAAAATAAATTCACACAAATGTAGGGCATGACAATATCTCAAGCAAGTTTGACTTTCAGGGTGCTGTGCCCAAGGTCAAGGTCACTGTGGCTATTTTTAGAAAAGCTTTGTCATCGCCCTAGCACCTTCATTTCTCCATGGATTTTGAAATAACTTCACACAAATGTAGGGTATGACAATATCTCAAGCAAATTCAACTTTCAGGATGCCATGCCCAAGGTCAAGGTCACTGTGGCTTTTTTTTAGAAAAACTTTGTCATCGCTCTAGCACCTGCATTTCTCAACGGATTTTAGAATAAATTCACACAAATGTAGGGCATGACAATATCTCGAGCAAGTTTGACTTTCAGGGTGCTGCAGTCAAGGTTTTTGATTAGATCCATATCATACTTGCAGGTAATGATGACATACGTAAGAGCTTGGATGAGTTCGAAATTTGGCCGGATTTGAGCACAGACTACGGAGTTAGCTGCCCTTGAGCGTTTGAAAAAAATCCAATAGTCTTATAATGGAGAAAACAACGTCATCACATTTTCATTTTTCTTTGGATCCTCTTTATACTTGCAGGTAATGAGGATATGCATAAAAGCTTGGATTAGTTAGCATTTCGGCTAGATCCCACCACTGACTATGGAGTACCTGCCCTGAGCATCCAAAAAATCAATGTCGCCACTTTTTCTTGGTTTCTACTGATCTGATCCTTTTCAGACTTGCAGGTAATGAGGAAATGCATAATATCTTAAACAAGTTCAAATTTTGGCCAGATCAGGCCAACCACTACGAAGTTAGCTGCCCTTGAGCGTTTGAAAAAAATCCCATAGTGTTATAATGGAGAAAACAACATATCAGGCCAAGATCAGGCCAACCACTACGAAGTTAGCTGCCCTTGACAGCTCTGTCTATTGTGCCTTTGATCGGATACTTTTTAAACTTGCATATATTAAATGAAGGCATACATGTACATAATGTTTTGGATGAGTTTAATTTTCAGCCTGATTGGACCACTGACTGTGGAGTTAGCTGCCCTTGAGCATCTTAAATATCCCTATAGGTTTACAATGTCTCTCAGGTGAGCAATTTATTGTTGCCCTTTGGGCTACTTGTTTAGCATAATTCATAAATTTTTGGTTGAGTTATTCCCCTTTTTTCGGACATAGGTATTTTATACAGGAATAACCTGTATCAATAAATAAACTGATTAACTATGTAAATTTTTGTTTGAGTTATTTACCCATTTTTGGACATAGGCATATTATTTAGGAATAACTTTGTGACCAAAATATCTGAAGAAATGCTTAAACTAGCATGTTTATATTTGGCATACAGTTACAGTTCAAGGTGTAGATGAATTGCTTAATTTTTTAGCATATTTCGTAAGATTTGTTTTAGTTTTTCCCCTTTTTTGGACATATGCATTATATATGGGAATACCCTTGTGGCCAAAACATCTGAAGAACTGCTTAAGTTAGGATCCTGATATTTGGCTGAAGCTACAGACCAAGGTGTAAATGAACTGATTAACTTTAGAGTGTATTTCATAAATTTTTGGTTGAGTTATTCCCCTTTTTTGGACATACTCATTTTATGTAGAAATAACCTTGGAACCAAAATATCTGAAGAAAACCTTAAGCTAGCACGATCATATTTGGCACACAGTCGCAGGCCATGGTGTAATTGACCTGATTAGCTTTTTAGCCAATTAAATTAGTACTGGGTTGTGCTACACTGCTTTCTGACTTATACATTATGGGATGAACCTTCTTTAGAGGCAAGCATACGGTTGGGGGCATAGTGTTTCATAAACACATTTTCTAGTTATACTACAGATGAATATCAGGAAATTAGCAGAAAATAAGCTTTTCCTAAATGAAATATACACAAAATGTAATCATGGCAGCTATGATCAAAAGCATGATTGATTTATTATCTTGTTAAGAATAAGGGAGAGGAGACAGAAAGGGAAAAGCTAGTTAGGATAAACTGAAAAGAAAAAATAGAATAGAAAATGCCTTCTATCACCACAAACTGAAGGCACAGCAGGTCCTTGTTCTGTTTTATTTCAATGCCAATAGTTCTGAAGTTTTGATACATGTTTTTGGTTGCATGTAAAATGTGGAAATAGTTTGAAGTCTGAAAGGAATTTTGTTTTATGAAGAGCTACAGTTCTATCAGGAGATCATTTATGGAAGATAATTCCAAGATTTGCATCATATTTCTCTGTAATAGAAAAAAAGTTCGTACACATTGCAGCTGTTCTTCCACTGAGCTATCAATATCTGTATTTAACTATTAAGTTGACCGTAAGAAAGTATGGAAAGAGTAATATAGAGTCGATTCGTCTAATGTCGTACGGTTTTGGATGCCATCACACACTGCGTTGCCGTTTTTAGCGCCTACAGTGGTCTTTCCCATTACAAATCACGAGGAATATCTCTGCTTTGTTCATACTGCAGTTATACATACGTCAGGGACAACTAAAATAGCTCAGAAAGCAATAAATCATTCTGGGGTCACATAGGCTAATGTCGTACAGTGGGCGGGAAATGTCGTACACCGAAGAGAGTAATTCCGTACGTCGATCAGCAACAAAAGGAGACAGTCCCTAACTGTCCCTTAAGTGCCCTGATACGGCAGACTATTTGCTTTTCAATTCCATTATGCTGTGACACACTTCACATGACAAAAATAATAATAATAAACTATATTGTTGGGTTCTGAACGCGCAGAATGTGAAGACAAAAATAATAATAATAAACTATATTGTAGGGTTCTGAACGCGCAGAATTATAATTGGGGATTGATGATATGAAATAATGATATTTTATGTTGGGGTAGAGTACTAACATAACAGAGCACCAAAAGCTGAATACGTAAGTCCCGTAGTGTAGTGTACATGTAGAAAGTGAAAAAAGAAAAACCTTAATATAGTGGGGCTGAATTACATGTATTTTGCATGGGCAAAAGTACTGGGGTGGATAGGGTTGTGGTAAAACAGGACAGATGAGAGCATGTGGCTATCAGACTTATATTACTACTCGAGCGTTGCTACACAAACCATTGTGTAAATATCAAATATCATCTCATCTGATCCAAGTACCAAACATTTCAATCCCTTCCCAATCTTACTCCTCATATGTTGTGCACTGCCAATTTACCATTCCCATTTTATCCTAACATGAACTATCATTCTTAATGTATGTACTTCCCTACCTCACTTAAGATTTCCATTTTTGTCATCCAATCTGTCTTTCCTTTCATTACTTCGTCAGTCTAAATGACATTAACCTACCCACACTAGTATGAACTAACGTGCCTCTCACTTTTGCCCAATCTTAGTCAAATGCATTCGAACTTCAACAAACCTACCTATACCAACCTAGGAGACCCACCATGTCTACATCCTACCCTACGCTTCCTTTTCTACAAATCATCTCCCTATCATATTATGTCTCTACTTTCCTTAAACAATGACCCTATGATACCCTCTGTTATGTTAGGTGTGTGGCCCTCTCCACCTTACCCTGTAACAAGTCTGGTATAGCAACCTTCAACACCAGCTTAATTCTAGTAGCCAGTAACCAGTTACCTGATGAGCCCCCATCTCATCATATCCCTTACTTTATTCTACCTACTTAGTATCATAAGGAGTGTGTTAGGAGGTCATTTGTAAGTATTGCATGAGTACTCACAACATGCACACTGCATACAGGAGGTTCTAGTGCACGATGACACCACTGTACGAATTTACCCTCCAACGAAAAATAACGCTATTTTGAAGGAGTCTAATTTCGTACAGGTTTTATATGGCGAATTATGTAACTTAGGAGACTGACCAAGACATTTTATTTGCATTAAAATCGTATTATTGTTTCCTAAGGACAATTTTAGAGGGAGATTTCACGCTAAAGTTCACTGAAAAAGCAAGTAGTAAGGGTTGTCAGACGACACCATCCTTGTCGAAGGGCCCATTAAAATTGTCTCGGAACCAATGGATTCAGTTCTATTCACTGTACCATACGTATTGACCAATAGAAACTTAGTTGACAAACGGGCATATAATGGTGAAACCGGACACTGTATTCATTGAAAATAACGACACTACAACGGGTTGTTCCATGCAGGAGGAAAATGCATGAGAGACAGACGTTATTGCGAAAAATTTGATGGTGTACGAAATTACCCGAGTGTACGAAATTAGGCGGATCGACTCTAGCAGTTACAATGGCTTTGGTATTGTCATTCACATTAGCATCCCATTTTGCATTAAAGTTTTGGTTCAAGTGTTTATGAAGTGGGCAAAGCAATGTCAGGCAAGTTATCCTGTATGCGGACAGGCTTTGTTATATGAAGAAAATATCTTTTTCTTATCACCATGCAAATATTCTCCTTATTTATTTGGAGCTCTGCTTCTGCTTTTACTAAAATAAGGTATAAAATAAGGCTTTCTTGTTGGTTTCTGGATTCCAGGTAATCAAGATGCTGTTCATTGTTTCTACTGTGGTGGTGTGTTAAGGAACTGGGAGCCAGATGATGACCCCTGGAGAGAACATAGACACTGGTTCCCGTACTGTGAGTTCTTGAAGACACAGCCACCAAGGGAGTCTAGTGTTGAGATGACACCGGTGATGAGAAGATGTATTGATATGGGGTATGATCCAGACTTGGTACAGGCTGCCACACAGAGAAAAAGGAGAAGTGGGGGTAGGCAGTACTGTTAAACTTACATTTGACATTAAGGTGACTGAGAACACCTCTGCATTTTGCCATTTTTACCAGGAGTGACTTCCTGTTGAATAACTGGATGACAAAACTGTTGTTAAAGAATTTGCGCCTAGTGGAGCATTTTTACCTCACCTGAGCCGAAGGCTCACAGGCGAGCTTATAGTATAGGCAGGCATCGGTCGTCCGTCGTACGTCGTCCGTCCCCGCAACATTTTCAAACGACATCTCCTCTGAAACTACAAGGCCCATTGTAACCAAATTTCATATATAGCATCTATAGGCATTGGGAACTAATAATACTGTTTTTTATCCAAATCACTTCAAAACTTTTGTTGCTATGGCAACGTAAAGTTTCCATTGACTTGTATGGGAAAAATGGAAAATTTGCATTTATTGCTATGTCACTGCAGATATTTTGACAAAACTTTTATAGAAATGTTCCTTGAGTAGTCCTCTATCAACCACATGAAATATATGTCAATTGCACAATTTGGCTGGTTGCCATGGCAACCGAATGATTAAAAATAGAAAAAAATATTCAAAAATCATCTCAGAAACTATGCAATCAATAAAGCCCAAACTTCACAGAAAGGATCTAAGTACTGGCTTCTATAAAAGATCTGTTTTCTTGGCAATTGCTCTAGCAGTTTGGTTGCTATGGGAACTTAAAGTTGCCATGGACATAATGGCAAAATAGAAAATTTGCATTTATTGCTATGTCGGTGCATATATTTTGACAAAACTTTCATAGAAATGTTTCGTGAGTTGTCCTCAAGCAGCCATATTAAATTTATGCAAATTGCAGAATTTGGCTGGTTTCCATGGCAACGGAAAAATTGAAAAACTGTTAAAAAATCATCTCAAAAACTATGCAACCGATACAGCTCAAACTTCTTAATACTAGTCTCTATAAAACTACTGTTTCTCATGGTAGTTGCTCCAGTAGTTTTGTTTCTGTTGGAACTTTAAGTTGCCATTGACTTGTAATGGGAAAGTTGAAAATTTTCATTCATAGCTATATCGCTGCAGATATTTGGACATAACTTTTACAGAATTGTTCCTGGAGTAATCCTCTAGCAACCACATGAAACTTATGCAAATGACACAATTTGGCTGGTTGCTATGGTAGCCAAATGGTTAAAAACGGTAAACATACTCAAAAATCATCGACTCAGAAACTAATTGGACGATAAACCTGAAACTTTACTGAAAGGATCTTAGTATTAGCCTCTAATGAATTACTATTTTTTATTATTGTTGCCCATGTGGTTTGTTGCGATGGCAACTTAAAGTTTCCATAGACTTATAATGGGAAAAAATGTAAATTAGCATTTATTTCTGTGTCACAGTAGATATTTTGACAAAAGTTTTACAGAAATGTTCTCAAGAAGCAGACTTCAAAATTCTGTCATATTGTACAATTTGTCTTAGAGTTACTTACCCCTGAGTGCTGAGGATGAATGGACTCAGGTGAGCTACAGGACCAATGGTCCTCTGGTTCCTCTTTACCAGATTATTCCCATTTAGAAGGGAGGCAAACATGACAGTTGCTAAAATACAGGTTCATGGTGAATATGAGCCACGACACGAGAAAACCAACAAAGTGGTTGTGCCCCCAGCACAGACTCAGATCAGCCTAGGAATCCACCTAGTTCGAGCAGACTCTTTGTGAAGTGTTTAAGGGTAGCTAAGAGTCTACTCTACCTCCATGTGGACAGCGAAGACTCTGATCAGACTGGGAAGTTGCCCAGGCTGATCTGAGTCTGCGCTGGGGGCACAACCACTTTGTTGGTTTTGTCACGTCGCAGCTCATATAGAAAATATACAGGTTCATGGTACATGTATTTACATGCTATTTGCAGCAAAAACATAGAAGGTACATATATTTGCAGCCAAAAAAACAAACAAAAAACAATAAGGTATACAATTTTCTCTATACTCACATAGCCAAAATCAGAATGTGCCACTGTGAAAATGCTTAAGTAAAAGAGCCCCAGGCAGGTAAATATGAATTTTAAGAAATTCCAAGATAAATTCTGTAGATCTCTGTCAATACTTGTTGTTACCCCATTTGCTGGGGAAGTTCTAATCAAGCACCTCCAGAGCTGTAGGGAGTATTTGGCGATAATTTAAATATAATTTCTGTCAAGTCACCTTGAAAATTTTTATGGCTTGTCTTAAGAACCGTCTCACTAGGATGGTTCTTATGAGGGGTTTCAATGTAAAATAAAATTTGAATACTAGAGCTCCAGATATGTGGGGTTTTAAGGATTATTCATGGATAATTTTTCTCTTTTTTCTAAATGAAAACATATATTGTGACCCCTCATTAGAACCGTCTCAGCGAGACGATTCTAGTGAGGGGTCATAATGTATGTTTATTTTGAAAAATTAGGAAAATCATCCCTAAATCATCATTGTTATCCCTTCTTATCTGGAGGACTGATTGAACTATTCCAGAATTGTCATCCAAAACTTGTCTTATCTGGGCCTGTGCTGCAGTTTCAGCCATTATCAACAGAGTAGGGCTGGGATGAGTACCCAAGTCCCCAAGTTTGGGTTGGGTAGACCAATTACCTGGATACAAATTTACTACCTGTTACCTGGAGCTTATTATTATGTAATTTATAAATATTCAGTCAACTGAAATTCCAAGCAAATACAGCAAAACTTAGTGTGGCTGTCTTGTTAAACATGTATGCGGTCCTAGATTGCCAAACCAGTTTGCATATTATAACAGGGAGATAATGTGTGCAAATGACAAATACCTTACTTATTATTGGATCTGAACATAGGGAAGATATGCTCAAATGCTATGGCAACGGGTACCCAGGTACCAGTGGGTAATAGAGACTCAGGTATGTGGGTTCAAAATCTCTACCCGTCCCAGCCTTGCAACAAAAATGACTTGTTCAGAGGTGATATACATATAGCTTCAGATATAGTGGGGTTTTGAGGATAATTCCAGGATAACTATATTTCTTAAAGAAAATATATAATGTGATCACTCATTAGAACCATCTCATCAGGACAGTTCTAATGATGGGTCACAATATATGATTTCTTTAAGAAATATTGGAAATTAGCCCTAAATCATTCTTTTTACCCTTGCTTTTCTGGAGCACTGATTCAAATGTAGAATGATAACCAAACTTTATTATTCAGTGTTCGAGTGTGACCTGAATGAGTTGATAGATGAGGTGGAGAATATCAAGCTCCAACAACAGATGTCTCCTCTCAGAACTGGCCCAAGGACTGATCCACAGGCTGCAGCAGGTTCTTCTGGGGCTACTGGGCCTGCTGGTTCTAAAAACACTGGTAAGTGGTGCTGATGGACATGTTGTAACATAGGACAGGGCATAGCCTACAAGGTTTTAGGAGAAATAGTAATAGCCTGCACGAATTTAGGAAAAATAGTCTCCCTGAACTGTAGTGTGAACTAGATGTATAGACTACATGGGGAGCCAAAATTTGGACGAAAATTTTGCATTGAAAATATCCCAGATTTTTGCTTAGAAGTAATAGAACAGATGGAGCCACCTAAAAACTCCTGAAAGTGGCCAAATCAAAATTTTAGTCTGGCCCTTTTCTGGAGTTTTGTGTACAGTCAGATATCGATATCTCAAAGTCGTATCTCATTCGAAACCACTTGTAGGTCAAAGTAAATTTTCTGGTCCCAGAAAATTTGCTTTGAGATATCAGTAGTTTTAGATTACAGGAGTTGAAATGTATTAAAATGAAAATGTGCTCAAATGTGTTCTTTGATATAAGCGGGTACTTCAGTGTTTGAGATATCGAGACTGTAACTCATTACATACATGTGAGTTGGATATAATCATTATATTTTTGCTAACTGTTTGCTGTCAGATGCTTAGGTTTACAAGGGTTAGAGCAAATGAGCTGTGACACGACAAAACCAATATAGAGGCCTGTTTACCCAGCAAAGCTCAAATGAATTTGTCCAAACTGGAACAGGGAAGAGTCAGTGGATGCGGTGTTTACTTATCGGGATAAGTATCAGGGTGTCAACACTCCATGCTCCTAGAGCTTCATAGTAATTTTTAAAACTAGATGAAATTCCATATCTTAACTTTGGAATTCTTTAAAAACATATATACCCATAAATTTGTAAATTTTGGGACAGATAGGTCTGAGCAAGCATTACAGACTCATATCAGGGTCTACATTGTTTGCCAATCTGCTTGCATCTTTTAGATGCATTACTGATTTAAAAAAACAAACTTTTCAATTTCTAGCACAGTTATGGTAATCAGTTTAATTTTCCCAATTTTTTGAAATTTTAAGAGTAGAGTTCCTTGTAAAGACATGAAATGCATGGAATGGCAAGAGACACATACTTGGGCCCAGCTGCTCAAAACTAACAACATTGTTAGCGAGACATTAAAATTTCAAATGTCTATTTATCAATATTTTTCATATGCCAATAGTTTTTGTTGAAAAAATGTGAGAAGCTTTTGCATTCACACAGATTTTCAACAAAAAATATCAGTGAATTTGGCTATAAAGTTGCTAAACACTTATAGAGTTGACCTCTTAATGAGCTTGTTAGGCTAACTTGGCCCTGTTCTTTCATTTTAGGTGCTTCTTCTTCATCTTCTTTGGAAGAGGAATATAAAACATTGAAAGAAGGGAAACTGTGTAAGCTTTGTATGGAGCGAGAAGTAGAGGTGACTTTCTTGCCATGTGGTCATCTAGTCAGCTGTAACAAGTGTGCACAGCCATTGAAAGAGTGTCCAATATGTCGACAGAGAATTAGAGGTTTTGTACGAACATACTGGTCATAGGAGAACAGGACGAATTTGGTGCAATTTGATATGACTTTTTTTTTAATATATTTTATTTTGTCAATGATAGTTCAGGTATGGTTTTTCTTAGTTCGTTGCTGCATGTCAGTGGAATTGCCTCTCTGAAGTGCCACAACATACATTTTTATGCAGAAGTAAGAAAAATTATCCCAGGTGTATGGGTTCGCCTCTCTATTTTTCTGCTGTTTTTACAGAAGGAGACAAATTTTGTGACTTCCTGCTTGCTTTCTGGATGAGAAAGCTCTTCCCAAAGGGAATCAACTCTTAAAGGAAAGAATTTGCGTCTAGACAAGCAAATTCTTTCTCTTAAAAGTTGACCCTATTGAGAAGGGAGGCATAAATGATTAAATGGAAATGGCAGAGTTGCTTCCCTTGAAAGCAGACCAAATCATTTTAAATACTGGTCATTGGCTCATAGTTTGGCACGTATGAAACATATTTGATTAAACCTTATCATGATTGTCTTACTGTCTTACAAACATGAATAGTTTTTACATATGTATTGCAAAACCCTGTTTTAAGCCAGCTTTGCTGCTTGACATGACAGTTATCGAAATTTGTTAAAGGGACCATTATTAAGGATATTTTTAATACTCATAAAAAAGGGCAGAACCCATCTTTTGAACATAATTTTAATTATTTTTTGAAATACTCAGTTTTTCAATTTTGATAATTTGATTTTGCGCCATCTTGAATCTCTGGGGCGCAAATAAATTCACAGTTCACTGAAGTTACTTGTACCTTAAAAAGTCTATGTATTCGGACAGATAGGTCTGAGCAACTAGTGGAGCAAATTCTTTCCTTTAACAGTTGACTTCCATTGCAAAGAGAGGTAAGAAAAATAAAGAAAATTGTATTTGCTTTCCCTGAAAATGCCCCTATTTACCTTGAGCATGTAGAATGATGACAGTGCTGTTTATTTTAAGACTGCGCCATCAAAGAAACAGATAATAGATACCAACACAACAAAATTGGGGTTCTAGATTTAATAAATGAAATATAAAAATGACTGAGACACTTCTCACTTTTATTTCTATATTGAAGTGGCTGGCAGATAAATGGCCGCAACAGTTCAATCTGCTTGGTTCAGTCCAATGCAGATTGTTAAATCTCAACCCCTGGAAGAAGATGATGATGATTGGTTGCTTTAGGAATGTCAAATACTAGATGTGTGCCAAGAAAATGAGTCTGATATTTAGCTGTGTGATGACTAATCATACAGTCCAGTGAACATATGCGGCAGACATAGACGCAACCGTTTTGCAACCTTATGGAACCTTGCTAATACATGTTATTCTTGTATTAAGAAGCTATGCGGGTGAATGAACAATGGTACGGACAAACACCCCACCTCTTAATAAGCAACCATTGCAAGCAGCAACCAAATAATCTGATATTGCAACTACTAACAAGCAACCAGCAAACCATGCAGATTTCTTGGCACTGGAAAGGAGCAAATTATACTTATTAAATGATATAATTTAGCAGCTGATCTCAGTGCTGGTTCAGTCCGGCCACCAAGAATTAGCTATTGTACCAAAACATCATGACCATCTTCCAGAGGTTGAAATCTAGAATTTCCCCCTTGTTGCGACATTGATAGTCTTATAGTTTAGATAAAGATTGTATAGACCACAGTGTATGTTGAGTTATAATCCATAATGCTTAATGAATTACAGTAATACTCCTGATCGACTGCTAGACCACAAACCTATAGAATTACGACCTAGATCACATTGTCTTTGTAAGAGTCACACATCCCACTTTGACTATTGCCTATTACCGGCTTATAATAAATCATACTGTTCAAACTTTTAATGTCTAACTTGGCATTGTCTGATGGGTTTGACAGTCATTAAATAAAGGTTTGTTGCCCTCTGTATACATGGCTGGAATAAAACAGCTTGCTGCCTTCTGGTCAGGGTCCTACCAACCATAACTGAAATATAAAAAACTTCTTGGCAGTATCACAGTCCAATTTTAGCTTCTGACTGGTACAAGAAATAATAAGAAATATTAACTTTGTATATCCAGGGTGTGGTGGGTGGGTGTGCTTATTCTTTCGAAGGAATATTGGAAAGGAAGCTGCTAACAATTGCAATTCAATATATCCCTCTCAGAATGACCTTCACCTAACTAGAAATAGATTGGGTGAATTCCTAACAAAAATCAATTTGGTATATCCCTCTCAGAATGACCTTTATCTATCTGAAAATAGCTTGGGTGAATTCCAGAAATTCCCAGTAACTATAAATAGCATTTAGAGGGGAAAATAGGCTAATTTAAAGAAAACAGCTGGCTTGCAAAAATAAACATTGAATACAGGTAATATCTGTATTCTGATTTATTTTAAGACTGCGCCATCAAAGAAACAGATAATAGATACCAACACAACAAAATTGGGGTTCTAGATTTAATAAATGAAATATAAAAATGACTGAGACACTTCTCACTTTTATTTCTATATTGAAGTGGCTGGCAGATAAATGGCCGCAACAGTTCAATCTGCTTGGTTCAGTCCAATGCAGATTGTTAAATCTCAACCCCTGGAAGAAGATGATGATGATTGGTTGCTTTAGGAATGTCAAATACTAGATGTGTGCCAAGAAAATGAGTCTGATATTTAGCTGTGTGATGACTAATCATACAGTCCAGTGAACATATGCGGCAGACATAGACGCAACCGTTTTGCAACCTTATGGAACCTTGCTAATACATGTTATTCTTGTATTAAGAAGCTATGCGGGTGAATGAACAATGGTACGGACAAACACCCCACCTCTTAATAAGCAACCATTGCAAGCAGCAACCAAATAATCTGATATTGCAACTACTAACAAGCAACCAGCAAACCATGCAGATTTCTTGGCACTGGAAAGGAGCAAATTATACTTATTAAATGATATAATTTAGCAGCTGATCTCAGTGCTGGTTCAGTCCGGCCACCAAGAATTAGCTATTGTACCAAAACATCATGACCATCTTCCAGAGGTTGAAATCTAGAATTTCCGCCACAAAAATATTTGTGCCACTTCATTCTTTATTACCATTAATTAATCTGCACAAATATTTTCCGCCAAATTCTATGATTGAGACTAAGAACCAATGATTTTTAGTGAAGAGACATTATAAACCGCTTTAATGTTTGAGTATATATGAGATTGCCATGCTCTGAAAGGTGCACTCCATCAGCATTAAACAACTCTGGCATAGATTCATGGATTTTAAACTGAAGTGATTGACCATTTCTAATCTGTCTTATGGCTTTGCGTGCATGTCTGTTAATTCTCCTTGCTTTTGAATTTAGGACTTTAGGTGTATCAGAGTGGTTGTCTCTCCAGACGAGCCTTGGTAAAATATCACAGTAAACAACTGTAGCTGAATTGAAGATATCACATATATAATTCAGATCTTGAGACATGGATTGCATAAGTGATTCCTGCTTAATGGTATCAATACTGTTACCACCAAGGTGTATCAGTATTGCACTTGGTTTAGTTCTGAATATCATCTGGCACTGAATAGTTTGGTGGAGGTTCTCCCATCTCATACCAGACTGACCAAGCCACACTATATTATACTTTCTCTGGCCCAAAGAGAGATCCCCGCTGTGAGACACGTATTGCCCTGCATGTTTGACTATGGAGTCGCCAATAATCCAGATGTCTGGAACCAAAACAAGAAAACAAAATGTCCATAAGAAAAGCTTTTAGGCACATTGGTAAAGTCAAATGCTCGTCGAAATCTAATCAGAGTGTTTGTTGGTTTGACATAACCTCATTTTGAAGGTCAAGCTGAAGCTGAGTCAGTATTTACGAATGTATTTAGTGTATGTATCGGATGACCATCGACCCAGTCTTTTAATATTCTCAGAGCTGACACCGGCTAAAGATAGATCAGTTGCTCTGCCAATGCGAAAAGAATGTGTTTTATATAGCTGAGATGGCATACCAAGGTTGTGTATGCATCTTGCTAGTATGGCTGAAAATTGATACCTAGTAAGAGGTGATTTATCCTCGTGGCATAAGAAATAGCCAACATGCTTTGGTCTACATGTAAGAAAATCCATAACAGCATTAACACAACAGATTTGCTTATTGGCATAACTAGGAATATTGAGTTTGACTGGTTTGCCCATTTGATTAGTCTTAGATCTTCTGATTGTGAGGGTTAAGGATGAATCAGACAAACAAATGTCAGACAGCATGAGGGGCCTATCGGCCAAGCTAATTGAGGTGTAAACCAGTTCACTAACCCGGAGAAGGCCAAAATAAGCTAAAGTATATGCTGCCAAAAACAGTTTTGCCTCGTATGAGTTTCGACATACTTTGGGCAGTATGCAAACAATTTTTTCTAACAGAGACCTGCCTATAGGGGCTCTTGTGTCATTGACTTTTCTTCTGCGACGGCAACCTTCCAATAGTTTACGCACCACAAATTCATCAGTTGGATCTTTAAAACTATTGACCTTATGCAGAAAACTAATACCAGAGCAGTAGGATGCTAATGTGGACGGTGAATAGCCATTTTCAAAACAGCCTGCCAAGAAAAGGATTATATGATTTGAAGGTGAGGGCCAAAGTTCTGGTAAATTATATTGTGCACGAAATTTGGTAAAGGCGGAGAGAGCATTTCTATACACCAACTTGGTATTGTTGGCCATGCTGTCACAAATCAGTTGTCTTGCTGCTAGTTGAAGATGTTCCAGAGGTCTGTTGGAATTGGCTCTGGCTGTTCTTCGGCGTTTGGAGCCAGTTCTCTGAACCTGTGCATCTGAAAGCGTGAAAGGCTGTCTGTTATACTATTAGACAGTCCGGGGATAAATTCTGCCTTTACTACCAAGTTGAGCTGCAAGCACTTTAAAGTAAATGCCCTAAGTACCACCAGCATATCATCTGATTTAGAAGTCATTGAATTTACTGCACAGACAACAGCCATATTGTCACAGTGGAGAATAACTTTCTTGTTTCGCAAGTGTGTGCCCCAGAGATGAAGTGCAACAAAGATTGGAAAAAATTCCAACACTGAGATGTTTCCTGTTATACCAGACATATGCCATTGCTCTGGCCATTTTGCTTGTGCCCACCTTCCAGCAAAGAAAATACCAAAACCGCAACTAGCTGCACTATCCGAGTAAAGTTCAGCATCAACATTTGAGATCCAAAATCGGTCGTGAAAAACTGAGATACCATTGAAATGTTTGAAAAATGCAAGCCACATATCAAGGTCATTCTTCATTGCCTTTGTTACTCTCAGATGATGATGGGGTCTCGTCAGACCACAGATGGAATTGATAAGGCGCCTTATGAAAGGACGCGCAGGGACAATGGCTCTGCAAGCAAATTGTAAACTACCTATCAGGGACTGCATTTCACGTAAAACCACCTTTGTTTTGTGCCTCACATACTCTATTTTCTGAATGATTTCCTTGACTTTCTCGATTGGTATACGAACAACCATTGCCTCTGTGTCTAATTCCAAGCCAAGAAAAACCATAA
The DNA here is from genome assembly GCA_963989385.1 of Ctena decussata. NCBI lineage: Eukaryota > Metazoa > Mollusca > Bivalvia > Lucinida > Lucinidae > Ctena > Ctena decussata. The sequence goes on along the minus strand of OZ022502.1, from coordinate 82,938,601 downwards.
CTGTCTTTGGGCCTTCAGTTTTCTCGGACGCAATGGGCACGCCCAAATTGACCATACAAACAAGAAAATGGTCCATGACAAGCTGGCAGTCTTTAGTGCCTTTAGAACCTCCAAACAAGAAATCATCAAGATAATGGAGCAAATCCCCGTTTGTATTTGTAAGTCTGTTTCGCACCGCATACTCTAGAAAGCGTGCAAACATTTCAAACGTGGCTGGACTTATGGAGCAACCAAATGGTAAAGCCTTATCGAAATAGTATTGACCCTCAAAGAAGAAGCCTAGTTGGTCAAAATCTTTGGGTGACACTGGAAGCAAGCGAAAAGCCGATTTAATGTCTGATTTGCCAAGCAAGCAGCCTTTCCCTAACTGTTGGACAAGCTCAACAGCCTTATCAAAACTTGTATATTTTACTGAGCATAGCCTTGGGTCAATAAAGTCGTTGACCGAATTTCCATCTGGATATGACAGATGGTGTATAAGCCTGAAATCCTGAGCATTTTTCTTTTCCACAAGACCAATAGGGGACACTCTAAATGTAGGTGTAGGAGGAAATGGGAATGGGCCACCAAGACGACCTGCCTCTAGTTCTTTTTTTATCTTTTGTTTGATAATATTTGGATATGATCTTGCAGATTTTAGATTTTTTGACATTGTAAGCCTCCTTGGACCAGAATAATGAATGGGAAAACCATATTTAAAACCATTTATAATCTGCGTCTTTTCTATAGACGGGTACAAATCAGCTTCTTTCTCCAATTGACTTAAATTAACAGGGGTTTTAGCTAGTGTAAATGCAGTTTCCAGATTGTTTGATGGCTGCTCATGTTCTTCTAAAAGGACGGCCTCTTCCGTAGGGGCTTTGACCTCTACCCATGGGTTTTTGAAAGCGAAAGGAACCCTGATTGTTATTCAAATGCTGTGAAGCATAGTTTTGGTTTAGATGTGGGCATTTTGTTTTGGGATGTGCTGTTGAATTGCAGGCTGCACATGCATGTTTGAATTTGCATGCACTTCGTGAGCATAGGCCAAAATTGAAGTCATTGCAAGTGAATGAGGATGTTAGAGGCTTGACAGCAGATGTTTGACTTGGCGGTGATGGAGAATTAGCTGCCGACATGATACGCAACCATAACTCATTATTCAAAGTGCCCCAAGGCAATCGAGTTTGGGGGTTAGCTTGACGGAGACGAAATTGTTCGTCGTAACTTTTCCAGGCTGTGGTGGCAAAATGTTTACTTGCGTCACGAATCACGGACATGTATTTGAATAATTCTATGCCCTTCTCTGGATACTTTGTGCATATTATGCTGGCATAAATGATAAAAGCATCGGTCCATTCATCAATGGACCTCACTGTTTGCTTGGTTGTCTTTGGTCTGGCTTCAATGCCACCCTTCTCATTTATATATAATGTGCTGCCAGAACAGATATCAGACAGCTCAGTAGACCCCTTCAATAAGAGAGCCAGATTGACGTATTGCCAGTTTAAAATTTTATCTCTAAGCAGTTTCGGAATATGGGCCGTAATGTCATCTCCACCACACCTTATTTCTTCAATTTCAGGCATGTCCAAAGAGCTTTTTGTTAGGTTTAAACCTTGAAAGATAGTATCAAAATGAATAATTCCAGAGGGTGTGGTCTGATTACCTTCTAGATTTCCAATTTCTCCAGAATCCATGGCCCCCAAGTTTATTACATCAGGCGTTTCTTCCTCTAAATTCGGCCTTTTGGTGGCTTTGTCCATTTCATCATCCACTCTTGGACGCTTCCTTAAAGCTTTCCCTTTTCCTCTGCCAGGCATAGTTGAGCAATAGCAAGGATGCAGGTAGATTTGTTTAGAACTTTGAAGAAGGTGTGCTTATTCTTTCGAAGGAATATTGGAAAGGAAGCTGCTAACAATTGCAATTCAATATATCCCTCTCAGAATGACCTTCACCTAACTAGAAATAGATTGGGTGAATTCCTAACAAAAATCAATTTGGTATATCCCTCTCAGAATGACCTTTATCTATCTGAAAATAGCTTGGGTGAATTCCAGAAATTCCCAGTAACTATAAATAGCATTTAGAGGGGAAAATAGGCTAATTTAAAGAAAACAGCTGGCTTGCAAAAATAAACATTGAATACAGGTAATATCTGTATTCTGATTTATTATAATTATACATTTAGCACCACATGAAAATGATGGATGGATTACATGCTATTTTACATCCTTTCCAACAGAATTTCAGTCATATAAGGACAGTGGGAACTTCAAGTTGATAATGAAAGGCTGTTGCAATTGGAACCCATTTGCGATTAAAAACATTTCCACCTTTAGTAGGAATTGAACCCTGGACTGCTAGATCAGTACACAAGGGCTTACCCCACTGAGCTACTGGGGCTCAGCATAAAACAAACCATAAGCCTTGAGCTTTAAGTAGACCCTAAAATCAGCATGCACATTTTACATATAGATCCTTCTTCAATTTCTGTTCTCCTATTTTCCAGATTTTGTGGATTATACTTACAAAAAGGAAAAACTCTGATCAGGATCTGAATGTGCAGGCTGATCTTCCTTTCCTTTTGCCCATACCATTAGGGTATTATTCAGATGATGCCAATAATACATACTTTTGTGTGTAACTGTAGTCAGCTCACAATATCTCAAAGTTGGTGTTCATCTCAAACTACTGAAATCTCAAAGTAAATTTTCTGGTCCCAGAAAATTTACTTTGAGATACCACTAGTTTGAGATAACAGTAGTTGAAATGTAAAGAATAGAAATTGCCCAAACTTACTCTGTAATAAAATATTGTACTTTGAGATATCAGAGTTTGAGATAATGAGACTCAATTGTATATCATAATAGTGTTCCATTGCCTCAGTATTGCTTAAGATTTCTATGCTGAGAATTTCAAAATATTGTACATAGTGATTAACAATGGCTGGAATAGCTGGAAATGTATTTGTCTGTGCTAGTTTTACGCACATTATTAGATGTATTTTTCTAGAAGTTCAATTTAGCTTTAGATTTTGATAAGCACATATATGAATATGGTAAAAATTCTCTGTTTTGGGACAGATAAGTATGGTCAAACCTAGATCAGTACAGACCCAGATCAGTCTGATCAACTGTTTGCCATTCCATATGCATCTTTTGGACACATAACTGCATTGTAAAATCAAACTTCTGTTTTTAGGACAATTACAGTATTTTATCATATGACGTCGCATCTGAGAGTGTAATAAAGCCATGCATTAAAAACGATAATCAGCTAGTTGATTAAATATGCAAATTACGTCATAACGTTATGTGTTGACGTCCATAAAAACATGTTTTCTAATGGAAAAATCGTTAGTTTTAGTGCAAAATTTGCTAATAAAATGGGATTTTAGTGTCATATGATAAATAGAATCTTGCATTCGTGCTCCTGTATTACTGAATTTATTAAACTTGTTGGGAAAAATTGATAAGATGCTCGACATAGCCTCCCATCTTATCTTTTTCCCCAACTTGTTTAATAAATTCAATAAAATATGAGCACTCATGTAAGATCCTCTGTTTAGATGTCCCAAGTTTTAGAATTTTTATTGTAAATGCCAGTGAAAAGGAAGTTTCTAGATCTGTACCTTATTAACTAGTTTCTGTGTTCTGAGTATGTAAGTCTATCCTTTTTGTTGTACAGCTTTGGTAATCTTGTCAGTTAAACTGAATACCTTCTGAAGTTGCAGCTAAATTTTGATAATATGGCTCATTCTTCCAATGGCTATACAATATGAAGTGATATTGTTACCTTAACCATAGTTCAGCAAAACAATGCCAATGTTTATTTATGAATCCACCTAGAGGCTAGCCCGTGAGCACATAATGTTAGTACAACTGTTGATACAACACGGAGTCAACATTCTCCAAACATTATATGACCAGTAGGATACAGATTCAGATATCACAAAACCAGGCATTTTGCTGGCCACTCATTTGTGTTCAACTGTAAATTGTCTTTTAACCCTATTGCACTCAGAATGGCCAAAACTCTATGGAGTTTTGGCTGTTCTGAGTGCAATAGGGTTAAAGCTATGAAACTAATCAAACTATCACATTATATGTTGTATATAATTTATTGAGCCACTTGATCAGCTTTTGTACTTTTATATTTGTACACCTTGTTCATGGTATATTTTTTATAGTGATGTATATATGGTATTGTAGTCAAAGAGCTCCAGATAATTTTGAGATTTTGAGGATAATCCTGGGATTATTTCCTGTGGCATGGCAAATTGGGGCTACTAATACTGCTCTGAGGAGAGGTCAGAACTACAATCTTATATGGAGCATAAACATAAAATTCAACCATGGGTTGCAGATCAAATTTGATCTTAATGATTTAAGTATCCTCTGTTTAAGGTAGTTGGATACTGAATAGAAATATATTGGCGGGGCATTCAAACCATAAATCATTTGGATAAGAAAAAAAAATCACCGTTTTGTTTTCTTAAAAACATTTTTTTGTATTTCTACATACTTTTTTTTACACATTTTCCATTAAAATTCATATCTCTACCATTTTCCCTTGTACTAACCAATTAATATGTCAGTAGCAGTATGGTTGGTATATTAGTAACAGTATGGTTGAAATATGAGCCGGGACACAACAAAACCAACAAAGTGGCATGTGCACCCAGTGAAGACTCAAATCAGCCTGGGCATCCCCCTGTCCTGATCAGTCTTTGCTTTCGGCATGGAGGTAGCTTAGAACCTCAGCTACCCTTTATGCGCACAGCAATGACTGGTCAGACTGGGCGAATGCCCAGGCCTACCTGAGTCTTCCCTGGGCGCATATGCCACTTTGTTGGTTTTCTCGTGTTGCGGCTCATATAATGCAAAACTGTACTTAAGAGGCTCAGAAGACCAGTGATACAGTGACAGAAGGATTTCTGAAGAAGTTGGGATCAGGAACCAGATAAGAAGGATACTGAAGATAGTTCAAAGATATTTTTTCTGATTTCTCAACGAAAAATATTATGTGATCTCTCATTAGAACCATCTTGAAGGGGTCACAACATTTTATGTTTTATGGAGAAATACTGCATGGAAAGCTATCCCTAAATTATTCTGCTTACCCCTTCTTACATGGAGCAGTGCTTAACTTCTTCCTTCAGATTCCAGCAATGATTCTCAAGGTGTATATTAGCTGAAGACTATTTGTCTCAATTGTGTTACATACTTCAATCAGTTTATCAGACTCCTTCTTGGGACAAGCAATCTCAGATATTCTCAAATCATATGCTCCAATGAGAATTATGATTAAAATTCCATCTTATCTGGAGCTCAGAACAGTGATGCCTTGTTGATGATACTTAATGATTAAATTATATTGCATGCATTGTTAGTTATGCTTCTGTAATTTATATCCGTGTCTCAAAAAGATCACCTCAGCACCAAGATACACACCAAGCCTATACCTGTCCACCTTTTGAAAAGATCATGCGAGAAAGCGTGGATATTTTCATTTTCAACAGACTTTTCAAGCAAAGCTGTGCATGCTCTGAAGGTCATAACAATCTCCATGGGGTAGCTGTTTGAAAATTGTATACTGTTTAAAGTGTAACTATTCTAAGCCTGCCCAGGAATAGTGTGGTTAGGTTAGCTGACCGTCCCAACATAACCATAGCTGTTTACTGTAAATAGGGAGATTTGGGGCAAAATGGCAGTGTCGTCCAAAATATGTAGACACTAAATATAGTCACTATTTATGGGGTGAGTTGACAGGTATGACCAAGTCTGCCAAGTATCAGCAATATCAAAATATCGGCAATATCAAAGGCTTACCATAACTAGATGGCCGCTGCCAGCATGTCGAGCCCACTGGCGCTTTGACAGTAGTGAAAATGCTTTTTCATGAAAGTAGATCACAGCGACCTAGTTTTGTTGTAGGTGACCTGGAGTGATAAGGTGCATGCACTGATGAAGTTTCAAAGTTCTGGCGACTATGAAAAGAAAGATATGGGGCTGACCTAAAAAACTACATATGTGGTACTTTTTCGTGAAAGTAGGTCACAGCAACCTAATTTTGTTGGAGGTGATTTGATTTTTGATTTGATACTTAACGTCCACGGTAAACAACTAAGGTCATGTCGGGACGGTCAGTTAACCTAACCACACTATTCCTGGGCAGGCTTAGATCTCCTAAGCGGTTAACCAGTACTAAGTGCACATACTTTCGCCAGTAACTGACAACTGCCCTTCTTGAATCAGCGGAAGGAGAAACGAAAGTATTTGGCCAGACCGGGATTCGAACCCAGGACCTCTGACTTACTAGTCAGGTGCCCTACCGATTGCGCTACCCGGCCCGGCTTGTTGGAGGTGACCTGGAGTGGTAAGGTGGAGGTGACCTGGAGTGGTAAGGTGCATGCACTGATGGAGTTTCAATGATTTGGGGCCTATGAAAAGGGAGATAAGGGGCTGCAGACGAAAACTAAATATGTGGTACTTTTTCGTGAAAGTAGGTCACAGTGACCTAGTTTTGTTGGAGGTGACCTGGAGTGATAAGGTGCATGCACTGATGAAGTTTCAATGTTCTGAGGCCAAGGAAAAGAAAGATATGGGGCTGACTTAGAAAACTAAATATGTGGTACTTTTACGTGAAAGTAGGTCACAGTGACCTAGTTTTGTTGGAGGTGACCTGGAGTGGTAAGATGCATGCACTGATGAAGTTTAAATGTTCTGGGGCTTATGAGAAGGGAGATATGGGGCTGACCTAGAAAACTAAATATGTGGTCCTTTTTCATGAAAGTAGGTCTCAGCGACCTAGTTTTGTTGGAGGTCACCTGGAGTGGTAAGGTACATGCACTGATGAAGTTTCAATGTTCTGGAGCTTATGAGAAGGGAGATATGGGGCTGACTTAGAAAACTAAATATGTGGTACTTTTACGTGAAAGTAGGTCACAGTGACCTAGTTTTGTTGGTGGTGACCTTGAGTGGTAAGGTGCATGTACGGATGAAGTTTTAATGTTCTGTGGCCTACGAAAAGGGAGATATGGGGCTGCAGAAGAAAACTAAATATGTGGTACTTTTACGTGAAAGTAGGTCACAGTGACCTAGTTTTGTGGAAGCCAATTAGCATTTTAGTGGGGCATATTGTGATGAAGTTTCAAGGTCCTAGGGTCTATCAAACTCAAGATATGGCTCCGGACGGACGGACTCACCAACACCAAACGGGCGACTATGTCTGGCTGACCGCAAGCCCGCTCGACAAAAAAGCTAAGTATTGGGATAGACAGGTCCACAGGGACTTGTAACAATTCATATTAATATACAAAAGAGACTTATTATTCTATACCCTAGACAAGGGGAACATAGACAAAAAAATAAATATTTTATCCCCACTATTTCTACGCTTGAAGAAGAGGTCCACAGGGACTTGTAACAATTCATATTAATGTACAAAAGAGACTTATAATTCTATACCCTAGACAAGGGGAACATAGACAAAAAATAAATATTTTATCCCCACTATTTCTACGCTTGAAGAAGAGGTTCACAGGGACTTGTTACAATTCATATTAATATACAAAAGAGACTTATTATTCTATACCCTAGACAAGGGGAACAGAGACAAAAAATAAATATTTTATCCCCACTATGTCTGTGCTTGAAGAAGAGTACAAAACTCTTCCGATTGTGCTAACTCTCAGTTTCAAATCGAGAAAAAATATTAATCTTCAAAAAATAAACAAGTTTACTGCCAAAAAATCATATAATCGTTACTTCTTGCCCTTAGAAATACTGCTACTCTCATTCATAGGTCAATGTCATTAAGTTGTTCCTGTCACCGAATGTAAACAAACCGTGTCCAGCCAAAATAAACAACATCTACCAGCTTGCCGCAACAAAATGCTAACATAGACAATTGATCGTGGAGGTAAGTTACCTTTTTATCACAAAAACACGTCGTATTCCACCTATATAAACTCACAGTAGTCATTTTATTCCGAAATCACATCGCTGTTTTTCCACTGGCTCCCATCTTATTTAATACTGTCACGTGACGAGTCCGCAGCAAAACCCATATGATTGGATAAAATTAATTTCACAAGGCTTCCCCATTGCCAGATCGAGGATATTTGTTGCGGAGTTGTCAGGTGACCGTGTCAAGAAATATGGAAGCCAGTGAACAAGACAGCGATGTTTTCTCGGAATGAAATGACTACAGTGAGTTTATGTAGGTGGAATACGACTTTTTTTTGTGTTGAAAAGCTAGGATACCTCCACGTTCAATTGTTGATGTTCACATTTTGTTGCGGTAAGTTGGTAGATGTTATTTATTTGGGCTGAACACGGTTTGTTTACATTCGATGACAGGAACAACTTTACCTATTTTTAGGGGAGTAGCGGTATTTCTAAGGACAAGAAGCAATGGTTATATGATTATTTTGCATTAAACTTGTTTACATTTTGAAGATTAATATTTTTAGCTCACCTGAGCCGAAGGCTCAGAGGTGAGCTTATAGGATGGGAGTCGAGCCGTCGTCAGTCCGTGGGTGCGTGGGTTAGTGGATGCGTCAACAATTTCAAACATAAATATCTCGGAGACCAGTTGGCCGATCGCAATCAAATTTTATCTGAAGCATCATTTGGGTTGGGGAAAGGCTGCATAAGGTTTTGGTGCAGATCAGCTCAGAACTCTGGTTTCCATGGCAACAGATAGCCCCCATAGGGTTATAATGGGGAAAATGGCGTCATCATGTTTTCTCGACTGTTTTTGATTAGATCCTTATCATATTTGCAGGTAATGATGACATACACAAGAGCTTGGATGAGTTCGAAATTTGGCCGCATTCGAGCACAGACAACCGAGTTAGCTGCCCTTGAGCGTTTGAAAAAAATCCCATAGGCTTATAATGGGGAAAATGGCGTCATCACGTTTTCTCAACTGTTTTTGCTTAAATCCTTATCATACTTGCAGGTAATGATGACATACATAAGAGCTTGGATGAGTTTGAAATTTGGCCGGATTCGAGCATAGACTACGGAGTTAGCTGCTCTTGAGCGTTTGAAAAAAATCCCATAGTGTTATAATGGAGAAAACAACGTCATCACATATTTTTAGAAAAACTTTGTCATCGCTCTATTGCCTACATTTCTCAACGGATTTTAAAATAACTTCACACAAATGTAGGGCATGACAATATCTCGAGCAAGTTCCACTTTCAGGATGCTGCGCCCAAGGTCAAGGTCACTGTGGCTTTTTTTTAGAAAAACTTTGTCAGCGCTCTAGCACCTACATTTCTCAATGGATTTTAAAATAACTTCATACAAATGTAGGGCATGACAATATCTCGAGCAAGTTCGACTTTCAGGGTGCTGTGCCCAAGGTCAAGGTCACTGTGGCTATTTTTAGAAAAACTTTGTCATCGCCTTAGCACCTTCATTTCTCCATGGATTTTAAAATAGCTTGACACAAATGTAGGGTATGACAATATCTCAAGCAACTTCGACTTCCAGGGTGCTGCGCTCAAGGTCAAGGTGGCTATTTTTAGAAAAACTTTGTCAGCGCTCTAGCGTCTACATTTCTTAATGGATTTTAAAATAAATTCACACAAATGTAGGGCATGACAATATCTCAAGCAAGTTCGACTTTCATGGTGCTGTGCCCAAGGTCAAGGTCACTGTGGCTATTTTTAGAAAAACTTTGTCATCGCCCTAGCACCTTCATTTCTCCATGGATTTTGAAATAACTTGACACAAATGTAGGGTATGACAATATCTCAAGCAAGTTTGACTTTATGGATGCTGTGCCCAAGGTCAAGGTCTTTGTGGCTATTTTTAGAAAAACTTTGTCATCGCTCTAGCACCTACATTTCTCAACGGATTCTAAAATAAATTCACACAAATGTACATGTAGGGCATGACAATATCTCGAGCAAGTTTGACTTTCAGGGTGCTGCAATTAAGGTTTTTGATTAGATCCTTATCATACTTGCAGGTAATGATGACATACATAAGAGCTTGGATGAGTTCGAAATTTGGCCAGATTCGAGCACAGACTACGGAGTTAGCTGCCCTTGAGCGTTTGAAAAAAAATCCCATAGTCTTATAATGGAGAAAACAACGTCATCACATTTCCATTTTTCATCGGATCCTCTTCATACTTGCAGGTAATGAGGATATGCATAAAAGCTTGGATTAAATCTAACTACTGTCTCACCACTGACTATGGAGTACCTGCCCTGAGCATCCAAAAAATCAATGTCGCCACTTTTTCTTGGTTTCTACTGATCCGATCCTTTTCAAACTTGCAGGTAATAAGGAAATGCATAATATCTTAAACAAGTTCAAATTTTGGCCAGATCAGGCCAACCACTACGAAGTTAGCTGCCCTTGACAGCTCTGTCTATTGTGCTCTTGATCAGATACTTTTTTAAACTTGCATATATTAAATGAGGGCATACATAATGTTTTGGATGAGTTTAATTTTCAGCCTGATTGGACCACTGACTGTGGAGTTAGCTGCCCTTGAGCATCTTAAATATCCCTATAGGTTTACAATGTCTCTCAGGTGAGCAATTGTTGCCCTTTGGGCTACTTGTTTCTCGATGTGAAACTGAGAATTAGCACAATCAAAAGAGTTTTGTACTCTTTTTTTCAAGCGTAGTTACAAGTCCCTGTGGACAGGTCTAAGCAAACAGTGCAGACCCAGATCAGACTGCTCCTTAGGAGCAGTTTGATCAGGGTCTTCACTGTTTGTCAGTCCATCCGAACTTTTGAACGCATTACTATAATGAAACCAAACTTCAATTTTAGGTCAGTTACAGTAATTATATTAGGGCTCTCAATTCATCAGTCCTAAGTGTTAAATGTCAGTGTACTATAGTGTTGCACAAACCAGAATGGTCAGTGGGAGACAACTGATGAGAAGGTTTGTTCTGCTTTGAGTAGTTTCCTATTGTTTGGTTTCATAGAGGTGAAGTAACAATTTTGATATAGGTTTCCATAACTGATATCCACATGGCCACAGCAAGCTATCATACCGATATTACAAGTATGGGGAAATGATGCTCTACACGGAGCTCTCAGAAACACACCATTTTACTAACTTCTTGATGACTTGACATGAAACAGGAGGAAAATTCTCAGGAACTGACACAATTCAATCCCAGAGCCAACCTAAGACACCATGTGGAAAAGAGACTACACAAAATTAGTCACCACCAAAGAAAACACCAGCAGTAGCCATTTCCCATGTATGTGGTCAACGGGCTAGCCTGAACAGTACAAAGCCTGAAAACTCCCCGAGAAAGGATTTTGACAACTACAGATATATGACATCTTTATGTCTATGTACAGTACAGTCCAACCTGTATTAAGCAAGCACCTAAGGGATAATCAAAATCTGCTTGCTTAAGACAGGTGCTTGCTTAATACAGGTACATTTCAATGTATTTGCCTGCTTTGGGAACTGAATACATGCATGCTTAATACAGGTTGCTTAATAGAGGTGGCCACTAAGACAGGTTTTACTGTACTTGATTCTGATCAAGATCTCAGCGGTTTCATTAAATACAAAAGACGAGTTTATATATAAAAATTCTATAGTTTAATACATGTATGTCTGGCAGTGGAGCATGTATGTTCAAATCTCTCCTGGAACTTATTTGAGCCGCGACACAACAAAACCAACATAATGGTTGTGAGCAAGGTGCAGACTCAGATCAGCCTGGGCATCCACCCAGTCTGATCAGGCTCTTTGCTAAGCGCTTAAAGGGTAGTTAAGGGTCTAAGCTACCTCCATGCGGACATCAAAGACTCTGATCAGACTGGGTGGATGCCCGGCTGATCTTAGTCTGCGCTGGGTGCGCAACCACTTTGTTGGTTTTCTCGTGTCGCAGCTCATTTAATAAATGCAGGGTGCACATAACAACAAAACTACAGAGTTTCCAACAAAATAAGATACACAGTGATAAAACAGTATAAAAAGTAAACGTAAAAGTATTTTCTCGCTCTACACATATATTGTGTTTTGTTTGAAAATATATGCTAGGTTCCCAATCACTGTCATAAAATGCAGCTATATGGTACTTTTACCCTGGCAGAAGAAAGACACATTTTAAGGCTTTTATTTTGTATGAGTCAAGTGTAGTATTATGCACTATCATATACATCTTGAATAAGCAGATACTGTATTAATCCTATTAAACTCCTCAGGGGCAATGCATTTTACGAAAGATGGTTGGTTGATTTGATGCTTAACGTCCACGGTAAACAACTAAGGTCATGTCGGGACGGTCAGTTAACCTAACCACACTATTCCTGGGCAGGCTTAGACCTCCTAAGCGGTTAACCAGTACTAAGTGCACATACTTTCGCCAGTAACTGACAACTGCCCTTCTTGAATCAGCGGAAGGAGAAACGAAAGTATGTGGCCAGACCGTGATTCGAACCCAGGACCTCTGACTTACGAGTCAGGTGCCCTACCGATTGCGCTACCCGGCCCGGCTTTACGAAAGAAGCTGGGTATTAATCGATTGTCTAAGCCACTGGGTATTAATCGATTGTCTAAGCCACTGCCAAAGTACCTCTGATAAACAAGATTAACCCTATTGCACTCAGAAAGGCCAAAACTCTATAGAGTTTTGGCCTTTCAGAGTGCAATAGGGTTAAGATGAATAGGTATATTTTCGGTGGAAGTAATTCTACGGTCTTTGCCTCCCTTCTCAGTAGCAGTAGGGGTCAAATCTTAGAGAAAAGAATTTGCCTTTCTTTTAAGAGTAGATTCCTTTCAAAAAAGCTAACTCATCCAGAGAAGCAAACAAGAATTCATGCAAGTTAATATAACGTTATTTGCGGAAAACAAGCAGGGAGTGTTTATTACAGCAGGGGCATTTATAAGGATTAATATGGTAATCTGTCTTGGCAAACAATGTCTTAGCAAACAATTGACCCATATCAGACTGCTTTGGAGAATCAGTCTGATCAGGGTCATTCATATCTCCTGATGGGAAAGATAGTCTAATACAAATTCGAATACGGTGGGAGTATTCATTCTCGGAATATAGAAATGGCTTAGGCATCTAATGTTTAGGGTAAATATCATGGTAAAAAAATCTTCAACCACATTTCCCTGAAAGGTGCATGTGTATACCATCATGTTTTTTTCCACCAGTTTTACAAATGGAAAGTTTTCATGTTTTACTTTTTGCTTCCCTGGGCAAAGAAGCCCTTCCAAAACTGGGTCCACTCTTGAATGGAAGAATTTGCTCCTAGTGGAGCAAATTCTTTCTTTTAAGAGATGAACCCCATTGGGGAGGCAAAAATGAAAAAGACGGTTGCTTCCCCTGAAAGTGTATCCATTCACCTTAATACATTTCATTTAATATAAAGTTATGCAACACATATAGTATCTAGGGTTTAATTTCTGACCCTCCATGTGACAGCAATAGTACTATGAATGGAAGTTGTAAGGTACCAAGTTATTATAATGCCAGTGAAAATAAAGGAAGCTGTAAAGTACCAAGTTATTATAATGCCAGTGAAAATAAAGTTGTAAGGTACCAAGTTATTATAATGCCAGTGAAAATAAAGGAAGCTGTAAAGTACCAAGTTATTATAATGCCAGTGAAAATAAAGGAAGTTGTAAGGTACCAAGTTATTATAATGCCAGTGAAAATAAAGGAAGTTGTAAGGTACCAAGTTATTATAATGCCAGTGAAAATAAAGGAAGCTGTAAGGTACCAAGTTATTATAATGCCAGTGAAAATAAAGGAAGCTGTAAAGTACAAGTTAATATAATGCCAGTGAAAATAAAGGAAGCTGTAAAGTACAAGTTATTATAATGCCAGTGAAAATAAAGGAAGCTGTAAAGTACCAAGTTATTATAATGCCAGTGAAAATAAAGGAAGCTGTAAAGTACCAAGTTATTATAATGCCAGTGAAAATAAAGTTGTAAGGTACCAAGTTATTATAATGCCAGTGAAAATAAAGGAAGCTGTAAAGTACCAAGTTATTATAATGCCAGTGAAAATAAAGGAAGTTGTAAGGTACCAAGTTATTATAATGCCAGTGAAAATAAAGGAAGTTGTAAGGTACCAAGTTATTATAATGCCAGTGAAAATAAAGGAAGCTGTAAGGTACCAAGTTATTATAATGCCAGTGAAAATAAAGGAAGTTGTAAGGTACCAAGTTATTATAGTACCTGTGAAATTAAAGGCCCTTGAAAAAAAAAATTAACACACATACTAAAGCACATGCATAGTAAAATGTAACAAACTGAACCAGTTAACTTTGAGACTGTCTGAGCAGTGTAAAGGAATACTGCACCTACCCAGAACAGTCTTTAGCCTGCACTGGTGCCATTTTCTGTGGGTTTGTGTATGCTTACTAAAATATTCGTAATTCAATCACAGTCTGGTAAATGTGCAATTCCATTCACACCTGGAAATTTATAAGTCAAGCTTCTGCAAACTGTTCCAGATGATAAAACCATGCTCAGAGCTCCAGATAAGAGGGGGTATTGAGGATAATTCAAAGATAATTATTCTTATTTCTCAACGAAAACATATTTTGTGACCCCTCATTAGAACCGTCTTGGCAAGACCGTTCTAATGAGGGGTCACAAGATATGATTTAATGGAGAAATATGGAAAATTATCCCTAAATTATCCTTGATACCCCTTCTTACCTAGAGCTCTGGGTTTTTGTGCACAATTTGTGCTACAATGTTTGCTTTGAGGTACAAGAACCAGGGGAGTTATCACCTGCAAGCAGGCTAACTGAAATTTTTGGTTTGGCCACTTTCAGTACTTTTGTGATAACTCTACCAGTTTATCTTTTACAAACACTGAATTTTGTACTTTTCCAAAAGGTTGAATTTTTAATCAACTCCCACCCTTACCAGATTGTACTTTCCAAAAGGTTGAATTTTTAATCAACTCCCACCCTTACCAGAAAGCATTGTTAGCCTTTGAAGTTTGTTAAGAGGTCAACTCTTTAAGTGTTTTACAACTTTATAACCAAATACACTGATATTTTTTGTCGAAAAAATGTGAGAAGCTTTTGCAGTGCAAAAGTTTGTCACATTTTTTTCAACAAAAAATATTGGAGCATTTGAGATACTTAAGTTTGAAATTTTAACGAAATGTTAAGTAATGGTGTAGTTAGTTTTGAACAACTGGGCCCAGGTGTGGAGAAACTAAACATGCTCTGACCCAACTTACAATGTGCACAGGTTGAGCTGAGCATACATGATTTGCATAGGCCTTTAGGCTACATTCAGATTTCTTACAACTCTGTGCTTGCTAAAGGTACAAGGATTCATAATGGAATGAATCCTTTCATTTAAGAGCTGACCCCAATTAGAAGGGTATTTACAAAAGGCAGATTTGCTTGCCCTGAAAGTGTATCCATCACCTTAAATGCATTAATAGAATATAATCTCTCTTGCAGACCAGAGGACCAATGGTCCTGTAGCTCACCTGACACATGGTCCTGGTATTTATAAATGTATATAGCACCAGGGCAGGGGCAGATAACCCCCTCCCTTGGGGATTAATGTTGAGTCCCAATTCTATATACCAAGCCACAAGGTCACTGGGCCTTTGGTTCTGGACAAAGATTTCTGAAGGGTTTTTATCATATATGGGTGTGGTGGCCATCATGTTCATGTGGCCATGACCATCTGAACAAACTTTGATTCCTTTGACCCAGTACTAAAGCTCCATATGAAATACAGTAATCATTTGTATAAACTATGATGGGCCTGAGTGCCCAATGCTACACACTGGTACCAAGTTTCAAGGTTATAGGCCTTTCGGTTCTCGAGAAAAAGACGTTTGAAGAGTTTTTACCATATATGGGCATGGTGGCCATCTCGGTCAAGTGACCAAGACCATCTGAACAAACTATGGTTCCTCTATGCCGGTGAAGCTCCATATGAAATATGGCTTCAACTGACCCCAGTGGTCGCTGAGAAGATGTTTGAAAATGTTGACGGGTGACAGAATCTCAATTACCTTGTACAAAAGTCAAAGAATGACCTTGACCTTTAACGACAAAATATCTTTATCTGGCCATTCAGTTAACCATATATACCAAATATTGTACCTCATACTTAAATAGTTTCTGAAAAATCCACTGTTTAAGCATTTTCCCATATAAAAGCCTACATAACGTACCAAAGTTGACAGTGTCATAAATTAGGTCAAGGTCAATGCACGATCATTTGTATAAACTATGATTGGCCTGAGTGCCCAAAGCTACATACCAAGTTTCAAGGTCATACGCCTTTTGGTTCTGGAGAAGATTTTCGAAGGGTTTTTACCATATACGGGCATGGCGGCCATCTTGGTCAAGACCCCCGAGAACAAACTTTTACTCCCCGATCACACTTAGACTCCATATGAAATTTTGATTCAATCAGGCCAGTGGTTTCAGAGGAGAAGATGTTTTGAAAATCTTGATGACAGACAGAACGACAAAATGACCTTGACCTTCAGTGACACAATATCTTCATCTGGTCATTTAGTTGACCATATATACAGTCAAACCTGCTCATGTGGTCACCTCTATTAAGGGATCACCTGTCTTAAGCAGCCACATTTTCTGGGTCCCTCGAACCGAAATACAGTGCAACTGAACCTGTATTAAGGGGTCACCTGTCTTAAGCAGCCAATTTTTGTCCTTCCCTTGGGTGACCCCTTAAGACAGGTTTCACTGTACCTCATATTGTACCTAAGACTTAAATAGTTTCTGAGAAATCCACTGTATAAGCCTTTTCCCATATAAAAGCCTAACGTACCAAAGTTGACCATGTTGTAAATTAGGTCAAGGTCAACACAAGGTCATCATTTGTATAAACTATGATGGGCCCGCATGCCCAATGCTACATACCAAGTTTCAAGTTCATAGGCCTTTTGGTTCTGGAGAAGATTTTCGAAGGGTCTTTACCATATATGGGCATGGCGGCTATCTTGGTCATGTGACCCAGACCCCAGGTATTAACTTTAGTTCTCCCATCCCACTGAGACACCGTGTGAAATTTGGCTTCAATGTCCCCTGTGGTTTCAGAGGAGAAAATGTTTGAAAATCTTGATGACGGACAGATCGACAAAATGACCTTGACCTTCAGTGACATAATATCTTCATCTGGTCATTTAGTTGACCATATATACCAAATATTATACCTTAGACTTAAATAGTTTCTGAGAAATCCGCTATATAAGCTTTTTCCCATATAAAAGCCTAACATACCAAAGTTGACCATGTCGTAAATTAGGTCAAGGTCAACACAAGGTCATCATTTGTACAAACTGTGATGGGCCCGCATGCCCAATGCTACATACCAAGTTTCAAGGTCATTAGCCTTTTGATTCTGGAGAAGAAGATTTTCGATAGTTTTTTACCATATATGGGCATGGCGGCCATCTTGGTCATGTGACCAAGACCCCGGGTATAAACTTTCGTCCCCCCATCCCACTGAGACTCCATATGAAATTTGGCTTCAATCTCCCCAGTGGTTTCAGAGGAGATGTTTGAAAATCTTGACGACGGATGGTCCGAAAGAATGACCTTGACCTTTACTGACATAATATCTTCATCTGGTAATTAGTCGACCATGTATACAACATATTGTACCTTAGACTTAAATAGTTTCTGAGAAATCCACTGTTTAAGCATTTTCCCTTATAAAAGCCTAACGTACCAAAGTTGACCATGCCGTAAATTAGGTCAAGGTCAACGCAAGGTCATGATTTGTACAAACTATGATGGGCCCGCATGCCCGATGATACATACCAAGTTTCAAGGTCATAGGCCTTTTGGTTCTGGAGAAGAAAATTTTAAAAGGGTTTTTATTATATATAGGCGTGGCGGCCATCTTGGTCATGTGACCCAGATACCCCGAACAAACTTTCGTTCCCCCAACCCATGGAGGCTTCATATGAAATTTGGCTTCAATCGGCCCAGTGGTTTCAGAGGAGAAGATGTTTGAAAATCTTGAAGACGGATGGTCGGACGGAATGACCTTGACCTTTAGTGACATAATATCTTCATCTGGTCATTTAGTCGACCATGTATACCAAGTATTAAACCTTAGACTTAAATAGTTTCCGAGAAATCCACTGTTTAAGCGTTTTTCCATATAAAAGCCTTATGTACCAAAGTTGACCATGCCGTAAATTAGGTCAAGGTCATCGCAAGGTCATGATTTGTATAAACTATGATGGGCCCGCATGTCCAATGCTACATACCAAGTTTCAAGGTCATAGGCCTTTTGGTTCTGGAGAAGAAAATTTTTGAAGTTTTTTACCATATATGGGCGTGGCGGCCATCTTGGTCATGTGACCCAGATACCCCGAACAAACTTTCGTTCCCCCAACCCATGGAGGCTCCATATGAAATTTGACTTCAATCTCCCAAGTGGTTTCAGAGGAGAAGATGTTTGAAAATCTTGAAGACGGATGGTCCGACGAAATGACCTTGACCTTCAGTGACACAATATCTTCATCTGGTCATTTAGTCGACCACGTATACCAAGTATTAAACCTTAGACTTAAATAGTTTTCGAGAAATCCACTGTTTAAGCGTTTTTCCATATAAAAGCCTAACGTACCAAAGTTGACCAAGCCGTAAATTAGGTCAAGGTCATCGCAAGGTCATGATTTGTACAAACTATGATGCGCCCGCATGCCCGATGCTACATACCAAGTTTCAAGGTCATAGGCCTTTTGGTTCTGGAGAAGATTTTTGAAGGGTTTTTACCATATATGGGCGTGGCGGCCATCTTGGTCATGTGACCAAGATACCCGGAACAAACTTTCGTTCCCCCGACCTAGGTAGGCTCCACATGAAATATGGCTTCAATCGGCCCAGTGGTTTCAGGGGAGAAGATGTTTGAAAATGTTGACGGACGATGGACGACGGACAGACGGACGGCGGATGCCTGGCTATACTATAAGCTCACCTATGAGCCTAAAGGCTCAGGTGAGCTAAAAAACATACAAATCTTAATATAAATGTGGTGATAAAATTAAAGTCTCCCTAACAAAGCATCCTAACAATAATTTTCACTATTAATTTCTCACTGAGGGCTAATGATGATATTGAGTATACCACATGGACCAGCCATGCTTGAGAGTAGTTTGACCGCATGTAGAGCTGCAGATTGAACAGAATTTTGGAGAGGATTTTTCAAGAGTCATTGGTAGGTTTTCTCATTTCAATTTGGGTAGTAACACCTTTTGTATCGTTGCCCTGTGCCTAAAGCCCCAGCCATTGACCCGCAAGGTGTTTGGGTGATGCAGTTGCTAGCAAAGCTAACTGCAAAATCCACTAGCGGGCAGTAACCTTATATTAATGTCTGTGATTTTAAGGACAGGACTTTGATAAAACCCATCCTTAATTTTTGGGGGGACAAATGAAACATCAAAATTCCACCTCCATAATTCTGTGTTAAGGTGTATGGGTACAGCCCCATGCTTTTCCTCCGTTTTTAAAAAAGGAGACAACTTTTGTAACTTTCTGTTTGCTTCCCTAGATGATGAAACCCTTCCAAAAGGAAATCCACTCTTAAAAGAAAGAATTTGCTCCATTAGGAGCAAATTCTTTCTTTTAATAGTTGACCACCATTGAGAAGGGAGTCAAAAGTGAAACTGGTTGAGTTGCTTCACCTGAAAGTGTACCCATTCACTTCAACCAGAGCTCTTTACATAGCAGCTTCAGTGCTCAAGATAAGAAGGGGTAACAGGGATAATTCAAAGATAATTTTTCTTATTTCTCAACGAAAATGTATGTTGTGACCCCTCATTAGAACAGTCTTAGCGAGACGGTTCTAATGATACAGAGGGTGGACAGAAGTGTTCGTTAAATCGTGACGTTACCATTGACTTTAATGCATTTTTTGTTTTAGCGCAAAAAATATTGTGAGAAAAGTATAATAGATATTTACCTGAAAATTATACCAATGTCTAGCTACATTATCTGTGCAATATTATTACACTTCTTGCTTTCCTGGTATCTATAGTTTCTAGTTGGCACGCCTTTAACCTCAATAAGGTATTTTCTTGCAGTAAATTTTGCTAACGTCACCATTGACGTCAATGGAAACAGGGTTTTCTAAAAGTTTATGCGATCTTTAAAGAATCACAACTTTGCAACTAAAGATCGCAAAAGTATAAAAATAGTTTGTATATTGCATAAATCATTTAACTACACATTAGTATAATTTTCATGATGATATATTTTGTGCTTCTCATATAATTAATTTTTCAGCAAAAGTGGAAATGCACTAAAGTTAACGGCAACGTCACGATTTAACAAACACTTTTGTCCACTCTCTGTAGGTCACAACATATGTTTTTTATGGAAAAATATGGAAAATTATCCCAATATTATTCCTGTTACCCCTCCTTATCTGTCGCACTGTTAAGCTGATCACAATTTCCTATAACTGTAAAATATCATTTTCTGGAGGTCAGCTTGATTCCTCTAAGCCATATTTATCTTGTAGTAAAGTCACAGTTGGCTTTCTTGCACTGGAAAACATAAAACAAAGTAAATTTAAGCCCTGCATATGAACAACCATATACAGTAGAACTTCATTGGCTTGAACAGGCTTGGGGCCATGAAAATTAGTTCAAGCCAAAGGTAGTTCTAGCCATCCAGGTTTAGTTTCTATATAAAGTGACCTCTACGGACCAAGGAAAGAGTTCTGGTCAGCTCTAAATAATGCCCCACTTTCATAAAATGCAACACCCCCGGGGCATTGAATAGGGTTTAATACAGTAATCAATTATCAAACAGCAGTAGCTCTGCAACAAAGCAGGCATCTCTCAGTTTGGTTTTGATTAGTAGATGGTTTGTGTTTTTTTTTTCCAATTCGGTCTTCAGGAAGGTTTTCAAAATATCAACTTTTGCCAAGACATGATGAAAATTAGAATTTTAAGTATAACTTGCACACATTACACCATTGCCTACGAGTTACAGCTGATGAATATGACATTTCACTCACTTTAATCAGAATTAACAGGGGAAAATACATAATGGTTGTAATACTTAAGATTTTTAAAGTCCTAGTTTGCATAATGTCTGCATCATAATGTGCTTAAGTATTGGGAAACCAAAAATAATTGATTCTCCATTTGTACAAAATGGAAAATTAATCATTTTAGGTATCCCAAAGTTTTGGTACATTGCAGTACTTCTGACTAGAAGCGAGAATCTCTATCATGTGTTTGCTGTTACTGGAGGGCAGACACTGACAAAGTGTAATCAGTTTTATGTTTGAAATACTATATAACATATTCTAACAAGTAGCCCAAAGGGCAACAATTGCTCACCTGAGAGACATTGTAAACCTATAGGGATATTTAAGATGCTCAAGGGCAGCTAACTCCACAGTCAGTGGTCCAATCAGGCTGAAAATTAAACTCATCCAAAACATTATGTATGCCCTCATTTAATATATGCAAGTTTAAAAAGTATCCGATCAAGAGCAGAATAGACAGAGCTGTCAAGGGCAGCTAACTTCCCAGTGGTTGGCCTGATCTGGCCAAAAATTTAAACTTGTTTAAGATATTATGCATTTCCTCATTATCTGCAAGTTTGAAAAGGATCAGATCAGTAGAAACCAAGAAAAAGTGGCGACATTGATTTTTTGGATGCTCAGGGCAGGTACTCCATAGTCAGTGGTGGGATCTAGCCGAAATGCTAACTAATCCAAGCTTTTATGCATATCTTCATGACCTGCAAGTATGAAGAGGATCCGATGAAAAATGAAAATGTGACGAGTTGTTTTCTCCATTATAAGACTATGGGATTTTTTCAAACGCTCAAGGGCAGCTAACTCCGTAGTCTGTGCTCGAATCCGGCCAAATTTTGAACTCATCCAAGCTCTTATGTATGTCATCATTACCTGCAAGTATGATAAGGATCTAATCAAAAACCTTGATTGCAGCACCCTAAAAGTCAAAACTTGCTCGAGATATTGTCATCCCCTACATTTGTGTGAATTTATTTTAAAATCCGTTGAGAAATGCAGGTGCTAGAGCCATGACAAAGTTTTTCTAAAAATAGCCACAGTGACCTTGACCTTGGGCACAGCATCCTGAAAGTCGAACTTGCTTGAGATATTGTCATACCCTACATTTGTGTCAAGTTACTTCAAAATCCATGGAGAAATGAAGGTGCTAGGGCGATGACAAAGTTTTTCTAAAAATAGCCACAGTGACCTTGACCTTTGGCACAGCACCCTGAAAGTCGAACTTGCTCGAGATATTGTCATGCCCTACATTTGTGTGAATTTATTTTAAAATCCATCGAGAAATGTAGGTGCTAGAGTGCTGACAAAGTTTTTCTAAAAATAGCCACAGTGACCTTGACCTTGGGTGCAGCACCCTGGAAGTCAAACTTGTTTGAGATATTGTCATGCCCTATATTTGTGTGAAGTTGATTTAAAATCCGTTGAGAAATGTAGGCGCTAGAGGGATGACCAAGTTTTTACTAAAAATAGCCACAGTGACCTTGACCTTGGGTGCAGCACCCTGAAAGTCAAACTTGCTCGAGATATTGTCAAGCCCTACATTTGTGTGAATTTATTTTAAAATCTGCTTAGAAATGTAGGTGCTAGAGCGTTGACAAAGATTTTCTAAAAATAGCCACAGTGACCTTGACCTTGGGCGCAGCATCCTGAAAGTCAAAGTTGCTCGAGCTATTGTCATGCCCCACATTTGTGTGAAGTTATTTTAAAATCTGCTGAGAAATGTAGGTGCTAGAGCGCTGACAAAGATTTTCTAAAAATGGCCACAGTGACCTTGACCTTGGGCACAGCATCCTGAAAGTCGAACTTGCTCGAGATATTGTCATGCCCTACATTTGTGTGAATTTATTTTAAAATCTGCTGAGAAATGTAGGTGCTAGAGCGCTGACAAAGTTTTTCTAAAAATAGCCACAGTGACCTTGACCTTGGGTGCAGCATCCTGAAAGTCGAACTTGCTCGAGATATTGTCATGCCCTACATTTGTGTGAAGTAATTTTAAAATCTGCTGAGAAATGTAGGTGCTAGAGCGCTGACAAAGTTTTTCTAAAAATAGCCACAGTGACCTTGACCTTGGGCGCAGCATCCTGAAAGTCGAACTTGCTCGAGATATTGTCACGCCCTACATTTGTGTGAAGTTATTTTAAAATCCGTTGAGAAATGTAGGCAATAGAGCGATGACAAAGTTTTTCTAAAAATATGTGATGACGTTGTTTTCTCCATTATAACACTATGGGATTTTTTTCAAACGCTCAAGGGCAGCTAACTCCGTAGTCTGTGCTCGAATCCGGCCAAATTTCGAACTCATCCAAGCTCTTATGTATGTCATCATTACCTGCAAGTATGATAAGGATCTAAGCAAAAACAGTTGAGAAAACGTGATGACGCCATTTTCCCCATTATAACCCTATGGGATTTTTTTCAAACGCTAAAGGGCAGCTAACTCCGTAGTCTGTGCTTGAATCCGGCCAAATTTCGAACTCATCCAAGCTCTTGTGTATGTCATCATTACCTGCAAGTATGATAAGGATCTAATCAAAAACAGTCGAGAAAACGTGATGACGCCGTTTTCCCCATTATAACCCTATGGGGGCTATCTGTTGCCATGGAAACCAGAGTTCTGAGCTGATCAGCACCAAAACCTAATGCAGCCTTTCCCCCACCCAAATGATGCTTCACAGTGCTGGAAACGGCCAGTGGCCCAGTGGCCAAATGCTCCTAATTTTTGTTTCGGGCCACCAGAAATCTCCAAAATATTACCTTTAGTGGCCCAAATTTATCTTTCTGGCAATACTAAATAAATGGGAACTTACGGTAGTGGATAATTTGGGCCACTGAAAGTTAGGCCTGTTAAGCTTTTGGGCCACCACATAAATTTTGCGAGTTTCCAGCACTGCTTCAGATAAAATTTGATTGGGATCGGCCCACTAGTCTCTGAGATATTTATGTTTGAAAGTGTTGACGTACGTACGGACCCACGGACGGACGACGGCTTGACTCCCATCCTATAAGCTCACCTTTGAGCCTTTGGCTCAGGTGAGCTAAAAACTGTACAGTTTTATTCATGGTTCCGTCTTTATTTTGAAAGCCATAATGCTTCCAAATCGATGACGTAAAGCTGGCTGGTGATTTGAATGTGTGAATAATCTACATTTTTGGAAAATATTGCCAATACAGTATCTTTGTTTCTTCAGTTTTCAATTTACAAAGTAGGACTGACCAATAGTGGTGTTCCGACCTCTACAGCAAATAAAAACATTAAGTCTATGCGCAGGCACCCAATGAGCAGACTTGAACCGAAATTAGGAAATGGTGAACTGTGAACAGACTCTTAATACAGTCCAACCTGTATTTAGCAAACACCTAAGGGAAAGTTAAAATCTGCTTGCTTAAGACAGGTGCTTGCTTAATACAGGTACATTGCATGTATTTGCCTATTTTGGGAACTGAATACAGGCTTGCTTAATACAGGTTGCTTGCTTAATAGAGGTGGTCACAAAGACAGGTTTTACTGTACAATCTGATGAAATGTTTTGCAAAAATGTTGATCATCTTTTTTGGTGATGAATTAAGAAATCCACCAAGCTTCCAACACTCCCTAAGCTTTGTATAATCTCATAATTTGGAGCTATTTCCCATACACACCTTCCTCCTCTTATTATCTTGTATTTCCCCTGGATTGATAAATCTACGACAGTAGATCCTGAGCGTGATAAGTTAGTGTCTGCCAGTGGTCCCTCGTCACATATGAGATCAAGATGCTTCCACAGATCTTGGAATTCCTGAGTAGAAGTAATCAAATATATGAGCCGCGACATGACAAAACCAACAATGTGGCATGTGTGCCTGCAAAGACTCAGATCAGCCTGGGCATCAGACCAGTCTGATCAGTCTTTGCTATACACTTAAAGGGTAGCTAAGGGTCCAAGCTAGCTCCATGCAGATGCCCAGGCTGATCTGAGTCTTTGCTGGGCACACATGCCACTTTGTTGGTTTTGACATGTCGCAGCTCAGTTATGATGGTGAAACATGACATGAAATTTCATTACATGATAGAAGTTTGTCAAGCTACTCATTTTAATACTATTTTGGAAATAACATTATTGACCATCATGCCATGACAACTAAAGTCATTGAGACGATTCTACACAGTCATACAAGGAGATTGAGCATTTAATGCTTGTGTGCATTCCTTCATACCGTTGCTGTTGTTCGTTGTTGTTTTATTGTTTTAGGCACACGGTAAACAGCTATGGTCATGGCGGGACGGTCAGTTACCCTAACCACACTATTCCTGTGTAGGCTTAGACCTCCTGAGAGGTTAACCAATACTAAGTGCACATACTTTCGCCAGTAAACTGACAACTGCCCTTCTTGAATCATAGGGAGGAGAAACGAAAGTATGTGGCTGGACCAGGTATCGAACCCAGGAACTCTGGCTCTTGAGTCAGACGCACTACCGACTGCGCTATGCGGCTCGGCCCTTCATACTGTAGTTTACCTAAAAAACAAAATGCTTTGATTTTCTATGAACCCAAACCTAGCATTACAAAGGGACTGTAAGGTATGTACCATCAATTTTTCCCTGTACCCTCACCTTTATTACTGCAACTAAGAATTAAGCATTCTTTCATGGGTGAAATGTGCGGATAGAAAAATCTGCCACAAGAATCAATTTTTGGCATCATAAGCTAAGCTCTAGATCAAAGGGAGTATCTGATGGATAACTTTTCTTAATTCTCACTGAAACCATATGTCATGACCCCTCATCTGAACTGTCTTGATGAGACAGTTCAGATGAGGGATCATCACATGTTTTTATGCAGAATTAACAAAAATGATCCCAAATTATATCACCAAAAACTCCCTATTATCTACAGCTCTGTAATAAGGCTTGCTGAGTGATGCCAAACAGTTCTCCTTGGTAAATGAGTCTCCTGACTGCACCTCACACTCATGGTAAATACTTTTTCTTGTGTAACTTTTGATTTACAATGTCTGATTTTAAAATGCAAAACTTGATAAAATGCATATGTTTTAGCATTTGAAGGGTTTCAATGTCTATGTCAAACAGAAGGGATTTAACGTAAGAATTAGGAGCAAGGTTAAAACCACGGAAATCCTTGTCTGAAAAGAAACTGTTGCCCACCCAAATTCAATATTAACAGAATGCTACCAACATGCAGAGCCTATTAAATTTTATTGAGGAGTTTCCATGCAGAAGTCTTCTGACTTTGGACAAGCTCATTCATTCTGTGAAAGAGTGGTTTACATGAATATATACTGTAATGTACCTAAATTTTGGGACACTTAAAATAATTAATTTTCCATTTGGAACAAATGGAAAATTAATTATTTTAGGTGTCCCAATACTTATGCACATTACGGAACATTGATTCAGCAAACGGAGCTGTGCCTGACAAAATGTTATTTTTATCATCAACCGGTTAAAGATTAACAGCCTACAGATGCACACATTTTTGAGGGAATATTACCTTGATTAGTACTTACATCAACAGAAAGACTACTCCTGGTATTGGAGACATTAGCACTTGTAAGAGCAATTGGTCCATTACATTGCCTTGCTAGTTCTATCATGAACCTGTGGTTCGGAATGCGTATTCCTACAAGTCTAGTTCCTGGATTTAGGTTGGGATTCAGGTCAGCTGACCGCTCTAAGACCACTGTTACTGGTCCAGGTAGTAGGTCAGCTAACAGGCCTTTAGGAACACTAACTTTACTCCATCTGTGAATAATATAAAAAAATATATACTTTTATGGCATATATATATATCTTTCCAAATGTGGCTGTAGAATTTAAATTTACACAAACATTCTAATGTCCCATTGACAGACAGTGCAAACCCAGATCAGACACTGCAGAGTGTGACATCAGATCAGGGTCTATACCGGATTAATGTATTTGCCAACCCTTTACACAATGTTTCCGCAACCTGCAAAATTCCTGAATTTCTCCCTGAATAGTCAAACCTGTTCTAAAGAGCATCTGTGAATAAAGACCGCCTATGTCTATGGAGACAACTTCAACAGCTACCAGAACGTAGAAAATGAGCACATTTGAAACCGTGAAAAGAGACCACCTGCCAATAAGCACCACTATTTGGGGCTTCCTTATGTGGTCTATGTACACAGGTTTGACTGTATATGTTAGCATTTCAATATTGCATGCTGTGAATTTTCATGAAGAAAAATAAATAATCACAAACAAAACTTAGTTTCACAGTACAACTAAACTAACCTGTAAATATCATCAACCGTAGCCACACTGATAGCTATAGGTTTAGCTGTATCTCTCTGTTTGATATTATATATCCTGTCTACAGCTTCACTGTCCTGAGCCAGGCCTGCTATACCATAGATAGTGTCAGTAGGGACAGCTATTATCTGACCATTCAGGAGACTTTCTGCAGCTTGATTAACCTGGCCTGGCTCAACTGAAAAACAGAGTTCTATACTGAACAAAAAATGAAATGTTACATCAATATTCAATTTTTGTTTTTGTCAGAAACACTTCATTCAAATTTCAAAATTTAAGCAAGGCTATAAACTTGCCAGGTATTCATACCAACAGATGCAGACACACTACCAAACAGTTTTAAGTTTATTTTAGATTCTGTGCATCCCATGAAGTTGAGAATTTTAAGCATAAATGTATGTAATGTTTCTTTTTTGTTTACTTTTGATTATGTGAATCTTTAGAACTGGTGCAATTTCCAACTCAGGAGAAAAACACATTTGATTTAATTCTCACTTCTATTCCTGGTCAATTTCAAGAAATACATTCCCCAGACATAGTGATCATAATGTGATCTCAGGATTAGAACACTGACAATTTACATCCCCCTAAAAAAGAACCTCAGAGGAAAGTGTTTTTGTACCAAAAGGGAGATTTTGAATTCATGAGGAAAGAAGCATCAGAATTTGCAAAAGATAGGTTCCTTAATTGTTTACTTGGCAAATCGCTCAGTTCAGGAAAACTTTGACTTGATAACTTCCTTTATTCAAGAGTCTGCCAGACTGAGAGGTACAGATATGCTGCATATCTGCTTATTTTACGCATGCAAAATTGCTGGATACTCAATTTATTTCCATAATTTGCGTATCGATATGCAAAGTGTGTTTTCGCTCATCCAATTATTCCCAATTTCATGGTGTATCGGATTATCAGTTTGTTTACAATCAATGCTAGCTAGACTGTCACCGTGCTTTCTGTAAATTCGCACCAAGACTGTCACCCCTTAGGGGTCCTACTAAACACTGCTAAGACACCACAAAGACACCAAAAAACCACAAAGACACCACAAAGACACACAAAGACACCACAAAGACACACAAAGACACCACAAAGATACCACAAGGACCCACAAAGACAGCTAATACTATGAAATACTACTTCACAAATAATTTTTATCATTAAATTTGATAGAATTCACCCTGTTTTACTTAGTAGTCATACAATGTACATAGAGACAAAGACAGTACGCGGACACTCACGGTCACTCAATAGATCTAATACTAGGAAATACAAGTTTACAAATGATTATTATCATCATATCTTGAAAAAAATTCTTTTTCTTTCTATTACAACCTGGATATTTGTAACTCGCCTCTCAGCTGGCCACGTCTAGCTCATTGTTTTCAAAAGAGACACGAGATCTTGGAGGCAAGATACATGTTTATTATGTTGAAAATGTCCCAAAATATTGGACGATCAAATCATCATTTATCATCGAATAAATCCTATGAAGGTTGTGGAGAATAAGTCCTGCAATTAAAATGAACAATTATAAATAACTTATCAATCATGTTTATAATTGAATTCATCAAATATCTGCGAAAGTTCAACTTCTGCCAATATCTGCAAATTCACTGGCATGCGAAATTCAACATTGTCGCTATTTAACATTAGCAGCAATTATACAGCGACAACTGCTGAATCGCAAAACTGCAGAACTTCCCAATCATTCCCACATGACCCATTTGTGAAATAGAGATAAAACAATTAAATGCATTAGGTAATGACGACTTAAGATCTATTTACATTTCATATATACATGTGCGCATTACTGATTATCAAGTCTAACTACACAAGCCTAATTTGCACTTTCCACGCAAATCTGTCATAACTAAACTTATACATTGATAATGCGTTTATTGTACGCCCTGATTTGTTGCAAATACGCAAATACGCATATATTTGCGTCAATAACCTATAAACAAAATGTGAAACGAATAAAACTTGATCCTTAGTAATGCTATCACATTTGTATATCACAAATTATAAAAGACAATTCTAAATACATGTAAATTGAAGAAAACAATGCTATTTTCTTCATTCAACTAAATAGTGTTAAGAACACAGAAATTACACTGACAAAACCTCGTCCCACGGTCACTCTGCTAATTATACTAAAATAGCAAGCTCGCCATGATATAGTTTTCCATGATTGCCACCCGAAAACCATGAAATGAATCGAGCCATTTTGAACAACAAAAGTGACAATCAAAAGAGGCTTATCAGCATTTAAACTGTACTTTGAATACAGTCAACCACCTTAATAAAGAAATACTGTTTAATCAAATGCACTTAAAGCATCTGAATTTAACCTGTGATCCACTGCTATCTTCTGAAACCCTTATTTAAAATATAACCTGTTACTGATAAAAACTTGAATATTATGCTTACCAGACTATGGGCCCGAACCTTTCACACAAAGCCGCTCACCACTCAGCCATGTAGCTCTATGTGCTCTTCATGCTGAAATGCAATTAACATGTTAAGTGCAATGTGAATTTAGTAGTTAATGTAGTGAAAAGGGAAAATTGCAGTTTCTGGAATTTAGCTAAATTGTCTCTATTTTCTAAAGTACAAAAATACAAAAAGGATCAAAAGCTGATAATTTCACCAGTTCTACTAAATACTACTGTAACTACATACCTTGGATAACTTGGATTTTCAAACTATTATATAAATGTATAAAGTTTCAAAGCTTCAGAAGAGAGATGCTAACACAAAGGCTTCCAACTGTGAACTGACTAAACTGGCCAAAGTAATCTCACAGCCTACAACAGGTGAGTGAGTAATAACTGTAAAACATGTACACTAGAAGAAAGCAATTTGACCTTCTTAACTATAGGTATATTGTAAAAGATGGAATGGACCACTTGGCTTGGATTAGAGCCACCACAGATAATTATGCAAAAATGATTTAACAGTTTCAAAGATACACATACAAAAGTCATACAGTATCAGCACTATGCTGACAATATTAAAATCTTAAAACACACAAAATTCACACCAGTTACACCCTCCCCCTGCTCCCAAAATGACGTCCCGTCATTTGTACTGATTCTAAAGAGAATCACTAATGCCTTTAACTACAGCACTAATGATTTTGGGATCCAGATCAAGTTCTGCACAAGACGACACAAAGTTCTGCAACATAAGACTCTGTTTTGTTATACTCATGCAGTATTCACCAGACTCTTGCCATCCTGGTTTCTTTCTAGTCCTACTAGACCTTCTAGGGACAGTACCTGATGTTATATTTGAGCGCTCTTGTTCACTGTCCCTTGATATACCTGAATTTGATGAAGCACCAACTTCAATACCAGATGGCAATGAAGATTCAGTTTCTGTATTAATTTCCACTGGAATGTGGTCTCCAGTGTCTACAGAAAGATCTTCTACATGAATGCTTATATGATCTGGCTCTTGGGCGTCCCCAACAGCCATCAGATCAGTTTCCTCTAAACCACCCGCCGAACTGTCTGCGGAAGTGTCAGCTACAGAAGCAGCAACCTCTGTATTTCCCTCTTCAGGAACTAGTTCAGTAGTTGTTGTGACAACTACCACATCTTCATCTTCTTCTGTATCAGTGTCTCTGTTCTGACTTCTGTCTACCACTTCAATCTTTGGATCCCTTCTTTTTTCTGGGAGCAGGAACTGGTTTCCTTGGTTCGGTAAGTTCTACTGCACTCCTGTCTTCTTTAACACCGTTTTCCATCGGCTTTGGAATAGGTTTACTCTGAAATAAAGAACTATCTTGGAGGGCATTTCCAAGATGTAACAGATGATTTCTGTGTAAAACCTTCTCTATTCCCTCTCCATCCTCTCTTTTTACCTTATAAACGGGTATATCTGAATTTGGTTGTTCAGTAACAACATAAACTTCATCTGCCCATCTATCTGACAGTTTGTGTTTACCATCATGGACAAGTATCTTTATCAGAACTCTATCTCCTATTGCTAACTTTGCAGCCCTTGCTTTTAGATCGTAATACTTTTTCTGCTTACTCCTTGCTTTATCTGCGTTTTTATGTACAATATCAAAAGCTTCACTGATTTTACCTTGCAAATCTGTAATGTAGTCGGTATAAGACACATCTGAATTGTTGTTTGGATTAAGGCCGAAAGTAATATCAATGGGGAGACGCGGTTCCCTTCCGAAAAGTAGCATGTAGGGGGAATACCCAGTACTTTCGTGTTTTATGCAGTTGTAAGCTTGGACAAGGGGAGCAATATACTGTTTCCAATTTGTCTTTTTATCAGCTTCTAATGTACCCAGCATTGATATTAATGTGCGATTAAAGCGCTCGGTCATCCCGTTTCCAGCTGCGTGATAAATTGAAGTTCTGCTTTTATCTATCCCCATAAGCTGACATAATTCTTTTATGATGGAACTTTGAAAATTTGCACCCTGATCTGAATGAAGCCTTGCTGGTATGCCATAACGAACAATGAACTCATTGTATAAAGCATCTGCAGTAGTTTTTGCAGTTTGATTTCTGGTAGGGATAGCTACAGCAAACCTAGTAAAGTGGTCTGTAATTACTAGTACATTTGATATATTACCCTTTGATGGCTCAAGTGTCAGATAGTCTAGGCAGACTAGTTCTAAGGGATAAGTAGTTGCTATATTGACTAAAGGAGCTCTTACATCAGTCTTTGATTTTCTTTTTATGCATCTATCACAATTACTTATCCAGGTCTCCGTATCAGAAGTCATTCCCGGCCAAAAGAATCTATCACGTAAGAGTGATAGAGTCCTATCCTTATTTGGATGACCCATGTCATTGTGAAGACCTTTCAAAACCTGTTCTATAAAACAAGAAGGCAAGACCAGTTGATTTTTAGTCTCACATTCTGTTATTACTTCTCTATATAAAAGTCCTCTTATCATCTTTAAGCTACTAAAGCTTTTCAGCATCGCTGAATCTTCTCTTGTGTGAATGTTTTTCTTGTCAGGCTGCTTTCTGTCTTTCACAGCTCTGATCCAAAACCCTATACAGGTATCACTATTTTGCTGCCTTCTGATTTCTCGCATATCTTTTTGTGCCATAGGCTGACCTGGAAATTCAGTCACATCAAGAACATCAACAGACATTGACACGGTATGCCTACTTGGTGCAACTAAACAACCACAAATCGCCTTAACAGACTCACTAGAAATCTCACCTTTATCCTCATTTCCCGGATATCGGGACAAAATATCAGCATCAATATTGGCTGTTCCTGGTCTGTAAATGATATTAAAATCATAACAGGCTAAGGAAGATAGCCATCTGTGCCCAGTTGCATCTAGTTTTGCTTTGGACAATGCGTATGTGAGAGGATTATTGTCTGTTACAACAGTAAATTTGGTACCATACAAGTAATCATGTAATTTTTCTGTAATGGCCCATTTTAGAGCTAAAAACTCTAATTTGAATGCAGGATAATTCCTCTCAGATCTTTTCAGACCTCTACTAGCATAACATATTGGTCTAAGTTTACCCTCTTGTCTTTGATATAATACTGCACCGAGCCCATTATGGCTTGCATCTGTATGAATTTCAAAAGGAACATTATAATCAGCATAGCCTAAAACAGGTGGAGCTGATAAGGCAGCTTTTAATGTTTCAAATGCTTCTTGTTGCACTTTTTCCCATACAAATGGTTTGGCAGTTTTTACTTTCTTGCCATTTTTATAACTGGTATTGGGGTGTAAATCTGTCAATGGCTTCGAAATTTTCGAAAAGTCTTTGACAAACCTTCTGTAGTAACCTGCAAATGAAGTAAACTGCCTAACTTCTTCGGCATTTTTGGGTACAGGCCAGTTAATTACTTTGTCTATTTTATCAGGGTCTGCCTCTACCCCATTTTCAGACACTATGTGACCAACATATTTAACCTTTCTTTGTAAGAACTTGCATTTCTTAGGATTTAATTTCAGGTTGCAATCTTTAAGCCTACTTAAAACCATATCTAGGCGCCTTAAATGCTCGTCTAATGAATCTGAAAATATTATAAGATCATCAAGATAAATGGCACATATTTTCATGTTATAATCACCTAGACACTGTTCCATAAGGCGCTGATAAGTGGCCGGGGCGTTATTTAATCCAAAAGGGAGACGATTAAATTCCCAGAACCCCAATGGACCTACAGTGAAAGCAGTTCTACACTTATGTTCTTCCAGTACCTCGACCTGATGGTAGCCTGACTTCATATCGAGAACTGTAAAGTATTTGCTGCCCGACAAAGTATCTAAGATCTCCTCAATCCTAGGCAGAGCATAAGAGTCTTTGACAGTCCTTTTGTTTAATTGACGATAGTCTATGCACATTCTCAACTTACCGTCTTGTTTTCTGACTAAAACTACATTAGATGCCCATGGTGAGTGAGAAGGTCGAATAATTCCACTAGCAGACAACTGCTCTAAATGGGACCTAATTTCGTCAATCATTGCAGGTGGAATTCTCCTATGTCTCTGCTTAAAGGGTGTTTCATCAGTCAAATTTATGTGGTGTTTGACAAAAGAGCAATGTCCTATATCTGTATCACCTGTAGAAAAGATGTCTTCATGCTGAAGTAAAAGAGATTTTATCTTTTCCACCTCAGTATGAGATAAACCAACAGTTTCAAGTGAAATTTTATCAAACAATGACTCTGCTGTATCATTAGACTCTGAAACTTTGTAGTCCATATCTACCTGAACAGGTTGTAACTCACATAGTATTGTGTTCGGGGGAATTGTGAAAGTTGAAGTTGTCACATTTGTTATTTGTACTTCAATGATTCCATTTTGACCACATGCATACTGTATAACAGCTGGTGTAATATCAAAATCATCCGGGATAATGGAATCTTCTGTTTGAACTAACATTGCACACGTTGGATAAAAATCAAGCTCTTTACTTGCACGCCCTTGAATAGTTACTGTACTGTTTGCAGGTATTGTTACATTTTTTAACTCTGCACTCTTTATTATTGCAAGTTTGTTTTTGTTTCTCTTGAGCTCTTTTTCTCTTACTGCAATACACCTAAAGGCTAAATACCAAGGGGTATGAAGTGCAGCCTTTTGAAGAAAATTGTCACCTACCTCTTCTTTACAATAGTTTAAAAACTCTTTCAGAACATTTGTTCCGAGTAATATTGGTACAGTGCTATTGTATTCTGTATCTTTTACTACCAATAAAATACATCTTTGTACATGTTCATTTGGCAGTCCAACTGATTGTAAATCTACTTGTATATAGCCAAAATATGGCATAGTCTGACCATCTGCACACTCCAACTTCAGGAAATTGTCGAGCGGCATCAGCTCTAAATGACTAAAATGAGATTCGTAGAAACTTTTACAAATGGTACTTACACAACTTCCTGTATCAAGAAGTGCCTTTGTTTCTATATTATTTATAAATATACTTACCTCATTGCTACTGCCTACGATCTCAGATACTTTGGGGCATTTACCAACACCACCTACAGACCACCCCTGTCCATAGGTTTGAGTTAGTTTAAATGTTTCCTGCTGTGATCCATTCTACTAACAGGACACTGCCACTGATAATGGCCATACTGACGGCATCTGAAGCATAGAGGACCCCTATTAAAATTATCACCCTCATTATTGTATGCCTGGTTTTGATTAGGGTCTTGATTCTGACCATACCCTTGACTATTGTTGTAACTGTTTTGACTATTGTTATAACTATGCTGTTGCTGTCTTGCTTGATTTGCAAAATACTGATTGTTATTGTTAAAGTTTTGTGGTTGAATGTTTTGTTGACGTTGTCTACGTTTACCCCTGTTCCCCATATTATTATTGAAACTTGGAGGGGGTTGAACATTTTGATTGTTATACTGTCTATTTCTTGGACCTTGTGACCTGTTGTTATAGTAAGAGCTTTGACCTTGATTATTTGGCTGAATCTGGAAATCTGAGGGTGAATTGACCTTTTCCTCTAATTGCTTGACAGTACTTGTTAAAGACTGTAACATAGTTTTTATTTCCCTCATTTCACTATTATCTACTTTTTCTTCAGTTACAACATTACATTGTGCTTTACTTTCAGCTTTGGAAGCAGTAGATGTATGCAAATGGTCTTGTTCTAGCTTACGAACCTCAACTCTAAGTTTATCAAAATCTGTTACTTGTTCAAACTTATAACCTGAAATATCTTTTAAAGATGGTTTAAGGCCTTGCCAGAACATATTATGCAACATCTCATTCACTTTGCTAGGGTCAACTAAACGTCGCTCAACAGCACTGGACAAAATATCTTCCAGCCTGCAAGACCATTTAGTGACATCTTCATTTTCTTCTTGCTTGGCACTATAAAATTTTGCAAGAAGATTTTCTTTGGTATCTACTGCACCATACACACTCTCAAACTTATCAAGAATATCAGGGAAAGTGGCTCCAATACCCAAACGCCTAACTAAGTTAGATGCTTCACCACGCAGGGATCTTCTTATAGCCTGTGCCAATGCTTCAGGCTTATGAGTCTTTTCAAGAAGTAAACATTTAACCTCATATTTCCACTGGGCATACGTTGCCTCTCCCTTGACATTGTCGCCATAGAATAAAGATATTCTTGGCTGTTGCTGATATGTTGATGTCACAGAAGTAGCTGTTGTTGAAGCCGTACCAGGCTCAGTCTTAACATCAGACTCAGCACCGTATGCCTTCAACCAACTTTCCAGCGCTTCTGTAGAGTCAAATTTGGGCTTTATCTTTAATTTGTTTAAAGCCTCCACCAACTGTTTGCCTTCTTGCTCAGTTAAGTCTGACATATTGAATTTTATTCGAAGACAGACACACACACAAGAGAAGTAAACAACTCCTTTATTAAAATATTGGGCTAATAGAAAGAATGTTGATTTTAACCTATTGTGATCAAGAGAACACTAACTTGTTTATAAACACTTATTTGTTTATAAATACTATGTTACTTCAAAAGAAGCTATGTTGATTTTTTCTAGTGATCAACTTAACACTAACTTGTGTATAGTCTGATATCAACAGCACTCAAATATAACAGCGACAGAATACTGCCCTATTTTCTCAGAAATAACACAAAGTAATAAATAAAGACTGGCTTGACTGCATAATTTCTTTACTGGAAAAACAATTCAATTTTTTTATACATTGTAATAGCACATTCCACATACAAGTATAATGGCAGATGCAATGCATGGCAGAACCAATGTCTAAACATGAATGCTATCTCCTCATAATTGTATCCAGTTAACTACCACAAGGTATTACACTTGAAATATTTAGAGCTGTCAATGAAATTGTAATGTCACAGCATATTCTACACATGAGTATATTGATACAGGAAACATATATGGCAGAACCAATGTCTAAACATATTGTTCCTGTTCTCACCTCAATGTAGTCAACTGTAAAAATACAATGTATACTTAATCAAAGCATTCTCTGACTAAAACTGTATTTATCAAACGCCTAAGCCAGTATTTACTCAATACTTCACAAGGATGAATCCCATCTGTTAGTACACCAAATGAAATTTTCAAATTCCCATGATTTTTATTACTTTTTCTGAACTTTTTGAGATCTACACTAAATTTTGGGGCAGAGATTCTGTTTTGTTCATTTAAATCCCTAACTCTTAAATTTAATAAATCTATTTTAGACTCAAGTATTTTATCAGACTCCTTGAATTGCTCTCTTTCTATGTTGCCTTTAACATAATTCCATATGGACACTGAATAATATGGACATTCCAGAAAAACTACCTTAACTCTTTCTCCATAAGGCCTGCAAATTGACAAAATTCTTTGGCACTGACCTACAACTTGGTCTACTGTTAAGTCACTCAAATAAATACACCGCCCTGATTTATAAGTAAAATCACAGGTAAATGTCCACACAGCTAAAAGTATTTTCTTAAAACGATGAACATAATAATCTATATTCTGAGCTATAATATCAGCTGCCTGCCTGGTAGTCCTACCTCCTCTACTATTAAATAGTATTCTATCTTCTGTGACTGAGTCAGTAGGAACCCTCTGTAGATAACAGCCTTTACTGTCAGAGACAATAACTAAAGTTCTTGTTTGAGGTTGATCTGGGACAATTATAGGGTTTCTGGTGAGATAATTCTGAAAATCTCTACAACTCATAAGGTTTGAGAGTCAAATGCTACTAATTTAAATTTAACTTAAAAACAAACTAATGTATATAGAAGCACAAATCCCTCTTGTACTATAATATACTATTCTATACAAGAATACCTATGTTCAAATCAAACAAACAGCCCTACCTATTAACAATAGAGAAGAAACTATTCAATGCACTGTCTCTAAATGATTGTTGTGAACTATTGTGAACTGTTATGAACTATTGTGAACCGTTTTTAACTATTGCAGTGGAAACTAAACTTATTATTTAAACTATACTCTTGTTTAGTTTTGATACTAACTATAAGTATTAAGTTTCATTATCATTATCCACATTGGCTCTAAATGTTTACACTGAAACTATTTATGCAAAATAAATTGTCTTGTAATGACTGAATTGTAGGGACACAGAATTAATAAGATAAATAGCTAAATTCTTGCACTAGGATATTAAAGAATAAATTAAATAATTCTTTTAAACTTTACAGTTAATGAGAAACAATTCTGTCAACACTAAGTCCACATTTAACACATTTGGTCAAAGGGAAGTAATGCTATTAACACTGTGACGACTACACTGTCAATCTAACTAGGTCAAGCTGCTAAATTACCGTAATTACACACTGTGTTAGGACACAATTATCAATACTCTGCTGAACCGAAGTAAAATGATATACAATCTATCGGACAGACTAGGACTTACTGGGTACTCTACTGTGAGTTAGTAAGTAAGTTATGGCATGCATATTTATGTGAAATATTAATAAGTGATTTCTCTTTCAGTTTAACACAGTCTGACAAAAAAAAAATTAGGACACAACTGTTTGCTTCCTTTGGACTTTCTCTTCTACATGTAGTCTAAGGCAGTCTGACAAAAATTGGAACAAAATTGTTTGCTTTCTCACTTTTTGCAGAAAGATGATCTGCTTCACAGCCTTATCATTGCTGTTGCTGATTGTTTTATAGGTAACAGCTAAGCAGTAAAAATCCTGATCAGACTGCTCATCATATATACATGTGTTGTGTAAGCATTACACAGTTACGAAAGTTATACAGTGGGGGCTATGATCAGACTGCGCTAGTCTCTAACATTCAGACAGACTGTTCAATTCATTGCATGATCAGACCAGACCGAAACCATAATGCATGATCAAAATGACTGATCAAATGGGACATTTTTTTTTTTTTTCTAATTTAGACTTTTATAAATGAATTTGATAAATGAATTTTCATTTTAGCTCACCAATCTGTTGACAGTGGATATCAGTGGATCACCAAGCACTAAGCATGAAGACTGTTAAAACAGCAAGTCTATAAACACAATAAAATATGGCACTTCTGTAGCTAGAATGTACATCACAGTACTTTGACAGTATATTTGACTTTATGGCTCTTCAACACAGTTCAGAGTGATTACAATCCATCTGCACAGTCACAGAAGTTTCATTCATCGAAACGAACACAGGAATTATATTCAGCGATATTGTCCACAGAAACTTATATATGTACAATAACTCAGGTTATCACAGTCACAGATACCCCCGCAATGAGGCTATACTCAACAGTACTGAAACTGTCCAAAGAGTTAAAATAAATTGAATAAAACTGGCTTATTCACGTTGGGCGCCATTGTGACTGGTGTGAATTTTGTGTGTTTTAAGATTTTAATATTGTCAGCATAGTGCTGATACTGTATGACTTTTGTATGTGTATCTTTGAAACTGTTAAATCATTTTTGCATAATTATCTGTGGTGGCTCTAATCCAAGCCAAGTGGTCCATTCCATCTTTTACAATATACCTATAGTTAAGAAGGTCAAATTGCTTTCTTCTAGTGTACATGTTTTACAGTTATTACTCACTCACCTGTTGTAGGCTGTGAGATTACTTTGGCCAGTTTAGTCAGTTCACAGTTGGAAGCCTTTGTGTTAGCATCTCTCTTCTGAAGCTTTGAAACTTTATACATTTATATAATAGTTTGAAAATCCAAGTTATCCAAGGTATGTAGTTACAGTAGTATTTAGTAGAACTGGTGAAATTATCAGCTTTTGATCCTTTTTGTATTTTTGTACTTTAGAAAATAGAGACAATTTAGCTAAATTCCAGAAACTGCAATTTTCCCTTTTCACTACATTAACTACTAAATTCACATTGCACTTAACATGTTAATTGCATTTCAGCATGAAGAGCACATAGAGCTACATGGCTGAGTGGTGAGCGGCTTTGTGTGAAAGGTTCGGGCCCATAGTCTGGTAAGCATAATATTCAAGTTTTTATCAGTAACAGGTTATATTTTAAATAAGGGTTTCAGAAGATAGCAGTGGATCACAGGTTAAATTCAGATGCTTTAAGTGCATTTGATTAAACAGTATTTCTTTATTAAGGTGGTTGACTGTATTCAAAGTACAGTTTAAATGCTGATAAGCCTCTTTTGATTGTCACTTTTGTTGTTCAAAATGGCTCGATTCATTTCATGGTTTTCGGGTGGCAATCATGGAAAACTATATCATGGCGAGCTTGCTATTTTAGTATAATTAGCAGAGTGACCGTGGGACGAGGTTTTGTCAGTGTAATTTCTGTGTTCTTAACACTATTTAGTTGAATGAAGAAAATAGCATTGTTTTCTTCAATTTACATGTATTTAGAATTGTCTTTTATAATTTGTGATATACAAATGTGATAGCATTACTAAGGATCAAGTTTTATTCGTTTCACATTTTGTTTATAGGTTATTGACGCAAATATATGCGTATTTGCGTATTTGCAACAAATCAGGGCGTACAATAAACGCATTATCAATGTATAAGTTTAGTTATGACAGATTTGCGTGGAAAGTGCAAATTAGGCTTGTGTAGTTAGACTTGATAATCAGTAATGCGCACATGTATATATGAAATGTAAATAGATCTTAAGTCGTCATTACCTAATGCATTTAATTGTTTTATCTCTATTTCACAAATGGGTCATGTGGGAATGATTGGGAAGTTCTGCAGTTTTGCGATTCAGCAGTTGTCGCTGTATAATTGCTGCTAATGTTAAATAGCGACAATGTTGAATTTCGCATGCCAGTGAATTTGCAGATATTGGCAGAAGTTGAACTTTCGCAGATATTTGATGAATTCAATTATAAACATGATTGATAAGTTATTTATAATTGTTCATTTTAATTGCAGGACTTATTCTCCGCAACCTTCATAGGATTTATTCGATGATAAATGATGATTTGATCGTCCAATATTTTGGGACATTTTCAACATAATAAACATGTATCTTGCCTCCAAGATCTCGTGTCTCTTTTGAAAACAATGAGCTAGACGTGGCCAGCTGAGAGGCGAGTTACATATTAATTCTCAGTATTTAGTTTGGCGGCATAAATGGACGAAAATTCAGTAATGCATCATCATTAATCTAATAGATATAAGGTTTTCTGATTAGTTAATGATATAAGTTAAACCTTATTTTCTACTTTATGAAAGTATTCGCTACATTCGTTTACCATGCTATAACAATCTATTATTTTAAGGATCATCAGAAAGAGATCACTGTATTTTAGAGAGACAACCATGCTGAGATAATGCACCTCCTTCTAATAAGATTTTTTTTAGAATCTATGCATTCCATGTAAATTTACTAAATATGTAGAATGTGTGAGCATCGCAAATAAATACACCCGGAACTGGGACGAGGACCCTGCTTTCTTAGCCCCGTTTTTTTTTTTTCTTTTTAAAATAATTTTTATTTCCTTTTATTTGTTTTTTTTTTCTCATTCTTTTTATTCTACTCTTTTTTGTTTGTTTTTTCCTTTACTGTAAGAGAATCATCACAGGGTCCAGTCTGGGAGCTGGTGTAACTATTGATTGGCCAAATTTACGACAGGAAAAGACTTGCGCATTCATCAGGCTGTCATTGTGCATGCAGCGAAGAATTTGATTACTCTGTGTATGCCCACATTCTGGTAACAGTCTTCGCTAAGTAAAAAAACAAAGACCTCAGATAGATGCACAACTATTTTAAGACACACTGGATTATTTTATTTTTATTTATT
Organism: Ctena decussata; assembly: GCA_963989385.1. Lineage (NCBI taxonomy): Eukaryota > Metazoa > Mollusca > Bivalvia > Lucinida > Lucinidae > Ctena > Ctena decussata. The sequence continues at coordinate 82,897,113 of OZ022502.1, read as the reverse complement.
TATTTATTTATTTGCGTGTATTGATCATTTACCGATAAATCTCACCTATTAAAACCGTTCCGAATGACTATCAATAATCGATGCCGCGTGCCACAGATTAATCGACACGTGTGTATTTATTAATTAGGGGATAACTGTATTGAAAATTGTCATTTGGGTAGGTAAATCATCGGTTTTATGGTCGCAAATTTCGTTTTACGGCGACGCGCCAGCAGAGCCGTAAAACGCAATTTGCGACCATAAAACCGATGATTTACCTCCCAAATGACAATTTTCAATACAGTTATCCCCATTCTAATGCACTTTCCTACATTTTCACCTTTCATAATGTACTAGCTTGCACCCATTTCAAGAGCTGTCAGCAACGTAAAACCAACTGTCAGCCAATGAGAAGCGACGTTACTTAATGACGTCGGGTTTGCGACAGTATATCGCAGAATATACTGTCGCAAATTTTTAACCTTATCCAATCAGACGTCGCGTTATATTCGTAAGTGCATTAGAATAATCGTTAATCAATCCACAGCTGGCAGTACTTTCCTTTGAAGTTGCCAGTACTGATAAATCCTGATACATGTATTGTTATCATGTACAGTTATTATGTAGAGTTATCATGTACAGTTTTGAATAGACCAACCATTACAGAGCTGCAATTAAACAAACTTAGTGAACTCTGCTGTTTTTCTTTTAGCCACAGAAATATTCGTTAATGGTATTCATTGGACTCCCCTCGCTTAAAAGAGTCTCCACAACATTTTTAACCCATTAAATCATATGATTGCATTAGATTCGACTCAGAGGTTATTGATGGTTACCAACTTTTTGTTCAGAAAATGAGCACTGAATTAAGGCCATAGTATTACTCTGCCATTTTCATTTTGGCCTCCCTTCTCCATGGGGACAACTCTTGAAAGCAGGAATATACTCCTTGCTCCTTTAGGAGCAAATTCTTTCCTTAAAGAGTAGACCACTGGGAAGAGTTACATCATCCAGAGAAGCAAATTTCCCTCCAATGGCTAAATCCTAAACGGTAAGAAAGAATATGAATATAATTTTCCATCATTATCAGTGTCTTTGTGGTGCCTTTGTGGTTTCTTCAGACCTATTTCAGAGGAGTTTTGTTTTATACATGCTGCCGACAAAATATATTTGATACTCTCTTTTTGACAATGTATGTGCAAAGTATTATTGTGAAATACGAATAAGAATAAATCCACTTATTTAATATGAAGAATGTTTGTCGAGTATTTTTCATCTGTATAGCATATGTGTTTTTAGTTCATGTTTCATTTTTCATAAAACATACATTTTCATAAAAATATAAATAAATAAAAAATTAAATAATACAAAATCAATATATTTCGCCTTCGTACACCTTCGGGAGAAGCTTTCCGGATACCATCTATATCATAAACTATCAGAAAGAAGATATGAATATAATTTTCCATAATTTTCGGTGTCTTTGTAGTTTTTACAGCTCGACTGAGCTTCATTCTACAGGCCAAATGTATCTGATGCAGCATTTTTAAGATAATGTATGCCATAAGTGTTATTAAGAAACAAGAATAAATGCAATATTTTAATATTCAGATAGTTTTGTCGAACAATTTTCATTGCATATGTGTTTTAGTTCATGTGTGGAGTTTTCATAAAATATACATAGTTTTATGAAAATATATCTATTCTGCCATTGCAAACTTTTCAGTACAAGATTTAAAGCTAAGGTCCCTACCCTTAAAGATCAGCAAAAGCATGCAAATATATTTTTTCATAGTAATAGATGCCTTTGTGAGTCCTTGGGTGTCTTTGTGATGTCTTTCTGGTGTCTATGGGTGTCTTTGTGGTGTCTCTGTGTGTCTTTGTGGTGTCTTTGTGGTTTTTGGTGTCTTTGTGGTGTCCTAGCAGTGTTTAGTAGGACCGCCCCTTAGGGCATAAAAGATGTGTAAACCACTCTAATATTTTATGGTACGACAATGAGACAAATAGTATCCGCATTATTACCTCCATGTAAAGACATTAGGTATATGGTGTTGGGGTATACCATGCGACAACTTTAAATGGCACATGATTTAATTGGACTGTCTTAATATAAGAGAAGTTAGCTATAAATAGGCCAAAGTAAGTATGTGAATTGGAACTTTGAGTATTTACTAATAGCAGCTGAAATGTAATTATTTTGCAATGGGTAGATTGGTAGTTCTTGTATACAGGGTGTTAAGAAAGTTCGTAGACATTATTTAAACATTCACTGAAAGTTGAATAATGTTATGATTTTTGCAAAATTGTTACTGTTTTCCTATGGTCTGCTACGGAATTTCTGAGTAAATCTAAAGGGTACCCCCATTCTCAATTAAAGCTTTAAATTCTAGGGGATAGAGATAGAATCTGTATCAGTTTTTGTAAACACAGAGGCATTTTACAGATTTCTTTTATTCTCTTATTAGATTGTTTCTTACATCGATCAAAAACATTTGATCTGATTTTTTGCATTTCATTTTTTTGCAGGGTCACTCTTAACAAATTACTCCTTAGATTTAACTTCAAATTTATTTTCACTAAATTTTGCACTAAAACCTCTTTGTTTTTAAACAAATTACACATGAATATGAACTTGTTAAAGAAATTCTTATAAAATTTTAAAAACCGCTGTAATTTACAAATTGTATTGCCATTTAGATGCATATTTGTCGTAGAATTGCTAATTTTATCAATAAAATGGCAAAATTGGTCTTTTTGGTAGTCAAATCTTAAATACATGATAATTTGTAGATACACCATAAATATTTCGAAATTTTATTCTTGTCTCTCCTATCTCTAAAGCCCACGTCATGATATAAATGGTTTTATGTCAACTTTTGATTTCCAATTTTGTTTCAATTGGTAATTTATTACCCCCACCCCCTTTGAAAAATATTGATGTCTCGTGTGCTTTTTCATGTCAATAAATCATCTGTCAAAATGTGCATGTTGTATACAAAAATTTACAAACTGTTACTAACAAAATACTGTTTGGCACAGTCTTTATCATTTAAGTTAGTTTTAAAATGATTATTCACTTTGTAATGAGAATAAATAACAGCTTAAATATACCACACCCTTATATGTAAAATCAGTAATGAATGGTGGGCCAGTTTGATACCTTAGGTATGAACCACTAATTTTATTATATGGTAAAGTATGGCTGTAAAAGTTGTTACATGTGGCTATCTTGATACTAAATAGTTCTTGAAACCTGTAAAAACCTTTTAAGATTGATTGTTGTAATTTTTGAAGTTATAAGCAATACTATAACGTCTTCGAACTTTCTTTAACACCCTGTATATCTTAAGCTAAGCTACGCCAATGCTCAACTTACGATTACAGTTAGGGACCTTTAGAATGAATGAAAAACAATATGCCAGTACAACAAATGCAACACATTAAGTCTTTCAGGAGCTGAACACCCCCGGGCTAGCAATTTTTTATTAAGTATTACTGTAGCCAGGTCTGTTGCCACTAAAGCACATTCAGTCATGTCTATGATATGGTGTTGCTTTACTGAATTTCTTTGATTATTGTCACCAATTCAGTCTCACACTCAATCCTTACATGCCACAAATTACACAGGATCGGTAAATCATCGTACTGATAGTCTGCCATATTACGACGATTAAGCTAATAGCTGTTTCACTCGCTCATTTCGGCTAGGCACTTTTATAAAGTAAGCGTTTCATGACTGATTTAATTAAAATGTCTCCAAAAAGGCGGAATGAGCTGCGAAATGCCGCCAATTTAGATTTTGCCTCATTAATTAATATTTTAGGAGTGAAAATACTCAATACCAAAAAATAAAATCAGATTTACCCAATTAATTTTATTTTGATGCGTAAAATACCCAATGACCAGAAATATTATATAGGAACAGCTAGTACGAAAATCCTGAAATCAGGATTAATCCTGAAAACTTTCACCCATGCTAATAGGACCCTTAATTGGCTTCCTTAGACGTATGTCTACATGTTGGCAGCATGTCTACAGGATGTTTAAAGAGTCAGCAAACAAGAGACTGGTGCTTCCAGTCCTTGAGTATGGTAGTTCAGTTTGGGATCCCAAAAGTACACTTCTACAAGATGAACTTGAAAAAGTGCAGAAAAAGGAAGCTAGACTTGTAACAGGAAATTAAACCTATGAAATTGGTAAAATGACTGGCATTCTGGAGAAACTTAAGTGGGAATCTCTGAAAAAGAGGAGGAAAGACAGTAGATTCATAATGCCAATCAAATTTTAGCGACCATTTCATAATCTCCTGACTGGTTTTTGATACATTTCAGTGAGTGGTCAGAATTTCTCATCCGGGTAGTCTTGGCTACAGCTCAGACCTCTCCTTGGAGAATAGCCATGGCTACAGCTGAGCTACTGATGTTCTGTTGAGATTATAGGCAGGCTATAGCCAGGTGATAATCATAGGTGGTGGTATCATACCTGTGACCCCCAGGGTGGAAAATGAAAAGAAAAAAAAAAAAAAAAATTTCATTGTACCATTACGTATATACACGGTGACTCACTTCAGACCCAAACAACTGGCCCTCATCTCATTTACACCAAATATTATTGTAATTTACAGTCAGCGCAGAGCTGTTCTTGTTTCAGTAAATAGCAGGATAGTTATGCTTTCCAGAAAAGCAAAATACGTATCTAGGTCAGTTCGTTTTCCCATGGCACGCTTCAGTTGCAGAATTTGTGTTTACTCGGAAAAAATGTGACACTTTCTCAGACGGCCAATACGCATCACTAAACACCTCTTCTCGCACAAGCAGGGTATAAAAACAAGCTTGTATCAATAAAACAATGTTATTTCTAATTAAAATATGCAACTTGCCTCATCCAGCGTCCAAAAGATTCGATGATAAGCCTGAATTCATTGAGACAAACAGAAAGTAGGAAAACACGACATTCGTGTAGTACTCCTGTGTCAGCCAATCAGATGCTCGGTTCGGGGTCAACACACTTTGTGGTCGATGTGTTTTCCAAAGTGTGTCAAAATGAATTTGAAGCCTCTGAGCAAATCAAAGTGAGGTAAGTTGCATATTTTGATTTGAAGTAATATTGTTTCCTTGATGCATGCTATTTTTTATCCCCTGCTCATGCGGGAAGAGGTATTTAGTGATGCAAGTTGGCCGTCTGAAAAAGTGTCACATTTTTTTCCGAATAAACACATATTCCGCGACTGAAGCATTCTATGGGAAAACAAACAGACCTAGAAATATTTTTTTATGCTTTTCTGGAAAGCATAACTATCCAGCTATTCAATGAAACAGGAATCGTGTGCTGTTTGCAAAATAAAAATTCTATGAGGTGTGTGTTATTGTTTAACGTCCACGGTAAACAGCTATGGTCATGTCGGGATGGTCAGTTAACCTAGCCACACTATTCCTGGGCAGGCTTAGACCTCCTAAGCAGTTAACCAGTACTAAGTGCACTTACTTTCACCAGCAGAGTAAGGGGACATGGCTTCACACACCTCCAAGATTTCATAGTATGTGTCAGTCATCAGTTGCAGTGTTCTCCCCAGAAATTTCAGAAGGCATGTCGCTTTTGGCACAAAATTCATATTTTGAATTATTGATCAATTTTTAAAATCCTTAATATAACAATGTTTTGTCAAAAGTAGCCTAAATTTACAATATAATTGATTTACTTATGATCTTAATGCATCTAAAGCAACTATATGTAGGCTTTCATCCTGCAACACGGGAGTGTACAAAAGTACACCGTCTGTGTCCCCTTCGGGGGTTAAGGCGTAAATGGAAGACAGAAGAAGAAAGAAAGAAAGTTAGTGCTGCATAAGTCATTAAGTATGCGAAGCCATGCCCTCTCACTCTGACAACTGTCTTTCTTGAATCAGCAGACGGAGAAATGAAAGTAAGTGGCCAGACCAGGTATCAAACCTAGGACCTCTGGCTTATAAGTCAGGCACCCTACCGATTGCGCTACGCGGTCCAGCAATTCTATGAGGTATAAATGAGATGAGGGTCAGATGTCTGGATCTATCTATCTATCTCTTCATACGGCATACACCCTCAAATGAGTATTACGTGCCGGGATCTGAAGTGAGTCACCTCGTCTCTTGATAGGTACAATGACAATTTTTTTATCCACCCCTTGAGGGTCACAGATACCAGCACCTGTGGGTAATATCGCTCCAAGCCAAGTAGACCAAAGAGAAGAGAGGTAGAAAGAACCTAAAAAAATATTTTTCACCATTTTCACTCAATTTAAGACACTTTTCCATCTTTACGCTGTGTTGTTGAGCTGAATTCAGCTTGACTATAGTTGAAGAGTAGTATCTGGCTATAGTTCTCAACACTGATTTCATGTCATAATTTAATAAAAACAAGATCTTTCACGCTATGCTTTCAAGTTGCATCATTATTCATGGGCGCAGCCATCTTGTGACTGTTAGCTCAGTGACCGTGCCCTATAATTCTTGTTCATTTAAATTCTGCCAATACAGGCACACCTTGTCGAAACCCGAGCGGAGTTAATGTCCGTCACCAGTCAAACAAGTAAACCCTGTCACACCAAAGAGTTGTGTTGTTGATACATTCTGCATTAATAGGCATCCTTAAGTTATTCAAACTTACTGACGCAGGTTAAATATATCTTTACACGTGTTGCGATCACGCTGGCCTAGCCTGTGTCTGTTGTTGCATTTTTTTTTTTTTTAATTTTTATACAGATTTATGTTATGCTTATTATGTACTTGTATCTGTGAGTATACACAACTGTCAAGTGATCTAGGCATCCAGCTCAAAATATATACATGGTACATCGACAGGCTCTGGAAGCTGTGGAACATGGCCAGGTGTGAACATCAGCAAATATCTGAGCTGGAATACTCATAATATGACAATAGGCACTGCCTATTGGCGAGCATCGCTTTAGCCCCTATGAAGGACTGTATATTCTATTCTGTTCTATGTCGATGCTGGATTTTTTTACGGTAACCCGTCAACGCAGCAATCGGACATCATCGCCTATGGAATTGACCGAAGTGTTACGATTGCATCACAGCTTATTTTTCAGCTTCCGGTCGAACGTTAAAATTATCAGGTTTTGTGAATAAGAATGCGCTACAGAGAATAGCAACCGTAGAGAACAAACAGAGAGACAGTTTGTTGAAATCGATCAATCTTCCTGTTTAATCATTATGGCAGCCCCCATATGGAGGTAAATTCCGGCCGAGAAATCGAACGATGGTTTTCTGAAGCAACATATGCAACATCATCTACATTATCTTTTGACTAATGTCCTACCATAAGAGCTCGCCCTTCGGGCAAGCGGGCCCTTTAGGCCCGCTCGCGATGCTCGCTATTAACAGAATCTCAACAAATGCAAACAGAACACTTGGTTTCCTGAAAAGGGACAACTGAAATAAAAAAAAGTAGGCCTACTACAATTCGCACTGCTGCATATCAAGCCTTGGGTCGCCCCCAGGTTGAATACGCCTCCATCGTCTGGTGCTCATTTACTCGAACTTATATAAATAAAATTGAAATGGTTCAAAGAAGGGCCGTTCGCTGGGTCAAAAGCAACTATTTAACTTCTGCCAGTGTGAGCAGTATGCACAACTACCTAGGATGGCAGTCTTAGGGGTACAGAAGAGTAAATGCTCGACTGATCCTCTTCTACATAACTTGGTTTCTGTTCCCCTCCCTCAATATATTAATCATCCTATTAGAATGACAAGGCATATGCACCCTCTTCAGTTTGTTCAGATACCAGCTACAGCCAGTTACTACAAACATTTATTCCTCCCTTTGGCCATTGTTCAGTGGAATCGATTTCCCCATCAGATCCCTGTCCCCCAGACCTCGTGTCATTTAGGTCAGCGGTAAGGACAGTCACACATCGCATGCACTAAGCCACAACACTCGTTTTAAACTGTTTTAGCCTCTTCTGTAACATAACTTTTAGCCTTTTAATCTTTCTTATCTTGTTTTTTTATCTTTTCTTTTTCCTCTGCGCACTGCCCGAAATTCCTCTCTACGGGGCTGAGGCAGTTTCTATAGATAGACATGTATATGTTTTGTCTTGCAAGAACATGTACGAGGGGTAATCAAAAATACGTGGACTTTTGTTGTGAGGTTAAGAGTAATGCAGTTATAGTAATTTTCCTCATACCGCAGAATAGTTCAATCTTTAAGCTACGTAATGTGAAGTTTTGAAGAAATTTCAATGAAAAATAAGTATTTTCTTTCATTGTCATTATGTAATAAAAGAATGGCATAACAAAAATGTTTACAAAGAAATTTTGGAAAAAAAAGACGGGCGGGTACAGCAATAATGATACCTTGAAAATCGCTATACTTTTTCAAAGGGAGATAATCTGAGAATTTGAAGAATTTTAAACCGCATGTAAAGCCTGGGTACAAGATATGGCAGTTTTAATAAGTGTTTTTCGAGATTCATGCATTGCATAATGAACTTTTCTGTGCAATACAAAATTTCATTCCTGCACATGTATGCGCAGCAATGAGATACATTCCAATTAACTCCAATTGAATATTGCTATGTACTCTCTACTCTTTGAGTTCGAAGGTAGTGTCGTTGCATTGATCAGGTTAGAGCTTTGGTGCATCGCTGGCCGGTGGCGGCGGAGAGGATGCTGTTTAGTAATCGAGCTGCCACATATAAAACACTACATTCAGCGAGATGTATTGGCGTTGTATATTTATGAGCTTTGCCTTTATTAATCGCGGGAGTGTAGCTGTAAACTAAAACTAATGTCTTATGTTTGCGTCTCTGATGAAGTATTGCTAGACCGGAAACCGGACATGCTTGTCTGGACATTGGCTCCGCCACATGTCCCTGTGCCACTGGGTCTAGCAGTAGTTCATGATAGGTCGATTGCGGGAACTGGAAGGAGGGACATGCTTGTCTGGACATTGGCTCCGCCATATGCCCCTATGCCACCAGTCCCCACTGTAATATCTGGTAGCATATCGAGGTGCAGATGGTACATTAGCCTTCTGGTTGGATAATTATACATGCTGATATTAGTCTATCATTTCAAACTACTTTAATGCTCGTAGTAATCCGAGTTGGAAGACCAGAGTAGGTAGGGACTGTCCCTATCTCTTTAATCTTCCTGGATGAATGAAAGCAAGTTTTGGCTATCAAATATTAGTCTTGATTATAAATTCACTCTTTAGCTGATCAAACTCTTCTGAAAGTTAATGACATTTGCGTGATACGGTGCTTAACAGAGAAAGTCAGAATATATACTGAATGTATTTAAGTATTAGAACACCTTCTCAGTGATTTCGGGACAAACTTCCGAATATGTGTTTTCCAGTAAATAGCCTAAAAAATCATACAAGCACGAATGTTTGTTTCATATCTAATATTAGTGGTGACTGCTAGAATTTATTTGTATTTTGTACTCATTGTATCACTGTTATGTTATGCAATTGACTATGTTGTATTTGTATCCTCATGGGCTTTACAGCCTATTGGAATTTGGAAATAAAATCTGTTCTGCTCATTTTAGGGCTTGTTCAAAAGTCATAAAATTGTGATTAATTAATCAAAAATTTGATTCATCTTTAATGCTATTAATTTGTTTAATTAACTTGCTTCTTTGTAGCTGTTTTACTCGTTTCATTATTTTACTTTGCTTTTCGAAAAATGGCTCTGAGCTAATGTTATTTGTTATTTTGAATCCGACGTGAAACAAAACTTCCTGACAAGTGTCTTGTATCTTGTAGCTGTTTAGTCTTGAATAGGGTCCAGTCGAGTATTTTCGGGCAGCGGGTAAATTCGGATAGTGACATTGTTTTCATTATATGTCAGTTGTCTGGAATTAAAACAAAAAATAATTAATTGGGCAAACAGGGAAAATCCTGATGAACCGGGCTCATTGTGAGCCGTCTCATCTGGATTTTCGCTATCCGGAGTTACCCGACTCGACCCTGTCCTGTTGGTAACTGTGAGGATACAATCACTTTTTTGGTTCATAAATGCGTATAACGGAGTGGTATGTGCTGCCACGTTTGAAAATTTCAGATAACTTGAGGAAAAGTGAAACAGGTTCAGGAAGATCAGTAACAGATCTGATCTAAATTTATCTTGCATTCGACAGACGATGATAGGGACATTACATTACTTTCGTCTAGAGTCCAAGCATTCTTTTGGTGCCATTGAGCAAGAGTATGGCGACTCAGAAAAATACTTCACTGATCAAACATACACGGAGATAGAAGGTTTAAACCCATCGTACATAGGGAAAATGCATAATTTATCTTAGAAGTAGTAGATGCAGCTCTCAGAAACCGGGACCAGACTCTTATCCTTCATGAATAATCATATGTTGGAAGCCAGTTACCGCTCGTGTATATGTCTTGGTCAGAGGGTATCCTGCCACAGAGTTGGTAGCCAGCGGGCATTGAGTTCCAGAGTAAAACACATAAGAAAGATTATTACCATACCTCCTCTTTTAGGCCCGTCAATCTCCTCGCCCCTTGTATAGTAAAAGTGTTGAGAACTCGGTAGTGCTAACCAGTAACCAGGTTGCAAGCCCACATAAAGCGTATTAAATTCACATACCCTAAACAGGAAGACTTCCGCCACAGTGTTTAACATGCAATACACTGCTATGACCGGTACAATGTACGGATGGTTTTAGGACCTAAAAGGAGCAGTTGACAGGGTTTCCTCTTTCTGTCGAATGCAAGATTATGTGCCATGTTATATGGATAGAGACGCTGTGCAATTTATTTAATGGAGCTGTTAAGTCTTTTTTACCCTCGTCGTATACTCGCTGTTTCGCTTCAAATGACAAAAGAAGAGGTTCACATGCTTATTGTTTTTTTCTTTTCTGTTCCATTAACATTTCAGACCTCGTATGTATGACGTTATTGACGTTCGAGACAACTTGTCGATACGGCGTCATTCTCTTACAGTGCAGCATCGAAAATGCTGCAACACTGCACAAGTGCATTCGATGTTGCAAAACTGCACAAGTGTCTGTCCGCCTGCGCTTTGCTCCTCTGTCAAAATTATATGAACGATGCCATAACTCAGGTTAACTCCTTACACAATGTTCGAATTGTAGAACATATACTTAGCAAAAATAAAAACTTGACAGTCGCTATTTTTCATCCTACGGTAGTCGGGAAAAGGTGAGACATAAAAATTATTTTAATGTAAGAAAAAGTCTTCAATTTGTAATATCATAGTCACACAAAATTCAAGGTTTTTTAGATACAGCAATATTGAGGCTATTGTAAACGTCACGAGGGTATTTTTCTGTTTTCTATGCTCAAAACCAAACAATTACCGAATTAAAAATTGTTGAAGTCTGCTTAAATGATAAAAATTCTTTTGGCAATGTCTTTCCATTATTAAATCCAATCTGTACGGACTCCTTAGCTAAAATTATGCCATTGCACGCTCGACTAGGAGGTCGTGAGAACCAAACGAAAAACCTCAGTCCACGCCATTATGAAGTCTGAAATTAAGTTTCAATGGAATTCCCATAACACATTAAAGTCTTTATGGCAGTTTAAGAAATGGCTTTCAAATAAATTTGGTAATAAAGACATTGAGTTTGCAAGAAAAATCTCGAAGAAAGCAATAAAAAAGACGCACTGGTATAGCAACTATGGCATCTCAAAAATCCCTATATGATTAAGTCAAAGGGAGATAATTTGATAGCTTTGAATCTTTAAACGCTATTTTCAGGTCGTGATTACAATTAACATAAGCGTTAAAAGTAATTTCTGTGAGTCCTGGAAATACTGTTTATTGCGAACAAGAAAACTTTCGTCTGCGCATGCGCAAATTAAAGTTCTGATCTGAATTATTGAAAAAGGAATAAGTTTGATCACTCCGGACTGGATAAAACTTAACCAATAAATTTTCATAATCTAAGCAAATTTAAGCTGTCCAGCCCAAAAAATCCATATATACATTACAAAATTATTGCTAGGTTGGCAGGAATTAAGAAACAAAAACCGTCAAGTTTTTATTTTTGTTCAGTATAGATAATCATTGTGGTAGCTGAAACAACTGACATTGCACAGTCCCTGGCGATCTTCTAGCGACTCGTCTCCGTCATTATAAAGCTGGGACCGTATTTATAAAACCACTTAAGTCGTTGCTATGCTGTTGCTAAGGTTAAATTTCTATGAAGGAGATTCCCTACAACTATGAAATTTGCTCTGGAGGAACAGTCTTTTTCAGCATCTTAATCACTATTTTATCAACGCCTTTCATATTAAACGTTTGCACAGAGATTCCCAGTGAAACATAAAATGCGTAAAAAGCGCTCTGGATCGTTTGTCAGAAATCAACAGTTTTTCGTTGCCGTCAGGCAACGTCTAACCTTACAATTGACCCACATTTTACGCCATTCCATTGGCCAGTATAATAAACAGATCGGCCCGTCGCCAAATGTATTGGACTTGACACACAGCTTTTCCCAAGGTTGACGGACAATAAAAGACGGAAGACTGACTAGTTGGTCTTTAATATCGCTCATTTGTGGTTAATCAAGCTATCAAAACATAACTTAATTGTTTGCTTTCTTTAGGGGGTGGGGGGGGGGGGGGGCTTCTTACGGCCCAGTTGACAACGGGGAAATGTCGAACAGGTAAGTAACCTAACCGCAATGTTTCTGTGCAAGCCTCCCGCAGGCAGTCTACCGGTACTGAGTGTACATTCCTTCGCCTCGTAACTGACTGCTGTTCTTCTTGAATCAACGGAAGAGAGGGAAATATCTCCATGGAAGAACGTACCAGACGCGAGGATCAAACTCGGTGTCGCTAGCATTCGCAGTGGACACGCTCCCGACCGAGGTACCGTGCCCGGCACTTTATCACTCCCTAGCAACGTTTATCTTTTTTAAAGATATTTATTGTGTAAAGTAACGTTATTCTAATGTGCAGCGACATGGCGTCAGTGGTACAGTTTAAACTTCTGGGTAACTGGGACATAAAAAGACTAAAAACTAAATATCTATGCTGTTAATTAGAATCAAATTATTGATAATATAATTTTTGGCATAATGCAATGACGAATAAATTAGCAATGGACATAGTGACGTTACTTCTGTATAACCCTCGTACCGCAGTTGAAATTTTTGACACTTTCCGTTGTACTTGGTATACTTACTTGGTATATTGGCAGTTTAGCTGACACTGGCTATGTCAGCTCTCAGTTTCTGCTTCATCGAAGCCAGAGATTGTTCTGCAACAGTTGTGTCAGTTACTGGTGACAGTAAGTGCACTTAGTACTGGTTAACCGCTTTGGAGGTCTAAGCCTGCCCATGAATAGCGTGGTTAGGTTAAACAAGAAATATCTTTAAAAAAAGATATAAGACGAAGTGAAAGAAGACATATTTGAAACAAATAATATTTTTTTTATTTCTGTTGAAATAAGAAATTGGCTGCAAGCAAGGTTTCAGAATACGCCCCGCAAAATTATCTGCACTCAATGTTTTAAATACACTATACGCCTTTAATAATTAAAATGTAAAAAGGACCAAAATCTAATGGGGTATCTATGAGAAATTTTTACTGTGATTGAAAAAATTCCAAGTTCAAAACCCTGTCGCTATGTCATAATTACAAAATAAAAATTGGCTAAGTTCAAAATGCTGTAAATTTGTCAAAATGATTTTTTCAGCAGTACTCTTCTTCATGTACATCTTCAATATGTCTGTAACAAATCTGCCAAGTATAAAAAGGGTACATTGAATGCCCACGGAGGAGTTCATTTTACAAAATATGCACTATTAACCATTATTCTATATGAGTATTGGTCGAAAATGGACTAAGTTCAAAATGATAGAAATTTGACAAAAATCATTTTTGCAACATTGAGATTCTTCATGGATATCTCTTCCATATCTCTGTAACATACCTGGCAAATGTTAGAGTACACTGAAAGGTCTAGGAGGAATTTCACAAAATGTGCAGTAATAGACATTTTGCAATATGTGCAACGGTCAAAAATTAAGTTCAAAATGCTGTGAAATTGTCAAAAATCATCTTTTCTGTAAAATAAATCTTCATACACATAACCAATATATCTGTTACATACCTGCAAAGTATTAAAAGGATACACTTAAAGTGCTAAGAGGACTTGATTTCACAAAGTATGCACTATCAGGCATTATTAATATACAAAAAGGTTGAAAAATGGCTAAGTTCAAAATGCTGTGAAATTGTCAAAAATAAAGATTTTGACATGAAACTCCTCCATGCACATTTACAATATGTTTGTAACATACCTGCAAAGTATTGAAAGAATACACTTAAAGTTCTGAGAGGAGTTGATTTCACAAAGTATGTACCATCAGCCATTATCAAATATACAAAAAGGTCGAAAAGTGGCTAAGTTCAAAATACTGTAAAATTGTCAAAAATGAATATTTTGACCTGACACTCCTTCATGCACATCTACAATATGTCTGTAATATATCTGCAAAGTATTGAAAGGATACACTGAAAGCTATAGCAGGAGTTGATTTCAGAAAGTATGCATTATCTGTAATATTGCAAACATCCAACAGTAAAAAGAAGTGGCATAACTCTTGCAAAACTAATCCCTCAACCCCTATTTTCTTAAACATGCATTGTCTGATTGTTAAGGTGTGATGAAAATTTGAACAAAATCGGTGAGATGCTACTTAAGTTATAGAGCAAACCTTAAACTGTTGACAGAATGACAGAATCACGGACAGGCCGAAAACAGTATACCTCCCCATCCCCCCCTAAAACTTTGTTTTGTGGGGGTATAAATTACATTTGGTTTTAGTAAAAGTTATGTTGATTAATCTTTTGGTTCAAGTCAGGTAAACGAGGAGAGAAGTGGTTATCTAAATGTTGATATGACATATATGAGTAGATGAGTGGGTATCTTTTGGGAAAGACCTGGTTCTTTGGTGAAGTGTATGTTTTCTTTGTTAGGTATATTTGAAGGTTTGGATGTTCTTCCTATTGCAGCACATATTTAGCATTGATTAATTAAGTGATAGTGTAAAATTATTTAAAAACTGTTTGTGATAGATGGAAGACATACACATTAATGTCGGAGATATATTATGAGCAGCGATAGGAGAAAAGCTTTATTTGGGGTTATCAATGAGACTCAAACATTGTGTGATGGTTAGATGTTGAAATATTAGAGAAAGTAGCAGAATTATACAATATAAGGAGTGGAAACAAAGGTGTTGATTAGCTCTGTGGTTACTCCATAGCAGAGCTTTGCCTTTGTGTATTTTTTTTTTTTTTTTTTTTTTTTTTTTTTGCATATGTGAAATAAGGTTTTGTAATAATGTGAGTCTTTTAAGGTTCTGCAGTACACACTTCGGCCATTTTGGACCATATTTCTGCATAAAATCACATCTAATCACAGCCCAAATAAAGCAAACTTTTGAAATAAAAGTGGTTCTTTCCCCTAGATATAATGAAACTGTCTCTCTAAATGTACAGAATGCTATTGTAAAAGGTACCTTTGAAGAGTTATATTTTTTTTTGTTTTTCTCTCACATGGTCAAAATTTGTCTAAGTCCATTTTATACAAGAAAGTGTTGATATTATCCCCGTGATGTCACATATTAGTCAAGCAGTACTGAGTTTGTCCTCCTGAACACACTGTTCACCCACATGCAACAAGTTGGTGCCCGTGCCAAAACATGCTCATATAAGTTTATGGGAAAATGCACTTTTTGAAGTGCATGCTACTATTATTTGTCTGTGTATTGTTACAGAAGTACTAAGAATTTGCCATCAGTGTTGAAGGCAGCAAGTTCCAGCAGCTAAGCCTGGTCAAGTAATTGAAACTGTGGGGGCTTCGAGCCTAATGTGAAGCCATATATCAGTTATGAATCATTCTTTCTATTCTGTAATGTTAAGTGCTTATTTTGAACAGTCTTTCATAACAATGTTCTGTATCATCAATTCAATATAATGATTAAAACGTCCATCTCTGTGATTTACTTGTCTTTTAAAATCATGTTATAACAAGTGATAAACAGCCTAGACTTCTCATTTGCTCCTTACTTGGAGCCCTTTACTGCATTTGTTTGGCTGGGCACTCCTTTTTTTCAGAGAATAGTCTTGATATCTGAAAGTCAAAGTTCATCTCAAACTACTGGTAACTCAAATTCAATTTTCTGATCCCGGAAAATTTATTTTGAGATACCAGTAGTTTATAATAACAGGAGATGAAATATGTCCAAACCATTTTCTTTGATTTAAGAGGGTACTTTGAAATATCAGTGTTTGAGATAACAAGAGTTAACTATATCGTAAAAACTGCATTATCGTAAAAACTGCATTATGGGACATCTACGTTTTCTCAAGATATCTGTAAGCGACTCTTATTTCAGGTATCAGTTCAAACATTTTCAAACAAAGGCGCTTGATACTCTTTCATATATTATTAGGTAACAACAATTTCCTTGAGGTCTGAGAATATTTTGATTATTGTAAATTTAAGTATAAGATTGCCACCAACAGAGCCTTCCTTACGAAATGAAATATAAGCTCCATACTGCTTATTTTTATTATTATTTTATCATACATGTGATATCTCCCTATTTCCGAGGGATTTGCCTATATTTTGCCCATTTCCTATTTGGAATTTCAGAATTTCCCCATATATGTCTCGTACATCTCCCTATTTGAAATTTCAGATCTCCCTACCAAAATACAAGAATTCCCTTCTTTGTTTAATCATTCTCCCTATTTGGAAAAAAGTAGAGGAAAATCTCCCTATTTGTCTTCACATGTATCACATGTCTAGTATTATTATTGAATAGCAGTATCCTTATGTTGGGATTATCCACTATGGCGAGAAACCAAACTGGTCCGTAAGTTATTGACATTCTTCGATACATTCCGATATGCTTCCGATGATACGGTACTGTATTTTACCCGGTTCAGTACAGCCGGGTGCGTAAATTTACCGGAACGGACCGGAATGGACTGAATTACCGGATCGGACACCGGAACGGACCCGTTTTCCCCTATCTTCAGTAGATATTTGTAATATTTTTTATTAAATAACTCTTATTTGATATTAATACATATTCTGTATGCCATCTAGCGCAAATCAATTAGAGATATTAGTGAAAATACTCTTTGAGTATTTTGCGCCATGGGTAGGCCTCTTAATACCCACGCATATGCGTTTCATCTTAAAATCATATAATCTTATACAAAAATCTGGTTATCTTTCTTCCAAGACTTGGAGCGAATGAAAAACACAAAAATTCCCGAATTTTTGTTCCATAGTATCATGACCAACATTTCAGCCATAGAAAATATGTAGAGCTATATGTATCAAGTCGGTGGATGAAATCAGGGGTTGCAAGTTAAGATAATACATGTTAGTCATAGGTAGGGCCTTGAATTAATCTGCGCGTGTAGATTGTATCAAAATATCTCAAAAATCGGCTGGAAATATGAATAATAAGGGTCCGTTCCGGTCCGACCCGGTAATTAGGTCCGTTCCGGTAGATTTACGCACCGAGTAGGAAAAGAACTACTTTTTTACTACGAAAGACTTTTCGCACCATAGAATCTTTTTTTTTCTCAAGCCATCGGCATTTGCGTTTCTCGCGTTCTGCTTAACTCTATCAATCATTACAGCGTTAAAGTGAAAAACATATTTAAAACTAAATGCAAAGTGCAAATAATAACATTTTTAATGTAACTAAATCTTCTGACAGGTGAATAACAATTCCATGACATATGCTGTCTTCCATACAGAGATCAAGTCAAGTTTTGGCGCCAACGATGATTTTATTAGACTTCGTCTAATGACCGTCCCGACATGACCATAGCTAATTACCGTGGACGTTAAACAATAATACAACAGCAACAACAACTCAAGGCGTTTCTTATACTGTATATATATACATACTGTAGCTTTTATAACGTCATACTTTTACAAGAAGAAGAAGAAGATAGTAACAAAGAAGAAGAAGAGAATTTACGCGGGTCGATCCGAGGTTAGAACCACTATTCTACAACTGAGAGCGTTCACCACTAGACATCGCAATGGTAGTAGTATTTCAATTCTCATATCGACGTTGCCCCCCGCACCTCAGCGGAACGAATCCATAGCCGCAGTAACGGGGCGCCGAGCGTCCGTCCATGTAGATATCGCAATGATGGGAAATGATAGCATATGAAGGTGATAAAAGTCAAATGTTTCCATGAAAAAAAAGTTTAACCTATTTCATGATTCAATTCAATATTACAAATTGAGGAAATAAAAATCTTATTGTAATTTGAGTGGAAAGTTCCATCTACATAGGTTGTTTAATTGCACTCACTAATTTAATACGTTCAATTTTCGTAAAAAAAAAAAAAAACACACACAAAAAAAACACACAAGAAAACGCATGTTAAATTCCATCCTAGCGCAATCACTTTATTTATCGTTAGGTCTTCAAGTACATGACCTGATCTGTCAACTTTGAGAGTGACAATTTTCCAATTATTTACATAGTACCCGCTGATGAGCCCACAGGGAGCCCACCCTTTTGTTCTTATTTGGAATTTATTTCATATGTACAATTTAGACACATTACAAATATACCCATATACCCAAAACATTTGGACACATTAAATGATTACCACAAGTTACCTAAACTTTGAACATTTTTCGGTCGATTTGAATAAATTTTCAAAATGCTGATGGAACGGCAAACAGTGTAGACCCTGATCAGACTGCTCCTTAGGAGCAGTCTGATCAGGGTCTACATTGTTTGCCTAGGCCTCTCTACCCCAATTTTTAGAATCATAAACGTATTACATCTTCACAATTTAAGTATTATTTGAAACAGAAATAGATTTATGTATATTGATATCCTTTCACTTCTTATCTTAAGAGGATTTTGACGTGAAACTTTGTATGACAGAATTTACATCTCTCACACAAAAGAAGATTTAGATGGTTTTCATTTGTTCATGCTTTCATCTAGCAGGAATTCATTCTTTTTGGTATGCAACATTGTAAAAGTTTGTAAACAATTGAATGATAAATTGACAAATGTATTCCTAAAAAGCCTGGTAATTTGAATATTTTTGTTGCTATTCTACAAACTCAGATTTACATAAAACTGAACAAAGGTGGCATACTTGGAAGTATTTTGCAAAAGTGTATAACTGAGCCAGAACTTAGTATTTGGAATTATTTGGCAACATACTTCGGTTTTATTTATTGTATTTACAATGTTTCTTGATTAGTTCTATAAGAAGATGAAACTATTATGAGACCTAATGTGTATAACAAACAGAGATTCTTCATCTATATACGATTCAGGATTTAAAGTTTTATGAAGTTTTGACGAACCTTTATTAACAAGTATGAATTTTGAGGTCACTACAAGTGCTAATGACAAAAGAAAACATTCAGGAGAGGAAGATGAAATTAGTACTGCTCTGAGACATTTGCTGCCAGACCACGCGACAGATGATAAACATGGCGACGGTGACCAGGCACATAAGAATAAAACATTCACTGCAGCCAATCTCCTTCTACCTACTCCTATGAATGGACCACATACAATGTCTGCCACAATGGCGGAAAAATCAAATGTTTGGACAGAGAATAAATTACACAGAAAAACAACAGAATTAGATAAACAACTATATCACAGTATGGTTAAAATGAACTTGGATAGATTGGAGGTTGTAAATGACCTGGCAATGTTAAAGAGAAGTTCCTCAACCGGGTCAATATCCTCCACTCACAACGATCACGTGACTGGAAAGCAGCATCATAAACAACATCAAACTCTGTCCAGCAAAGACATTTCACCAGTGGTGGGTAGGAAGCATAATCGCAAAGAAACTATTTCTCCTCTAGCTCAAAGGTCACCTAAACCTGGCAGCGACAGAAGCAAAGCTAAACCGAATAGAACATCTGGGATAGATATACGGATAACCTCGTACCTCAGTTCCGACGAAGAGGAGTTACCGGACCATCACTTTGAACCGTCAAGAAGCGTGTCTTCCTCGACAGTTAGAAGACATTGTCGAGAGGAACGGTCACAGGGTGAAATGGTGGAAAACGTTCTTAGACGATACGCTAAGCAAATCAGACCGAAATCAGCAAACAATTTAAAATGAAGCGGATAGTTGTAGGGTCGAGTCGGGTAACTTCGGACAGCGGGTAAATTCGGACATACCATTGCAAACAGTGAAAATCCAGATGAGACAGCTCATCATGAGCCGTCTCGTCAGGATTTTCACCGTTTGCCCTGTGGTTTTTGTTTTAATGCCAAAGAACTGACATATAAAGGAAAGAAAGTCACTGTCCAAATTTACATGCTGTCCGAATTTACCTGAAGACCCTAGTCAGTATATTATGGTATATGGGTTCACTTTCAAGTGACGCAACTCTGCCCAATGATTGTCTCTCGTGTTCCTTCTCGATGGGGTCAGCTCTTAAAAGTAGAATGACTTTGCTACGTGTGCAAACTAAAACTTATCGGTTTCACAAGTCCATATCGAAATCATGACACTGCAGCAAAATAAGACGACATCGTTTTAAAAACTGAAATTTTAGTTTTCGACGTTCATCAGGTTAGGGAGCTAGTATGAAGAGCAAGCGTGAAGCCGCTTCCGATGATTTAAGAATTGAAATTTCATTTTTCCGATGTTCATGGAAGTATAAACACAATGGGCCATGTGCAAAGTAAGTAACGCTCGAAGGGCGGTCACGTTAACTTTGCACATGACCCTTTATGTTCATACTTCCATGAACTTCAAAAAAATGAAATTTGTCTATTATAATTACATCTTATTTTAGAATTATTTTGAGCATCATTTTCGATTTTTTAAGAGGAACATTTTGTTAAATATGCGACGAAAAGCTGTCACTATCTAACAGGTAACCCGTTTACGCTAAACGGCAATCATCATGACGAGACGTTAATTAAGGTCAAGAATACGTAAATGACTGGCGCAATTACGTGCGTCGCGAAGGACGTTACGTCACGAGATACTTCCTAGTCAGTGTAATTTTCAATATGGCGGCCCCATCGGACATTCAATAATAACGTCAAACATAGGGAAAACGGGGTTGTTGTCATTGTTTATTCAAGCCCTTTGCTGATAGTGCAAATGTTCTTTTTTCCCTGTATGTTTGGAGTTATTTCATCAACATAAGTGCATTCATACAAAATGACTGAGAGAGAGAGAGAGAGAGAGAGAGAGAGAGGGAGAGAGAGAGAGAGGACAGACTGACAAACAGACAGTTTCATGTGTGTAACAATTTAAGGCTGGCCGGAATACATGTTCCCTCCCTGCTTTCTGGGCTCACAGGACTTTTCAGACACACATATGAAAGGAGGCGGAGCCCATCTTTCTCCTTCCGCTGCGTTATCCTTCCCTGATTTGAAAAGCTACCCATTTACTCCTGGCTTGACAAAGAGCCTTTTCCAGTCGCTAGCTGGCCGAATCCGGATTCGAGCCCGCAACCGTCTGCGTCATAACCGAACGTCCACGGCGCCGGTGGGATTGCGCATCCGAAATATTAATAAACCAAGTAAATGTATGCCAGCTGATTTTAGAGCATGTAATATTTATTATAATGCCGATTTTTACACATATCCTATCTGGACATCGAAAATTTTATTTTGATTACAAAATAAGAATGATACAATATTTCTTCCACTTGTATGCCGTTGCCAAAAATATAGCGGGCCTCTTACTCACACCTCCGCTACAAGAAGTCGTTACCTTTACCTATCCCGCCGACGGTGGATTTGGAAGTTGACCTTGTAACTTCCCATCATCTCGATATGACTGAAATATTGTCCAAAAGTCAATTTTATCTGACTACCATGAGCCACACCGACAGAACACAAGTCGTCAATAATATGATACATGCACACAGATCAGCCTGCGCATACACACAGACTAATAAATCTCTTCGCTGTTCCTCACGGAATCATTGTACCAGAGGACAACAAAGGCTCTGGTCAGGTTGGGCGGGTGCGCACACTTATCTGAGCTTCCGCTGACTTATGTCCCCAAACAACCCATTTTACCATGGCACGGCACATTTTATGATCTAGGGTAACGCAGTTTCTTATGTGCGGCTCAGGCGTGTCGGCTGCAGTAACCATATTACTGTTAGAAGTGTGCTTGCATTTTTTACTAATTTTTGTTTACGAGAGTCTGAAAAATAAGTTCTTTCACTTAAGCCTCGTTCACGCCACCAAAGTTTCTTTGTCACAGAATCTTTAACAAAGAAAGTTTGCCAAGCATTTGGCGTTAACACGGAGCAAATTATTTGTTAAAGAAAATTGTGGCATGGAATCTTTGTCAAATAAACTTTGGCAAGGAAGTATTTGCAACATTATTCGTCAAGGTTACCTGGACAAAAAAACTTTGCCCGTGTGAACGGCCAACCATGCCACATTTTCTTTGTTAACCCTTTTTTGACCAGTGGACTTGTCCATTCTTATCATTCAGATAATCCCATTTCTAGTTTTAGGGGTTTCTGGTGAATATTTCCACTTTTATTGTACTTTGCATAGAAATTCCTTTAAGCAAACAATGTAGACCCTGATCAGACGCCGCGTTTTGCGGCGTCTGAACTGGGTCTGCACTGTTTGCATAATGTCCCCAAAACGGGTATCCGGTCTAAAAAGGGTTAAATATACTTTGTTCAAAATCAAACCGATTTGATTATGAGCAAAGTTTTCTGTGCTTATCTCCATAGCTAGTTTCTTTGTTACATATTCTATGGCAAATTTTCTATTCGCACGGACAAATTTTGTTTGTCATAAAAACTTTACCATATAAATTTGGCAATGAAGTTGTGGCATATTCTTTCATTCACGCGAGCAAATTTTTCTTTTCCTACTTTGTCACAGAAACTTTGCCCGTGTGAACGCAGCTTAAGGCATTCATCATGAGAACCCTATTAGTCCTCATCTTTCCGTATTCTCATAACGGTCTTAGCATGTCTTATAACGTCGCCAGTAAACGACTGCAACGTCGCTTATAAATGACGTCGCGGAATGGCGTAAATTTCGTACATACCTATGCTTGCTTATCAAGCGCTACTTGAAAAACGAACTCGGTAGTCAAGGACTTTTCTTACCTCATTTTAATCGACAGATCCTGTGACATAAAATATCAATTTTTGAAAAAATTCTATGTAGTGGTAAACAAGCTGTGATGGTTTAAATTTTAAAATCTGAGTTTTTTCATCGCATTTCCATTGCCGCCAATGGAAACGGCCTCAAAATTCCATGTTTTTCAATCTGATCTAGCGACTAAACGAACTCGGTGACCTATCTTTTTTATTGCACAAATCGATGTAACACATGAAAATGCACGCCGGTGCAAAATTTAAAAAAAAATCCATGTATGTGCCATTTACGTATTCTTGACCTTAAATAGAATGTTACAATGGCCAATGACTTCGTTTGTTTACATGTGACGTTGCGTACTAACGACCTCGCGTGACAAACTATTGTTCATGGAAGTATGAACACTATTTCTCCGAAATAGATTCATCTGAGGAAAATCTAACGGAATGTAATTATGAACAGTTAAGCGACGGGTACTAGCTTTATAACCCACCAAACGTCGAAAATTAACATGCCAGTTTACACTTTATTTTAAGCTATTTATGCAATGTTCATGTCTAGGCCATCACTGAGTCTGACGCCCGACCCACCGTCGAGCAATTAAAGAGGGAAGCAAAGTTATTAACTATGATTAGTTAATCGCTAAGCATGCCAACTGTAATTTTTTATAGCTAATATGTTTGTAAAGCATGTACAAGATATTGTATATATTCAAGGACTATATTGCCTTTCATCGTTATCAGTTTCTAGTGTTAATTTTAACACTTTGAGTACCAGAGACGAAAATAGCAGAATTTGGAAACAACGTAGATCCTGATGAGGCGGCTCATTCTGAGCCGCCTCATCTAGATGTACACTGTTTGCCATCTAGTCTTTGAATTCTCCACATGAAATATCTTGGACAAGGCATTTTTATGAAATTTTGCAGACGTGAATCAGTTTTGTCGTCTCTTTTTTCTTTGTTTTTGTTTTTTGGCGCTTTTAAAAAAGTTATTAAACAAACAAAAGTGGAAATATAACGAATGTGGAAAGTAGATGAAAATGCAATGTTCAGGGACCGATACAATCGTTTAGTACACACCGCCATAAACACCAAAATGGGGAAGAAAAACAAAACAAACAAAAAAGTAAAGATTGCAATGGCACACAAAGCATAATAAGACAAACGAAAAGCCAAGCGCTCAGCTCTTTCCCGGAGGATGAACACGAAGCTATGTACAGCCAACTCCCGATATCTCAAACACTGATATCTCAAAGTATCTTCTTATATCAATGCATTTCCTATTTTTATTTACATTTCTATTCCTGTTATCTCAAACTACTGATATCTCAAAGTAAATTTTCTGGTATCAGAAAATTTACTTTAAGATATCAGTAGTTTGGATTGAAGTTCGACTTCCAGATATCGAGAGTTTACTGTATGAAAAGTATGACATTTTAAGTGATAAACCACACTTGAAGACAGAAAACGGTAAGATTACAGTCCAACCTGTATAAAGCAAACACCTAAGGAATAATCAAAATGTGCTTGCTTAAAGACACATTTTTTTCTTTAACAAATTGGGGTGGCACAATTTGATAGCTCCCAATAAACAGTGCTTAGGGCCACAGCTCATATCAAAGGCTTATCTTATCTTGGTGATTATGGGGGGATTATGTCAGTGAAAAATCCCCAAAGTGGGGCCTAATATGGGGAAACTATTACTATCCTGTAGATGCGTCTACTTAAAACAAAAACAAAACAAAAAACTAATAAGACAAAAAAAAAGTAATTCATAATACAAAAAAAAAAAAAAAAAAAACGATTTTTTTTTAATTTTTTTTTTTAACTAATGGATATACAACTGTTTTTAGCTCTTTTTTTCTTTTATTTATTTATTTTTATTATTTGTTCAAGTAAATGCGAATAAAAAAGTTTTATTGTCTAAAAGCTTTATATTTGAAAGTTTCTGGCATTTTAAAAGATAAAAATATCCCTTTGCTAGACATATGTAAAGTATGGCATATTTAACTTGTGAACCAAAAAAAGAAATGATTATTTTATTTCTATTTTCTAATTCTCTATCATATTTTGTGGAAAAAAATAAACATAAGCATAATGCCCAAAACTTGAAAAGGCGAAAATGTAGACTAATCAATCTGCACATAATGTGCATGCTGATTTGAATACACATTCGTAACTTTCATGTGAACAGTAAATATCCAAAATCAGATGTCATATCTATGTAGGCTGATCTGGATCTTCTTTGTTTATAATTTAGCTGTGCAGGCGGAATTGACATAACCGATTTGGCATAACTTTTATATGAACAGTAAATATTCAAGTCAGTTGTCACATCTATATAGATTGATCATAGTCTTCAATTTTGCTTTTTAGGAATCGTAGACTGTTCATGCAACAGGACTGACTGATTAGACTGCCTAGGCTGGTCTGAGTTTTCTATGTGCGCGAAAGTTGTAATTAACGAGTACCTATTTACATGGCCTGTTTATATTAGCCCTTTGCATAATAACAAAGATTTTGAGCAAATCATGGCAGTATTTTTCAACACAGCTCTATGTGGGTATTAAAAACAGTCTGATCAAATTATAATCTGTTTATAACCATATTCTGTCTTTTCCCTTGACAGCTGATTTCCCTTTATCTGGCCCCTACCTGTATTTCAGTCAAAAGTCTTCTAGGATGTTTTATTTCTGAGCAGCATGTTTTCAATAAACAGTCATTAGGGTATTATGCAATCAAAAATGTGTCTTTAAGACAGGTACATTTCAATTTATTTGCCTTTTTCGGGAAACGAATACATGCTTGCTTAATGCAGGTTGCTTGCTAACTAAGACAGGTTTTACTGTATGTTTACATTTTCGTATAACTGGAGCAATGCTTTATGTTAAAATACGAATGTGCACTTTTCTCGGATTTGAATTCTATTTATTTCCTTATTTCTTAATAGTTTCGGTTTGTTTAGAGTGGGCGAAGATGCTTTGAAACTTTCGCCATTTGGACGCCCAACCGGCATTATCTAAAGTAAGGGCAAGGTCCAGCGGTGCTTTTAGTAGGCACGAACTGACGGTTTTCCTCTTCGTTCGCCATCTGTCTGAGAGATTGCTCAATATAGACTGAAATAATATCCCAACAAGCCGTTAAACCCCAACCAACCAACCAACAGTTCCCAAAACTTTCTCCAGTACAGTATGGTCATCATTAATGAGGCGCTTTGGCAACCTCTAATGTAATACAACGCCAAATGTAGTAGACTCAGTTTATTACATTAGGCGTTGTTACATTTGGCGTTGCACTCAACGCCTGATGTAATAACGCCTAATGCAATAAACTTTCTTTCTTCTATGAGAGGATGGAATCTCAACTGAAACACGTTACCTCATATAATATCGCCATATCTTGGAGTCGGGGTAGGTGGGTGGGGTCGGGGCGAGGCTGCGTTTCGAGCGCTTGCTGTTATGCGACGCCCAATTTTTAACGATTCTAATTTCAGACTTTCGGTTGGAATTATATGTGCGTGAAACCAAAGATTGCTTGTTTTGGGTTTGACGGCCTTTGGAGAAAATATTGCCAATATTTCTGCTGTTAACTTCTTTCTCTTCTGGGAAAATGGCTCGATATTAACTTCAGTGACGTTAATATCGAGCCATTTTCCAAGAAGAGAAGTTAGTATCGAGCCATTTTCCAAGAAGAGAAGTTAATATCGAGTCATTTTCCAAGAAGAGAAGTTAATATCGAGCCATTTTCCAAGAAGAGAAGTTAATATCGAGCCATTTTCCAAGAAGAGAAGTTAATATCGAGCCATTTTCCAAGAAGAGAAGTTAATATCGAGCCATTTTCCAAGAAGAGAAACTGAAGTTAATATCGAGCCATTTTCCAAGAAGAGAAACTGAAGTTAATATCGAGCCATTTTCCAAGAAGAGAAACTGAAGTTAATATCGAGCCATTTTCCAAGAAGAGAAACTGAAGTTAATATCGAGCCATTTTCCAAGAAGAGAAGTTAATATCGAGCCATTTTCCAAGAAGAGAAACTGAAGTTAATATCGAGCCATTTTCCAAGAAGAGAAACTGAAGTTAATATCGAGCCATTTTCCAAGAAGACAAACTGAAGTTAATATCGAGCCATTTTCCAAGAAGAGAAACTGAAGTTCATATCGAGCCATTTTCCCTCAAGAGAAAGAAGTTAAGAGCAGAAAGAAAGAAAACAGCCTAATCCCGTACCTGCTGCAAGCACGTGTCTTAGAAAGGTGTGTCAGTGTCAAAAGTGTTGCCTATGAAGTTGAATACAGAAATACATAGCTGTACAGTGATATGGTTGTATTAAAGCCCATGAACATACATGTGTGTACGGGAAAAGTTCCAGTTATTTGAAGATTTGATAACAAGACTGAAATCGAAGTGGCAGGTAGTTTTGAAGGCATAATGATCAACCAGCAGATATGTTTTTATTGAACATGAAGACAGAGGGGAAACACAGCGCCTTTAATGTAGATGTTTTTTTTTAATCAATTTACTAACTTTGACACAACTTTGCGCTGCGTCATGCGAGTACATGTATTAGATCGATAAAAACGATCAGTCGAGCATTTTCACTCAATTGGGTGTTTACATGTCAGTGCTCTTTTGGACAATACATTTAAATAAATATTTTCTTTTCATAGTAGGTCCTTGCACTTAAAAATCTAAGCTCAGTACGTAAATCATGTATCAGTTCAATTGTTATACATTTAGTGCATGTTTTGTCTGCTTTTGGTAAAATCATTTTAAAGTAATTTTCCAATTTAACAACTTGCGCATAAACGTCATTTGAATATATCAATTTCATTTATTTCAATAGGCTTGTAAACAATCAATTAATAATTGATTGTACAATTTTTTAGCATTTAGATTCACTCGGTTCATCCATCAATGCTTCGCTTCCCATGTAAATGTACCTTTACCATTTGGTGTGAAGATGGGCATTTTGTATTAAGCTTCCTAAAGGCCAGCCCCGGATCCAGGGGTGGGCTTTGGGGCTTCAGCCCCGCCATCTGGGCCTCTGTGTTATGTATAATATGTAGGCATCAAGATAATTAGCAGTATCTGATGACAGTTTGAGATAATTTATTTATGCGGCTAGATTCAAATATATGTTGTGAAATCTCATTAGAATCGCCTCATCGAGGCGATTCTAATGAGATCACAACATATATTTCAAGGCAAAAAAAGACATTCTCAAAAATTCTCACCAATCTGATCCCTAATTAGTAAAATATTTTCAAGCCCCTCCCCTCACACACACACACACATCTCGGCAACTCTCAGCCCCAACAGTTATCCAGAGCCCCACCAGTACGTGGTGGTCTGGATCCGGGCCTGTTTAGTGACGCCAAACTCCAAAACTTTGAAACAAAAGGATATCGCATTTCTTCGGTTATAAGAAACGGAGGTTTTCTCTTCCGGAGCAATCCCAAAAGTTTTGACTCGTCCTACAAGACGGATCTTGACTCGGGTATTGTGTTTTAGATAGAAGAGAAAACCCACCTCAAAGCAGACTTTCACAAAACTGATCTAAATATTATGGCGTCTTTCTAGAGATGGAAACACCGTTTTATGGCCGAATGAACAAACGCGGTTATGAGCAGTTCTCGACGTACATCCCTCTCCGAGGAGATATATAGCAGCGTCAGACGCCTGCGATAGAGAACTAGAGAATATAGGCGTCCCCCATCGAGCAACCTCAACTCCTATGTCCGCGAAAGACGAAATGAGTATTGGACAACAAAGAAGACGCAACGTCTGAAAAAGGCCTTTTTATGTCTGTTATAGAAAAAATATAATCAAACTCAGTTGGTATTTATATTGGAAGTGCCCCAGTCTGAGCTGAGCTTGGAAGTACTGAGATGAATCCACAGTGCTCTTTTGACATTCTTCACGCCTTCATTTGGTGACTCCTTTTAAGGGATTTAAGGCGCATAACTTTAATGTAGTTACACATTCCCCTAATGCCCCAAACCTGAGAAAGATAAGTCAATTTACTTTTTCAGGGGTTTTGTACAGAAATGATAAAAGCAATTGCAATCGATGTGGAGTGGATCCTAATGAGATGCATGTAAGCCCAAAACCCAGACCTCGCATTCTGTGATGTGTAACATGGCTTAACATAGTTTGTGAAGGTCCATATTATGGGAGGCATTAACGAGTTGATGGCAGGCCTGCATCTGTAATTGCCTTTCACTGGTCTAGTAATCAGTGTGTGGACCGTGGAATAATATTCAAGTATTTCATACTTATTGCTTAAATATGTTAGGAATAATTTCAATCTAAAATGGGTATACTTTCAAGGGAAACAACTCTGCAATTTCATTTTTGGCCCCCCTTCTTAATAGAGATCAACTCTTTAACGAAAAACATTGCCCCTGTAGGAGAAATTCTTTTAAGATTAGATCCCTTTCTCTGCAAGGGCTTGGTCGTCCATGGAAGCAAACAGGAAGTCACAAAAGTTGTCTGTCTTTGAAAAAATGGCGGAAAAACTTGGTGGTGTAGTCATTTACTTAAACCATCTTGTTGAAATAATTCGCTGCACCTACTCCTATTTTGAAACATTTACAACTTTATTATATGACAATTTGCATGAAATATCATGTTTGTTTAACACTCAAACATTTTCTTTTTCGTATTTTAAGACATTTAAAGTACATATTAATACACCTCGTTGAAAGTATATTATTGACAAATATGATATAAGACATGGTAAAGTATTTGTATACACTTCAAAAAGTACTTATTTCCCTTTCAAAAATATTAGACCCACAGAGAGTATCCTGAAATCGAGCTTGTTCCACCCCACAGCACCTCCTGTAGAGTCGATGTCTCTTTGATTCTGGTTCTCAGCTGAGAACCAGAATCAAACAGACATTGACTTAAGAACTGGTAGCCATTATTTCCCACGTCATTCAAAAACCTCAAAAAATGATCTGAATGATATGATATTGAGTATCCATTCACTTTTCATATCTGATTTACGCTCTGTTATTCTCCGAGGATATTGACTGGTAAACAATAGTGACTGATCACAAACAATGATATCATAATTTGCAAGGGACAAAACATTCACCCCTGCTGTGCTTTCACGCAAAGATCCCTATGAGTTTATAGAGTATAAATAAACCCAACACTCAGACTTTCAAACATTCTTAAGTCTCAGAGCGTCAGAAACACTTCCGAAGACGTCAAAAAATCAGAATAAGAAATAAAATGGCTGCACCAATTGTTCTACCGATGCCTGAAAATTTACCTTCAGCGGCAGGGTTTGCTGAGAAGATTAACCACGTTACTGAGAACAAACTTCAGATCACAAAAGGAATTCTGGAAGAGCAACAGAATCTAACTGTTGCAAAGATGAACAAAGAGATGTACGATCTTAAACATGAACTTTCGCAAATGAAGAAAAGTTGTTCAAAGCGCGCTGGAAAGAAAGAACCAGGACGAAACTCACCACAGGCGAAATTAACAAAAGTAACATTGTATAGAGACTATGAAATAGAACTGAAACAGGATGATGCTAGTTCAACTGAAAGCAGCGAGGCGGAGAATACTGAGCCAAAACGTAAAGGGAAGTCAGAAAACACGATGGCAAAGCGATCAGAAAACGAAAGGATAAACAATCTGCATAGGAGATACACGGCGAAAATGAACGATGTTAAGTTGAATCAGTTGGAAATGGGTTCGAAAACAATGAAACGACAGAGTTGAACAGCACGACACCAAGATATAAGCAGATATCAGAGTCTGCTGTAACTTGGAAAAGTTGTGCAGAATACGTACAAGAGGGTATCACAAAGATGGAGCCAATGAACTGATAAGCGAAGTGTCTTTGGTGTGATCATCGAAGGAACTCAGTGGTGCATGGAGATATGATACAACGTTGTTTCAACGTTGTGTGATAGCTGCGGGGAGCGGCTTGAGTAGCATGAGGGACACATACGATCAGGACGAAAGTGGTTGAATTAACGTTTGTTTAGAGTAAAGTGGCAACGAGTAGAGACTATAACTCAAGGAAAGTACATATTACTCAAGGAAAGTGCATTTATTGCAAACACTGTTTTGTACGTGGGATTGCATATACAATGAAAGTAATAGAATAACTGCGACTGGGAAGACATGACAGGGAAAGATTTTATTGAGCCGCGACACGACAAAACCAACAATGTGGTTGTGCGCCCAGTGCAGACTCAGATTAGCCTGGGCTTGTGCTCAGTCTGATCAGAGTCTTTGCTTAGCGCGCAAAGGGAAGCTTAGAGTCTAAGCTACCTCCATGCGGACAGCGAAGACTCTGATCAGACTGGGCGGATGCCCAGGCTGATCTGAGTCTGCGCTGGGCGCACAACCACTTTGTTGGTTTTGTCGTGTCGCGGCTCAATTAAGAAATCTAGTATATTAACTTGGCACACAGTATTAGGAACTGTGTGGTTTCAGAACGGTTAACATGTGTTCGTATTACCTGAAGAGTTAGGCAAGCAACGATCGGCATGAGATCCACAGAATGAACCTACAGAATTTCGTTATATAGGGTCAAGTCGGGTATATTCGGACAGTGACATAATTTCCTTTATATGTCAGTTGT
Source organism: Ctena decussata (assembly GCA_963989385.1). Lineage (NCBI taxonomy): Eukaryota > Metazoa > Mollusca > Bivalvia > Lucinida > Lucinidae > Ctena > Ctena decussata. Next base: position 82,865,397 of record OZ022502.1, on the reverse strand, counting down.
TTGGAATTAAAACAAAATTAATTGGGCAAATAGTAAAAATCCTGATGAGACGGCTCATCATGAGCCGTCTCATCTGGATTTTCACTGTTTGCAATTGTATTTCCGAATTTACCCGCTGTCCGAAGTTACCCGACTCGACTCTAGTGTAGAATGGTGATCAGGTGACATGAAGGCAGATATTTGTTGACAAAAGACTCTCAGAGGTGGTGAAATATAGCACCGGCGAAAGTAATAAATACTACATTGATTCAATGAATCCACTATTAAGATTTCAAATGCATGTTGTAAATCTAATAAGTGTTTGTACAATCAAATACAAGTACGTTTTAGCAACTTCAACAAACTTAACCTTTCTCAGTAAATGTTGAAAGTTTTTCTGTATCCAGCATTTCTATTTCACAGATGTTTACGTTAAAGTACTCAAAACTTGCTATGCATAGATACAAAACTTAAAAGTAGCAATTTGATGATGGAATGTATACTTAAGAATAAAAGTTCTGCCGCGATGATGTACTGAATGTTAAAGCATCCGTGCAGAACTTTTGTCCTTAGGTATATAAGCATATGCTAAAATGAATAATAAATGAATAAAAATTTTCGAAGTGAATAGCAACACAAAAAACAGCGTCTTACGGTATAAGCGAACAGCGCACTGCACATATGCACAAACTGATCAGCGTCTTTCTGCAAATAGCTAATGACAACAAGAAAGACTTTGACTAGTCTGTGCATTGTGGATGTGCAATCTCATTAAGCTTCGCAGTGAGCGCATGGTGTAAGATACTGTTTTCTGAGATTTCATGTTGCTGGAATTATCATTTTCATGATATTTTGATATTGAAACTAGTATATAAAGCAAATAAAATTATATGATTTTATATCTGTTATAGTTTATGCTATTAAACATAAAAATTGAATAAATATATATATTTCGTTTCTTACATATTACGTCTTGCGTTGTTACTGAAGGGAGGGCCATCAGAACATGAGCAGGCAGTGTCTTACATAGAACATTCGGAGCTCGACTGTCTGGTAGAGGCTGATATTTGTATACACTGTTCGTAAATGCAAAACTATCGCTCGAATCATTAATAAACAAGCTATGCGTTGAAACAACTTGGAATATGAGACACGACGCGACAAAACCAGCAAAGTGACATGTGCGCCCAGCAAATTCTTAGATCAGCCTGGGCATCCGCCCAATCTGACCAGAGTTTTCGCTGTCCGCATGGAGCTAGCTTGGACCCTTAACTGCCCTTCAGGCGGATGCCCAGGCTGATATAAGTCTTCGCATGGCGCGCATGCCACTTCGTTGGTTTTGTCGTGTCGTGGCTGATGGTATCATGACGACGTTATATTGATGTTAAGGTGTATGGATACACCGCCAAGTTGTTTCAGCCATTTTTCCAAGGCCGACAAATTTTGTGACTTCTTTTTGCTTCCTTGTCCGACAAAATGTTCCAAAAAAGCGCATACTCTTATAGAAAAGAATTTGCTAAGTTGCTCCTAGAGGAGCAAATTTAAACCTTTCAGAGGTTCAGAGTCGACCCCTTTTGAAGAAGAAGGCAAATGTAAAAATGTACCAATTTACCTCAATACATAGTTGTTACAGTCTAGATAATTAACAGGAAAAGATCTGAATCACCAAATTAGAAAACAGCAAGCAAGCCAGCGCATTAGGGTTCTCCATGTATTGCTGTGCTAATGATGGAATTGCCCCAACTGATAACAGACTTACCATGCCTAAAAGACATTTTAACTTTGTGAGGCTATAAAAGAACACAGTCAATGCAATGAGTCTACAAGCTAGACGGAAAGAAGAACTATTCCATTGGCTACTAATGTTTTTCTTTACTGTCATTTCCGATTAATAATCGAACCGTGTTTAAATTTTGCACTGATCTAAATTTAACAGTATGAATTTGATCATGAACTTCTATAAGATTTGGATGCACTAAAGTGTTTCTTTCGCCATTTTTGAAAGTGGAACAACTTTTGTGACTTCCTGTTTGCTTCCCCGGGACGACGAACCTCTTCCAAAAAGAAGGAAATGTATTCTTAAAGCAAAGACTTTGCTCCAAGAGAAGCCAAGCGTTTCCTTTGAGACTTGATCGCTATTGAGAAGAGAGGCAAAATGTAAATGTCAGAGTTGATTCTCCTGAAATTATACCCAATCGTTATACACAACAATTAACTGGTATACGAAGAATTGACATATTACAAATTCTGTTGTCTGTTCGGCGAGGATAAACGCTATGAACTAATGATCAAACGTTGCGGGTGCGATTCCGGGCAAGGTAGCCGCTGGATTATTTCGTCTTTATTTCATCCTCATCATCGTTTCACTTATTTCAATACCTGTCTGATGTGACTGAGATACTGTTGAATAGACAGTAAACCCCAAAACATCCATTCATCCACACAAATTCCATTGTGACGTCACGCCAGACGAAAGGGGTTAGTGGGTAGATTGTTCGCCTTTCACGCAAGGGGTCATAGTTTAACTCCCCAGGAGAGGCACGTGCCTGTTGCGTAGGTAGAACATAACATTTGAGTTTCCTTCCTATAGGGGCGTTGAACATCAGCAATAGAGTCATGCATGTAGGAGAAAATGTTGATCGTGGTTTCCTGGCCCATAGGTTACAAAACTTGAGTACATTCTCAAACTCAAAATAAAGCACACTGATTGGCTGCTTCCGAGCACATGCTCGGAAGCAGCCAATCAGTGTGCTTTATTTTGAGTTTGAGATTATTTTCAAGTTTTATAACCTCGAACCCTGACTTCATTTGCCATAATATAATGACATTATGGGAGCCTAGTTGAACCTTCACCGCTCACACAATGAATATCATTTTTGCGTTGGCTTTCATTTTTATGCCTTCGTTTATTACTATGGGCGGTAACATATAGTGTTTGGCGTCATGCAAATTGAAAGGACTGAGAAGCTCCGATAGGACACATTTCTGTCATAAAATGGCACGATACAGTCTACCTGTCAAAGATAAGGTTTCGCCAGTTTAGAAGAAAATAAAAGTCCTGAGCTTGAAATCTCCGAAATGGACTCTTGCATGGCCGTGCATCTCTCCAAGCTCTGGGGGTGTAACCCCCTCCTCCCTTGAATACTGAATACCGCTTAATTTTGAGCTCGAATACTGAATACTCTTTATAGACGGACTTGAATACTGAATACTATTTAGGGAGAAGCGCAATGTAAAATCCTGATTAATATTAAGAAAACATTTAGCAGCATGCTTAAAAGGCTGATTTTATTACAGATTTTGACGCCAATTTACCATTAACGTTAAAAATTGGTTGCTTAAGCAATGCAAACACTAAACAGACTGTTCAGTTTAACAATTCTGCCTCGTTTATCGTTTCACTGCAATGTTAAATGTGTACCCTCCAACTCATAAGTTTGTTAGCTGTGACAAATGATTTTTGTTTTCGTCGGTAACAGTCATGCTGAAGCTTCTATGTTTTTATATCCCAGGTCCGGGAGGTGAGGTAGGAGAGATGGGGTGCTAACCGTGCGTGCCTTGAAAATAATACCAAAAATTTCTCAGCTTTCTAAAATATCCCATGCTCAATATAATCATTATTCCTCTATTCTCCAAGCCCCTAAATTTAATGCAGCTACCCCGATAGCTCCAAAAATATGCAGGCATGGCATGGATGCTCCCTGTTTTAATCGGAGCTGCATACCTTTAAAATTTAGATCAGATATTAGTTACATTAATTAACAGATTTTTAAAAGGACATGACATTGAGAAGGAATCTCTGCACAGCGCGGACTGCTGAAAGAAATCAAAAGTCCCCACTTGTCATCAGCCCTAAGGAGCCATTGGTCGCAACAACTGATTCATGCACAAGTTAAATGCTGCTTGCTCAAATTGAATGCATGTGGTCACATCTTATTTTCAGAAAGTCTTTATTGGCAGGAGCCTCATTATATAATTTATTGAATGCCTTGCTATTATATATTTTGGGGTCTTGGTCCGTGATTTTGTCAACATACCATTTTTCACACATTGGAAACTGGGTAGTTATATTCACAAGAAAGTCCCCTATAGTCAGTCAGTCAGTCAGTCAGGCCTTTCTTCAGTCACAAATGCCGCACCTACCGATGGGAACATGAAAACTTATTGTGGTTGGCATATGGTCGGGTATCATGTAGAGATGCGCACAAACATTTCAGACTTAGGCTCCAGCCTCGGTGTTCCAGGGATGGGAGAGAGTCTACAAACTGATATCTTTCTAACTAGTGAACAGATTCAAATGAAGCTTTCTGTGGGCATTTATGGATGTAAACTGCATCGTAAATAATACGGGTTGGGAATAGTAATTGCCTAGGAGTCCCTGGGCAGGGTTGGAACTTAGCAGACGATGTCTTGGCAAATGTTGTGTTGTATGAACACTGATGTAGTGACTTTACAGCCATCAAAATTACTAGAAGCTTAAAATTCACCGTGTACTTACGTGCAAGTACATAATGTAAAGATAAGCACAAAGATAGTATACTTAGGACCCCACACTCAAGGAGGAAGGGTATCAAACAGTAGAAAATCTCCATTTCCTTCAATGAAACTCTGTGATCATTAAAGGATGTAAACATGTAGATTTTGTTTTGGCTTAGTAGATATATGCGTATGGCCTCTTGGGAAGGGATGGAGCTATGTGGACTTTGCCAATTTTATTTCGGCAAAATACTGTTTTTATGAACGCAAACTTTGTCTCTTTAACTCTTTGTAAATTAACAAACACTGACTTTCCATGATAACTCTATATGTGCTTGTACTCGTATATAATAGAAAGATATGAACAAACATTTCGGCATCAGGCCTCACACACTACAGCAAAAGCGCCCTTGGACACATTGATACTTCTGCTACTGGTTGAAATGGTAAAGACATCTAAGAGGCGCTTTTGCTATATATAGTTCTCTACAATTATCAGGTCACGCAACAGAAAATCACTGTGGCTTCGCACATTTTGTTTTAAATGACTGCCGATTTATTTATTTTTTTTTTCTATTTATTTATTTATATTTATATCTTTTTAAGCGAGTATGCGTACGATTTGCTGTTTTTCTTGAATACTGCGTACCATGACTCTGCGTACGGAATACTCTCTAATTTTAGCTGAATACTGCGTACGATTTTGGGGAGTTACACCCTCAGTTATCACGATTTAATTTTAAAACAACGATAACAAATAAATAAAAGTACAGACCGTTTGTCTAAATGAGCCATTCAGCTTAAATTAATGAACGAATATGTCAAAATGTGTTTCAGCACTTTTTCCGCTCAAAGTTAGATTGAAATTGTGCATAACACTCCGTTTACTACTTTCACCATTTGCAATACTGGCCAGGTATATTGATGTATAATTGATTCAATCCATGCACATGCATTTCCTCTTGTTCTTACCGTGCATGGCTTTTAAGCTCATTATTTTGATAGATATAATAAAAATGAGCAAACTTATGCAAGCTTAAAAAAAAAGGATCTTTGGCAGTAAAAAAGGGGGTGGGAGGAGGGGCAAATAGAATTCTTGATTTTGTTACAGATTGGCCCAAGACGCAAAAAAGCCTTTATTAAAATGCCCCAAGAAAGACTTTATTTCATTGATGCTTGTTAAAGACTCTGTCTAAAGGTGAATGGATCACATTCAAGAGAGACAACGCCGCCATTTTCACCTTTGCCTCTCCCTTCAATAATGGACAACACATTTTAAATATGCCTTGTCCATTAATGCAAGGTGGACTCTTCTACCTCTTAATTTAAACTGGTCTATTTCTAGTATAAGGGATGTGTGATTTAATTTTAAATATTTACATACTTGGTGTATTTACTAAAAAGCCCTATAGTAAACCGATGGAACGTAATGTAGTTTACATTCGAGACACGCGACGTCAGTGACGTAAAGATAAACAATGGCTCTGTACAACCTGATTGGACGCCAGCAACGTCATGACGTCATGTATGCCGTTCTGCTGTTAGCAGAAATACTGCGTTTACATGTTTTACTGCTTCAATTTTAGCGCTTATATAAGATTTTTCATGAAAGATTTAATTGAAATGAATGTAAATATAAGCAATGAACTTAATTTTTCTGAGATTTATTGAAATGTAAACTACATTGGGTCACTAGCAAAGTTTACATGAACCCCTTCGGGGTTCATTCACTTTGCACGTGACCCAATGTAGTTTACACTTCGATAAACCTCAGAAAAATGAAATTCATTCCTTAAATATACTTTCTAACATTCCTGTTTTTATTGCAAACAGTGTTGGCACTGATCAGAGTCCGTGTTTAGCGGCGTCTGATCTAGGTCCACACTGTTTGCAAAGGTCCCTTTTATGGGACACAAAGAATTAGTGGGGTAAGACAGGTTTGCTAACATGCCAGTCATATTATATTGCTACTAAAGCGGTCTCCTACAAGGTATCGTATGTATTATCTTGATTGAAAGTTAACGGGCCAGATACCCTTTAGAAAACTGGGACATGATATCTCCCCTCATAATTGATCTTTTCAACAGTACATAGGTTTTTGTCGACAAACTGACACAAAGCTGGAACCAAGTTCTTATTTTGCTGCATAATTTACTAGTATTTTCCCGGTCTTTGAGAGGAAATATGAATCGACACACTGGCTTTTCGAACATCAACTAACATCAAAGGGAAGAATAAACATACCACAACTCATACAGAATGTTGATACAAACGTAACTATACCAAATCTAGTGCGATAGACCCGGCGAGTTTCTGTTTTTAACTTTTTCAGTATCGCTAAACCCCAAAAGTTTGAAAGAAACAGTGATGAACAGGTCTCGTGGGCAACGAGCGGCCCTCTCCGAGCCACACTAACTGACGCATTCCGCGAGAAACAGTAGCTGCAGAAATCAGGTAAGAGACGTTTATGTATTAACTCGCGAGCGCAGCCGTCACCTACAATAGGCATAGTTTGAGCCTATCTAAGACTACGTAAGTGTAACAGCATCTAGTTCTAATAAGCACTCAGAGTCTTAAAATTCTGAAGCTGTTTAGGATGTATAATACAACAGAAGAAGATGAAAAAATCTAAAAAGACTATTCATGGAGAGCAACTTCGATTTTATTCCATGGACCATACTGGCTACATGTAGCTTCATTAGTGACCCTCAGAGCTGAGTCGACCATGAAAGTCAGAGGTTGTGATAGAAAGGAGGAAAATCAATTTGAAAGAACGATGACAACGAAACTAGGACCAAATAGATGGAAAAAAGTAAAAATATAGTCTTACAATGGGCGATCACTTAATTCCCAATTCCCGGTATTTTATTACTGACCATTCCAAGGCAATCCTTCTTGTCTGTTTTAGCATCCTTATTTTCATTGTCAGTTTTCTTTTCCTATTCCTGTCAGCTTTCTATTTCTATTAGTCTTTGACTTTTGTGCATTATTTAAATCGATTTAAGCCCCCCAGTAATTCATTACTGACCGTTCCAAGGTGGTAGTTCTGTTGTGGTTCTCTGTTGCCTGTTTTTGGTGTCAGAGTTTCTGTGATGTTTTACCTTATGTATGTTCTTATTATTTTTGGTTCAGTTTGGGTTGTTGAGTGGCCACCTTTTGGGAACAAGCTGCTCACTCGGTTGGCCATATGTTCTCTGTATCTTGATTATTTGTAATCTTAGTTGTTTCCAACTATGGTTTGAGGGCTGGATTTGGATTTTGATTGTTTCAGTTCCTGGTCTTTGCATACTTTTTACTTTTAGAATATCCATGCGGTCATCTATCGGGAAAGAGCTGATCTCTTGGTTTTTGCTGGTCTAATTTTACTTTCTGTACCGTGTTTAGTTTTTCCTTTCCTATTTGGTGTTTAAGACATGATGTGCTAAACGATAATCATTGCCTATTCATCTACTTTGATGAAGTATGGGTAGACATTTTATGACCGACACACTCAGCACCAGCTAAAGTGAAGGAAAGAAAGTTCTTTAATACAGGTAAAAAACAACGATACCAGGTAAGGACACAGTCGCAAAGCACAATCAAACCAAGACAGAAACACCAGTACAATAAACATCAAACTTTGTACGAGTTAAACAACAACATCAACAAAAAAAAAAAGGAAGAAACGTGGACAGATATACATCTGGGCAGCTTAATTGATAATTGAGAGCAAGCAAAACATACAGAGCCTGAAAGAACTTTAAGTCAAAAGACAAATGCAACCAGATTGGATTACATTTATAGTAAAGGAAATTGAAAAAAAAAAAAAAAAAAAAAAAAACAGGAGAAGGCATTGACGTCCAGAAATTCCAACATACCAACATATAAACGAATGCCGTTCATACATGAAGGCATCTCGCGATTTACCAATAAGCCATAAGAAAATAGACGAAAACATAAGATTTAAAGTGAAAAGATGCGCACTTATCAAGAACTGATACAACCAGATCCCATATCCTGCACTCAAAACCAATAGGGAAAGAAGTATATAAACAAACTGACGGCAGTTCACGAAAACTGAACATTTAGATTATATTAAATCAAAAGCATGGACTCGCATAAACGTTATGAGAAAACTAAAATTTAAACTCGATAGGCAATCTTTTCAAATAATATATTTTACTTTTATTCGCCCTATCCTTGAGTATGCCGATGTCGTATGGAACAATTGTACCCGGTATGAGATAAATGAACTTGAAAAAATCCAATATGAAGCAGCCCGTATCGTAACAGGAGCTACCAAATTGGTTTCAATAAATTCTCTTACTCATGAGACTGGTTGGGAAACTCTTTTAAATCGCAGGAAAAAGCATAAGCTTCTATTATTTTATAAAATGCAAAATAGTCTATCTCCTAATTACTTGTCTTCTCTAGTTTCCCCAACTATTGGAAGCACCACTAATTATCCGTTACGGAACTCTTCAGATTTACTTACTGTTCATGCAAGCTCTCAGCTTTATTACAAATCTTTTTTACCGTCTGTAATAAGGGAATGGAACGAACTTCCAGAAGATGTACGTAATTAACCGAGCATAGCTGCCTTTAAGCACGAGTTAAATTCTAATATTGTGAAAATACCCTCCTTTTATTTTGACGGTATGAGACTAGGCCAGATTTATCATGCACGTTTAAGAACAACTTGTAGCTCTCTCAATCAACATCTATTTTCTAAAAATATTATAGACAGTCCGTTGTGTGTATGTCAAGTAGTTGAGGATACTAATCATTTTCTGTTCAACTGTGAACGCTTTCATGATCTCAGACAAGAACTCCTTAGCAAAATCACTCCTATTTGTCAGCCTACTCTAAATATACTTCTTTTAGGTAATTAAAAACTGACTGATATTGAAAACCGACACATATTCTTAGCTGTTCAAGAGTTTTTGATAAAATCTAAACGGTTTGAAATTGCATAATGCGAGAGCACATAAATAACTTAAATAAATCACATGTAATAATCATTCTCATAAATATCTGCTGACTTTTTTTTCACTGCCATATATGGTTGCATACAAATATGGATGACATATTGAGACCACGTAATTTTGGTTAAAAGACATCCAAAACTTTTCTTGGCGACTATTTATTGTTTATCTTTACAGGCAAAGCAGAATAACTGACTGCAATTTATTTTCCATTCCCCGTGGAGCTTCGACAAACCAGAAACAACAACTTAGCTTTTTTGTTGAGAATGTTTTAGTACAAAGAGTTGAAATTCATTAGTATGTCTATTCTATTTTTTCTTTCGGAAATACTTTCATTTCGACATTAGTCTACTGAGTTTCTTAACTTTACACTTATTGGATTACGGTTTGATAAATCATTTACAGGCTTTAACTTTGGATATAGTATACTTCAAATCACTTGTTATTTAGAAAAGTGAAAACAGTAACAGTGGGATACAGATTACATAAGTCGTAGACTTTCTTCTGAATCCCTTTAGTGTAAACAATATTTTATTCAACATACTGAGCAAATATGAACAATACAATCTCACATGAATCCCTTTCAAGCTAATGTATAGAGTTATTGTTCCTGTGAGATTGTATTGTTCATATTTGTTCAGTATGTTGAATAAAATATTGTTTACACTAAAACTGAACGAACAGACTTTCCCAGACAGGTGGTCTATCAGATCGCATAGCAAGGAACGAATCTACCTGGTGACTGCAAAAGGAGGTAAAATCCTGTCAAGTTGACTACCGGTCTTAGATATTAGAAAGTAAATGCGGGAAAGTACGTGAAATTACCACAACGAAACTGATAACAATAATCGTAAACAATACTTCAGGAAAAATAATTGTGACGCTTCCATAGCATATCATTTGAATGGGTATATTTTGAATGCACAACGTATCGAACTTGAACATAAAAAAAATTAAATTCTATTCTGAAATTTACAATTACTTTTCTAAGGAAAGCATATTTAATAAAAAAAAAAAAAAAAAACTCTGATGATTTCTTCCATATGATTTATTTTTACATATTGGTGCATAAAATAAATATATGAATAAATAACAGGACAATATGAACAAAAATGAAGAACGTGACTAGGATGAATGAGCAAATTATTTGCCATTATCTAAAAATGGTCGTTCAAATCTCGAACTGGAAGAACAGGCTAAAATACGTAATTTGGAAATACTAAAATGTATGTAACACTAGTAACAGAAACAGCAGCATCTTGTTGCCTTGTAGAGAATGATTGATGCTAGTAGATGCTTTGGCTGTGCACACATAGCATTAAGCACTTATTGTCTTGGCGAGGCACATATAAAGATATTTTTACAATTTAATAATTTAATCAACTTTGGACACTTCCTGAAACTTTAGAGGAAATTCACTTCACATATACATGTATCCACAAATTCCTCTTTGTGCTTTTAAAATTTATTGTCAACTGTAATTATAATTATTATCATCATTATTATTATATTCAGATATGAAAACATAACTATAACCCTAGTAAAGACACAATCTCAAACCAATGTCGTCGCATTATCACCAGGCACATTCGGCATAATAACTTGGGTAAACACGAGCAATACCCAGCTATTCCTCGGGCTATTCGAAGATATGTTTCAACATATCTTCGAATACTTCGAGGAATGCTTGGGGCCGTATTTATAAAATGACTTAAGTGGTTGATATGCTGTTGCTAGGGCTGAATTTCTATGAAGCATATTTCCTACAACTACGAAATTTGCTCTGGAGGAACAGTCTGAGAAGACTGTTCATCCAGAGCAAATTTCATAGTTGTAGGGAATCTCCTTCATAGAAATGTAGCCTTAGCAACAGCATAGCAACGACTTAAGTCGTTTTATAAATACAGCCCCAGGATATTGCTCGTGTTTACCCAAGAAAAATGCCTAACGTACCGATTGTAACGTCATGGTGTTGTGGAATTATTGTTGGAATAAAGTTGAGCGTCTACTTAGGCTTAACCCCCCCCCCCCCCACCCCCCGTATCATTTCAAACAATTTTTCGAAATTTCACCAAACCATTGTTTTACTTCGTTCTATCTGTCTTTGCAACTTTGTAAAGTCCAACGGTCCAGCTTTAGTTTTTGACGAATATCTTCTCATTACATTGTCTATCCGTCCTTTCTCCCGTCTTTCTCCATATGAACATTGGCAATATGATAAGTTTACTTTACTCTTTTCTTTTGGTGGAATCTTTCTAGAGTATCTACCAACGTATGAATTAACTTTTTCAAGCAGCTGTAAACCTGCATTTCTCCTTTTAAGAATTGGTTTTGGTTTATATATTTGTTTATCTCTCTTTTCATTTCCAGTAGAACCTTTATCAACATGATCTGTCACTTTATTAGTTTCCCTACTAACTTTATTGCTATTTGAAACAGCACTAATTGGATTATTGAATTTCCTCTGTTCATCTTTGTTAACTCTCGGAAGTTTTGTGTATTTGTTCCTCTTTAATGTGGACCTAAACTGCTTATTATGCGCTTCAGGGTTTATTGATGGAAGTGTGAAATTTGCTTGAGATAGAGGTGGAAGCTGTTGAACTTCTATAATAGGTAGAGAATTTGAAGACGATGATCTGGAGCTATAGGACAGCGGTGGTGACATCATTGACAATCTTGACTCTATAGAATGGAACTCCGGGCGGAACCGTGGTACTGGAGAACTAGCTTTCCTTCTCTCAGTGAGTTCGTACATAAGATCTAGAATATCCGTATGAATTTTAGTTACTGACTTTCGTCTCTGTCTTTCTAAGTCTTGGCTAGCACCAGATAATATTTTCTCAGCTCCTTTGTTGCATCTTTCTGCCCGTCCCCTCGCAAGCGAAGAATGTCTTGACTCTCCTGGTGTTGGGCTGCCATGTTTCGCAGGATAGTATTTATTTTCTGTAAATCCTATCACATACATATACTCCGACAACGAAACGTCCGTGTTGTCTTCCGACATTTTTATTTGTGTCAAAAATCTCTGAGCAATATCATTTGGTGATACAGATGTGAAAAAGTTTCCTTAGTTGACATATTCAGTAATTGTTTTATGTGATATAGTAGCAAAGTGAATAATGCAGCTATTTATGCATACAAATCACAAGATGTGTCTGGTTTCAACTTTTGATTTAACAAATACGTTAGCCGAATATTTTACAGCAAGATACATATGCGACGTGGAACTTTTGCAATTATTATATTTATTATATCACTCGTTTTCGCAATTTCCCCCACATTTCACATTTACAGCACATCATTTTCTTGCTCGTTGACAACATCCGCAGTCCTACACTATCCATAAAATATCAACCAGCTTTTCAGCTGCTCACCAGACAGTATCAGTGTGCCACAATGTGACAGTATCGTTTCAATATAATCATTCAGGGGGTCGTAACCTGACACTCTCACTAACACTTGAGAAGAATTCCTATTGTCTTCCATGAGTGGCGTATGTGCCTAAGGTAAGTATATTAGTGCAAACTTAATGAGACAGAACAAATCTTTTCATTTAACTGCCATTTATTTAGGTTGTTCTTAGGTAAAAGGTACTTAAACGCATGCTTCCACATTATCAACTTTATACTTGAACTTTATTAACTTTAATGTTGAGGATTTTGATGTTACATGTATTAGTAGTAGAGGTAGAAATATATATATTTTCACTTTTTCATTGGTGTACACTTCCTCCGTTATGATCTGTGTGAGTCTGCCATCGAATATATACTGTTTCGTTTTCTCTATTTCATATTTTTCATGTTTTAAAGATTACAACAATTCCCTTTAAACCGTATATGTTGAACGTCGTCAAACACTTCGATATGATGTTCTTGTAGTTAATATATCGTGGCATTCAGGCCAGTTGAGTTTGTAGTTTGTATTTTTTCAACCTTTCACATGCCCCTTCGCCCTGTGACGGCAATTTACTAGTCAGCAGCTTCCCTCTATCACCGAAGTATGGATGTTTCAATTAGGTTCTTACATAGCTGACTAGCTGAGAGATATAAACTCAGTGTGCAGGTGCCGATGGAATATTGCTACTCAAAAATCTGAAGTTAATTATAGGAAATTTGAAGTCTTCCTTCTTGTCATAAAGCCTAGTAACAAGATTTTCATTGTCAATATAGATATAACAATCTTTTAAAGGTCCAAAACAATGCAACATCTGGCACACCACCTAAAATACGTTATTAATCAAATGTTTTAAAGGTAGGTTTGTGCTGGAGATTTAAAAGTTATACGGGAGACCCCATGACCTCGCTGATCCCTAAAACGTGGCTTTTTAAAAACTTATTTCTGATTTGATGGCCTCAGCTGAAGCGTAGCAAGGCTTTCATATACACCGGACTTTCATTTTCACTGACTTATTCCACAAATCTATATAGCGGATGTTTTATATTAGACAGGTGATGCTTATTTCTACTCGCGAGCACTTGATCACACCTACAATTTCGGAATTGTCAATGTTTATATGATTTAAGAGTTCGGACTTATGATTTGGATACTTTGACCACTTTAACTCATCTAACGGAACAGAGTCAGTCAATATGAGTCTGTTTTATTTTCTTTCTCTTTACCTCGGTAGCAACGTTGAACAATTCAGTGACAAGAGAAATAACTGATGCACTTATAGAACTTCGGCATTCGGATTGATCATGTCCCATCTTGACACAAAATACTGAAAGCAAAATGCGATGTATAAACAGGGTCTACACTATTTGCTCGGGGCAAATGGGTAGTTCTCTTTAAAGAGAATTAAAAAAAAGAAATAAGAATAAAATAAACCAGACACTTCCTAATTGACAAATGATCTTACCCAATTTGTAAGGACAGTGGAGGCCACAAGGCGTAAATGGGTTATCGTCGGATTGAAAACCCCTTCGGGGACTGAATTTCGTGTTGCACTTCAAAGTGTATAAAGTCGAGAAAATTATAGAATGTACAGGGTTTTCTAAGGGGTTTCTCTAAACTTATCATTCGATTTGTGGTATATAAAAAATCTCAATAAAACCATAAAAAATTATCGTATCTCCCTGAAAGTTAGCAGACTTCTTATTTTTGTTGTTCTCTACAGTTTAGAATACAAAATAGAGGGACATGCTGTTTAGAAAAGTGTTTTTATATGAAAAGATCAAAGGGTAATTTTCTTCGCAGAAATCTGAAAAATAAAATCCGTTCTTGAAAATGTACTTAGCTCTGAAGATACTTTGATCCATTAAAAAGAGCGTCCTAGCAATTATTTGTTCCAACTCTTTCTCAAATTGTAAGGTAGACCAGATAACAACAGTAGCTTTTTCTCAAATGTCTGACCATGTATATTAGTGCATGTATAGTGATTGCATTCATTAATACAGGTAGGTCAGTTATATCTATATCATACTCACAGTATAAATATTACATTACAATGACCAAGACAGGCATGTTATTGAAAATATTCAACCTTGAAAATAGACTCTACTGTGTATTTTTAGACAAACATTTGGACACAGGCCACACCCTTTTTTTTATTACATCTTTATTTTTCACATTTCTAAGCATACATATTCTAAGCATACATATTTATAATCTTGGCAAAGAACATAATTTTGAGGTCTGACATAGGACTCCATATGGCATGTGCAACAGATAAGACTTCCGGCAATTGGTAACACTTTCAGGGGAACAAACTCTTCCAATTTCATTTTTGCCTCCCAGCTCAATAGGGGCACGCTCCCAAAGGAAAGAATCTGCTCCCCAGGAAAGAATTTGCTCATGGAGCAAGTTTCAGGGGCAAAAATCTTCCCTTATGAGCATATCCCTTTCTAATAAGGTTTTATCAGCCAGGAAAGCATACAGGAAGTCACAAAACTTATTCCCTTTTGTAAAAATGGCAAACAATATGGAGGTGCACCCATTTACCTTTATCAACATGCACTTCTATGCAGCCTGGCGAGTCTTCCCCTCTCTACCAAAATCCCACAGGATAGAAAAACTATTGAGAGAGAAACTGAGCAGAACATGAGGCTGCTTGTCTAGTCAGTCTTCCCTCTTCACACATGCCGTAAGGCTCCCTATTTCTTAACACTCTGATAAATCAGGATTTGCCAAATCTAATGACATGATAGATGCTATGAATGTAAAATGAACTGTCTCTCACTGACAGTGTTGACACTGTTAAAAAAAAAAAAAAAAAGGATTTTGGATTTTTTTTACCTGGATACACAAGGGCGTGGGGGAAGGAGGGAGGGAGGAGGAGGACAAGCGAGAAATGGCAAAATGTCTGCCCAGCCTATAACATGTTTCAGTTGCATGTATTTTTTTATTTCTTATCTTTTTTTTTTGTTTTTATAGTTCCATGTATTGTACACAATCAACTCATTTACATTACATAACCTAAAAACATAGTTTTTTTTACTATTTCGAAAGAGCTTTTTTTATCTGCGCAGCCTGATAACGTGCAGCAAAAGTGGAAAAAAAATAATTGCTAGGACGCTCTTCATAATACATTAATTTAAGTTCAGACCTAGTTACGTTTTCAATAATGATGGTCATTTTTTAGATTTATTCGCACAAATTTACCCTTTGATCTTTTCTTATATAAATCCCTTTTAACATCAACAAGTACTGCATTTTGGGATTCTGAATTGTGAGAAACAACATATCTGCTAAGTTTTGGGAAGATCTGTCGTATTTTCAGCATTCTATGCAGATTTTTGTGTTTGCCCCAAATAAGTGATAATCACCACCTTAAAAAGGGTTCGATACAATATTTCGCCGCCGTGAGGCAATTAATAAATTATTGCAAACGACTGCGTGATATCCCGCCACTGCGAACCAATTTTCACTCATATGTTTGCTGATTAATTTATTGCATATATGTATGTTGGTAAGGTGTAGGGGTAGATAACTTCCTTGGAGCCAGACTTTGATAATCTCAAACGGCATTCATTTCTTCTATCATTAGTTGCAAGTTTAAGAAAAAGCTATTTAAAACATAATTTTCTATAGATTGTTTTCTTCATTTTATGCATCTATATGGCCTGGAGGCAGGGGAGATAATCGACATGTGGTAAATTTTGAGCATCACAGGATGCTTTAATTATTCTAATCACTCTGTACATTTCAGAAAAAAAGCGCTCTGAACTCTGATTTTATTTTGATTTTTTTTCATTTTATACATATATAGACCCAGGGCAGGGGCAGATAACCCTTGTTGAAAATTTTTCGGTGGTAACACAATACTATTGTTGCTTCGATTATTTCTGTGATGTTTTACCGTGATATTCTTAATAATTCAAAATAACTAGAGGCAAAAAAAAAACATATTTTGTACATTGAAAGATGCCATTACTCTGTCAGAAATGATCGAAGTTTGTCCATTACGTAACAATCCCAAGCGAAAGATTCCTGATACAAATGCTTATGCAAAATTTGAAAGAAATCTGTTCATAAATACTTAAGTTATCGAACGGAAACGAAGTGCTGATGGACAGACGGACGGACGTACGACGGACGGACAAAAGTACGGAAGGACGTACGGGCGGACAGACACACGGGCGGCCAACGTGAAAACATAATACCCCGCCACTAACATGTGGCGGGTATAGAAAGGGAATCTAAGTTGTCAACTGTGATTGGCTTAAAAATTGAACATGCAGACTGTCGCATGATATCCAAATATCCAAATTAAAAGTGCTCATTAGATCCTGGCATTGCTGTTAAAATCCGAATTTTTACAAAAAAAAATTGATTGTTTGAAACGCACAAAATATACCAATACAAAAGTTGTACTTATAAGTAGGTATGTACAAAATATACTAGGTCAAAAAAGTTCCTATACATGAAATTTCTTTTGTTGCTATGGCAATTGCATAAATTAAGATCATATATAGTTTACTAATTTCAAAAGAGTATCCATTTGCTTATTGAACAGACTTATTTGTTTTGGTTTCCTAAGACTACACATGCTACAAGGGTCGTTTGAATATGCAAGGGGTAATTTTTCATTTTCACAGAGTAACATCATTAAAACTGCCCAAGTTCACAGTTTTTAAAACTGGTTTGTGAATAATGATTTCCAAGATTCTGCGCTCCAAACACAAGAGCAAGGCCTTAGGTAGGGCTACTTGCCAAAGAAATCATATTTGACCGCTTCTGATACGAGAATTTGAACCACAAGTCAGGGTACTGCGATTCCTTTAAAGACTGTTTAAATGCCACTTTCAGTGGGACTTCCATAGGAAAACCGCAATCGTAATGGCTAGCGGGCGTGTAATCATTCTTCCAATTTTGTCATTATGCCATGAAAACAATGACATAACAAAAATGTTTATGAAGAAACTTTGAAAAAAGACCGACAGGTACAGTAATAATGACGCCTTGAAAATCGCTATATTTTTAATTAAAAGGGAGATAATTTGAGAATTTGAAGAATTTAAACCTCGCCTGTAAAGCCTGAGTACAAGCCATTAAACATTTTAAGTGTTTTTCGAACTTTCTGCATTATGGACTTTTCTGCGCAATACAAAATTTATTCCTGCGCATGCGCAGAAATGAGATGCATTTAAAATGACTCCTATCAAATAATGCCAGATAACTCTAATATTAAAAAGTATGGGTTGACAATTTTCTGAGCATTTTGTTCTTTGGCGTCTCCCCAAACATACATGAGCCTCAATTAATTCCAATATGCACTTGGTTCCTTGAAAATATGGTCGATAGTTGGTATCGTCACTTTTTTGACCGAGTATATATCGTTTTGTTTCTGATCTGTAGTTAGATGCAACTGTTAAGAGGTCGTGCATTTTTTATAATTATTATTATCATTATTATTTTTTTGTTTTTAAATAATATGGATTAAAAAGAACACTAGCGCAAACACAATCTTCAATTTTCTAAAAAAATCCTAAGAAGTTAGTTCCTATGAAACGGGCTTGAAACTGTTATTGCAAAGCATGATAATTTTTTAAAAAGTTTGCAATCATTAATTTCTGTTGAAACCTCTACGTGGTCAAATTTGCATTAAAACTCTGAACTTAAGATATTTACAAGTACTTCTTTGAACTTGGGCTAGTTGATGAGTCAGCCCTATGAAAAATTAACATAATTGCATCCCCAACGGGTAGTATTTTTATGTCATTCGCCCAATGGCTACCCGATTGAGATACTTTGCTACCAATTGGGAAGCATGGCAATTCCGATGAAAACACCTGACTTTGAAATTAAAAACTTTTATTTGAGACAATTAAAGAAAAAATGTCTCCGATGAAGTTCTAGATTTTTCTTTCGCCCGATCATATCAGTAACGTTCTTTATCTTTATTATATATATATGCACAGGTCCTTTTAAGTGAAGGTACCCTAAAAAGGCAACTTCGCTTCCCGATTAGGAAGCAAATTCAAAATGTAGTAACGATTTGCAATGAAATTTTAAATGCCAACCGCTTCCCGAACGGGAAGTCTTTTGTACTGTAATCGTTGGTGTAAAAGAGAGTATTGGCCCTAGCGCCTTAAGAATGATGGAAACGCATTACACGCTGTTCTCACTGTACAAATCTTTTACCCCCAAAACCTAAATCTTCTTTTCGGCACTTAAAGCAGGACATCCCGGAAATTTCATAGGAAGTGTGCCAGTCTTGGTTCGCGCAGACAAGGCTGCAAACAATGTGGTTGTTGTCTATAGATTAGAATTTCCCCTTTTTCAAGGATACAGAGCAGTATATTTTCATGTTAACATAATGATAATTAACACATTTATGATATACCAAGATATTCCCATAATACAAATCAAAGTAGAAAAAAGTGAAATTAAAGTTACCCACGGGGACCTGTCTCTACAAAACATAATGTAGTTGCCATGGTGATCCCAAGCCGCTTTGTCTCTTTGATATTGGAATTCTGGATCGAAGCAATTGTCGTGGGAGGTAAAAGAGAAAGCTCGATGCCACAACAATGAGAGTCCAGCAGTAATATTGAGGAGATCGGGTTTTATCATTAAAATTTAACGTGCGCTTATTGAGTACATTATCGTATTTACAGTAAACAGTTCGGACACCAAAACAAGTTTTGGTGTCCGAACTATTACTGTAAATACGATAATGTATTTATCCTTCAATTTTAAGAATTTCAGTTGCTCTTATATGAATATGTTGACAAAAAATGCAGATCCCAGGCAGATTCTCAGTGTCCTCATGTTTTACACTGTTTGGAAAACATATCCAAATGTTTAGGGTAAACTGGTATTGGTGATATCGGTTTGTGCTGGGACTTGTCGTAAATGGGATAAAATATCGCTTTTGTTTCAGCAACATTTTCTGAATGTATATTGAATGAAACTGGTTGAGGTATAAGAGTGTTCTTTTACTATTACTGTTAGGTATGGATAGATTTTACGCTATCGGTTTGTTTTATATTAAATTTACTTGTAGAGATTGTAGAAATATGGAGGCACCATCACTAATCCATAAATAAATGCAATTCCTTTGGAAATATGGAAACAATTTAAACAGAGGAACAAAACTATTGAGAATGGGCTATAATCTCTTGTAGTGGTAAGTAGCTTTTATTTTACTTATTACTATTTATTTTATTTTATTGTTTAATCTTGGAAAAGTAATGCATTTTCTCATTTTATCTGTGGCGTCAGCATTGTTTCTTAAATGAACAAATTATCGTCTTACGGCCTTAAGAAATTATCATAAGATTACAAGTACCCATATATTGAGGGAACAATGTATATTCTTCACTCAGACCTAAAGCTTGTATACAGTAGCGTTGTATTAATTTTATACCTATGCAAGTTTTTCATAAGTCTTAGCATACGCCAATGTGCATTCAAGCTTCGGCTGATAATCTTCGTTGCCAAAAAATCTTACGCTTACCATGGAAACAAATAAAGGGACACTGCTTTGGATTCCAAAAAATGTTCGCTTTATAGAATATTGCGGAGAAGCGATGTTCAACCTATCAAAGTTTTCTTAACCATATTGACAAATGCTGAAACGCTTCCACATAGTTTTAGGCGTTTTTGCTGTGTATAGGAATATGGTGATGAAAAAAGGAGAAAGACATTTCAATAACAGATATTCAAACATATTTTTATTGAATATCCGTATAAATATCTTTTGTGCAAGCAAATATTTATCCTTAAAAAGAGCAAGGCGGGACCGTCATTGAGAAAATTAGCATAGGTCCAATGCTAGAAACAGCTAGTTAAGCCTGCTGTAGACATTAAATAAATAGAATACCTCTACTTCCCCATCTGCGACCTATTCTGCAAAAATACTTTTAATGCCATTTTGCTTGCGGTTAGGCACTGATAATTGGAAATCTAACATGACAGAAGAGAAGGGTGGGGTAATTTACTTTTGCTTAAGAAAGTTTAATGTTTGATTTGTTTCTTCTTTTTTTTTTCACCGCCTGTCTTAACCATTTAACAACACTAAACAGGTGGTTTAATTCATCGTTCTTGTTGCAGCGAAACGGTTTGAACAATGCTCGCTAGTAGGTACACTGCTTGGATAAAAGATAGGAAAAACTAGATACTTCATATATTTCTATGCCAGGTTGCTACATTTTTAAAAACTCATTTCTGTGCTTTGCTAAAATATAAAACAGGAAGAAAAAATGATAAATTTAAGATGGATAAAGGGCCAGCACCCCAGTTTCAAAGCCTGCCATACAACAAAGAGGGATGAAATATGACGTATGGAACACTTGCATAGGTATACTGTGTCCACCTCTCTCTTCTGTCCTGTCTTCCAGATGTCAGTGTCAAAATACCGTAAAAAGAATTCTTTCAATAGCTCACAAATAGGATAAAACAGGCATTAATTAAATGTCTAAAGCAAGCTTTACGGTTTTTACATCAAGACCTATAATAATTGGCTCCAAAGAAGGTGTCGTCTGACTCTTTTTAAGGGTAAATATTTCCATGCAGGAAAGAAATTTATCCGGGGATTCATTAAATATAAAATGTTCAAATATTTGTTTTTGAAATGTCGATCTGGGTTTTTCATTACCATATTCCTGTACACCGCGAAAACGACTTAAACTACGCGGAAGCATTTCAGCACTTGTCAATATAGTTAAGATAACTATGATAGGTTGCAAAATCGCTTCTCCACGATATTCTATAAAGCGAACTTTTTTGGAATCCTAAGCAGTGTCCCTTTATTCATTCCCATGGTAAGTATAAGATTTTTGGACAACAAAGACTCTCAACCAAAGGTAGATTGGACTCTGTGGTTTGCCAAGACTTATAAATAATTTGCATAGCATAAAATTAATGCAACGCACCTGTATGAAGGAACACGCACGTAGTTTGTTAGCAACAATATAACATCTTCAGGCATCAATGTATCGTTTCTTCATGAAAAAAGAAAGTAGATGACCGTTTTGGGGCTTTCGTGCTGTTTTGAGTTAAGGTTTGCTTTGTTAGAGGCAAGGCAAAGTACCCTGTAGCATGTAAGTATATGCGAAGAACAGATATGAGCCGCGACACGAGAAAACCAACAATGTGGTTGTGCGGCCAGCGCAGACTTAGATCAGCATGAGCATCCACCCAGTCTGTTCCGCCTCTTCGCTAAGCGTTTAAAGGGTAGCTAAGGGTCTAAGCTACCTCCATGCGGACAGCGAAGACTCTGATCAGACTGGGCGGATGCCCAGACTGATCTGAGTCTGCGCTGGGCGCACAACCACATTGTTGGTTTTGTCGTGTCGCGGCTCATATATACCTGCAATTCAGCTAAAATCTATTCAGAGAAAGACTACACGATGGCGCTCCAGTTTTCTTAACTCACACATGCCGTAGATATTTTCTGGCATCAAAAGGAAACTGACTAGACACGTTGGAGGAAAACTCAGTTTCGTCGTTGTTGTATTCTGAATACTATTTCCAGAAATTTAACGTTTAAACCCAAGGCCATACAAGTTTGCCAATTACATCAGACAAGAGCCAGAGGACAAATTGGGGTTTAACTGGTATCAACGGTTCTTAACTACAATGTACTAATATGCATGCACATCTACCCTATTTGCTAGTTATGGGTTAAATCACTACCGAAAATGAAAGATGTTTGTGCATTTCCTGTAACTTTCATCTTCACCTACCTTCTCAATAGGGTCAACCCTCAGAGGAAAAATTTTGCTCCTCTTGGAGCAAATGCTTTCTCTAAGAGTAGACCTTTTAAGAAAGGCATTGTCATCCAGTGGGAAGCAAAGAGAAACTCACAAAATCTGATACTTTGTAAAAATAGCTGAACACATGGCGATGTACTGATTCATCTTTAAAATGAATAACCCAAGGCCACTTAGTAGCTTCATTAAACTACGTAGTTTTGAAGAATATTAGTCTAAACAAAGATGGGCAAAGTTTGTATTATAATTTCATAGTCCTGCGTGACGGATTTCTAACCAAAAATAAGCCTTCAAAATGTTTGCATTTCTAGTAGAAAACACTGATTTTATCCATATATTAATCACAGCCCCATAAAAGCCTGCACTGCAATTGTTTTGGAATTAATCGAACAGGAAGACTCTCTTTGTCGCCAGAGTTCCGGTGTCAAAACAATTAAGTGAAACAGTTCCATTAGCAGAATTTAATTACTTCTCAGTTGCTTCCAACAAGAAATATCAGAATTACAACAATGTCTTAATTGCTTACGGAGCTCCAGAGAAGAAGGGGGCGACAGGGATAAGTTTTGGACACTTTCTATATTTATCCATAAAACCATATGTTGTGACCCCTCATTAGAACCGTCTCGACAAGACGGCTGTAATGAGGGGTCACAACATATGTATTCCTACAGTAAGAAAAATATTTCAAAATTCTCATCAAAGTTCCGCCATATCTAGGGCTCTGTCTTAAGACAATCGATATTTAAGAATCGCAGTCACAGCATTTCTCAAACGGCTTGGCAAGGTTGCCATTAAATAAAGAAAACTAATGAAGAGAGCGTAAAAGTTCAAAGAAAACCACAGGAATCACTAAATATTAACATTTATAAACATGATGGTTTACCTTGAGACCTTAAAAATTATCAAAGAAAACAATTACAATTTCCAGCGCTACAATCATTAATAAGTAAAACAAAGTTTGGTTCATGAGAAATAAGTTTCAGATTTGGAACCTTGAATTTTTCATGGCTTATTGGAGTCATATTGAAAAACCTTTTGTCAAATTTCTATCAATGTTTCGATATCGTCCTCTTTCTATTGGCATTTTATGATTACAAAGGCAAAAATTTGGAAAATTTGTAAAATTTGCCTTAATTTTGCATGATGGAACACCAAATAATTTTCAAACCTGTGCTTTCTTTTGAATATTCTGTAGTTTAAACAGTAAGATAAATCTTGAATTAAACTAAACCATTGTATTGTTTGACTTGTCAAAAGAGCTTCAGGTAATGCGAGGATATGAAATAAATTTTGTGATATGTTTTCTTAATTTTCAGTGAAAACATATTGTGACCCCTCATCAGAACTGTCTTACCAAGACAGTTCTATTGAGGGTCTGAAGATATGCTATTATAGGCAAATATTGAAACATTGTCAATCTGTTCAGTGAACTGTGTGTTGTACAATGTGTTCCGAAGAACAACCCGCCAACCCCTTTGCTGTACAAGACTGGAAATACTTCGTTTATACAGACATTTTCTCTGCAAGTCTGTTCTCAAAAACAAAGTTAGGTAGAAATTGAAGGATAACTTATGAAACTGCGGCGGATTTTAAAGAGAGATTCCAGTCTTTTGTCATCGGCTGTCATGTGGGACTTTCGCATCCAGCAGCTATAAAATTGTCTATTTTATTGCAAATTTGTCAGGAATATTCCCATTAGAGAGTATGTTTAATTGCAAATCCTACATTCTCGCCAGGGAAATTAAGCAATAAAAAAGCTTTGAAGATAGATAATGTTTAATATCACACTTGTCAGATATAGGCCCAACTCGGGAGAAAATAGATATTTTGTGACATCTCTGCAATATGTGCTGAAGAGGACACTAAATGATTAATTGTCAATAAGTGTATTGTTTTTGTTGCAGCTGAAATACCGCAGCCTGTGAATTCGGTTATTTTGAATGAGTTTAACTTTCCGGTTGCTGCAGGAACTTTATACACTCCAGTCTTTTTGTTGCTCTGTTACTTAGTCTTGTTGATGGAAACTTTATTTAAGGTTTTAGACAATATGTTAAGCATAGCAAAACAATTAACGAATTAATCCTAGAAACCCATAAAAAGGACACATGCAAGCAGTGTAGACCCTGATCAGACGCCGCGCTCTGCGGCGTCTGATCGGTGTCTACACAGTTGATTAAAATTTACAAGCATTTATATAAGAATGTTCAAAAATACACAACCCAGACACCTCTTATATGATGAATGGACTCATCCAGTGTATAATGATAGAAGCGTCCATTTGGCATAAATGGGTAAATAACGCCAAGCATCGAGAAACATCGTATTCTGTCCTGTTTGCATAACAGCAGAGACACTTCTTGACTTTGACCACTTTTCACTCTCTGTTGAGCAAAGCCATACCGCTTGGTTTATTACCATTCATCATCGACTAAAAGCGCATTAGTGATGACTCTTCAAACACGTTTACGTTATGACGATTCTGCACAAAATTATCATCATTTGCGGAGGGGACCAAATTCAAACACTCTAAAATTAACACTGGAATTAAGTTGAAGTTGTGATTTCTCAGCAGGGTATCAATGTGCAAAGAGACAATGGAACTCTTTGTTCTCGTGATGCAGCCCTCCACGGATTTCTAGCTTGCTCACGGACTTAAATTAGCAATGGGCTCCTTTGTTTCTGAAGTCAGTGAATCGGAAATATTTTTGTGGTCGCGCTTACTCTGTTAGTTATCTGAAACTGTTGCAATAGCTTTCCGATATAAATTCCTTTATACTGTTTAACACAAAACATTAAATATTTACGCTCGTGAATTTAAACAATCACTTAAACAAAGCGTAATTCCTGGGAGACTACTTTTACGGATGATACATAAAATGGAATTTTTAAGCAAAAGACTGTAAAAGAGTTAATTACCGAGTAATTAAGATGAAGTGAGGCTGAGTAAAACAAGATGTAAAAGAGGTCGCACATGCCGTTAGGTACTAGTAACCCTTTTCTACGACCGTTAGGTACTAGTAACCTTTTTCTACGACCGTTAGGTACTAGTAACCTTTTTCTACGACCGTTAGGTACTAGTAACCTTTTTCTACGACCGTTAGGTACTAGCAACCTTTTTCTACGACCGTTAGGTACTAGTAACCTTTTCCTACGACCGTTAGGTACTAGTAACCTTTTCCTACGACCGTTAGGTACTAGTAACCTTTTTCTAAGACCGTTAGGTACTAGTAACCCTTTTCTACGACGCCAGTCAGTTCACAACTGACTGGCGTCTTAGAAAAAGGTTACTAGTACCTAACGGCATGTGCGACCTCTTTCACATCTTGTTTTACTCAGCCTCACTTCATCTTATTTCTCTAGGTATGAATTTTGTATTATACTTAAGAACAAAAGTTCTGCAAGGTCCGGTTTAAACTGTAGTTTTCAGAAAAGCCTTCTTGCTCATGATATTAGCTAGACCTGTGCCATAATGTCATCTCTAATAATTTTTGTTTCTTGAACTCAGATTGCATGAGTGCCTGATGCACAACACCCTAACATATATACAATTTAAGGCACTTCTAAATGTCAAAGTTGCTTGGTGGCTGAAATATACGACTGCTTTGTATTGGGGTGTAACAAGAACACTATGCACTCGTGTTCTGAATTAAAGAAATAATCATAAGATATGCATATTATTGTTTATATTTTTGTTGTTGAATGAAAAATGAACATTTGTTTAATTAGTCATATACAACGTTGAACTTGGCCAAATTTTGGAAACGTAGAACTCCATTTTCCTTCATCAGAAATATAATTTTATTTCACCAATTTATAGAATAGTCCCTGAACTAATGTAGCCAACATGTATTCTTTTTCAACAAAAAGTCATTAAAACTAAGTTTCAGTATTCAAAGAACCCCACCCAACATTTTTATACAACACTAGCAAGTATGTATACATGGGCAAGTTTACAGAGTAGGTAGATATAACACGTACTCCTGTCAATGTGTGTTGCATAAACAAGTTGGGTGGGATTCTCTAAACCATGAAAATTAGTTTTTAATGATCTTTTGTTGAAAAAAATATATTTTGGCTGCATTTGTCATGGATTATGCTATATATTGGTGCAACA
The DNA here is from genome assembly GCA_963989385.1 of Ctena decussata. NCBI lineage: Eukaryota > Metazoa > Mollusca > Bivalvia > Lucinida > Lucinidae > Ctena > Ctena decussata. The sequence goes on along the minus strand of OZ022502.1, from coordinate 82,838,707 downwards.
AAATCAAATTTCTGATGAAGGAAAATGGAGTTCTACGTTTCCAAAATTTGGCCAAGTTGAAAGAAGTATATGACTAATTTAATAAATGTTAAGTTTTCATTCAAGAATAAAAATATAAACTTTAATATGCATATCTTATGATTATTTCTTTAATTCAGAACAAGAGAGCAAAGTGTTCTTGTTACACCTCAAAACACAAAGCAGTCGTATATTTTGGCCACCAATTCATATTGACATTTACATTATCCCAGTAGAGAAACACCTAAAATCACACTGTCGTATATTTAAGTTTATTTTATACATTGCGTTCATCTAATTGTTTAATTGAGCCGCGACACGAGAAAACCAGCAAAGTGGTTATGCGTCCAGCACAGACTCAGACCAGCCTGGGCAGCCGCCCAGTTTGACCAGACTCTTTCATGAGTGCTCAAAAGGTAGCTTAGGGTCTAAGCTACCTCCACGAGGACAGCGAAGACTCTGATCAGGCTGGGCGGATGCCCAGGCTGATCTGAGTCTGCGCTGGACGCACTACCACACCGTTGCTTTTCTTGTGTCGCGGCTCAATTTATTAATGAATAATTTCAAAGAGTATCAACCGATATTTTGAAAATTATATCTCAATTTTTAGATGTACAAAAACTGTTTTTTTATTTTGATGAACAGCTTTGTCAGCGGTTTCTGTGGGTGGAGAGGCTAGGACAAGTAAAGCTTTTGCATATTGACATCTCTAGCTTTGTAAATTTAAAGAGTAACTACACTTCAGGAACTGACTGAATCAGATCCCAAACCCTATCCCCAACATCAACAGTAAATCGTTTCCAACAAGTAGTATTTCTTGTTAAGAACAAAGTAAATATTTGATATTTGATATTTTAAAGCTGTCTCATGGATTTGTTTGTTCTCGATCAATATAGTAATTAAATGCCGTGTGGCTGACTAAACACCCGAGCAAATTCGGAACTTGATGATGTAAATGTATGTTCGTTTTCGTCAATGTCTCAAAAAGCCGCACGATCATTCGGAAGGGGCCATATCTGGTTTAACGGGTGTTTGAAAGACATTTTCATTTTCATTTATTTTGCATAGAAATTCTTATAAGGAAACAGTGAAGCTCTGATCAGACGCCGCGTTCTGCGGCGTCTGAACTGAGTCTGCACTTTTAGCTTATGTTCCCAAACTGGATTCTAGTCTAAAAAGGTATTAATATGGATAATAACTTTATTTTTTCTAAAACTTATGACAAACTGAAATGACTTTGATTTCGAAATTGCTACATTTGCGTTTCCGGATGGTCATAGTTCGCATGCAAAGGTATATAGATTCTTTTGTGAAATGTATTTTAATATTATCTAAAGAAGCCCCATCACCCTGGGATGAAGGATCTCCAGGCAGTGTTAAATAATGGTTGGTTACGTTCTGTATACCGGCATTGGTCATGATCTCACTTAGGGGAGAGTCGGGTGACTTCGGACAGGCGGGTAAATTCGAACATATCACTGCAAACAGTGAAAATCCAGATGAGACAGCTCATAATGAGCCGGCTCATCAGGATTTTTACTGTTTGGCCAGTTACTGTTTTGTTTTAGTTCCAGACAACTGACATATAAAGGAAAAATGTCACTTTCCGAATTTACCTGCTGTCCGAAGTTACCCGACTCTCCCCTAAAGAATGTTTCTTAGCGTAAAGTAATAAATAAGTTCTGAATATTACGATCCTTTGGACGCAAGGAATACACCAAAATACACGAAAATAACATACTGGGTTTAATTGGGTCTTTACATGACCAGTAATGAAATCTGCAACACCAACAACGCCCCCTAGCACCGGCATAAGCTGAACTCTATTTTTTCAATATTACTCTATAAACCAACTCAATGATCCCAAAGGACCAGAAATTATTATTTTCACAATGATGGTGTGCGGGGAGACGTTTTACGGCCGCCACACGACACAACGCCAGCTGCAGTGGAGATAATATTAAGATCCTTTGGAAGCAAGAAATACACCAAAAGACACAAAAGTAAAAGACTCGGTTTAATTGAGTTTGTACGTGACAAGAAATGAAATGTGCAACACCGGCCACGCCTCCTAACACCGGCTTAGGCGAAACTCTATTTTCAATACATGTATTACTCTAAAGAAACTCAATGATCCCAAAGGACAAGAAAACCCTAACTAAGCATTTTGTAACATAGGTTTTGAATGACTTTTCTAAAATGAAGACCTCAAGAAACTAATTCGTTCACAGCTGATATAGACACGAAGCATGGCAATGCTTTTTTAGATGAGGTCTAGTAGACACTGCATTATTCTGTAGGGACACATTCCAGCTACACATCCTTGATAGGGTGTTCTTGGAAATAATTTTATTATACTTGGTGTTCAACAATGACCTTGGTTTGAAGAACTTATGTTTAGGTAACACGTAATATTCAGGGAGTTTTCGGAAATTATGACAAATACAAATACTTCAAGACCTATGGATTTTAACCTCGCTTAGCTACTTATCCGACAGTCTTTTGAGTTTCTTGTAAACCGTGTACGTCATCTGAGATTGCAAGCTGACGTAATTTACACATAAAATTGTTTCGCGACGTCATTTTTTTAAATTTCAACATTAAACTGACCCAAAGTCTGAATTTGTTTGCATTATTTAGGCGCAGTATGCCAAATAAAGCCACAGACCGATTTCAAACTTTTAAAATTAAAATCAGATGGTAAGAGAAATGGTTCCTCGGAAACTGTATACATGAAGTGATTCGCCTGTATGTAAACTGTACTAAGAACGGGAGAAGCACGTGCATATTCCTTACCGATTCGGTCGAACGATTTCTAATTCGGGATACGGACATACATGTAATCAGGGATAAGAGGATATATATATGTTGTGAAATTTCGGTGTGCATAGCTGCATTTTTTTAGATATTCAAAATTAAAGGGTGGAAGTTTTTAAATCCCTTCTGTATAGTACCAGTAAACCAATCAATATCACTGGGTTTTATCGCATTACCGCTCTATATGACAATACAAACATTTAGGGGATTACTGTCTTGAAAATTGTCATTTGGGTAGGTAAATCATCGGTTTTATGGTCGGAAATTTCGTTTTACGGCGACGCGCCAGCAGTTATCCCCATTCTAATGCGCTTTTATACATTTTCACCTTCCATAATGTGCTAGTTTGCACCCATTTCAAGCGCTGTCAGCAACGTAAAACCAAATGCCAGCCAATGAGAAGCGACGTTACTTAATGACGTTGGGTTTGCGACAGTATATCGCAGAATATACTGTCGAAAATTTTTGACGTTATCCAATCAGACGTCGCGCTATATTCGCAAGTGCATTAGAATATGGGATAAAACATAAGAGGTGTACAAATGCACAGTCTTATCAGAGAGCATGCCAGCTTATTCAGACAATGACTGAGCCTTGCAGATTTAACCTGTGAAAGAAATATAGCTGTGTTAGGCTACGTATGTATGCAACTCTGGGCAGGAGCATATCACTGGAGTCAGGATTGGAATGAGCTTTTAAGTTAAGGTACTATTTTAATCGCAAAAGACACCCAGAAATAAAAGCCTGGCATTTCCTCTGCTTATGACGTAGTAATACCCGTAGGAATATCACATGGTTCTGAAACGATGCTTATTGAATTTGTAATTATATAGTCTTTACAGACTATCAATTCTTGGTATGAAATAAGTAAACATTATTATTTGTTAATTTGTTCGGACGATATTGGGTTATTTTCGATCAATGAAAGTAATCTAACGCCCTGTCACTGATTAGATAGGCTAACATGATTGATAAGCAAAATTTTTTTTGTTTGATAATAACTCGAATATGTTCTATCTGGTACAATTCGATTATTCTTGCGTCCACAGAAGACACACAATGTTGAACGTTGAAAGAACGTCGCATCAAGGTTGACGACATCTACGAAATAGTCATCCTGAGCTATGCTGTAACGTCATCGCTTGCACAAATTACGATTAGAATTTATTTATTCTGCATGTAGGTTTAAGGGCAATTTGTACATGCATATACATAACACTAACAATCACGAACATTTACCGTCTCGAAATAGTTTGGAGTATATGTCAGAGGTCACAGTGTTGCACTGCTGCAAAAATGTACCTGTCGCTTACATAAATTTTTCGCATTTGTGTGGACCATTAATTTGATAAAAAAAGGTTCATGTTATTAAATCCTATAAAACATCAAAGTAAAAGGCCAAGCTATGATCAGGAATAATACAATCAGGGGCCGTATTCATAAAACGACTTAAGTGGTTGCTATGGTGTTGCTATGGCTGAATTTCTATGAAGGAGATTTCCTACAACTATGAAATTTGCTCTGGAGGAACAGTCTTTTTCAGACTGTTCCTCCAGAGCAAATTTCATAGTCGTAGGGAATCTCCTTCATAGAAATTTGGCCTTAGCAAGAACATAGCAACGGCTTAAGTGGTTCGATGAATACGGCCCCAGATCCTACATACCGCCTTGAAAACCAAGACGAAAAGTAGCACTCACACAAATTGACAAAAAGTTCATGAAAGACACTTACGGTAAACCGAATGAACAGCTCTTTCCCAAACAGGTGGTCGTTCAGCTACCCTGATTAAGAAAAGCAGCAACATCGTCGTTTACGTATTTTCTATTTCAAATTACATACAAAACAGAAAGCAAAATGGACAGCTATTCAGATGACCATATAGCTAGATGAACATAGACAAGCGGACATAACAACATGTAACACTGGGAAACTACAACAGAAGTACCGCTTTGGAACGTTTAGTAATAGATTACTGGGTGGGGAGGTTAATCTAGTTTTACTGGAGCCAAACCCTTGCCCTCTGCTTCTGCAGAGTTTCGAAATATTTAGTTAGCCGTTTGGTCCGAATTAGGCCGCGTTTACACGAGCAAAGTTTCTATGACAAAGTAGGTTTGCCACAGAAAAATTTGCTCGTGTAAATGCCAAAATATGACAATGTTTCTTTGACAAATGTATATGGTAAAGTTACTTGGATAAATTAAATTTGTCCGTGTAAACGGAGAACTTTGCTAAAGATTATGTAACGAAAAACTTTGCATAAGCGTGGTAAATGTGACAAAGATTTTGTTTCATTGCTGCAGGTAACTTTGACGAATAATATTTGGTCGTGTGAACACTGCAGCAAATATTTCATTGCCAAAGTTTATGTGACAATGATTCTATGGCATATTTTCCTTCACTAATAATTTGCTCCGTGTAAACGCAAACTGTTTGTCATACTTTCTTTGTTAAAGTTTCTGTGACATAGAAACTTTGCTCGTGTAAACGCGGTCTTAAGGTTTCCTAACTCATCAATGAATCATCACAGGAAACAAACAAATCACGGATAAGACTTATGGTGAATCAGAGTTGAGAACTCGACAGAAACAACGCATTTTGACACCTGGAGATTTCTGGGGTGTCAAAAAACACTACTGAAATACTGGAGCAAAAGAAAACAACCAGTTGAACCCCGAGAAACCAAGCAACAGACAAGCTCCGGCCCCAACCAACTAAAATAAATAGCTTTTTGTCGGACCATCATTGAGTCTGATGTCCGACCAACCGGCGTGCAATTAAAGAGAGAGGCAATGTTATTTACCATGATTATTAACCAAAGATATTAACCAAGACTTTAATAACATCGCTCATACTTTCTCTGTGCACTCTATATTTCAAACACGAAATTAACAATGATCTTATTCTGGATAGTGTTACAACTTTCACAATTTTTTTCTAAGCTCTTCCCTGTTCAATTTTCAGGCTATGCAAACTGATTCTACGTATTCATGTCAGTTAGATGTCAGTTTGTTACGTCGCCAAAACATTCAGTTGTTTCAGATTTTCATTAGCCTTCCCCTATGCACAGTTTCATTTATGTCGATTCATCGGCGGTACCAGTAACTTAATTTGTTTTTGAAGTTCAACCTGACAGCTGTTTAAACAGATTAAAAGACACCGTGCTGTGTGTTTCAAATGCAAGGCTATAAAAGCTAAGTACAGTAGAACTTCAATGGTTCGAACAGGCTTTAGACCATAAAAAATGAGTTCCAGCCAAAAGTAGCTCCAGCCATCCATGGTTAATTTCTATATAAATTGACCCCTAGGGATCCAAGAATGAGTTCTAGTCATGCAGGTAGACGAGTCATCAGGGTTTGAACTATAAAGTTATACTGTAATGAATTAAGATTGTGCGCTGGCTGCGTGGTGTGACTATGGTGACTTAAAACTTTTAAGCAATCATCGTAAGCAGTAGCCGTGTCCAGCTAACTGACCCGCGGACATCAATATGTGGATTAAAGCTGCACCAATTAAGACACAGTTATTGACAACAAGACATGTTAATTCATCTAATCAAATATTGTTTCATTTCTATCGGAATTGCTGCTTGGTATCAAATAATCGATGGTTAAGGCTTTCTGTAGCATTGTAGTGTTATCAGCGAAAATCTTGACACGGTAAAGATAATAAACCGTCTACTCCGGCTGGAGTAATTCGAAGACTAGTAAAACTCACTGAGCTGAGGGACAAATTCTTCTAATAAAGGCTTATTACTGATCGCTTGCTCCAGGTTTCGTGCTCAATGATATTCGAGTTTTGTTCTAATAATTGGCCTCATTCTACCCATATTTATATGTTCGTACCCCCACATCACCGGTCTTTCAAAAGACACTATAAATCGAGGATCCCGTCTCCGTATGGGATTCGTTTTGGTAGAACGTTAAATTGGGGTATATTCGTTGATTGTACCAAACAAATGATGAGGATAGGCCTGAACTTTCTGTCCTAGCATTTCTTCTTTGTACTTAATGCCAAACGAAAAACAGCTCGTATTATTTTGAATGCTTTAACATGACCCGGAAGAGATTCAGACCAACGACCTCCAGTATGTCATGGAGATGCGCTACACACCGAGATGTAACTTCCGTCCCTTTACTAGATTAAATTATGTTAGTTACACTTCTACAGTTAAAACATTAATCATGTCCAGTGTCGCGTGTTTAACATCATTTAAGATGTTTGCCCTGTTGATTACACGTTAAGACATAGCGATACTGGATGAAACAAAACACGTAAATGATTATGTTGTCACATATTGGACATGGGCCATAACAAAAGTCAGCAACATGTAGGAACAGTCCTGACTGAAAAAGAAAAGTCTGTCGGCATTACAGCATGTGTGTAAATGCAAACATGAAACGAATAAAAACAGATAATTCCACGTAAAAAATCCACAAACCATAATATACCATTGTTTGTGTAAAGGCAAACACTGAAGCGAAGTGTTATAATGGTAAAAAGAAGTTGAGCTAACGAAACAGCATTAAAATCTTGTAGTTTTTCTTGTCTCCTCAATACTCGTATTGTGGACTCCTTTTTGAGTATCTTGCTTTGTATAATAATTGCGTTTGCCATATTTTTTTCTATTTTCAAAATATTGTAACCTACTGTTCAATTTCCCAGTTTACCGTCAGTGGTTTATCAGTTAAGAAATCGACAATAATAATAATAATCAAACACTTTTTCTTCCGTTTTGAGACTTGTTCACATTACAAGATTAATACAATTATTTAGTCCAGTGATAAATATAACAAGTGTCCAGACAGCTTCCCGAGAGTCAAATCATATATCGTTAGACTTAATGCTTTTAAAGATTTAGCAAGATTTCCGCCTCCCACGAGACAGTGCTTCGTTGCTAATTAGGTTAAGTATAGCATTTCTATGGGTTTCATAGGTAAATTAGGAATCCGTGAAAGTTTACAGTTATAACATTCACCGCGAGAAAACTGTGTTAGATGCCATCTCAGTTCGGATCAGTATTCGCTTCCACACATTTGGCTTTCATCATCGATTTTTGGTTGGTTGTTTTGGGTTAAACGGCTCTTTGAGACTGTCTAAGTATTTCAGTTTATATCGAGCCGTTTTCCAGAGGGAGGGAGAAAGGAAAAAGATATATGATATGGGAGAGAAAAATATCCTAACCATCCCTAACACGCACCTACTGCAAGCACAGTATTTTCGAAATTAGTAGGACGCTCCGGCACTGACAGTTACCTAGCACCATCGCCCGACCACGACCACCTCCGTCATCAAATATGCATTTTTCCTTTTCTCAAATTTAATGTTACAGATGGGCCTTTCTGTATTTAACTTCTTCAGCTTAACACAGAAAGTTTAACGTGAATGTCTCGGTAGGCAGCAGACATCCCTAGCCGAGAAACACTTACTGGCACAATTCGCGAAATATGCTATTAACTAGTTAATTTGGTGAAAAGTTGGTATTGTAAAGACAATGCTGAATCCTCTCTATCCCCGTGTCTACAGTTGAGTTGCAGTAATCTTTCAGTTGGTTTAATTCTACATAAACTACAATATGTTCACTAACAAAGCAAATTGATTTGTTTTGTTTCAGTCTATTGTTTATAGAAAACATCGCTTTTATTCATGTCATTGACTAATGAATGTTATACGTCGTACAAGAGTGTACGTGTTTCACGACCTTGGAGTGCTCAAATGCCACAGAAATCTGTATTACATCCTCAAACTAGTGCTGGACCGTTGCTTTCAGGTCTTGCATCTCGATCAGTACTGCGGTAAAACTGAGTTTTATAGTGTTGATGTCGAAGAAATTAATTTGCATCAATCAGTTCAGCAAAGAAAAAGAATCGAATATAATAAACCATGTATTATAGTTAATTGACGTGATTCTCATTCTTAGCTCCCAAGAGACCGTTGAGATTCAAATGTCAATATTATGAACTTTTCAATATATAGATATGTAAATCGGAGTAAATTCATGAAAGACAAAATCAGGTCCCCTGAAATGACTGATAAAGGGTGCATTCTGACAGTTTTCAGCCCCCCCCCCCGCCCCCCCCCCCCCACCTTTGGTTTTGAGCGCTGGATGTGGGATCAGCATTTATTAGTACCTGATATTGTTTATCTGTTTACTTTCCAAGCTGCACTTAAGAATATGGCTACATCTCCGTGTTTTTTTTTCTGTCATTTTTTCAAAACTTGAGCCGCGACACGAGAAAACCAACGAAGTGGTTGTGCACCCAGCGCAGACTCAGGCGGACATTGAAGACTCTGATCAGACTGGGCGGATGCCCAGGCTGATCTGTCTGCGCTGGGCGCACAACCACATTGTTGGTTTTCTCGTGTCGTGGCCCAAATGGTTAAATTGGGATTTCTTGTTTGCTTCCCTGAATGACGAAATCCTTTCAAAATAGATTCTTTTTCTAAAAAAAAACAATTTGCTCCTAGAGGAGTGAATCATTTTTCTATAATAGTTGGCTTCCAAAGAGAGGAGAGGGAAGAAAGTAAACGGTAGACTGTTTCCCATAAAAGTGTACCTATTCACCTAGGTCTTTATATGTCTATGGCAAGTGAAAGTAGCAATTGGACATTGATATTGAAATCTAGTCTCATTTACAAATTAATTATGTCAAGAGACAGATAATGCAAGAAATAGCAATCATCGGATCAAAACAATACCTATAAGTCGAGGCCTGGTCCAGTTTATTGAATCGCGAGCATCATTTTCTGGACTAATGTGGCACCAATTAGGATAAGGTTATTGACAATAGGACATGTTAATTCATGTTTCATCAAATATTGTTTCAATTTCATCGGAATTGCTCCATCGATGATATAGGACTCTCTTTGTAGCAATAATGTTTTATTAGGGAAAATGATCTCACGAGAAAAATATACTGTCAGGCTAGAGCAATTTGAAACACAAGGCTACGACAGGCAGTGAAATTCATTGAGCGATGGATAAATTCTCGATCAGGTCAACAAAGGCGTGGTACTGATCTCTGATACTCGCACAACCCCCCTCCCTCTTTTTTTAAATTAAAAAAATCGATCCATGGTCACAGGACCGAGCCCCCCTCCCCCTGCCCCCTCCCTTTGCATCGGTCTTTCAGATAAGACTTTAAACTAAGGATCCCATCTGCGTGGTGGTTGAATGTTAAACCAGAGTTTTACGGATTGTCCATGTTACTTTTCTGCCCTGACACTTATCACTGGGTGGGAGCGTACAGTACAAGTGACCGGTTGTCCCGATCTGTATAGTGGACGCATCTTTGTCCCAATATGTCGGGTAAGTTTCAAAATTGTTTATTTTTGTGTTTTAAAATCATTGAGTGTAGGTAGAACAGCTTGCTCGACAAGCCTTAATACAGATCTTTTCGACATGTCACCTTAATTTTCTGTAAATTGTTATGATATGCTTTATTTTCACATTTAATTTGAGAAAATCACTACTCTACTTTCGATTTCGAAATCTGTGCCGGTACCATTTCTTCAAAATTGGCCATCAATTGTATATGAAACAACCGTGTTTTCTTTAGAAATATTTAATGGTGTATTTAGGTTCAGGATTAATTAATCTTGTTAGATATCATGCTAGGTAAGGGCAATTATTTTCAAAGAAAACAAAAGAGGGGTCAAACACTATTCTGTATCGTGGGTCGTAAAACCGATTGTCAGTGAGACATCCCATACAGTCAGAAAAATTTGGGGATCCTCAGCTTTGCTTGTCTTGTGGATTCGTCCCGTACTTAAAGGATACTTATCATGGGTAAATCTCTTAATAGATCATTAATCTATCTTAAAAAGGGACTAACTAACATTTTTTTCGAATTAAAACGCTAACTCGGCCGAGTTTCTGGTTACACGTGACGTGATCTGATTACAAACACCAGTGATTTGCAGATGAAAATACGAATTTAGAGCAAAGAAAGCAACATCTAGCCATCTCCAAAGATGACCATAATGGAAAACATAAATAGAGAAAACACTCTTACCAAGTGGTTTACATCCAAACAATAAAAGAAAACACATTTCACACAAACACACCCTGAAGGTCATAACAACGGACAAAGATTTGCCCACTATACACATCGGACAACGGTGCACATGTACTGTACGCTCCCAGCCAGTGCTTATAGTTCTAGCTCTTCTTCTTTATGCTCAGTGTCAAGCGATAGTAGATCATATCATTTTGAATTCTTTAGCACGGTTCGAGCCCGTGGCCTTGAGTCTGTCATAGGAATGCGCTACACTCCATGGTATAGTACTGGTTGAACTTATACAATAGGAAATATTAATCACGTCTATGTTGCGTGTCGAGAGTCATTTTACAGTGCATGCCCCTACTGATCGCATGTTGAGTTAAAAGAATGACGAAGACATAGTGCTACTTAACTGACAACAACACGTATCTGATATACAGTGAATTACGGACACTGTACTGATATAAATAATATCCTACTTGACGCACAACATTGAATCAACATTGAATCAACATATACTCAACGCTGTGTGTGCCTGCTGGTGCATTGTCGGAACAGCCAAAGCACTATAGGGTTAGCTGGCAACACAAATGTCGCTGGACATAACAGAATGTGTGCAAATGTAAATCTGAAATGAAAACATTACCACAAATTATCGAATGAGTTAGTAATGCAGCCATCACTGTGGAATATGAAAAATAAACACATTACAGTTTATATGAGACGCAAACTCTACCAACCTAAGCAATATTAATTTCTTGCAATGGATGCTGTGAATAAATCCGCTTGGCTCGCAGTCAAAACCCAGAAATTATTATGTGTTCCTCGAGACATTGACAGCTGTCTCACACCACTTTCTTCACTTTTATGAACTCGTAAAAGCCCTCAAAATGTAACTTTTCGAAATGGATGCTGTTAACCAACCCGCTTGGCTCGCAGTCAAAACCCAGAAATTATTATTTGTACCTTGAGACATTGACAGCTGTCTCACACCACTTTCTTCACTTTTGTGAACTCGTAAAACCCCTCAAAATGTGCAAGTACCTAGTGTGCATGGCAATGACCCAAGATCGGACAGCGAGATATTATAGGCCATCAAAGCTTTATATACGTCATAAAATACCCATGATTTTATGCCCAGCGTGAACATTAACCAGACAACTTTTGGGAAATTAGATCAGTGTATGAATTATTGATACACTCAAGTCTTGCAGTGTCTTATTGTTTTGTACATAGTCAGCAGTCTTTTTCATACAAAACAGAAAGGTGACGACGTTTTGACAACACTGGCAAGTAAAAGTGAGATCTTGTCTAAATTACAAGCGTGCATTATGCGAAGACATTCAACCCAAGAAACTGCATTTATAAAATAAAGCACTTATCGTAAGCAGAGTACGTGTCCAGCTATTGACTCGTGGGTTCGATGTCGGGATCAAATTAGCACCCGCTAATTCATGTCTCATCAAATATTGTTTCATTTCTATCGGAATTGCTACTTGGTATCAAATAATATATTGTGTCGGACTCATTGCAGCATTGTGCCGTTATTAACGAAACTGTTAAAATGAGAAAAATATACACCGTCAGTTGCTGCAGCAGCAATGTGAACACAAGGCTAAGACAAACAGTAAGTTCATCGTTTACGTGCATATCCCCTCTGATTGCGTGATAAGTTAAGGGAAACACATAGCGCCACGGGATAAATAATACGTATACACGTATATTATATATTGTAAGTTGTGGACATGAATACAAAAGATTATAAGAATCCATCATGTATGATGACTGCCCATCTGGAATATTAAAAAATCCCAGCCTAGGGTGGAAATGTCAACCAAAGACGAGGCTTGCCGAGTCCCTGGTTGAAATTCAGACCCTGGGGGTAAGATTTACCTATCCTATATGGATTGGTTTATGATGAATTATTTCCCTGTTTCCTCAGCTCGGATTAAGTGTCGATACAGGAAAATCTCAATTTCTCAAACCATAGTCTCAAGTAAATGTTGCTAAGCAGCCTAATATATTTGTCAGCACTAAATCTGCAATATGCACAGTGCTGATTGAAAAGAAGGAGAAAAAATGTATGCAAATGCCAATAGGAAACGAATGAAAGTGTTGGTTACACGTAAATATGCTACAGAAATTAGCGAAAAAGGTTTTATTAGAGTTGCTTGTGAAAACAAAGCGAAATGTTATGGTCAACATTATCATCTCGTATAAATAGTCTCTGTAGTACTCGTTTTGACTATCCGCTTTAAACAGTACTTTCTTGGCATGGGCCTCGGAATAGGGGCGATGAGCGGGGGCTGCCGCTTCAATTGTTTCGGCGATTATGTTTCTGAAAACCCAAGTTTTCTTCAGTTCATAACTGCTTAACGCAGGAAAGAAATGCTAGGTTTATTTTACACACCATGCAGTTTTGTCTGTTTGCAACAGGTAAAGAATTTTTTTCCTATTTTTAAACTTTGGGGCCAAATTGTCGATTTCAGTTAAACATTAGTGACTGCCCGTTAAGGAATCAATGAAAAGATCACCCACTTTCGACATTTTCAGACTTGTTCACATAATATGATTAATACAATTATTTTGTCGAATGATACGTGCATACAGATACATATGAGCCGCGCCACGAGAAAACCAACAATGTGGTTGTGCGCCCAGCGCAGACTCAGATCAGCCTGGGCATCCGCCCAGTCTGATCAGGGTTGTCGCTGTCCGCATGCATGTAGCTTAGACCCTTAGCTACTCTTTAAGTGCTTAGCGTAGAGTCTAGTCAGACTGGGCGGATGTCCAGGCTGATCTGAGTCTGCGCCGAGCGCACAACCACATTGTTAGTTTTCTTGTATAACAAGTGTCCAGACAGCTTCCCGAGAGTCAAATCATGTTTCATTAGACTTAATGCTTTTAAAGATTTAGCAAGATTTCCACCTCCGCCGAGACCATGACTCGGAGTAAATTAGGTTAAGTAAAGCATTTCAATGGATTATTTAGGAAAAATAGGATCCATAAAAGTGTAGGCATAATGGAGATGCCGCAAGAAAGCTGTGCCTTAGGACATTTTAAGTTTGGATCAGCCTTCACACCCACAAATTCGGATGTCATCATCGAATAATAATAATAATAGTAATAATGATAATAATTATTATTATTATTATTATTATTATTATTACTAATATCGTTATTAATATCACTTACAATAAAAGTCAAGGAAACGAACCGAGTCGACTGCGGACCAGTAATGAATTTGCACTACTGGTCACGCCCTTTACCGTCGTTTTGAGAATGAACTCATCTTACAAGCGTTCCAAACGAGCAAAGCTAATTAAAAAGAACTTCTGAAAAAGGCGATTCTTTAACGACAACAGATACGCCAAAGACACGAAAATAGCATACTTGGTATAACTGGGTCTGTTCATGGCCAGGAGTCATGTGCAACACCGGTCACGCCCCCAAGCACCATGTTAAAAAATATACTCTTATTAATTGGGTGTCATAATCCTGTTGTGCTACAGTCCAATGACACTGCTATTTCAACAAAGAAATACCCCATTTCACATAGCAATGACATAACAGGGTATAAACTCATAATACATGTAGAGTAGTACCTTTTTTTTTTGGCTTACTTTATGTACCCCTTTGAACAAAAAGACCAGATTATATATTATATTTGATCTAGTTGATTTGGATAGCCGTCACCCAATACTGCTTTACTTTAGTGACATCGTAGCAAGAAAACAAAAACGGAAAAACAACTCAAAATATTCTAGAACTCTGTGTGCATGACAATGACCAAAGATCGGACAGAGAGACGATATAGTCCATAAAGGCTTTATATAAGTCATAAAATATACATGCTTTTATGCCTATCAATTAACCAGACAATATTTGGAAAATTAGATCAGTTTATGAATTATTAAAAAACTAAAGTCTCGCAGTGTGTTATTATTTTGATTATCGTCATTAGTTTAATCATACACTACAGAAAGGTGACGAAGTTTAAATTGTGGGTAAGTGATATTGACAGATTAACATACAATGTGCAAGCACCTAAAACTCCAACTTTATTCTGTAAAATGAGAAATACAGATAAGTTTGGTTTAAACAATATTTATTCAAAACGAAATAGTACAATGCATACATGTATATAAACAGTAGACATATAACTAAGCGAAGAAAAGCATGCATGCATACTTTGTTATATAAAACACTGATGACTAAACATGGATCTGAACGGAAGCCTTCGGCTTATAGAGTTCATTTCCATAATGATAAATAAACACAGCAGCACAAATTTAAACATGGCATGACATTTTGAATTCATATCGTTCAAATCGGGCATTTTTTATCTAAGAAGTATGTATCAAGAAGTCAAAAATAAAAGTGTGTAAGCATTGGAGGGCATAAACCAGTTTGGACCTTATAGACTAGATTGACGGTTACATTAGGATTGATTCTAATTAAACTTGAGTATAAAACTTTACACAGGGCTCGGCATTCTGTCTGCCATCAGGTATATACGGTAATAATTCGTTTTATACAATAAACGTACGTGGGCAGAACCTACCATGTGACAATCCTGCCGGTGTCTATAACATACAAATGGTTTATGCCTACGTTGTATAAGCTACATATTCACAAAGTTACCGAAATCGCAGACACCGGAGAATAAGAGATTGAGGAACAAATAAAAGTGATTACAGTAAGATAAGAGGAAAAGAGAAGAAAAGACTGGCTTATGGTCCTTTAACCCTATCTGCTCCAAGAATGCTATGACAAACACTATTTCAGCGACTCTACTGTCTGACAATGCACAGTTTGGTTTTATTTCCTAGTAGTGTCACTGCCTACCGCTGAAAGCGCTTGGTTGCGACAACATATAATTGTACCTGCTTAAAAATCATATTATTTACCTCAGTTGTAACGTCTTGAAGTCCATTTAAAATTAAAGAAAGGGTAAGTTGGTAGGGTAATACAGAGAGATAGTGTTGTCTGGGTTGGATGTAATTGGGACAAAAAAGGAAATAATGCGTTGTGGTTTCCATCTCTCCACAAGAACAGATAGGGCTGTCTACTAAATTTTTTTGATACAGGTGATGATTGAGATTACTACACTCCAAGCGAAGTCGCGCGTGTAGGACTTGGACTGCGCGACATACTTGTGATTTCTCAAAGTGTTTAGGCGGGTAGCGCTTCGGACCCTTAATTCTATTCTTGAAAGTATGAAGAGACTGTGCATCTTTGATATCTTGATCTAATGCATTCCAATCCCTCAATGTGGAGGGAAGGAACGAGGAAGAGTAGGTAACTGTGCGGGACGGTGGAATTGAGAAATTGTGAGAATTTCTGAGAGGATATCGTGCTATTTGCTGTACTCTTAGGGGTATAAGTTGCTGAAGATAGGGTGGAACCAGACCATTAATCATTTTAAAAAGTTGGAAGAGCTTATGTTTGTTTCTACGCTGTTGCAGTGTTTCCCATTTTGTTTCGTCATACAGCCTTTGAATGCTGCAGAGTTTGGTGGCACCTGTGACCAAACGAGCAGCCTCTAGCTGTACATTCTCAACGGAACGTTTATTTTCAATCGTACAATTATCCCATAAAATGTTTCCATATTCAAGGATAGGGCGTATATATGTTTGGTATAGTTTTTGTAGGGAAGATCTGTCAAGCAGAAATTTGTATTGTCTTATGTAACCTAATCTCTTCCATGCTTTGGATAATATAACTTCAAGATGATGGGTCCACGACGCGTCACTGGAGAGAACAATTCCAAGGTGTTTGTGATGTGTTACCTCGTTAATGTTCGTTCCTCCTAAAGTAAGGACGGGATGATGGGGTTTAGTTCGTTTTTTGCTGACAATAAGGGAAACTGTTTTTGATGCGTTAAAATCAACGAGCCAGGTTTTTGCCCATGCGTAAATATTTTTAAGGTCAAAGTTAAGTTCAGTAGCTGCAGTCAGAGGACATGTCACGATTTTGAATAAGCTAGTGTCGTCTGCAAATAGTCTAATGTTACTTCTGATGCCCTTAACTATGTCGTTTATATAGATTACAAATAAAATCGGCCCTAAAATAGATCCTTGAGGCACACCAGCGTTTATGTTTAACCAAGACGAATTACAACCTTTGAAACAAACTCGTTGACGTCTATTACTTAGATAGGATGAGAACCATTCCAGAATTTGATTCGAAAATCCGATGGATTTCAATTTAAACAACAGGCCCTTATGCCACACTTTATCAAACGCTTTGCTGACGTCACAGAATACAACTCTAATTTCTTTACCTTCGTCAAGCGCTTGTAGAAATTTATTATTCAGATAGACTAACTGGTTTATGGTTGAATCTCCACTTAGAAAACCTGACTGATAAGGTGTTATGACGTGATTTTGCTTTAGATAATTATAAATGTGTTTGTGCATACAACGTTCCATAAGTTTACCAAGATGACAAAGAAGCGATATAGGTCTGTAATTACTAGGCTGTGATCGACTGTCCTTTTTATGAACTGCTGTTACATTCGCGTCTTTCCAGGAGTCAGGAAATTGCCTTGAACTTAGAGAAAGATTAAACAAGTAACTTAGTGGGGCTAGAAGCTGGTTTACTCCTTCTTTGAGAAGTTTTGGAGTAATAAGGTCAGGCCCTGAAGCTTTGTTTGGCTTTAACAAGCTGATAGCATCCTTAACATCATCAACTGAGATATAAATTTCACTTAAGGGAGGATAAGATGGATATTCAAAGATAGGCAATGCAGCATTTGTGTCATCCACAGTGGATTGATTTGCAAAGTACGTATTTAAAACTTGTGCAATTTCAGTTTCTGTTTCGGCCAAGTCATTTTGGGTTTCAAGATATGGTATTGAGCGAGTGTCTTTATTAGATTTCAATAACTTAGAAGTAGTTTTATACCATGAATTTGAGTTTGTAGTGTCTTTGAGTTCGTTAGCAAGTTTTTCGTTATAATGTTGTTTTGCCTCACGTATTTGCTTTGTAACTGAGTTGCGTTTTTGTCTGAATTTAGTCCAGGCTATTTCAGTTTTAACCCTTTTTGCCGTTTTAAACAGGCGTTTCCTTTGTCTAATTTGTCTTTTAATCTGACTAGTTAGCCATTTTGGTTCATTTGGACGGATTGTTACTATTTTATTTGGAATTGAGGCTTTTGCTGAGTTTATAATAGTATCTGTAACTGCATTTACTACTGTATTTAAGTCATCAGAAGACAAAATTTGGTTCCAATTTGTATCAGTTAGCAGCTGTCTATACTTAACATAATCTCCTTTATCATAGAGCCATATATGGCGTTTATATGCCTGGTTAAGAGGTTTTCGATAATTCAGGAATAAAACCGTAGGGCAATGGTATCTTACTAAATCTGGTATGAAGGGTGAGATTACATCACTGTAGAGAACATTGTTTGGTTTACTTACAAGAATTAGATCAATTAAAGATGAGGAATGTTCTGTGTAATTGGTTGGTTCATCAATGAGCTGATGGAGATTATAAGAACAAGCTATCTGGCGCATTTTATTAAAGGAATTGTCGTTCAGCATATCGCAGTTAAAGTCACCAACGATTACTAGGTCATCAACAGATGAGGTAGACATGTTATCAAACGTTTGTTCAATAAGGTCCCAGTATTCCAATCCTGTATTAGGGGGTCTATAAACTCCACATAGCAAGAATTTGTGGGACTGAAGACTGACTTCGACGCAGATCGCCTCGAGGTCGGCGTACAGTAGATCCTGTCTTTCAACTGAGGGTATTCCTATTCTGGTATATATCACTACACCGCCTCCTAGTCGACCCAATCGGTCTTTCCTGAATGGAGGATTGAAATTAGGAATACAGATATCATCGTTGCTAGTTCTAGGAGAAAGCCATGTTTCAGTAAAAACAAGAATATCATAGCTTTGCATTTCTACTTCGAGAATACTCATTTTAGGCAGAAGACTTTGGATGTTTAAGTGAATAATGCTAAGGTTGTGACTAGTCAGCAAAGAACAACTTGAAGTAGCGGATGAGACTGTGGACGTTAATGACTCAGGACCAGGGTTAGGATGCACGTCGCCTGATATAAGCAGTTGCAAGATCACGAGAAAGAGATTGCTGCATATTAATACACTAAAAAACTTGATTGTATATGTTATGTTTTCGGTTCTGTTGCGTCCTGGAACAGCCTTTCTGGTAATACCCTGCGCGTAAAGTTTAGTGTTATTTGTAAGGGACAAAGACAAACTGTAAGATCTTACAGCATGCTGTGTTAGAATAATAAGTGCCAAACTGGCAAACGTCAGACTACGAAATGACGATATATGTACACAATTGTCACAGACATACCGATACCGACAACCACTGACGGGGAAAGGGTTGTTAAGCTGTGAGCTATCCCTTTTCATATTGGACTACGGTTTTAATTTCCACACCTCCGCCATCAGATGGCAGTCGCGGCACTTGTCCATGGAGCAGGTACTGTTTATGTACGAGAAAATGGGAGACCAGAAGCACAGATCTTTTCAGACAGAGAAAGAAGTTTAGAATATATAAGAATAGAAAGATAGGTATAAACTGATACATTGTAAGTATCGTAAGTGTAGTCTAACTGACAGTAATTCGGACCTTAATATCTGAGTCGACAAGAGGTAAGTATACATTTTAACGGCATTCATGCTGACAGTGATTCGTTTTATACCGAGATTCACTGAATCATCTTTAAATGTAATGATGGACGATGCGTACGGAGTTTGATGGCCTAGATCAAATGTTTAAGAAACGCTAATGAGAACGGACTGATACCATTTGATATGGGAAGAAGTTCCAGTACAAATCTTTGAGTGAACATTTATGACATTACATGTTTGGAGGCTTTGCGTATATCATCTGATGCGAGAAGTTGTTATTAATAATAGAATAGTGATAAAAAAAGTATTACATACATAAAGTTTCACTTGTTACAGCCATTATGAATTTGGAAATTCTTGATCTGGAGTTATGGAGATAGCTGGCAACTGATTGGGTCAGTCCCTACCGAGTCTATAGCTATCTACATATCATCCATATACATGTACAGTTTTTTTTTTCTGTTTTTTTTTTTTCTAACGATTCAAATATGTAAACTGTGATAAATACATGTACTATCATAATTTAAGGCGAGACCTACACTCAAAGAATAGACTAGAAAGGTGATAGGCAATTAGGCATCCGTGTTACTGTGCTTGCGAGCATGCGCCTACTCGTGTGTCTGTACTTGTGTGTGGAGGGGTGGGGGAGGCTTGGTAAGTATGTTAATTACAACATTTTTTGTGTTTGTGTTGCCGAGTTAGGAAACAAAGGATTCGCAAAATTACCGCAGCATACCGTAAAGTATACTTTTCCACACAAGTTGAAGATTGGCGAGAAGTTGCATGTTGTGCACATTCGACGCATATTTAAGACTCTCGCGAGACATTTTCAGATATTTTCAGATACAGACAGTTTCTGAGATTATTTAATAGTTGCTTCACGAATAAATCGGCAGGTGTCTATTCTCCAAATTAAGCCCTCGGAAAAAAATAGATAGATGAAATGAATTTGAATAGTATGCAGAATCTCAACCTTCAGTGCGTCTGCTCGGCATATCAGTGAAGAATTGTGCATATTTAGATGTCAATAAGCGAGTCTTAGGAAAGAGGTAGGACGGTGTAACTATGGAGAAAGCTGTTGCTGATCGAGCCTTTCCCAACCTAGTCTGTAGCAATCTCCACAGCATACATACACAAGCAATCCCACAATATGGTAAATAAATGAGTCGCGTCACGAGAAACAGGACCCAACAAGACTCTCCGCAGTGTAGGCAGGGATCAGTCTACGCACCGTTAAAGCATGATTAAAGTGTTATGCATGCCACAGTTCATGGGATACAAAAGAGTCCATTATGACAAAAAAAAAAAAAAAAAAAAAAAAAAAACGCGACTATCTACACGCGGCTGCATGTTCCACGTCGATGCGGGGGCTAAGAATTCTACAGTTAAAAATAGTAGGTTGTTTCGATTTACACTTTGACAAAAACAAGTGTTTTTCTCGCCCACTGTGATACCACGATCTTAACTTCACTGACATACCGAGCAGTCGCAGCAAAATTATTACGGCTGGTGAGACCGTATCCATCCATTTTGTTCGAACCTGCCCTTTGGGCACATAACGTCGAATCAACATTGATTAAACCCTGATTCAACATCGCTGCGTTGAATCAAGGTCGACTCAATGCGGGCTCGACGCTCCCTGCTTGCAAATATATTACGGCTGGTAAGACCGTATCGATCTATTCTGTTCGAACCTGTCCATCGGGGATCACAACGTCGAACCAACATTGATTCAACCTTGATTCAACGTCGTTGCGTTGAATCAAGATTGACTCGATGCCTATTCAACGTTCCCTGGGTGAGCCCTACAGAAAAAGCTTAGTGTAGCAGTACTTTACAATTCACAATGCAAGGGGGACAACGAGTACTGTTCAAAATAGTCACTGTAAGGTGGGACCTTAATCAATCAATGCAGTCCGCACATCTGCGCGACCTTAAGGCCTAAGCCAACACTGAAGGATTCCCTAGGACAATAATATACACAGAGATAAAAGAAAAAAACAAACAACAACAAAAAAAAAAAACGCGTGGCGCAGATGTGAAGGCTGATCTGCAACATATAGAAACTATATATATTTATGTATCTTTCCTGCAGGCACACAATGTCGAGTCAGCACTGAATCAACTCGACTCAGTGCCGACTCGCCATTGTGTGCCCAATGGATGATCAAAAATAGGTTTTGACTATCATACAGAATTGAATGTATCTATGGTTTTAGTCTATCTCTTTAGAGCAGTCTCATCTGAAGCTGTTCGCAAAGCTTTGTAAGGCTCGAGTTCATGGATGGAAGAGATTTTGTGAATATTGCCACTTAAATCCTTTATCAATATTTTACCGTCTGAGGACCACGCACCATGCAATTTAGGCTGCCTTAATTTCACAAGAAGTCTAGCTTCATACAGGATTGAACTGCGATGTCTGGTGAGGTCCTCGTTAACAAAAACACCGTTAAGCTCAGAGCCTTTCAGATTTTTGCGGTGTTTCATCATTTGTTCACGTGCCCTGTAGCTCGTAAATTTAACAATGATGTCTCTGTGTGCCTTTTTCCCAGGTTTTCCGATTCTGTGCGACCTATCAATATCTCGTGATGAGACATCGATGTTCATTGTTTCAGCGACCTTGAGCACCAGACGATCAGTATCTTCGCTGACAGTTTCTGGTATGTTTGACAGTCGAACGCAATTACGCCGGCTGTACTGTTCAGCATCATCAAGCGATTGCTCTAAGCGGGAAACACGGTTCTTCAGTTGCTCATTTTCACTTGAGAGACGTTTGTTATCATCAGCCAGAGCTTTTAATTTGTCCTCTAAAACTTCGGACACAGCCTCCTTTATCAGTCCCCTCAGATCGTTTCTAATAGACCCCAATACGGTTGCTTGCACTGTTGGTATAACTATTTCCCCAAGTTTATGTAGTTCTGTTTCTGGCAGGGAAAACATGTGTGTTTGTGACATCACTATACCTTCAGACTCATCACTGTGTTCAGTTATCATATCGCCCTCACATGAGCTATCCATAGTGTTTGAGCTAGGTTTGGTTTTCTTTATTGATATATCTTCAGGAGAAAAGGGGGATGACAGCTCACGCTTCTTCAAGTTTGTTTCAACTGCAGTACTAGGTGTACTAGGTTCGCCTGCACTCATAACTCTCAAGACTAAACCAGCAGATATAATATTGTCCAAATACTTTGAGCGATTACCGTTTATAGTCAATGACTATAGTCAATGAATTAGTATGACTGTTAACACGTGAGAGTAGTACTCACTGTCGAGATCACATAACTAATAACAGATAGTTGGCCTAAGTTTATAAAGTATAGATGCTCATCATCAGAAATATCAAATGTTTCCAACTCACTGAACTTTCATATTCCAATTGTCCAAATTTCCGCAGTCAAAAAAAGTTAGAATCACATATTTTTTTTAGATTATTTAAGACCGATTATTTATCGTGACGATCGCCATGCTGTCACGTGATAAGTTTATTCTTATTATTCAATTTTCCTTGGTATGTCATTTGTTTCCATAAGGTCAACTTATTCATTGAAGCATTATTCGCCTTCCGATTCATATTATGACTTTGTGATTAATAAATAAAGTTTCACTCAGTTCGTATACAATGTTTGTGTAATCTTCCGACAATGAGATTGTATTTGTATTTTTATAATTGTACTGTTTTGTTCTGTTTAACACTTGACTTTACAGATATTTATCCCATTGTATCTGTTTTATGTTTAACAGCAGAACAGTTTGTCCAGTATCTTATTCCTATACCAATATGTATTTTGTAAAAGCTATGCGCTTATTTAACATCACTCGGAGGTGAGTACTGTAAACCATGTCCAACATTATAAATTCTGGAGGACTCGTGCAAGTACTTAATCGAAAGGATCACAATTACACGACTCGTGCAAGTACTTAATCGAAAGGATCACAATTACACTAGCTTTTAGGCTGCTTTTCTTCATCTTTTTGAATAAATAAAGTTAGCTCTGAATGAAGATTCTCTGGAAGCAAAGAACACATCAAAAATAAGAAAATAGCAGACTCAGTTTACTTGAGTCTGTTCATGTGCAGTAATTTAATGTTGCAACACTGCACATGCCCCCTAGCACCGGCTTCAGCGTAACTCTATTCTCAAACTCAGAATGAGTCAAAAGATCTGAAAGGAACTGCACTATGATGATGTACGGGAGGACTTTTTACGGCCGCCTCACGGCACAACACCAGCTTCAGTGAAGATAAAATAAGTTCTGAATAAAGATCCTGCAGAAGCAAAGAACGCATCAGAGTAAAGAAAATTTCAGGCTCAATTTAATTGACTTATCCATGTGACGATTTAACCACGCCCACCTTAAATCCCCTTAGACAAATAACATTAAAATACATTGATTATATACCCAGTAAGTCGCGTGCAAAAGGTTTGTCAAAGGCTGTACAGTTATGTTTTACTATTCAATCCATTTTGTTTGGTAAGTAATTTTCTGCCTATCAGTAGGTCTCTTCATGTGCAGTATTGAATTTTACTTTCATTTTCTCTTCCATAATCAAGCTGTATTAGCATACAAAATCACATGAGTTTTAGTCACACGAGATTCAAACCGCCAATATAAATATATGTTCACTTTTTCCTCGGAGCTATCTAGAATTTTGCTATTTGACGTTTACATCTACTAAACATCAGCTAAGACAATTGCACTTAAAGACAGCATGCAAAGTATTGTCTGCGACACATTCATCTCTGCTGGGACTGTGATAATTTGATTTGTCTTACATTACCATATTTGTCATTGGCCGCACAAAATTATTGGTGAAACTCTCGATTCCGAGAGATCCATTTTTAATAATAAAGGAGTAATTGATTTGATTTTTTCAATATTTGCTTTTAGATAGTTTTTAGACTAAGACCTGTGGAATGCGTATGAACTACTCAAGACGACCCTCCTTCGAAAGAGAATAGACAGTAATAGTAAAAATAAATGGATACATTGGATACATTGAAATTCAATGGGGAAATGAAACTGATGGAATAAGTTGGCTAAATTAAATAAAATCAGACACCATATCAGGTGGAAAAAAACCCTATCCAGTTTGGTATTACCTAGTAGACATAGCTGAATATTCAATAAAGCAGTATACAATACATGCCAGCATAATATGCATGCTTTTTTCCGCAATGGGCAAATTCAATGTGGCAGTATAAAGTAAACAGTCAGTAGTACTCAGTTTATGCATGGACTTGATAATTTCGAGCCACGTCCAGAATGTCACTCAAGTGTCACCTGGCAACGTATACTTAGCCAATGCAACGACAATTTAGCATGTGACATCTTCCAACACAAAAAATCGTATGTGTTGGATGTCCACAATAAGTCTGTGGTTTTACTTTACAGTTAATGAAGAGATATACATTAAAACAGGCGTGGCTTCGGAAAGGTGAATTCCATGTCTGGTGTTGTGCCGTGTGGTGGCCGTTAAACGTCTCCCGTACATCATCCATAGTGCAGGATATATTTTATGTTTGTCCTTTGAGATCAGAAGATATTTTATGAGAATTCATATTTTTTATTGATTTAGACTCATATTCTAGACAATCGCTTTTTATCCATTTGGACCCCTTTTAGATACTTAGCAGTCTTTCAATCGACTGCCTTATCAAAATTAAGATTTTACAGTATGTTTTCCCTGGCATTTTCACCAGATCATTTCAGAGTCACTGATGAGGCTTGAATAGCCAACACATACGTGGTATGAAAGTAATAAGTTGCTTTTGTGCCTACATTTGCCTATATTTTGATTGAAATTGACGGAAAAAAAAAAAAAAAAAAAAACGGTGATTCAAGCCGTTTAATTTCCATTTTAGGTACATTTTCAGAGCGTTTACATTTAAGACTAAAGCCAAATCACATATCTATACATGCATAGTATTAAGCCTTTATAAGAAAATGCTCATTACAGAATGTGCAGGCAGTCAGACCTCATATCAAACTGCCAAGGGCATAGCTAATGGTACGCAAATACGCACCTGCGTATTGGAATTTTGTCAAATTAACAAAATTTCAACACGCACCTGCGCATGCTGAAATCCCTAGCTTAAACAATATTTCAGTGCAAACTTTCAACAGACATGACAATATGAAATATCGGGACTTAACCCCTAGCCTTTTCCTAAAGAATATGAAACATGATTATGTGTATCACAGTTCTGTTCTAAATTACGCCCCTGGCTGCGCATGCGTACTCGAAGACTGGCTACAATGCGGAGAGTAAGGGTCCTTTTATCGCAGTAGAGCCCCCAGTGCCACAGGCTCCCCTACTTGATTAACTGACAAGAGTTCTTCGATATTGAATAAGTCAGAACTAATCTATATCATGTAAAGGAAAATACTAATGGACTAATATTTTATATGTCAAGAAGAAAGGAAATATAAATGACTAAACAGGATTTATGTTATCTGTTAGACAATATAGCAACTTGATAAGACTTTGCCTGTTCCTGTAATAAGAGAATTTTATATAAAACAACAACAACAGAATAACAGATCAACATCAAGGGTGGCACCTGCAAATTAGATTTTAATCCCAGAGCAAAAGACTCTGCACAGTTTGCGTAGATTTTCAGGCTGGTTAGAGTACCGGTGTAACAGTTTATCTTGCCCCCCTGGACAGCTTGCCCCCCGGGGGGCAAGCTGTCCCGGGATATCTTGCCCCCCACCCTGGTTTTCTTCACCCCCGGGGGGCAACATATCCCGGCTGGTTTATCTTGCCCCCCGGGGGGCAAGCTGTCCCGGGATATCTTGCCCCCCACCACCCAGGATCCTACAGAAACATTTTGTACTAGTCTTTTTTTGTTTTGTTCTGTTTCCCAGGGCAAAGGGATTATACCACAAGGTCTTATCACTTTGGTTACCGTGTTTATTTGACAAGCAATCACAGCATGCTATCATGCTCCTTACCTTGTAGAGGTAGTATTAGTTCAGTTTTAGTAGTTCCATAGTGAATAATGGTAATATTAATTTGTATGACAGGTGGGGGGCAACCTATCCCAGCTGGTTTATCTTACCCCCCACCCAAGATTTTGGATCCACATCTATCAACAAGTATTGAAACTGCTTTAAAGTGCTTTAATAGTTATTATTATGAGCTAACTACTGAATCCACTTGTTTCATGCATGTTTACAACAATTTATCTCAAGAAATACCTCGTATCAGGGGTGGGGGCAACCTATCCCAGCTAGTTTATCGTACTCCCCACCAAAGATTTTGGTTCAACATCTATCAACAAGTATTGAAACTGCTTTAAAGTGCTTTAATAGTTATTATTATGAGCTAACTACCGAATCCCCTTTTTTCATGCCTGTTTACAAGAGCTGATCTCGAGAAATACCTCGTATCACGGGTGGGGGGCAACCTATCCCAGCTGGTTTATCTTACCCCCCACCCAAGATTTTGGATCAACATCTATCTACAAGTATTGAAACTGCTTTAAAGTGCTTTAATAGTTTGATTATGAGCTAACTACTGAATCCACTAGTCTTATGCCTGTTTACAACAGCTGATCTCAAGAAATACCTCTTATCAGGGGTGGGGGGCAACCTATCCCAGCTGGTTTATCTTACCCACCACCCAAGATTTTGGATCCACATCTATCAACAAGTATTGAAACTGCTTTAAAGAGCTTTAATAGTTATTATGATGAGCTAACTACTGAATCCATTTGTCTCATGCCTGTTTTCAACAACTTATCTCAAGAAATACCTCGTATCAGGGGTGGGGGGCAACCTATCCCAGCTGGTTTATCTTACCCCCCACCCAAGATTTTGGATCAACATCTATCAACAAGTATTGAAACTGCTTTAAAGTGCTTTAATAGTTATTATGATGAGCTAACTACTGAATCCACTTGTTTCATGCATGGTCACAACAACTTATCTCAAGAAATACCTCGTATCAGGGGTGGGGGCAACCTATCCCAGCTGGTTTATCTTACTCCCCACCAAAGATTTTGGTTCAACATCTATCAACAAGTATTGAAACTGCTTTAAAGTGCTTTAATAGTTATTATTATGAGCTAACTACCGAATAAACTTGTTTCATGCATGTTTACAAGAGCTGATCTCGAGAAATACCTCGTATCACGGGTGGGGGGCAACCTATCCCAGCTGGTTTATCTTACCCCCCACCCAAGATTTTGGATCAACATCTATCTACAAGTATTGAAACTGCTTTAAAGTGCTTTTAGTAGTTATTGTTATGAGCTAACTACTGAATCCACTTGTTTCATGCCTGTTTACAACAGCTGATCTCAAGAAATACCTCGTATCAGGGGTGGGGGGCAACCTATCCCAGCTGGTTTATCTTACCCCCCCACCCAAGATTTTGGATCAACATCTATCAACAAGTATTGAAACTGCTTTAAAGTGCTTTAATAGTTATTATTATGAGCTAACTACCGAATCCACTTTTTTCATGCCTGTTTACAAGAGCTGATCTCGAGAAATACCTCGTATCAGGGGTGGGGGGCAACCTATCCCAGCTGGTTTATCTTACCCCCCACCCAAGATTTTGGATCAACATCTATCTACAAGTATTGAAACTGCTTTAAAGTGCTTTAATAGTTATTGTTATGAGCTAACTACTGAATCCACTTGTCTTATGCCTGTTTACAACAGCTGATCTCAAGAAATACCTCGTATCAGGGGTGGGGGGCAACCTATCCCAGCTGGTTTATCTTACCCCCCACCCAAGATTTTGGATCCACATCTATCAACAAGTATTGAAACTGCTTTAAAGTGCTTAAATAGTTACTATGATGAGCTAACTACTGAATCCATTTGTCTCATGCCTGTTTTCAACAACTTATCCCAAGAAATACCTCGTATCAGGGGTGGGGGGCAACCTATCCCAGCTGGTTTATCTTACCCCCCACCCAAGATTTTGGATCAACATCTATCTACAAGTATACAAACTGCTTTAAAGTGCTTTTAATAGTTATTGTTATGAGCTAACTACTGAATCCACTAGTCTTATGCCTGTTTACAACAGCTGATCTCAAGAAATACCTCGTATCAGGGGTGGGGGGCAACCTATCCCAGCTGGTTTATCTTACCCCCCCCCCCACACAAGCTTTTGGATCCACATATATCTACAAGTATAGAAACTGTTTTAAAATGCTTTAATAGTTATTATCACGAGCTAACTACTGAATCCACTTATCTCATGCCAGTTTACAGCAGCTGATCTCAAGAAATACCTCGTATCAGGGGTGGGGGGCAACCTATCCCAGCTGGTTTATCTTACCCCCCACTCAAGATTTTGGATCCACATCTATCTACAAGTGTTGAAACTGATATAATGTGTTTTAATAGTTATTATTATGAGCTAACTACTGAATCCACTTGTCTCATGCCTGTTTTCAACAACTTAGTTAGCTCATAAAAATCTTGGGGGGGGGGGGGGGGGGTAAGATAAACCAGCTGGGATAGGTTGCCCCCCCCCTCCCCTGATACAAGGTATTTCTTGAGATAAGTTGTTGAAAACAGGCATGAGACAAATGGTTTCAATAGTTAGCTCATAATAATAACTATTAAAGCACTTTAAAGCAGTTTCAATACTTGTTGATAGATGTTGATCCAAAATCTTGGGTGGGGGGTAAGATAAACCAGCTGGGATAGGTTGCCCCCCACCCCTGATACGAGGTATTTCTTGAGATAAGTTGTTGAAAACAGGCATGAGACAAATGGATTCAGTAGTTAGCTCATCATAATAACTATTAAAGCACTTTAAAGCAGTTTCAATACTTGTTGGTAGATGTGGATCCAAAATCTTGGGTGGGGGGTAAGATAAACCAGCTGGGATAGGTTGCCCCCCACCCCTGATACGAGGTATTTCTTGAGATCAGCTGTTGTAAACAGGCATGTGATAAGCGGATTCAATAGTTAGCTCATCATAATAACTATTAAAGCACTTTAAAGCAGTTTGTATACTTGTAGATAGATGTAGGTTGCCCCCACCCCTGATACGAGGTATTTCTTGAGATAAGTTGTTGAAAACAGGCATGAGACAAGTGGATTCAGTAGTAAGCTTATAATAATAACTATTAAAGCACTTTAAAGCAGTTTCAATACTTGTAGATACATGTTGATCCAAAATCTTGGGTGGGGGGTAAGATAAACCAGCTGGGACAGGTTGCCCCCCACTCCTGATATGAGGTATTTCTCGAAATCAGCTGTTGTAAACAGGCATAAGACAAGTGGATTCAGTAGTTAGCTCATAATAATAACTATTAAAGCGCTTTAAAGCAGTTTCAATACTTGCTGATAGATGTTGAACCAAAATCTTGGGTGGGGGGTAAGATAAACCATCTGGGATAGGTTGCCCCCCACCCCTGATAAGAGGTATTTCTTGAGATCAGCTGTTGTAAACTGGCATGTGATATGCGGATTCAGTAGTTAGCTCATAATAATAACTATTAAAGCACTTTAAAGCAGTTTGTATACTTGCAGATAGATGTGGATCCAAAATCTTGGGTGGGGGGTAAGATAAACCAGCTGGGATAGGTTGCCCCCCCTCCCTGATACGATGTATTTCTTGAGATAAGTTGTTGTAAACAGGCATGAAACAAGTGGATTCAGTAGTTAGCTCATAATATAAACTATTAAAGCACTTTAAAGCAGTTTCAATACTTGTTGATAGATGTTGAACCAAAATCTTGGGTGGGGGGTAAGATAAACCAGCTGGGATAGGATGCCCCCCTGCCCTGATACGAGGTATTTCTTGAGATCAGCTGTTATAAACTGGCATGAGATAAGTGGATTCAGTAGTTAGCTCATAATAATAACTATTAAAGCACTTTAAAGCAGTTTCTATACTTGTAGATAGATGTGGATCCAAAATCTTGGGTGGGGGCTAAGATAAAGCAGCTGGGATAGGTTGCCCCCCACCCCTGATATGAGGTATTTCTTGAGATAAGTTGTTGTAAACAGGCATGAAACAAGTGGATTCAGTAGTTAGCTCATAATCAAACTATTAAAGCACTTTAAAGCAGTTTCAATACTTGTTGATAGATGTGGATCCAAAATCTTGGGTGGGTGGTAAGATAAACCAGCTGGGATAGGTTGCCCCCCACCCCTGATACGAGGTATTTCTCGAGATCAGCTGTTGTAAACAGGCATAAAACAAGTGGATTCGGTAGTTAGCTCATCATAATAACTATTAAAGCACTTTAAAGCAGTTTCTATATTTGTAGATAGATGTTGATCCAAAATCTTGGGTGGGGGGGTAAGATAAACCAGCTGGGATAGGTTGCCCCCGCCCCTGATACGAGGTATTTCTTGAGATAAGTTGTTGTAAACATGCATGAAACAAGTGGATTCAGTAGTTAGCTCATCATAATAACTATTAAAGCATTTTTAAGCAGTTTCAATACTTGTTGATAGATGTGGATCCAAAATCTTGGGTGGGGGGTAAGATAAACCAGCTGGGATAGGTTGCCCCCCACCCCTGATACGAGGTATTTCTTGAGATAAGTTGTTGAAAACAGGCATGAGACAAATGGATTCAGTAGTTAGCTCATAATAATAACTATTAAAGCACTTTAAAGCAGTTTCAATACAATTTGATAGATGTGGATCCAAAATCTTGGGTGGGGGGTAAGATAAACCAGCTGGGATAGGTTGCCCCCCACCCCTGATACGAGGTATTTCTTGAGATCAGCTGTTGTAAACAGGCATAAGACTAGTGGATTCAGTAGTTAGCTCATAACAATAACTATTAAAAGCACTTTAAAGCAGTTTCAATACTTGTAGATAGATGTTGATCCAAAATATTGGGTGGGGGGTAAGATAAACCAGCTGGGATAGGTTGCCCCCCACCCGTGATACGAGGTATTTCTCGAGATCAGCTCTTGTAAACAGGCATGAAACAAGTGGATTCAGTAGTTAGCTTGTAATAATAACTATTTAAGCATTTTAAAGCAGTTTCTATACTTGTAGATAGATATGGATCAAAAATCTTGGGTGGGGGGTAAGATAAACCAGCTGGGATAGGTTGCCCCCCACCCCTGATACGAGGTGTTTCTTGAGATCAGCTGTTGTAAACAGGCATAAAACAAGTGGATTCAGTAGTAAGCTCATAATAATAACTATTAAAACACTTTATATCAGTTTCAACACTTGTAGATAGATGTGGATCCAAAATCTTGAGTGGGGGGTAAGATAAACCAGGTGGGATAGGTTGCCCCACACCCCTGATACGAGGTATTTCTTGAGATCAGCTGTTGTAAACTGGCATGAGATAAGTGGACTCAGTAGTTAGCTCGTAATAATAACTATTAAAGCACTTTAAAGCAGTTTCTATACTTGTAGATAGATGTGGATCCAAAATCTTGGGTGGGGGGTAAGATAAACCAGCTGGGATAGGTTGCCCCCCACCCCTGATACGAGGTATTTCTTGAGATAAGTTGTTGTAAACAGGCATGAAACAAGTGGATTCAGTAGTTAGCTCATCATAATAAATATTAAAGCACTTTAAAGCAGTTTCAATACTTGTTGATAGATGTGGATCCAAAATCTTGGGTGGGGGTTAAGATAAACCAGCTGGGATAGGTTGCCCCCCACCCCTGATACGAGGTATTTCTTGAGATCAGCTGTTGTAAACAGGCATGAGACAAGTGGATTCAGTAGTTAGCTCCTAATAATAACTATTAAAGCACTTTATAGCAGTTTCAATACTTGTAGATAGATGTGGATCCAAAATCTTGGGTGGGGGGTAAGATAAACCAGCTGGGATAGGTTGTTGCACAAACAGTTACTTCTAATAACTATTTAAGTCCTTCACAGCAATTTCAAAATCTATTGACAGTTATTACTCCAAAATCCTGGAAGGGGGGCAAGATATCCCAGCTGGTTTATCTTCACCCCCGGGGGGCAAGATAAACCAGCCAGGATATGTGGCCCCCCGGGGGTTAAGATAACCAGGGTGGGGGGCAAGATATCCTGGGACAGCTTGCCCCCTGGGGGGCAAGCTGACCATGGTTGGCTTGCCCCCCGGGGGGCAAGCTGTCCAGGGTGCAAGATAAACTGGGACACCGGTATTTGTTTGCATAAGGTTTAACTTCGTTTTCAAGCAAAACCAATCAAACCTTTCATTTTTTTTCTTACATTTTTTTTACCCTGCATAATATCAATTATTAAAACAGTGTCTAGCATCTAGAAGGCCAGGCTGACCTTAGCTTTGAAAGCTTTTAGCAGATAATCTAACTATGGAAATGTTTGCTCAACAAAATGAGAAGTTTATCTATTTATGTAAGCACTACGCCAGAATGTCATCGTAATCAACTGTGACAAACGTACCGACTCTAAATTTGCTCAGCAATCCCAAAGAGTCAGGAAATATGGCATGCACTAGACCTACCGGATGGAGAGTTTGAGAGGAGGGGAGTAACCAGTTTACATATCATTAGCTTCAAGCAGTTTCATACTTCAACACAAGAACGAAAAACAATTCTAATGCACTTACGAATGTAGCGCGACGTCTGATCAGGCCCAGAGGTTATAAAACTTGAGTATTTTCTCAAACTCAAAATAAAGCACACTGATTGGCTGCTTCCGAGCACATGCTCGGAAGCAGCCAATCAGTGTGCTTTATTTTAAGTTTGAGATTATTCTCAAGTTTTATAACCTCGAACCCTGATAACGTCAAAAATTTACTACAGTATGTCCTGCGAAAATGAAGGCTAGTTGTGCGGGCTGCTGAGGTGGGTTTGGGGGCTTAAAGGCCCCATTGCTCTATCAGCATGAAATATTTTATCTTGAGGTATCACTGCAAACTTCTCACCACAGTTTCGCCATTGATTGTTATCGTGATTGGCCGGTTTTAAAAAATCAAAACGTCTTGGAGTTTACCATAAAATAGATTTGAAAAAATAACTAGGTCATTTTAGTTACCAACCAAAATGACCTACTTTCGATTTCACAAGCTTCATTTCATGTTAAAATACAACGTACAGTCGGTAAAAATATAAGGTACAGGCATTTAACAGGTGATAAAGATACAATGTACAAAAGAATTAGGCAAAGATCCCATTGATTGTGCCGCTGTTGCATTATTGCATTGCTTAACGGGGAACCAGAGATGAAACCCGTATTTTATGGGGAGACTTATCATTTTTTAAAAATACCTTGTTCCTTCTTTTTTGCCAGTTATATGCTACAAAAAGGCACATCAGCCGATATATTTTCATCAATTCTGAAGGCTGTAGAAGTTTCATAATGATTTGTATTTTGACGGTTTTACCTTTGATAGGACTATGGAGACTTTAAAGCTTGTTTTACAGCCTGGACGAGAAACACAACTTAAGATCTTATATGCACATTGTTGAAACCATAATCTGCCACCGTGCAGAGAAAAAGGAAACCACTTTTTGTTTGTACCACGAGGGGGGGGGGGGGGGGGGGGGGGCGCTTGTTGAAACAAATCTGCTCACAATCTGCCACCGTGCAGAGAAAAAGGAAACCACTTTTTGTTTGTACCACGGGAGGGGGGCGACAAAAGACATTGGTGGTCAATCACCAGCCCTCGAAATCAAATTCAAGGCCCAATATGGAACCAGAGGATGCAAAGCTGTCAGCGGTAATTGGATTAAATACGAAACATTAATATTTTGAGCCTTTCTCTTAGATCGAGTTATCTACTTTTTCGCCGGGCCCCGTAGCGCAGTCGGTCGGTAGTGCGTATGAATCAACAGCCAGAGGTCCCGGGTTCGATACCCGATCCTGACACTTACTTTCGTTTCTCCTTCCGCTGATTCAAGAAGGGCAGTTGTCAGTTACTGGTGAAAGAAAGTACACTTAGTTCTGGTTAGCTGCTTAGGAGGTCTAAGCCTGCCAAGGAATAGTGAAGTTAGGTTAACTGGCCGTCCCGCCATGACCATAGCTGTTTACCGTGGACGTAAAACAATAACACAACAACAACAAATCTACTTTTTCATTATTTGAACAGTTTGAAAACAAAATTGTGACCTGGTAAACAGTCTAAAAACGATTGTTTTAATACAAACAAATAGTTTGAAAGTATGCACGACCCCTTCCTGGTTATTGGCTTTATTCTGAGTAATTTGACCTTCACGCGTCTCTAATGTGAAGAAAACGATCTTCCATTAAGCATTATTGCACACCCTATGCCAGGACGATCAGACGACACCAAATATATGTAGCTTAAGATATTTAACCCTTTTTCGACCGGATACACGTTTTGGGGACATTATGCAAACAGTGCAGATCCAGTTCAGACGCCGCAAAACGCGGCGTCTGATCAGGGTCTACATTGTTTGCTTACAGGAATTTCTATGCAAAGTACAATAAAAGTGAAAATATTCACCAGAAACCCCTAAAACTAGCAATGGGATTATCTAAATGATGAGAATGGACAAGTCCACTGGTCAAGAAAGGGTTAAGATAAAGGAGTACACTTCATGGGAAGCAACTCTTTCATTTCTAGCTTTGCCCCCTTATCTTAAGGGTCAACACTTAAAAGAAATAATCTGTCTCGTAGAAGCAAAATTCTTTCCTATAACAGCAGACCCCATTTGAAAGGGCTAAATCATTCAGGGTAAGCAAGTCGGTAGTCACGAAAGTTGTTGCCCTTCGTAAAAATGGCAGAAAATCATGAAGGTGTATCTATACAGCTCAAGGTGTTTTTTATGCTATATCTCATTTGTTTAGCGAATTATGCAAGGAAATATGAGCCGCGACACGAGAAAACCAACAAAGTGGTTGTGCGCCCAGCGCAGGCTCAGATCAGCCTGGGCATCCGCCTAGTCTGATCGGAGTCTTTCCTAAGCGCTTAAAGGGTAGCTAAGGGTCGAAGCTACCTTCATGCGGTCAGCGAAGACTCTGATCAGACTGGGCGGATGCCCAGGCTGATCTGAGTCTGCGCTGGGCGCACAACCACATTGTTGGTTTTCTCGCGTTGCGGCCCATATTGCATTTCTGTGTCTAACTTACAGCTAAAGCTGAAAAAGACTGCCAGACCGACTTATTGCCTACTCTATATTACTGTGAAAGGATCGTGGGAGACAATCCAACAATGGAAATGTGAGCCGCAACACGACAAAACCAACAAAGTGGCCAAGCGCCCAGCGCAGCCTCAGATCAGCCTGGCAATCCGCCTAATTTGCTCAGAGTCTTCGTTAAGTGCTCAAAGGATAGATTAGGGTCTGAGCTACCTCCATGCGGACAGCGAAGATTCTGATCAGACTGGGCGGATGCCCAGGCTGACCTGAGTCTGTGCTGGACGCACAACCACATTGTTGGTTTTGTCGTGTCGCGGCTCATGTATAGTTAATACAAAGCAGAAATTTATAAGGCATCAGGATAGATTGGCGAAACAATCCATTCTGAAAAGACTTATTAAGGGTCAGGCAAATGATCCACAAATGGGGACAGTCAGTGATAAACCGGTGGCGAGACTTTTTGTTATAAGTCATCAAGTATGCTCAAATAAATGTGGATCTTTCGATTTTTAGGTGTCTTGTATTAGTTCTATCAAGTTCCCGCTCACAAATATATATCATATTAAACCCAACAAAATACTTACAAAACACTACATTGTACATATATATACACCCAAACATCAGACGTTTATTCTTAAATGTAGTTGTCCCCCGGCTTTTCGAAGAAAAGCGGAGGGACATAGTTTTCGGCATTCCGTCCTTCTGTGCTTCCGTCCTTCCGTCCGTCCGTCCGTCCTTCCGTCCTTATTTCCGTCCTTCCGTCCCCCTAAAGTAGTAGGTACCTTGTGTGCGCAACTCCTCCTACAGTTTTATGCCGATTCTTACGAAACTTTACAGCTGTTTTTGTCATGGTCTGAAGATACGCATGTGGTTTGGATATAATCCTGAGATTATTTTTTATCACTTTTTCCACAAGTTGAACTTAGTCATTTTTAGGCGTTTTTACTATCAAAATGTCTAGATAGTGGGTACCTTGTGTGCGCAACTCCCCCAACAGTTTTATGCCGATGCCTTTGAAACTTCAATTCAATTCAATTCAATTCAATTCTTTATTCACTCTAGGTTAACATAGTTAACAACAAGAGGGCATGCAATGATATAAATTCAAACTATCGACATCGTGGCAATCATACATACATGTTATAGATGTTATAGCTACTTCTAATAACTGAATTGATAGTGTTATAACACTGGGTACACAACAGATGCAGAATCAGAACACAGATACAATAATGGTAGGGGAGAGAGAAAAAAAAAGAAAAAAAGTTGTACTTAAAACCTTTCGAAATATTAAATCAGCAACTCATCAAATAAAGAAATGAGTATATGGCAGCTACCCGCTGGTCACACGACACCGAATCAACATTGAATCAACCCTGATTCAACGTCATGACGGTTGAATCAGGGTCGATTCAAGGCCAATCCAATGCTGCGCGCCTGCGGGTAGGTAAACGCAGATATACTAACCGTAAAGAAAGTCATCCTATGTAACTAACAAAAATATTCTACATGTACCTTCTGAATATATACATGACCTGAAATTTTCAAGATTGGTTAGAAACATAAATAGATAGACGTTGCAATGGTGGTGATAAATATCCCGAATTGATTAATTCTGTACTATTTACTGTAACCATAACTAAACGGCAAAGCTAGAAATGCTAGTTGCTTCCTCTACACCCCGGTTCCATACGCAGAATCCACATACAGAACAGATGTATAAAGGAACCAGCTATAGCAGTTTTATGCCGATTCTTTCGAAACTTTACAGCTGTTTTTGTCATGGTCTGAAGATACGCATGTGGTTTTGATATAATCCTGAGATTATTTTTTATTACTTTTTCCACTAGTTGAAGTTAGTCATTTTTTAGGCGTTTTTACTATCATAGTGACTTGATAGTGGGTACCTTGTGTGCGCAACTCCTCCTACAGTTTATGCCGATTCCTTTGAAACTTCATAGGTATTATGGTCATGGTCAGAAGATATGCATGTGGTTTGGATATAATCCTCACATTATTATTTTATCACTTTTTTGCAAACTGAACTTAGCCATTTTTTATACATTTTTACTACCAAAGTGAATAGATAGTGGGTGCCGTGTGTATGCAACTCCTCCTACAGTTTTATGCCGATTCCTTTGAAACTTCACAAGTGTCTTAATCATGGTCTGAAGATATGCATGTGGTTTGGATATAATCCTCACATTATTTTTTTTATTACTTTTTTCACATTTTTAACTTAGCCGCTTTTCCAGCTCAAACACTAAGTGTATATACAGTGGAGACATAGTTTCCAAGGCGGGGGACATAAATTCGTCGAATTTGCTTGTTTTACTTAAAATCAAGTGATCATGCAAATGGTGTGGCTGCATTAAGAATCGTAAATTCATTAAATGTTTTATTAAGAACTCTTTGAAATTCGATACCATGTGCAGTGCGCACCGCTAAAAGGGTTATTAATCATATTTAAGGAAAGTAGAAACGGAAAAGATAAACATAAACAACTAGACTAGATTGAAATGGAACATAAAATAATTTTTGCTATCGGCGGATTTCAAAATGACATTGACAGCTACTGCTTTTGCAGATTTTAAAAATTATTTCAAACACAACTTTAATAGTACTGCGTTTTTGTTTGCGGTATATGTATATGCAAATATCCATTCAAATATGTAACAATAGAGCTAACAGTATTCAACGAGAAACATCAAAATTCAATTTAGAGAATGGCCTAAACTAGGTTTGGGAAGTGCAAAATATACATAAACCAACTATCAATACAGGGGTGAATAGTGTCAACTGCTTAAATGATTATTGCAGTCGGAAATCTATTTTTTGCAGGATTGACCCACTGAAGCATTAAATTTGATTGCACAGTCAACTCTCGATATCCCGAACACTGATATCTCAAAGTATCCTCTTATGACAAGAATATAGTTTGGACACATTTCCTATTTTTTTACATTTTAACTCCTTTTGTCCCGAAGTACTGACATCTCAAAGTAAATTTTCTGAGACCAGAAAATTTACTTTGAGATATCAGTAGTTTAAGATGAATTTCGACTTTGAGATATTGAGAGTTGACTGTATTCCAGAGCCTATATAAAAGACAGAAAGGCCTTTTGCACTACTAATAGCGTCGTCGGCGGATGCGTTGGTGTCCACGTCACTTTGGTCCCACAAATGTTGTTTTACGTTAGTTCATATCAGATGAGTTATCTTGTTTAACGACACAATTTTGGATGTGTTAAACTGACAGTGTTACTCAGTAATATAGCGTGCAGCATTTGAAAAAAAAAGTAAATGATAGGAACGGTTGGTTCGATGAGAAAAAAAAAGTTAGCCCATTTATGCCTGGCGTTCCATAAAAAGAACATGGGCAAAATTGCAGACCCAGATCAGACACCACAAAATGTGGCGTCTAATCAGGGTCTACACTGTTTGCATAAAAGACAAATTGGTATTTTTCCTTAAAATAAGATTAAAAAGATGAAAAAACTACATCAGCCACCCCTTCATTGGCAAACTGAGTCATCCATTTTATAAGGACAGAGCCGTCCATTTGGCGTAAATGGGTTTATAGCATGCAGTATACAAGAAACCAGTCATCATTGTTATGCCAAGTGATACCAGTACAATACCTCGGAGATTTCGCTTTACATTGTCTTTGCTGACGTCTATATATCCCTGTATATGGAGCTTTCATTGTTACTAAGCAATAACATTTTCTTTTTTGTTTGTTACAGGTGAAGGCGATATTTATCAAATGTGCCACAGTACAGGAACATTTTACTAATGGAACCAGTTTCCAAGAACTGCATTGAAGCTAGGCGAATTTGGACAAAAGGCTACATTTGACTTTGCTTCGAATGGGATAAAATAGAAAAAAGAATTCGGATTAACAGTGAAGAATTATTTTACCCTTTGTGAAAATTCTGGGAAGCAACATTCACGATTTCTATCTGCTGCTAAATCTAGTGCTGGCTTTACGCGGCGCCATTCCTAAACATCTTTGGCGACAGCGCAGAGTAGTGTTTCCATGCAATATGAGTTCTTTAATAGAAGATCCTGGCATACCTTTGGTAGGTCTTAATGGTAGAACTAAATTATACTCTGGTAGTACATCAAGTGATATAGATACTCCAGGCAAGCGTTTTGATACTGTTGGCAAACGACTTGCAAAAAGAAAGGAACTATTTTCAAAGCGGAAGCGTATGTGCGACGTATGTCTTATTCTTGCACTAGTGGGAATTCTTATAATGATACTAGAAACAGAGTTATCTACCGCGGATATACTGCCACGTGACCATATAGGCTCCTATTTTATGAAAATGTGTATAACTGCTGCCACGGCGGCCCTGTTGATATTTCTGGGCATGTATCACAATTATGATATCCAATTGTTTACAGTGGATAATGGTGTCGATGATTGGCGGCTGGCTCTGTCGGTGGAAAGAGTGGTAAAAATTACCTTTGAATTTCTCGTCTGCTGTATACATCCTGTTCCGGGATCATTTACTCTTACATGGAACGCCACTGTAGCAGAGGGACAATATCCAAGGACAATGGTAGTCCCTGTTGATGTGGTTCTGTCTTTACCTATGTTTTTAAGATTCTACCTCGTTTGTCGGGCAATTATGCTTCATAGTCGGCTGTATCAAGACGCTTCCTCTCAAGGGCTTGGTGCGCTGAATCGAATTCATTTCAACTTCCGGTTTATTTTTAAGTCGCTTATGACGTTGTATCCTGAGTATGTATTAACTGTTATCATGATATTATCTCTGTTAGTTGCCAGCTGGGCTCTCAGACTTTGTGAAATGTACGGAGAAGATGGAGCTCCGGACCAAGTTCATTCAAACTTCCTTAATTGTTTATGGTTAATAGCAGTGACATTTTTATCAGTTGGATATGGAGATATTGTACCTAATTCATACTGTGGTCGAGGTATCGCTGTGTTGACTGGCATCATGGGTGCGGGTTGTACAGCCCTCGTCGTGGCTGTTCTAGCCCGCCGACTGGAACTTTCTAGATCAGAAAAATATGTTCACGATTTTGTTATCGACGCAGACTTAGATAAACGGTTGAAAAATGAAGCAGCAAATGTAATGAAGGCTGGATGGTTTTTGTACAAATTGAAAAAGAACAAGGCGAAAAGTTCTCATATTTTATATTACCATCGAAAATTACTACAAGCAGTATATAACATTAGGGAAATAAAAGCTGCCCAACGAAGGTTGATGGATGCGTC
Source organism: Ctena decussata (assembly GCA_963989385.1). NCBI lineage: Eukaryota > Metazoa > Mollusca > Bivalvia > Lucinida > Lucinidae > Ctena > Ctena decussata. The sequence goes on along the minus strand of OZ022502.1, from coordinate 82,797,994 downwards.
TGTGACTCTGGTAGAAATGGGGAAGTCACAAGTTGAAATGTCTAATGCAATAGAGGCCATGAAATGGAGACAAATCAATCTTGAGGAGAAAGTAGAAGGAATGGAGGGAAAGATTTCTCTTATATATGATAAAGTTTTGTCTATAAATAGAACACTGCATAAAACGGGTACAAAGGGTGAATAAGAAAACTGTAAACCAAGCAGGCATACAGGACTGAGACAACGTTGCGTAAACGCTAATTTAACCTCATGACTTTGAATATTTGAGCCGCGACAAGAGAAAGCCAACAAAGTGGTTGTGCGCCCAGCGCTGACTCAGATCAGCCTGGGCATTTGTCAACTCTGGTCAGACTCTTTCTTAAGCACTTAAAGGGTAGGTAAGGGTCTAAGCTACTTCCATGCGGACAGCGAAAACTCTGATCAGATTGGGCAGATGCCCAAGCTGATCTCAAGCTGCGTTGGGCACACAACCACTTTGTTGGGTTTCTCGTGTCGCGGCTCATTTCAATGTTTCTGTGTCTGCTAGGTTTTTGAAAAATTTGTTTTTCTAGTCTAAAAAATGATATTAACAAAATTCTTTTAACTGAAAAGCATCCGCAATGCACTTTTCAATGCAGTAAATAATTCATTACATGTGTAAGCACTAATGATTAAACTATCTGATATTATGCATCCCGTATCTCTTCTTAATGATGTTTCCTGTGTTCATGTAAATGGTATTAATAACTCTGGTTAGCCTGGTTTTACTGGTCATACATTTTATATGAAATGATACATTGCACTATATTGGACAAATATTAAAATAACTTTTATGTATTAACTTATGAAATACCTCAATACTTACGTTAAGCCTGGCCAGTAGTATGGGAGCAATTTTTTCCTTTAAGAGTTGACTCCACGTTTACGAGTAGGTTAGAGGCTTTGAAGAGGCTATGAAGAGAAATCTTCGCAGTTAAGAACCTGAAGCGAGCGTAGCGAGCGGAGGGTTCTTAATTGCGAAGATTTCTCTTCGTAGTCTCTACCCGGTTAAGTGTTTGGCTCTGATAATAATCTGATCCTGGTATTTCAGGTCTACAGTAGATTTAATGGTGAAGAATGCCTCATGAATAAGTGACCAGTCTACACTAATAAATCTACTGAAAATTTGAAGTTTCCAATGATCTGATTGGATTATTATTTGGGGCAAACACTAAATCGGGAAGGGCGCCAGAAATGAAAATGCCAAAGTTGTTCCTTCCGGAATATGTATCCATACACCTTTTAAAAGGACTGATTCAGTGCATATCAGGAAAAAGCGAGCTTATCAAATGATCAAACTAAGGTGAGGTTACCATATATGGCTACACCTTTGCGTTCATTTTGCCATTTATACAAAGAGAGACAGCTTTCATTACTTCCAGTCATCTTACCTGGACACTATGCAGATTCCAATATAGGGTCAATTCTAAAAAAGAAAGGATTAACTCCTAGGGGATCAAATTCTTTCCTATAAGAGTTAATCACCTATGGCAATGAATGCACAAAAAAGAGTGGCAGAGTTGGCTTCGCGCTCGTGATATATCCACTTCACGACTGACCTCCAATAAGTTATATATTGGACAAAATTCGCTGTAAGCAAGAATCTGTTTCTTAATTTACGTCAAAACGTAGTATAGGTTAGAGGCTATGAAGAGAAATCTTCGCAATTAAGAACCTGAAGCGAGCGTAGCGAGCGGAAGGTTCTTGATTGCGAAGATTTCTCTTCATAGCCTCTAACCGGCTTAGTGTTTGCCCCAGATAATAAACTGATCCTGGTCTGCCCAAGTTTCCAACATCTTTCGGATAATCTTTATTTGAGAGATATTTTGTGTTTTAAATAAAAATAAAGAAAAAATAATGATAAACTAAAAAAATCCCAAAATGACCACTCTCCAATGTACTTTGATTATAGTGATGATGCAATGTCAAAACATGATGCAATATCATGACAGTCCCAAAATAGCTTGGAGAGGTGGGGCTTAATTAGAATACTGCTTTTAAAGTTTTTGTCATGCTGTCATTTAGCTTCAAGAGGAGGGGCATAATTAGAATACTGCTTCTAGAGTGAGTGTCATGCTGTCATTTATGAATTTTGTGTTCAGATGACTTTGCACATTCCCATTCATTCAGTTTTTGGAGCTCAATCATGGCAGATCACTTTGATTTTCCTTTCTTGAATGAGGATTATTTTCTTCTCTTTACACAAATCATAGTTATTTGATTTGTGTTACGAGATGCATCTTATTACAGAGGAACATATAAGAGGAGTATATTTTGGATTATTTGGGATTATTTTTATTTCTCCATGAAAAACGTATGTTGTGGATATTTATTAGAACTGCCTTTTCGAGGCAATTCTAACAAATATCTACAACATGCTTTAAAACAATGCTGTGGGTACCCATAGAACTGCCTTGTTGAGGCGATTCTAATAAGTATCCACTTTTTTACAATATTGTGTTTATTTTAAAAATAATGTTATGGATTGCCATAGAACCGCCTCGTCGAGGTGGTTCTAATGAGTAACCATAAAATACTTTTTATGGAGAATATTGCTAAATACTCCTTTCATCTGTTCCTCTGTAAAGAGAAAAAAACGCTCATTCGAGAAATCTACATTGACTTCTAAATCAATTTGACCTGTCATGTTGAAGCTATTTTTGGACGTGACAAGCCACAGAAGACTGTACATTTCTGATCACTTGAATTTTCAAGTCTTCAGTAGATTTATTGGTGAAGACTCTCTTCATGGATAAGTGATGAGTCTACACCAATAAATCTGTTGAAAATTTGAAAATTCGGGTGATCTGATTGGTTTATTATCTGGGGCAAACACTAAGCAAAATAAGTACATGTATCTTGCGATGAGATTGCAATGCAGAGTTTAAAAAGAGTGACTTTTTAAACAGATATTTTATTTGTCGTTGAAAGTATCAATCAAGACATATTCAGATGCACCCTTACAATCATTCCACACTTGTCTTCAACAATGGCAATTTTTGTTTAAATTATTAATTGACAAATGTGAACGGATTTTTTTTCTAACACAATTCTTAATCCCACAAGGTTCATTTAAAAGCTTCATTAACTCAACGAATTCTATAATCAGGGATGATTAAAGCTTGGTTTATATTCATTTCCCTCGGGTAAATTCTGAAACGTGGATAGCATGTTGCAATTTAACACTAAAGGAATTGCTAGAAATCAAAATGTCTACGTAATTTAAATTTACAGGACTAGCATTTGTGAAAGGATTAAATTCTGTTTAACGTTGAATTTTAAACATGTGGGTAAATTTAAAGAGTAACTACACTTCAGGAACTGACTGAATCAGATCCCAAACCCTATCCCCAACATCAAAGGGAAAGATTGAAAAAGACATCCCAACAAACAATAAATTACAAGTGATAAGCCGAGTCAGCAGCTCTTTCCCAAATAGGGGGCAACTCAGCTATCTTTACCAAACTAAATAATTTAGACCAACAGAAGGGTTACAACAGACTAAGCAAATTATACGAAAAACATTTAACAACTATTTTTACCTATTTTCAATTTTTATCACAGAAGGGTTAAAATGATAACACTATAAACCAAACAGCACCGAACATAAAACAAATGCAACCGCAACAAAAGTACCGCCTTGGGACGGTGAGTAACAACTACTGGGGGGTTTAAATCGGTTTTACTGGGACCAAACTCTCATGTCTTCTGTCATTTTTACAAAGGGGAACAAGTTTTACGACATCCCGTTTGCTATCTTTGGCGATGTTACCCTTCCAAATAGGGGTGCAATCTTAAAGGAAAGAATTTTGCTGCTAATGAGTATTTCTTTCCTTTAAGATTTAACTCATATTGAGACGGAGGGCAAACATAAAAGTGGCAGGGTTGCTCCCTCTGAGAGTGTACAAACTCACATTGTAAACAGGGATCGAGATTATGATACTTGAGAATAATCTCAAACCCAAAATAAAGCACACTGATTGGCTGCTTCCGAGTATGTGCTCGGAAGCAGCCAATCAGTGTGCTTTATTTTAAGTTTGAGAATGTACTCAAGTTTTATAACCCCGGGGCCTGGTTACTTGAAGAAACACATACATGCAGTCGAAAATTTGATTGTAGCCCATAACAAAAAAATCCCGAACTCGTCTGGAAAAAGTAATTCAAAACTTGTGCATGTTTTCGCGCGATATACTTACACAGTCTTTGTTTTGTTTAAACTTTATATCTTACGTATAACATACAGACATTCAATAAACATTATGACATACGTACAAATATTATACAAAAGGGATCCAGAAGAAAGTCAAAAGACTTATTTGAATATGTAGCCATCAATAATACAGAATATAAGTTACTATCTATCGTGTTTGTCGACTGCTTCTACTTTAATATCTATCTTATTATATATACATGTATTGTCTTGGTATCTTATGTACATACCCATATTCGGGAGCATCGCGAAGGGAGCGTCTTTAGTTGTCGTCCGTAGATTTGCAGGACCCATACTTAATGACACAGCGCGCGCATGAAGAGATGCATTGGTGTGATGCCACAAAAAATGAGCATATGTCGATTTAGTAAGGTTATGATCCAGTTCAGATATTATACCCTCTTCCTAGAGTACTTCAAACGTAAACGGGGTTCAATTGCACACAGCCTTTCATTGTTACCTTCCCAATGCCCTGACATGACTAAACTACTGTTATTGCATAAAAAGCAGTGCCGAGAGGTATTAACAGCCGTGCATCAACCGGCAAAAAGCCGTGTTTCAACAAGGGTTTGGCACGCGCTGTTGATGCACGATGATAGAACTTTCATTATGCTTGTGCCGGGCCACTAAAAAAATCCGCCATGCAACTTTGTCTCTCCGGTTTTGGTCGAATTACAAAAATTGGCGGTGCGCTACCTAAGTATGCCTATATGACGTCATCATGCCTTTGTAATCTGACTTCATCGTCGTGACTCAGGTTTAAAGCGATGTTGTTTACATTCTTACGATGCCAGATGGAGAGTAAATAAGTGTTAAAGAACATGCATCTCAAGCTTTCAGCAATCAAGAACTGCAGGATGGTATATGAATGGATCAGGCTTGTTCTGCATGGAAATTATTGCTCAAGGTATCTGCTTTTTGTTGATTAATTTGCAATCTATTTTGCATCAACTACAACGACCATCTTGGACAATTTTCCGAAATATTGAGGTTGAATAGGATGATGACGGCCATTTTGAATAGCTGAATGCTCTTGGGCTCGGAAGACGAATATTAGTAAAAAGATGTACCAGCGCGTTGGCTGTCAAACGGTGACAAAATATAATGCCAAGTTTTTTCTCAAATTTTAACGAATAATTCGTTGAATTTATGCAATAACAGCGGTCAAACATTTGTTTCCAATGCATTAACATTTGCCAGGTCCCTTCGGCCTCGGTTTCCAACATCTCCCTACCTGGCAAACGTCAATGCATGAAAAACCATACTTGACCCCTATATTGAAAAGGACGTTAAATCGCAAGTCATCCATCCATCCATCTATCCTGCTATCCTGGAGTACTACCTAACACGCAGCAGGTTTACCACGCTTGGTAGATGTAAATGTGCGATTCTGTTTCTAGGTGGAAATTAGAAATTCAAGCTTCTGTAAATAGATGGCAAAATATAACAATTTTACAATGTATGTGAAGCATATTTGTGCAACCCCAACCGAACTTGGAAGAGTGTTGTGACAACTACGCTAGTTCTTTTACTTAAAAAAAGAACTTGCAGGAGTTTTGTGGCAACTATGCTAGTTCTTTTACTTAAAAAAAGAACTTGCAGGAGTTTTGTGACAACTACGCTAGTTCGTTAACTTCAAAAAAAAGAACTTGCAGGAGTTTTGTGACAACTACGCTAGTTCTTTTACTTCAAAAGTAAAAGAACTAGTGTAGTTGTCACAAAACTCCTGCAAGTTCGGTTAGGCTACATTTTAATTTATATATTTTATATTGTGAGTGTATAAATTAAGGCTATGTGTAACATTGTCAAAACCTTATCCGTTGCCTATTGCTGCATCATGTTTTGATTAAAACAAATCTTCTAACTGCCACCATACTACACATTAGTTTCAAATGCTGGGACCGTATTTATAAAACAACTTAAGTGGTTGCAATGCAGTTGCTAAGGCTGGATTCTATTAAGAAGATTCCCTACAGCTATGAAATTTGCTCTGGAGGAACAGTCTTTTTCAGACTGTTCCTCCAGAGCAAATTTCATAGTTGTAGGGAATCTCCAACATAGAAATTTACCCTTAGCAACAGCATAGCAACGACTTAAGCTGTTTTATGAATACGACCCATGGTTCTAACTAGAAAAGAGCTCGTTATAAGTCTTCACTTAGGATTTCACAACTGAAGCTAGGCTTTATCAAACGTTGTGGGTGAGCCATTTGTGCTATGTTAGTTGAAAAAGCAATAAATCACATAAAGCCAGCTTGACAGTCGCTAAACCGACAATTCACCATGTGGTCCGAATTGTTCTAGTTGAACGTAATGGAACTCATTACAGTCCCATGATAGAGCGTAATTCCTCTAGCAGTGACCGGAAATTAATGTACTTAGCTTGTCGTTTGTATTCATAAAAATCTATTGTCAGATCTACTATTTGGCCGTAGATTCGATTGATGCGCTGTGTTCGTGCCCGATTTATTCTCTGAAAAACAAGTTCTTGCAAAAATTGATGTATAATGTACGTGTCTGATTTATTCACCGGCACAGCAAGCATCGGCAAAGACTGATGTATGTGTATACTGTATCTGTACTATCTAGTGATGAAGAAAAACGGTTTTTGCAATTTTTCTGTTCAATTCCACGGAAACGGTTGAGTTTTGCTTCAGAGACAGTTTTCTAGTCTCCAATAAACCATAACTCAGACCAACAATGATCTGATAAAAGTTAAGTCATCGTAAATGACAAAGCTTCTATCACTGCATCAGTAAGATTTGTTTAAGTACAAAAGCAAACAGCGGCACGTTCAACCGACCACGCTTGAGGCAAGAATCTTTCCTACCGTGAACGGGGTTCCATTGCACACAGCCTTTCATTATCATCGTCCCATCGTCCTGATATAACTGAAATACTGTTGAAAAGGACGTAAAATTGCAAATCATCCATCTATCCATCCACGGACCAACCAAACTTCGAAAAGTGGCAAAACTAAAGGAATGCTCCGATCCACTGGACCCCGGACCTCGAAAAGAAGCAAAACTAAAGACATGCTCTATCGGGCACAAACTTCGAAAAGAACGAAAAATAAAGAAATGTTCAACCAGGCACCAAGTTTCGAAAAGAGGCAAACCTAAAGACATGCTCCACCGGACGCCAAACTTCGATAAGAAGCGAAACGGGAGACATACTCCACCGGGCAGCTAACTTTGAAGATATGCAAAACTAAAGGAATGTTCCATCGACCACCAAACTTGAAAAAAAGAGGAAAATTAAACAAAATGCTCCAAAAGGCACCAACGGAAAAAGGGCAAAGTAAAGAAATGCTTTGGTGTAATGGGAACAAAATTTCGAAAAGAGGCAAAACTACAAAAATCCTCCAGTTGGTACCGAACTTCGAAAAGAGGTAAAACTAAAGAAAGGCTCCGCCGGGCACCAAACTTAGAAAAGAGGCAAAGCTAAGAAAATGCCCCAAAAGAGGCTGCGCGTTGATGTTGCTCCAGTATCCCGTTACCTTGCTGCGATTTTTAAAAAAATGCAACCGTTATTCATCCAAAATAGCTTCAAATAAAACAAATCAATGTCTTTTGTTTTATAAATTATTGATGGGCTATATGGAAGCGTATAATTAAATACTGTTTACACGACAATGCAAATAACAAATAAAGTTTATATTTGCTTTAAACTTTATTTCATTTGCATAATAATGTACAAAAACGAAGATATTAAATGCATGTATAAGTGCATTATACAAATAGGATTCAGAAGAAAGTCCGATGACTTTTATAAATCTGTATCTGTATGAAAGTTTATATTTGACAAGTCCCCGGGGCCACAGCATATAAAAAAACTCTTTCTGCAAGCCTTTAAACATTATCACTTTACTACTCCTGAAATTAATTAACAACATTTCAATAAAATCGGAAGTAAACACCGGAAAAATTTTACTAAGATCAGAGTGTTTATAGAGTAGAAATATTTTGCGTAGGCGGAGGATGTTTCAAGGGCACCGACATTATTCTCCGTTCTTGCAATTGAAATTTTAGACGAGAATATAAACAAATATGATATTGTTTGTTTAGTTTTAATATGAAACAGTATGCCGATCCTATTGTATTATTTACCAGGCCCCGAGGTTATAAAACATTTTTCATGCTCAACTCAGCTGAGCATGAAACTTTCTCTGCTAATAGATAGCAAAATATTGATAAGTACAGTTGTTTTCTTGCTCATTTGAGCTGAGTATGAAATTTTCTCTGCTTATGAATATGAAAATGCCAACATTAGTTGGCATTTGCATATTTATCAGCAGAGAAAATTTTATGCTCAGCTGAGTTGAGCACGAAAAATGTTCTATAACCTCGGGGCCAGTTCTAGAATTCCGAAACAGAATTCATGCTAATTCATTTACCATAAAAAAATCTGAAAATTGGAACAACTTAGTTACCTCAATCCGGACACATATACTCATGTACCTCTGCGAAAGCTTGAGAAACATAGTTGAAATACCAGATCCTCACCATAAGCAAGGAGGTATTCTAGTGCATGATTTTCAGTTTAATACAACGCCCTACTTAACAAAATTTACTGACGGCACAGAATGAAACGGTCGTCTAAGGAACTAACAAGCCAATTTCATTCGTTAAATTAATCTGAATCAAGTTGTCAGGCGAAATAACTTCTTAGATCTCATGTCGAGCAGACACTTCAGTAATGCATTTCAACTTCTAAGATAATTAAAAGCGAAACGCAGCATTAAAATCGCTCAAAAGTGAGGAGGAAAATTCGCAAGAACTGACACAATTCAATTCGAGATCCAACCCAAGACACCATATGGGAAAGAGACAACACAAAACTAGTCATCACCACAGACAACACCAGAGGCAGCAATGTGAACAGCCATTTCCCATGTAGGTACTCAACGGGCTAGCCTGAACATCACAAACAATAATTGAGCCGCGACACGACAAAACCAACAATGTGGTTGTGCGCCCAGCGCAGACTCAGATCAGCCTGGGCATCCGCCCAGTCTGATCAGAGTCTTCGCTGTCCGCATGGAGGTAGCTAAGACCCTAAGCTTCCCTTTGAGCACTTAATAAAGAGTCAGATCAAAGTGAGCGGATGCCCAGGCTGATCTGAGCCTGCGCTGGGCGCACAACCACATTGTTGGTTTTGTCGTGTCGCGGCTCAAAATATCAATAACAGACAGCAACTAACGACACATAAAATAACCAAGAAGACCGAAAACAGAACTGCCGCCTTATGACGGCCAGTAATGAGTGAGTGAGTGAACTCGGGTTTAACGTCCCACCAACAACGAGGTCATATGGAGACAAGACCTTGGTTTAAAGTCTCATCCTAAAGACCGGAGAAGCGGAGGATCGATCTTGCGACCCCTGGATTGGTATTCCGGAGTGTTATCCACTACACTGCAGCCGCTCCGCCAGTAATGAAAATACTGTGTGTGTGGGGGGGGGGGGGGGGGGGGACGGGCTTAACCGATTTGTAGTCGACAAACCGTTTTTAATGAGCCATATTCCAGAAGGCATACTTAGTTGAATTAACATTGGATCAACCTTGATTCAATGTTGATTTAACGTTATGTGCCCAGTGGGATACGATTTTCAGCAATTCTTTACGATGGATGGACGGATTGTAGTTGTTTTAGAATACGTTTCAGCAGTATTCTAGTTATGACGAGCCAACGGTATTGGCTGCGTCCTATCGTACCCAAGTATGACACACTGGTGTGGACTGGTAGCAAGGTAACTATGCAGTCAAGAACAGCTCAGAATGATCCGGCTTATAGTTGAAAAGATTTCCGCCTACAGCAGGATTCGAACCCGAACCGCTAGCTTAGCAGATCAGCGCTTAACTCACTGACCGCTCTAGCAAAGAGAAGTGACTAAATATGGCCGAAAACTGATATCAAGAGCGCATGCAATAAGAAGTTTTCAATTCTTCTATCATTTTTCATGTCACGTAAGGATAAAAAGAATCTAGAGTTGGCTGAATAATATATTCTCTGGCATTATCCCTAGCGGTAAAGTGTGTGCGGAATGACCCATTTCATTAACTGAAAACACTGTATTCTGGTATATCCATATTCAATTGTATTCAATTTGCATCTTGTCAATGATTGTTACCAAAGACATTCTAACCAAATTACTACTGGTTAAGGTTATTTCCTTGACGACGGGATATTGACATTATAACCCGCTTCTCAGCCGATGCTTTCAGGATAAGAGCGCCCTGTGAGTGTTATTTCTCTCCAAGCAGATTCCACATTATAGGCAAATGCACTTTAGATGACTCGTTTCCTACAGTATCAAGAGATTTTAGGCCAAGACAAAATGGCTTTCCAGCACAGAAACAATAATAAATCAACATTTACTGTATTTGTAGTTTCAGAAACTTGCTTCCTACAATGACAGCTTCATTTAATATGAGCCGAGATACGAGAAAACCTACAAAGTGGCATAGCGCCCAGCGAAGATTCGCATCAACCTGGACATCCGCCCAGTCTGATCAGAATCTCCGCTGTACGCTTAAAGGGTCAAAGCTACCGCCATGCCGACAACAAAGACTCTAATCAGACTGGGCGGATGCCCAGGCTGATCTGAGTCTTCGCTGGGCACACATGTCACTTTGTTGGTTTTGTTTTGTCGCGGCTCATTTACTGGAACAACTTTCGGTGCGTTAGTACATATTCTGGAAAAGCAACTCTACCTTTTTCGTTTTCCATCCCTTCTCCATGGGGGTCAGTTTCGAAGGAAGAAATTTCTTTTGTCTAAAAGTACACCCATTTTTTGAAGAACTTTGTTATCCAGGAGAGCAAACAGGAGGTCACAAAAATTGCCCCAAACCTCCACCATCTTTTTGTTTGTAAAAACAGCGGAAAAGCATAGAGGTATGAAGCATTCCAACTTAATTCATACAAGCAGGTGTACTCTTACAGGTTCTATGGTCTTTCTTCGAATTGCACAAGTTTGGTTGTCCTATGAGGCTTTGTTTCGTGAAACTGACAGTTGAATAGCTCGGTCAAGTTAGCAGAACGGAAATTCTGCAGAAAATAGTGGTAAAGTTAGCGAAATGAAAATTCTGCAGAATTTTCTGCAGAATTTTCATTCTGCTAACTTTACCGAGCCCAGTTGAATGCCAAACGTTCTTGGTATATAATTTCACCCAAACAATTGAAGAAACTTCTTGGTTCGCTCATGCCCAAAATACAGATCAGGGCCTTTATACACTGTTTGCATGAAATGCAGGCAATTTCTTCCTATTGAAGAAAATTATACTTAAAATCAAACCGTGTACCCCTCATAATTTCAAATAAATCGTTCCGAATTCGAACTGTTAGGTGGAAGAGTCCAGTTCTAAGGCATTAATAGCCTTGACAAGATCAGACTGGCATTGACAAAGCACGATCTGTTTGAACAGTAGTAGTTCATAAAACTTGAGCTAGCGTGGGCGGAATTGAATTGACCTTTTCCTCTACTGATTCTGTCATTCTGAGAAACGCTAATCAGGGAAGTAATACAATAGAAACCAGATGGTTTGTGAATGATACCTTTTGGAAGTCAACACAATAAAGGAAAGAATGCTAGGATGAAGCCATAGTACCGAGGATGAAGTAAGAACCGCTTATGCTAGTTTCTTGAAATTTTATTTGTGGCATGTACATGAAAAATAAGCGGAACCGTTATTTTTTCTTTTTTTTCGCCGGTCACATATTTCCAGAGTTATGCCCCTTTTTAGACTTAGTCTTTGAAACCTTGTGAACAAAACATCTCAATAACCCCTGATGCTAGGATCATGATTTTTTGCAGGATGGCATTGTCCAAGGTGTAGATGACCTGATTAACTTTCGAAAAAAAAATCGCGAATTTTTGACCGAATTATGCCCCTTTTTCCACTTAGTGCATCATAAGCCTATGGAACCTTGTGAACAAAATATCTCGAGAACCCCTGATGCTAGGATCATGTTTTTTGCAGGAAGACATTGCCTAAGGTGAATAAAATTCGTGAATTTTTGACCGAGTTATGCCCCTTTTTCGACTTAGTGCATTGTAAGCCTATGGAACCTTGTGAACAAAATATTTCAAGAATCCCTGACGCTAGGATCATGATTTTTTGCAGGAAGACATTGCCTAAGGTGTAAATGACCTGATCAAGTTTTGAAAAACATTGGTGAATTATTGACTGAGTTATGCCCCTTTCTCGACTTAGTGCATTGAAGCTTATGGTACAAAGGTACCCTTACATACGGTCAAGAACTGTAAGAGATAGGAACTTGAACTTTTAAATGTTGCATGAACATGAAAAATAAGCGAACGCGAATTTTTTTTCCTCCGCCGGTCTCGTCATTCAGGAGTAATACCCCTTTTTCGACTTTATCATTTTATATAGGCACAGCCTTGTGAAAAAAATATCTGAAGAACTGCATAAGCTAAGATCCTGATACCTGGCATACAATTACAAACCAAGGTGTAGATGACCCCCGATTAACTTTTGAGCATATTTAGTAAATTATAGGTTAAGTTATTCCCCTTTTTCGGACATATGCATATACTATAGGAACAAGCTTATGAACAAAATATCTGAAGAACGGCATAAGCTAGGATCCTTATATATGGCATACAAGTTTGGACCAAGGTGTAAATTAACTGATTAACTGTTGAGCCTATTTCATAAATTTTGGTAGATTTTTTTTTCCATTTTCAGACATAGGCATTTTATATGAAGAAGCTGTATGAATAAATTTGTGAACAAAATATCTGAAGAACCGCTAAGTATATCTGACATACAGTTACAGGCTAAGAAGTACATGAACCGATTAAAACCCCTTTCTGACTTAATTATTATGGGATGAACTTTCTTTAGAGGCAAGCATACGGTTGGGGGCATAGTGTTTCATAAACACATTTTCTATTTTAAATAGGCAGTGGGCGCTTATTGGGGCAGGAGCGTTTATTAGGATTACTACGGTATACGCTAGCAAGTGACTGATAGAGAACTGCTGCTACTGCAAATGCGGTTGAATCATCTGGAAGCCAGGACACACAGTTAAAAAGCGAAAATATGACACACTCATTTTTCATTTCCTTGATGTGTTCCTTGCTTCAAGAGGATCTTCTTTCAGAATGAATCATTACTGAAGCCTGTGTTATGCCCAAAGGATAAGAAAATATAAAATGTATACTACGCTGAGGTAGGACAAGACTTTTTACGGCCGCCACATGGCACAACACCAGCTTCAGTTCATTCTGTTGGAAGATTCTCTGGAAGCAAGGAACATATCAAGGAAATGAAAATAGCTGAGCTGAGCTGAGCCTGGTCATGTTGCAACACTGCCAATGCTCGCTAGCACCGGCTACAGTGGAACTCTATTTTCAAACTGACACAGAATGAGTCCAATGATCCGAAAGGACAAGAAATTGCTCCATAAACTGCAGTCTTTTGTCTGGACAGAATCGGAGAGAATGGGTCAATATAAATTCCTGCAACCGTATTATGGTCAAATTCTAGGCTTATTGAGTCTGTTTATTTATTGAGGACGATTCCAACATTGATTTTCGCAGCGTCGTTGATATTCAATTTGCGTCCTGTCAATACTTGTTAGCAAGTCAATCTGGTCAAATTAGTACTTGTTACGCTTGTCTCATAGAAGCATGATATTGGAATAATAACCCGCTCTGTCGACTAATATGCAGCCAATAAGTGCTAATAAAGAATGCTGTCTGAGGGGAGGTCAGTTCACCATACTTGTAATATTTGTAAGTCTTGTATGCTTATAAGTACGGTCTTGCAATATATAAATGTATGCACGCAAAGGGAAAGTCGACAGGGGAATTTAAAGCTACCGCTAAGCCACTTGGGGAGCGTCGTTAGGAGAATTGAAACAGAACAGAACAGAAACACAGTGGCATGCCGTAAGCATTCTAAGAACTGAGACTTAAAGGTCTTCGCAAACAATGCATACCCAGATCAGACCGATCCTTTCGAGCGGTCCGTGATCATGGTCTGCATCGATTGCCATTCCATCTGCATCTTTTGAGTGCATTACTTCATTGTAATACCAACTCTACCTTTTCAGGACAATTATGGTTATCATTTTAGGTGTTACAATTTTTTTAACCTTTTTTATGGGATACCGCTTTTTCATGTGCCAGCATTGGCCTTCGTGGCCCAAAATCATCATATTGGAGCAACTTAAAACTTTTGAGGGCAAGAAAAATTATGTAAATGTGTGCCCGCGAAGAAAAATAGTGAATATAAATAACTCATGTATGTACATGTATTTGGATGGGGCACAGAATGTTTGCCCTTTTCTTTTCCTTGCATTTGGTTCCATTTGCCTTTACCAACAAAATGTAAAATTTAATTTACAGATTAAGTATTAAGGGTAATAGAAGTTATCTTTGACGATGTATAAATATTCTTACTTTTTATGTTCCCGTTTTAAAGCCAATATACACATGAAGATCTTTCAGACGACAAATAACTAATATGTTCTCTAATTGAATTGGTTAGTCTTGTATGTCATGCCAGACAAAAGCAGCCAGACTGTGATATCATCTATATTGTCGCACATCTACATACACCTACAATTTTGTCATCGCAGGATGCATCTGTCTCCAGCTTATTGAATTAACAACTCCAGAAAGGCTTGACTTGCCCTTGAAATGTAGGACAGTTCTGAAAAATGGTCTCTCGAAGCCGAGGAACCAAGCAAGCAAAGGAAAATGAGACTCGGTTTATTTGAGTCTCTTAATGATCAACAATGTAAATAATGTGCTTTCGCTTAAGCGAAACTGTATCAAATTATCAGAATGGACCCAACATGAAATACTATCTGCACTATGATGGTACAATGTAACACCGTTCAGAATCTCAGCAACAGTATACTGGAAGAGCATCATAGTCAAGGTAAGATCTTTATATAAGCCGCAAAAGCGGTAAAAGCGTGGCGAACATTGATGACCTTTTCAGTATGTCAAGACGAGGACCTGGGGCCGTATTCATAAAGCAACTTAAGTCATTGCTATGCTGTTGCTAAGGGTAAATTTATATGTTGGAGATTCCCTACAACTATGAAATTTGGTCTGGAGGAACAGTCTTACAAAGACTGTTCCTCCAGAGCAAATTTCATAGTTGTAGGGAATCTCCTTTATAGAAATTCAGCCTTAGCAACCGCATAGCAACGACTTAAGTGGCTTTATGAATACGGCCCCTGAATGGATGAATATAAACTGGGTTAACGTACCATACGTTTAAGTGTTCAAGAACGTTTATGTTAAAATTGGAAATGTAAAGCTTGATTTAATTAGAACGTTCACTTTTAATTAAAAGCAAAGTTCCCTGTTGGGGCAGTAACCTGGTGAATTAAAACCAGTCAAAGCAATCCTATAAATGCTGTAAAAGTGATGAGAAAAGTTGCCTTAATTCGTGTATCAAGAACGAAATCTGATTCTCCTGTCATGGATAGTATTTTGATGTGTCTTCACAGTGTGAACAAAAAAAAAATCATCGAAGATAGTACAATATGCACATAGCAGCGACAACTGAATACAAAATAAATGGGCTGAACTGAAATTCCTATATAAGCATATTGCATGATACTTCTTGTCCTAAGAAAGTTTAATTTCACGAGGGTCTCACGAGACAGAAGCTCGGCGCCCACGCTTTGAGTAAGTAATTGTTGAAGCTGCTGCTTTGGGGAAATATGCCTGAAAGTATTTATAAAACAGATGTGACTATCCAGACCAGCCTGCGTTCCAAGTAGCTTTATAAGAGAATTCTCAATATGAATGAACTATTTGTGGACTGTGAGGTTTTTAAAATGCAACAGCAAGAAAAAAAATAGAATAAATTATGCAGCGGCCCAGACTGATATTTGGCACCAGAAACCAAACCTTTTATAATTACACTTAATTTGAGCCGCGACAGGACAAAACCTACAAAGTAGAATTTGCTTGCAGCGAAGACTCAGATCAGCCTGTGCATCCGCCCATCTGATTATCGCGGTGAGCTTTCAGGGTACCTGAGGGTCTAACCTACCTTCATGCCACCAGCGAGGACTGGGCGAATGCTCAGGAAAATCTGAGTCTTCGCTGGGCGCAATTGCCACTTTGTTGGTTTCGTCGTGTTGCGACTCAACTATTATATTTGCAGTTGACGACACATACGTAAGGAACAAATTGGACTCAGTACTTTTACGTATAAGGAACAAGATGGACTAAGTACCCTTGGTTTGCGAAGATGAACGGACAGTAGCTTAAGGTTAAAGAATTTTAGACGCATTCCCGATCATACTACAACGATTTGCTTATTCTTGGTGATATATATCTAGGATTTTCTTTCTCATATCATAAACGACAGCTAAACAAAACACAGATGACCTTGTTGTAATTCATCAGCTGCTCTTACGTAAAGGGTGGCAGAAAGACAATATTTTATAATGATAAAAAGTCAATAGACAACACTTGAACAGATAGGAGAAACGACAGAGGCGCCATAGAAACTAAATTTGCTGACACACACAATAGTGTAACGAATATAACATATCAATATAAGGCACGAGCAAACAAATTATGTGAGAGAAATATATATGTCATGGAAACCCTTTTACGATAAGACACACTAACAAAGCGAATTTGCAACGGATTATCTGCTAGTAACACAGTAGGCTTCTATTGGCCTGAAAGACCTCTGACAATTCTTTAATGTAAATTCCCTTGTTAATCATACTCCGACATACGAAGTATGTTAAGGGGTATATATTTTTGTCTTTCCGTCCGTTCTTTGTTCTTTCGTTCGTCTTTTAGTTCGTCTGTTCGTTAATCAACTTACAGTACGTCAAAGTTTTGGGTTAAACCTTTTTGATTGCTCCGATCTCAGTAATTATATTTCCAGATTTTTTTTTTCATCCGATTGATCTCTCATTAGCATTACTTTTGATATGAAGTATCTTAGTTACTTGGTCAGGCTCAAGGGTATGAATAGGACTTAGACAGTTACATTACATCAAAGTTTTACGGTAAATCTTTTTGATTACTCGTATCTTTGTAAATGCATTTCAAATTCCCTCCATATTTGGATCATGATATCTCTTTAATATACTAACTTTGTGTATGCAATTTCAAAGCCCCTGGGTCAGGTCCCTGATCAAGTTATCTTTTTTCTCTTTTTTTTTTTTTTTTTTTTTTTTTTGCTTCTAATTTAGAGCCTATTTATGAATGACAAGGATTAATTCATTTAGGTTTCAATCGTCGGGATGCCCCTGCTGGCTAAGGTGACAGACTTTGAAATATCTAGATGACTAAAATTGCATTGAAGCTTAATATTAAATTTGCTTTCATGAGGCTGTCGCACTGGTCGAGGGTACACGTGAGCCCCGGCTCACATGCTCTAGTTTGATGGAGAAAGAATTTAGATAACCTTAGAATTTTGCGAGGCTCTGTATATACCATCAAAAAGACCGCAAATTGATCTATTTTCATAGTATAGTGGAGTAATAATCTAACGAAAAATATCAACTTCTGTTATTATTAATTACGAGAAAATAGAATATTTCTTTTTCAGTTACTTTTCCCCATACGTCTGTGGAACTCTATTTTCAAACAAATATGACTACAATGTATATCAGCTTAATGAGCCAACGGGACCACTCAGTAGTTAATACTTTGCAGGGGCGTAACTAGGGGCAATTTCATAATACGCACAACCATGTTTTATTCTCTAACATCTTGAAGGGAAAGCTAGTATTTCAGCCACTTTGGTAATTGGTATTGAAATTTTGTCTAATTAATAAATATTCAGCATGCAAATATGCAGGTGCGTTTTGAAATTTTGTCAATTTTGACAAAATTTCAATACGCACTTGCGTATTTGCCGTATAGGTAGCTACGCCCTTGCTTTGCATACCTATGTTTTCTCTCATTATAAATATTATATGTTAGAAGCATGCCGAGGGGAGGAGAACAAGACAGTCAGCAGCTAAAAGCTGAAATATAGATAGGAGTATCATAGGACTGTCAGACATCCTATATAAGAAACTAAAACTAAAGTCATTATCATATAGAGTTTATTAATCGTCCCATTTAAGATATGGGATTTATAAACCTCGGGAGGTTTGAACTGATCCGATAAAGAAACGAGTCCGAATGACGAGTTTCTTTATCGGATCTTCAAACGTCTCGAGGTTTATAAATCCCATATCTTAAATGGGACGAGTCAATAAACTGTATATCACATTCGTATGCCTTAGATTTAACGAATATTTCCATCTGTATTATGCTTTCAAGTGTCCTTCCGATAGCCTGTACACAATAGCGCGAAAGGATACATTAATACTGAATTGCTTTGACCGCCATTTTGTTTTTGAACGGACCAATGTTTGTTATAATAAGAATAATTTACTGACCAATGGAACCTGCATCATGCCTTTACAATCATCGTCTGTACGGCTACTGGTCCCAACGATCGAATGCTCACTGAATGAAGTCTGCTAGGAGCTGGTTTCTTATTGCACATTGCGGAGCGTGTATCGTAAAAAGGAATGCATTTCCACATAAAATGGCATTTTCGTAAAATTATTCATGTCCACATGCCATAAATACACATCAAAGTTTGTTTCGTAGGTTTGTATAGCGTCTGTTATTTTTCTCAAGATCATAAAAGTTGGTTCTGTTCTGTTCAATTCTCGTATCGACGTTACCCAAGTGGCTCAACGGTACGTAACCATAGTTGCACACACTTGGCGCCGTGTGTCCGTCCAAAGATCATAAAAGGCAACTGCAGCGGTATTTTATAGCTATAACTGCAGTGGAAATAAAGAGCTTAGGAAAGTAGTTCTAAAGCCCCAGTCACACATTCACGGTTCAGGCCACGGTTCACCACGGTTTCACAAACCGTAGCACACCGTCGTGATTCGTAGTAGCACCGTAGGTGCATCCGTCGTGTTCCGTAATGATCCCTGAAGAACCGTGGTGATCCGGGAGTCGCTACGGAAATTTTAAACTGTTTAAAACTTCTGTGGTGAACCGTGGTGGCTTGTAGGCGTGGCCTAAACCGTAGCGCAACCGTAACAGAATCGTGCTCGTTCGTTGCGCTACCGTAAGTGTATCCGTGATTATCCCTGGCTTTCCGTCGGTATTCGTGGACAACCGTGGTAATTTTTTCCCTACGAAAACCCACTTTTTCTTCAAGTGAAATAAGTTCCCAGGCTCGAAAGTTTATGACCTTGGATCACTTTCCTTGTCAATGCAAAATACCTACTCACAATTAATTTTAAGAACAAAATTTTTATTTGTCAACCGAATTTCAAAATTTTTGCTGCACATTTTACGAAAAATTTAGTATTATATAATGTGATAAAATACTTTCCTTGTCTTCAAATAAATTAAACATCAGCAACAAAAATCATTATCATGACCACCGTTAAACCGTAGACAATCGTAGCAGCCCGTGGCGCTACCGGTTGGAGTCGTACTAGCACCGTATCGAACCGTAGTAGCATCGTAAGCTTCCGTAAAGCGACCGTGGAATACCCTTGTTGTCCGTAGTGATGCCACCTTGAACCGTCGTGAATTCGTAGATGCTCCGTACAGACACCGTACAAACACCGTGAGAAACCCTAGTGGAACCCTAGCAAACCGTAGTGATGCTGGATTTTTCTACGGTTCACCCCGGTTTGCCGTCTAGGTCAAACCGTGGTGAATCGTGGTAAACCGTAGCCTGAACCGTGAATGTGTGACTGGGGCTTAAAAGCCGGTACCCGGTCGTACATTAATAACTAATCTCCGAATGTTATGGGAAGGTAATCAATCTACAGGGATTTATTTCCCTAGAGGAAATAACTCCAAGTAGAGAACTGGGAAATAACACTTTATATTGACAAGAAATCCTTGTATTTCTTCGTTAAGAATGTAATATACAGAAATATTGCATACATTGGCTAGTTTAATGTTAGCTTCAATTTAAGCACGTGCGTGCCAATGGAAGTTCCAATGTATAGAGGAAACCTAAAACGTGTTATATTTTTGGTGATACCAGCTTTGATAAAAATAAAAGTTCTTTTTTATTTAGAAGTCTGTTCCATGCCATAACCTTGCAAGTTCGTTGGGGCACCGCAGATGACACCACTCACACAATAGGTGAACGAAATCACCGACATGGACAACCAGAACCAGTAAAAGTAACAAGAGCCGCGACACGAGAAAACCAACAATGTGGTCGTGCGCCCAGCGCAGACTCAGATCAGCCTGAGCATCCACCTAGTCTGATCAGACTCTTCGTTAAGTGCCCAGAGGGTAGCTAAGGGTCTAATCTATCACCATGCGGACAGCGAAGACTCTGATCAGACTGAGCGGATGCCCAGGCTGATCTGAGTCTGCGCTGAGCGCACAACCACATTGTTGGTTTTGTCGTGTCGCGGCTCACATGTACTTTTACCTAGTTTCTATTGCAAATTACGAACACAACAGAAAGCAAAGTGGGCAGCTATACAGGTGACTATATTACTAGAAGAACACAGACAAACGGACATAAGAACAAATAACAATGAGAGGAACCGCCTTGGAATGGTCAGTAATAGATTAAGGGGGGGGGGGGGGGCTTAAACTACTCTATTTCCTCCTGGTCCTTTTCAAGCTACCCTGGCTGTGCTGGCAAAGCCCTTCCCTGCCCACTCTTTTGTATTGTCTTGCCACTTCTTTTCTCAGTCCACCTATTTCTCATTCCACTGTGCCCTGTAGAATTGCCATTGCTATGCCAATAGACGGTTAGATGTGGCCACTACACCTCAGCTTTCGTGTTTTGACCATGGTCAGATGTTCATCATGTTTGAAAATCCTAATTCGTTTACGTGATCACCATAAACAAGGTGTTCAGTAACCTTTGGTACAGTGTCACCTCGAAGGTCTGCGTTCTTTCCTCTAACTTTGCTGTCTAGTAAGCTTTCTACATGAGCCGCGACACGAGAAAACCAAGAATGTGGTTGTGCGCCCAGCGCAGACTCAGATCAGCCTGGGCATCCGCCCAGTTTGATCAGAGTCTTCGCTGTCCGCATGAAGGTAGCTTGGACCCTTAGCTACCCTTTAAGCGGTTAGCGAAGAGTCAGATCAGCCCGGGTGGATGCCCAGGTTGACCTGAGTCTGCGCTGGGCGCACAACCACATTGTTGGTTTTCTCGTGTCGCGGCTCACATGTAGGACATTGCAATGCAAGTTCAATGTTGTGAACGATTCGAAACTTGTCCCGGGCTTGGCTTAAGCGGAAATGCATAAAATATTAAGGGGAAGGTGAAATAAAGGATCAGTTCATTTCATTAATAAATTCTATAAAGATAAATCGTTTGGATGCCAGGAATTCAAAAATGAAACGGAACTAGCAGAGTGGGTTGTACTGAGTATGTTCATAAGCAGTTCTGCTCATGCCTCTTTGCATCGGCGTCCTCAGTGGAACTCTGTTTTCAAAATGACTGTATTAGCCTCATGGTCCCATGGGACCACACTACATACATGTAAAACAACGAAGAGACGTTTTACCCCTGCAATTCAACACTTAAGCAGGTTAAAATACAAAAAGGCTCTAGGTATTGATAAGTACTCTTCTGCAATCTGAAGTAATTAAGTTAGGGTGACGGAGACAAAGTACATCAGACGTTCTCTTGACGGATTAACAGTCTGGTGTCAGACAGGAAAAGAATAATGATAGAACACAACGATTTGGTTACAGAATTGTCTAAAAGGCACTTTCTATCATCAGATCTATAGTACATGTAACAGTATTTTTCAACAACTTAAAAAGATGCAAAATCAACAGATAAGTACTGACAACAGGAATTCATTTCTCGATCGACAGATTCACTGATTTCAAACCACCGTGTACCTAATATTCATGTTTGGCCTTGTTTAGCCTTAAACCACCATCAAAGTGGTGTTTAAAACAAGGGTAATAAACAAGAATCGGGGCTGGATGGAATCATACTACGGCATTTCTTCTATAGCAGCTGTTCTTTGACAGCCAACGTGTGTCTGTTCTCATAGGTGTGCTGTACCGTTTTGTCTAACGTGTTTCTCTTGTATTCGCATGCGTTTCTTTCTTCTTATCATCTTGGTATATTGAGCTGGTTGTGTTTTGTGATTGTGGCCTTTCCTATGTATCCGCATTCAGCAATTTGAAATACATTCTACTTCTAGGTAACCAATCCCTGACTGCTGAAGTACAAGGCACTGCCTTCTGGAAAACACCTTCCTTTGGCCATCTCAATATTAGCTTCTCTACCAGCTAACCATTCGAACTTGCTTGATAAGAAGCATAGCTGGAATATAAACGTGGTTATCTTGACAGTATTAGCGTGTTTTCCAACAATAAATCCTCCTCGAAGTAGTAGAGGGAGGAGGTCTCCGACAAAATTGGCAATATAGCAGTCGCTCGATAGGTGAGTGTACTGTATATTTATTCACTCTTAGGAGGCTTCTTATGGGTACCATAATAACCATATGTATTGGACTATTGTATCGGCTAACCTAATATTAGGAATTTCCGCTGAGATTTTGGGCATGTATACATGTATACGGACCCTTGCAATAATGCAATGTTCAACATTGCGCACGATTACATCTTAACCACCATATCAGCAGAACTTTTTTTTAATTACTCAGTTTGAAATGAAGTTCATAAATGAGTTCCTTCAAAAGAAATGAAAACGTTCATAAGAAAGAAGTCAGATTAGTATTTTCAGCTAATAAAGCCTCATCAGTTACCTTATATTGGCCTGGCAACTAAAGCCAGTGGATAACATACTGTATTTTTTTTTTAAATTTCAAATAGGCAGTCGATTCAGAGAAAAGTATATACCCAAAGTGGATCCGAACAATAAAAGATCCGTCTAGACGATGAGTCTAATCTAATCCAATTATTAATTTCAATTTCTCAGAATATTCCCGCTGATCTCAAAGAATAAAAAGTACATGTGAAATATAAACTGCACCATGGTTGGTGTACGGAGAGACATTTCACGGCCACCACAGCTGTTTGATGAGCCGAATGCTCCTACTACAGCGAAGTAGTGGTAGACTTTAAAAGATACAGCCACCACACAGCACTTAAGTCTTGCTGTATTGATGATATTTAAAATCTGAAAGGGTGGCTTCTTTAGGGGGAAGGAAAGCTCCCAGGAATGCACTGGACTCTTGTTATCTCAAACACTGATATCTCAAAGACCGCTTTTATATAAAAGATATAGTTTGGACACATTTTCTTTTCTTCTTTACATTTCAACTCCTGTTATCTCAAGCTACTTGTAGCTCAAATATTACTTTCTTGAACAAGAAATTTACTGTGACATATCGGTAAGTTGAGATGAACTTCGACTTTGAGATATCGAGAGTTGACTCTCGGTATCTCAAAATCGAATTTCATCTCAAACTACTAATTAAGTGCCTGAAATTGAGAGCTGTATTATGTATTGAATAAACTAGAGACTGAATGTAATGAAACTTACTTCCAATTGGATTGTAATCAACTTTGGACGCCGAAGACAAAGTATATCAGACGTTCGCTTGACAGATTAACTAACAGCTGTCGGACAGGAAAATAATAATGGTTGTCAAAGACAGTAATCTGGTTACACATATTTTAATGCACACTGCTATCACCACAAATAGTTCGTCAGTCCGAACGTATATACACCGGGAAATAGAACCCCTTGCAGTTTAGTTTAAACTATTTTATTGATCAAATTTCTTACAAAGTATAGAAACCTCTTGCAGTTTATATGTATAAACTTTGCATCGTCCCAGATGGTTGTACAATAACAGACAAAAACGCAAAAACTGTCATTGTGTCGGCAAAGATGAACCTTAACACTAGCAAAAAGACAGATTAAGGTATGGTAAAACTCCGTATTTCTCCGCTATTTTTACAGGAAGTTCACTTTTTGGCTTCTTTTTTGTCTCCCTAGATGAGAAAACATTTCCAAAAGGGTTCTCCAAAAGGATATAAATTGCCCCCAAAAGAGCAAATTCTTTCCTTTGAGAGGTGATCGAGACTGACAAAAGAGGCAAGAATTTAAAGTGTGTTCGGTTCTGTTCCAATTCTTAAATTTGCTCCCTTGACTTTGAACTCTACCATTTTTATTACGCCTGCCTTTTTGGAAGAAAGAGGAAGTATTTTGCCGCCAAGGAAAGCAAACAGTAAGTTACAAATTGTCTCCTTTGGAAAATACAGTCAACACTCGATATCTCGAAGTCAAATTTCAGCCTAAACTACTGATATCTCAAAGTAAATTTTCTGGTACCAGAAAATTTACTTTGAGATATCAGTAGTTTGAGATAAAGGAGTTGAGATGTAAATAGAAATAGGAAATATATTATTTGATGTAAAAAGATATTTTGAGATATCAATGTTCGAGATATCGGGAGTTGACTGTATGGCACAAAAACATTGCGTCGTGCACGTATAAGCCAATAAAAGTGGCATCTGCGACCAGCGAAGACTCAGATCAGCCTGAGCATCCCCCTAGTCTGCTCAGAGTTTTGCTGCGCGCTTATAGGGTAATAATGGGTCTAAGCTAGCTCAATGCGGACAGCGAAGACTCTGATCAGACTGGGCGGATGCCCAGGCTGATCTGAGTCTTCGCTGGGTGCACATGCCACTTTTTGATTTTGTCGTGTCTCGGCTAAATACTACATTTCATAATGGTTATGAAGTCCTATACACCTTTCCTATAATTCAGAGTCTGTTCAAGTTATGTCCCTTGCAACGCCTATGACGTCATCTATAGGATAGGCTAATGTTTTTATTGTGTAACCATATAAATGCCAGTTTTCCGTATATTCAAAACTAACATTCAACGGTTAAGAATAAGACAACTATTTTGTTCCAGCTATATTTAGATGTTTCTGTGTTGGAAAATAAACTTTATAACTTACAGCATATGGGAATTTGACATAAAATTAAAAGATTTCCGACTAAAATTTTGGGCTAAAATTACCGTAATCGAAAGAGTATGTATCACCAGTACAGCTTCCAAAACATAAGGACAAGAAAGAAAATCGCGGAAAATATTCAGACCATTATTACTAGAGATACAAAACGAACGATTAGCTGATGATAAAGCAGACACACGCTAAAAATGGCAACAAAGTGTGCTGACATGGAATTCGTTTGTGTAATCACCGAATCGCGCGCATTGCCGCAATAAACAAACACCTATGATTGTGTATTACCTTGACACGTGTTCCGAAGGCAGCTTTAAGAACACCTACCTTGAAATGAATAATACCGAAGATAAGTAAGAGATGGGAAAAAAGATAATATAAATTCAACCTCAGGTTCAAACTTACGAAAAACTGTCTGGATGCTGATGCTTTTAGATCGGTGTATCGCACAAGAAACCGGAAATATCGGCGCTAGCGTATAGTTACTATCTGAATGCTGACGTTTTACCTGTCGGAAAAATGGAAAGAACTTTTCAGATTTACGAAACTTATTTATGAATACGAAATGTAACTCATTTATATTGAACAAACGGGGTGTTAAAACACGGTGCCGATGAGAGAGGTCATGAAAATCATGAGCGACTTGTCGGGATTCTCAATATGATATTAAAATGAATAAAAAATATATAACTAAAAATGTCACATGAAACAGGGCAATTATACTTAAATTTGGTCTTTCAATGAATTTTTTGTAGTTTACATTTACAAAACGTCTGCTTTATGCATGTTATGTGTGCTTACAGTTGTACTGAATTATATGGGATGCTCCTATAGATGACGTCACAGTCTACTTGGGAAGGTAACTCGTGCGCGACTTTATCGATTTATAGGAAAGGTGTATAAGGCTCTCGGAGTAGCCAGTGGAGGTCTGTAATTTCAAATATCCGGAGTTAATAATCCAGAAAATCTCTTATAGCTTGATTTACCGCTTCGGAAGCCATAATGTGTCCGGTAAGTAGATAAACTTCTCCCGAAGGAAAGAATATAACGATTATCAGGGAAGGAAGGAGGAAGCTTTTATAACATGTCTGCAATATCACATCTAATTAACACTGAACTGTTTCAGGCGTCTTCCGCGTCTCACTTTTTTTTGTTTTTTATTGTTTTTTTTTTTTTTTTTTTTTTGTTTTTTTTTTTATTATTACTATTATTATTATTATTATTATCATTATTATTATTGTTATTTAGGCCTATGGGAACATCTCAAGATTGTTCCGTCAAATAACAACGGGGGACAACTTTTTGTGATTTTCTATTTGCTTTCCTGTATGACAAAATCTGTCAAAACAAAAAAAGGGAAGTGGGTGGGGGGGGAGGGGGGGGGCGGGAGGGTCTACTCTTACAGAAAACAAAAGTTTCTTCTAGAGGAGCCCCTTTTTGAAGTAGGCAAAACTGTAAATGACAGGGTCACTTCCCTGAACAGCACATATACTAACTCACCTGAATACGTCAGTTTCAATGTTTCCACAGCTACAGTGACGCAGGTTTGTCCGTCCGCCTGTCGTATGCTTGTGTTCAAACAACTTCTCTGAAACTTAATCAAATTCTTACTAAACTAAAACTGAACAGGTATACTGAAAGAGCCCTTGTCTTTTCGACAATTTAGTATCTAGTTTGACCCTAACTGGGGAAAAAAGAATCTGAGCAAACCGAAATCAATATCGAAAAAGTCCTTGATTTTTAAACATTGTCTTGATTTATCATGTATGCCAAACTGTTTATAAATTAGTTAAGTTGGGAAAAACGACACTGATTCTACTCGTAGTAACTAGACACTATAATTTTCTTTCCTTTTTGGAAACGAAATATCATGTCGCATCTGTCTCACACTTCCACGGTAGAGACAAATGCAAATTGATTCTAGCTGATACTGCGGGATATTTAAAATTGCTTTACTTTTCAGGCAGATACTGATAAGGCAAGGACTGATACAGTGGACTCGACAGTATCGGATCATCGACAGTATCGGATCAGTCATAAGTTGTCACCCTTTTTTCTCACAAATGAAGCAACTTGTTTTTACCATTATATTCCAGTCATCAAGTTAGACCAATGACAAAGCGCTTGGTGAAAAATTCGATCAAAATGTACAGCTGCGAAGCAAATCAGAGTTGTTGAAAAGCTTGGCCCCTCTTCTGCGGCGCTTGCATTTTGTCTATGCTCGTTACAGTTGTTCTTTAACAGACAACGTGTGTCTGTGCTCATAGGTGTGCTGTACCGTTTTGTTTCGCGTGTTTTCTCTCGTAATTCGTATGCGTTTCTTTCTTCTTATTATCCTTGGTATATAGGGCTGGTTGTGTTTTGTGATTGTGGCTTTTTCTGTGTATCCACATTCAGCAATTTGAAATACATTCTACTTCTTGGTAACCAATCCCTGACTGCTGTAGTACAAGGAACAGCCTTTTGGAAAACAGCTTCCTTCGGCCATCTCAACATTAGCTTCTCTATCAGCTAACCATTCGAACTTGCTTGATAAGAGACATAGCTGGAATATAAATGTGATTATCCTGACAGCATTAGCGTGTTTTCTAACAATAAATCCTCCTCGAAGTAGTAGAGGGAGGAGGTCTCCGACAAAATTGGCAATATAACAGTCGCTCGATAGGTGAGTGTTCTGTATATTAATTCACTCTGTGGGTACAGTAATAACTATATGTACTGGAGCAATGTATCGATATTGTCGTCAAATATGGAATCGAAAAATCTCGAGATTTCTCAGGGTCAGTTTTGAAATTCGACGTTTAATCGAGCAATCTTGAGAATCTTCTTAGATTACAGCATGGACTTTAAGATGTTTTAATCGGGTTTATATTGTTTGAAATAGCTATAGAATGCACATGTTAGTGGTTAATGTTAAGTATATGGGAATTTATTAATACTATATCCATATTTCCGTTAATTTAGACAATTTCAGGTAATAGCGGAGATGATACGTATGATCTGAGCTTAATGGCTATATGGACAGTTTTTGTTATTGTTCTTTGACTAACATAATAATTAGAAATTTCCACTGAGCTTTTGGGCATGTATACGCGCCCTTTTAGTAATGTAATGTGCAACATTGTCCACGATAACACCTTAAACACCAAATCAGCAGAATTTAATTTTGAAAACTATTCAGTTTGACATAAAATTGAGCCGCGACTCGACAAAACCAACAATGTGGTTGTGCGCCCAGCGCAGACTCAGATCAGCCTGGGCATCCGCCCAGTCTGATCAGAGTCTTCGCTGTCCGCATGGAGGTAGCTTAGTCTCTAAGCGCATAGCCAAGAGTCTGAACAGACTGAACAGATACACAGGCTGATCTGAGTCTGAGGCTAATAAAGCTTCTTCCCGTGTAATGGCCTGGCAGCTAAAGCCAGTGGAAAATATACTGATTTTCCTTTTTTTTATTTTTTTATTTATTTTTTTTAAAATTTTCAAATTGGCAGTCGATTCAAAGACAAATACATACCCAAAGGGGGTCCGAAGAGTAAAGGATCTGTCTAGAATATGAGTATAAGCCAATTATTAATTTCGATTTCTCAGAAAATCATCATAACTGTTAATTCTGGTCAACTGATTGGGTAACTAAATTTTCACACCTTTTCCTTTGCAAGTAACATTTCTATATCTTGGGAACCAGACCCCACGGCAGAGAAGTCTTGTCTTTAGTAGATACAGCCGCCACACAGCACTTAACACTCGCTGTATTGGTTTAAACTTTATTTCATTTGCATAATAATGTACAAAGACGAAGATATTAAATGCATATACAAGTGCATTATACAAATAGGATTCAGAAGAAAGTCCGATGACTTTTATAAATCTGTATCCTAGTTTGCAATAACCGATAAAAGCAAACAGCATGTGATTTGAAGCATACATTTGCAGCCGACTGTCGGTGTCTCACCGGTCTCATAACGCCGAATCAGCATTGAATCAACGTTGATCCAACGTCGTGACGTTGCATCAACGCTGATTCAATGCCCAATCAGCACCGTACACCTGCTGGAAAATAACCATAAGCGTGTTCTTCAAAGTATAAGAGACAACGAGAGTAGACTGCCAATATCTAAGTAAATCTTCTTTAAGTGTAGCGAATAAATTTATAAAACACATAAATGTAAATTCGAAAACCCACACTCATTATGTTTTAGAAAAATATAAGCAGAAAATATCACCTATATGAAAAACAAACAATTTGCTTCCACTTCGAGCCCTGATCTCCACGGGGAGGAGAAAAGTCGTTTACAATAAACAGTACATAACTGACTTATATAAACGTATAGTCGTCAAGAGTTCAGTCAGCCTAACATAAGTAAAGGGAAAACAACAACACCATGAAAAAAAAAAAAAAACGTGAAACATTACAATCACGCATTCCGTTTTATCATACAAGATACAAGATACAAGAAGCTTTATTTAGAGTCGACATTTTTGTGTACAACATAATAACATTAGCCATGGGCTATTTTGTCGACAAACATGATAAGAAAAACTGTACATGTATACACATTATAACAAAAATCACAGATTAAGAAAGCTATATCACAGTCCTGAAAGCATAGGATTACATTAAAATTCAAATAATAGAGACTAGAATGGTATATAAATTACTAATACCATGGCACTGTCTTCTCTGAAGAAGCCAGATACCATGGTAATTAGTAACACAGGGTAAAACAAAGACCCTAACCACCTCCAACCATCATCCCTTACCACAAATAAAAAAAAAGCAGATTGGATTCATAAAAGATGAGCCCATACGAACGCGAAAGTTAGGTAAGAGGCAATGTTAGGAAGCAGGAGAGGGTAGGGGGATTTTTACATCTATTGCACAAACACATAAATACTTAGCTAAAGATAGTAGATGCATGCAAATGAAAAAGCTGGTCATACAAGCTGCAAAATAAAACAACATAAGAAATTTGAGAAAACAAAGCAATCAAAGCAAACAAAAAATAAAAGCGGAAAAAAAAAGCAAATCAAATCATATATAAAGCAAGCTGAAGCAGAAAATAAGCTAAATCAGAAACTAAAACTAAAGCTGATTAACTTTTGCATAATGAACATCTGCATGCAGTGCCGCTCCATGTGTCGACTAGCCTCCTGAACTCCCTAAAGTCTTCGACTTTCCGTAGTTCATTCGGGAGGCTTGCTTTATATATGATCATAACATCGATAGATGAAGATATCACGTAAATAGTCTTGAAAAAGAGTTAATAAAAATAAATAAGTAAATAAATAAGACAAGGCATGTAAGCGCAATTCTCAAGTAAATACGGTCTCAACAGAGTTAATACGCGTGGTTGCCTCCATTCACATATTGTAAATGTTATACCTTATCACGTGACTACAAATGAGGCGAAGTCTTTGCACGAGTTTCTCGACATTGAACATTATTATGAATGAAGTGGACTGATACATGAGAAATAGGAAAAGAGGAATTTTCAAACTGTGTCGTTCTGGAATATACATAAAACAGTGTTGGAATATTATACATTAGTCATCAGGTAAGCTAGATGTTTGATATAACTGATATACACTGATTATAATAATAATAATAATAATAATAATAATAATGATAATAATAATAAAAGCGCTTCTACAGCCCATGGAGACCCAGATCATCCCAATCGCCATGCGCAGTCTAGCAAGAATTCCACAAGTAAGCGTAAGAATGTGCAACAATAACAAAGTTGCTGCCAGACTGCGCTGCCTCAAGGGTTGGTCAGGGGCAATGCACGGGTCGCGCATCCACCATGTAATACAATAATATGTCTGTCCTTTATGATTCAGCAAGCAGAATAATTGATATAATTATAAAAAAAATCAGTTTATTCTGAAGCGCTTACTTTTTAATAGAAAGGCTTGTATAGCTAAAAATATTTGCTTATTTTCATCAACAGATAATTCTCGGTTACCGAACAACAGTGCGCCCAGGGTAGGTGTACAAATTGGTGCAATTTTCTGAAATAGCTCAATGCTTAAATTGGTAAAGCGGTTACAAGAGAACAAGTAATGATGAGTGTCTTCAACAGAACCACAAATGCACAATGGGCTATCTACTATATTCTTACTAAATAAATGATGGTTTAATGAACTACAGTTTGTCCTTAGCCTTGCGTAATATATTTGACCCAATCTTTTCCCGATATAAAAATATTTTGGAGGAATACTTACATTTGAATTTAGCTTTCGCTTAAAAGCGAAGATACTAGTTGAATCACGTGTTTCGAGTGGAAGCTCATTCCATTCACGAATTACGGATGGGATAAAGGATTTATAGTAGAGTTGAGAATTTGTACGAATGGTGTGTAAATCTGTCGTATTACGTAACCGATAAGTTGAAGTATCGCCAACAGTAAGGGGTACTAGAGAAGACAAATATTCAGGAGAAAGACCATTTTGCATTTTAAAGAACAACTGAAGTTTATGTTTTTTTCTTCGAGATGCCAAAGTTTCCCAGCCAGTTTCAGAAAGAAGTGAATTTATAGAGACAAGTTTAGTGGCACCCGTAACAATACGTGCTGCTTCGTTTTGAATTTTTTCAAGTTCGTTAGCTTCATATAAAGTACAATTATCCCATACAATATCTGCGTATTCCAGAAGGGGTCGAATAAAAGTAAGATATATAGTCTGAAGTGATCGTCTATCAAGTATGAAGTTTAATTTCCGCATAACGTTTATTCGTTTCCATGTTTTGGATTTTATATATTCCATATGCTCATGCCACTTACAATCATTTGATAAAAACACACCTAGATGTTTGTGTGAATTTACTTCATTAATTTGCTTCTGATCCATGACAAGAGGTGGATGAAAAGGTTTATTACGCTTTCTAGAAAAAGTTATTGATTCCGACTTAGCTGGATTGAATGTAACAAGCCATTTAGTGGCCCACTCGTGCACCATTTCCATGTCTGAGTTTAATTGAAATGCAGCTTCAACTGGGTCATCAACTATGATGTAGAGACTTGTGTCATCTGCAAAAAGTCTAATGGATGAATTTATATTTTCAACAATATCATTTATGTAAAGCAGAAATAACAGGGGGCCAAGTATTGAGCCTTGAGGAACACCAGCTTTTAAAGAAGCCCAATTAGAGGTTACACCGGGCAATACTACTCTTTGCTTTCTAGAATCTAAATAATCTGTAACCCAAGAAAGGAGAGAACCACAGACACCAACAGAACTTAATTTAAACAAAAGACCTCTATGCCATACTCTATCGAATGCTTTACTAATATCGCAAAAAATTGCCCTAACTTCCTTTCCCTCGTCGAGAGCTTTGCAAAACGTATTATATATATCTGTAAGCTGGTTAACCTTGGAATCTCCAGGTATAAAACCCGACTGTAAACTAGTTATTATATGATGGTCTCGAAAATAATTAAAGATATGTTTATGCACAATTTTTTCCAATACTTTACCCAAGGTGTTGAGAAGAGAAATAGGCCTATAGTTTGAAGGATCAGAAGGATCGTCCTTTTTATAAATCGGAGTAACATTTGCCTGTTTCCATAAATTCGGGACTTTACCCTTAGCCAAAGAGTAGTTAAAAAGATCTGTTAAAGGAAATGATAACGGTTGCGCAAGTTCTTTAAGTAACTTATTATTTATCGAATCAGGACCGGCGGCTTTTCCTGTCTGTAGACAATTTAGAGTTGATTCCACTTCATCAACTGTTATAGAAAGAGATTCAAATTTAAATGGAGGCAAAACTGGATTCGGAAGAGATGCATTACTTTCATCTAAAACCGTTTGCTGTTTAAAGAATTCATTAAGTACACCGGCCTTATCACTTTCTTTAGAATATACGACATCATCTCTTTTAAGAGGAGGAATTTCGGGTGTTTGTTCCGGTTTTATGAAATTTTTAAGCGTTTTCCACCAGTCTTTTTGGCCAGTGCTGTTTGTATTAAGCTTTTCGGTTAAATGGTCTAATTCTGTTTTCTTAGAGTTACGAATTTCATTTGTGACTGTATTTCTTACATGCTTATAATTTTCGAAGTCAGTCGTGTTTTTAGATTTCTTATATTTATCGTAGCTACGTTTCTTTTTCCTTATTAATCTTTTTATGTTATTTGTAAGCCATGGTGGATCAGATTTTCTTACTTTTATTATTTTGTTAGGAATATGCTTATCTGCGAGATCAGTAATATATTTAGTTACATTAGATGCATATACATGTATGTTAATATCGTCATTCTTAATAAAATTCCAATCGGTTTCTCGGAGTTCATGAGAGAATTCTTGATAATTAGCCCTGTCGTACAAATAAACTTTACGTGTATATACGGGTGTCTTTACTTTATCAAAATTAAACACACAATAGATGGGACTGTGATACCATACATTTTGTGAAAGAAATGGCTCACCAACGCCGCTGAGAATTATGTTATTTTTATTTGAGGTAAGGAACAGATCAATAGTTGATGAGGAAGTCTCTGTGAAATGTGTTGGTTCCTTTATTAACTGATCGAGATTGAAATATTGAGATAAATCACGTATTTTTCTGTTAGAAACTTGCTTTGTTACATCTAAATTAAAATCGCCGGTAATCAATATGTTTTGTATATTGGTATCAAATGCAAGGCCTATAGAATCTTCAATTGTAGTAAATACCTGATTAATTGAATTTGGGGGTCTGTAAAATGTACCGATTAAATACTTCTTGTTATTAACAGAAACTTCAATCCAAACACATTCAACGTTTAGCAATTCCAAGTCTTTCCTGTGACTAGAATAAATATTTTGTTTAACATAAACACAAATTCCCCCATGATTATCCCCAACTCGATCCCGACGATACATTTTAAATCCATCTAATACTAGAGTATCATTCGAAGTTCGATAATCCAGCCAAGTTTCAGTAATGCATATAACGTCAAAGTTCATTAACTCTGATTCAAGCAAATCGATCTTGTTTACAATACTCTGTACATTATAGTGCACAACAGAAAAATTTTCTTTTATAATATTTTCGTCAAACGTTGTCGATGCGCTTGAACTAAACGATTCATTTGATGATGGGCCGGGATTACGCTCAATGCCAGATAAAAGTAACAAAGCCATAATAACTAAAATTTCGAAATAATCTAGGTTGTCCATGCCTTTAACTTTAATTTGACGACTATAGTTCAATCCAATCCGCATCCTATAGACCGCTATTTCTATCATGTAATACTATCAATCAAACATCTAAGCAGTGTAGAGGATGCGGATTGGTATTTCATTCCTTGTGCTATTACCTGAACATACTGAAAGCACTTCGTATACAAACATTTTTCCCCGTGGAGTAACAAAGCCGAACATGGAAACAAACAATTCAAGATTATATACATGTACAGATACACCATGTTTTTGTGGGTTAATGGGAAGAGGAATAGTATAAAAATTCTATCACTAATCTAACAATATAACCAAGTAGGAACATGGCGTCTCAATGACGTCGCACTGACGTCGATGCGACGTAATTACATTACATCGACGCCACGTGCCCGCTGGGTAAGAGTAGATGAAGTGAAACTTCATTTATCGCTTGTCAAAAAAAACAAAAGCATAATAGCGTAGTGCATGTATAACTGTGGTCAAACGTATCATAATCACCAAGGATAATGCGTATACTCAGTCACGTCGCAAGACAGGAGTCCTCACTGCGTGCACGAGCAATAAAGACGATGATCAGCTTACCGCAACGTACACTGTCCAAAGTCCATTCTGCTCCGTATGTGGGCTACAGTGTGTCCACGGACGTCGCGAAAATGTGCAAGAACCTAGTCAGACGACACAGGAGCGCAGCCTGACCAGGACCTCCCATGTTCTCATGTGGTACACATTCACTACGCCATTATTATTATTATTATGCAAATCTAAGTAGTGACCGAACCAACGCAGAAACTCAGTATTGGGACATTAACGCTAGAGCAAGCAGTGCAGGCCCAGACCAGACTGCTCCTGCAGTCTGATCATGACCTTCACCGCTTCTCTTTCCATCTGCATCCCCAAGATGCACCACTGCATTGATATACAAAACGAATCAACCCAAAGGAGAGTTATGGTAATTATGGTAGATGTCCCAAGTTTTGAATCTCTACGGTAATAATGAATGAAATACATTCCGCCTTGTCGAAGCGTCCCCAAAGTGACATCAATATCATCTCACCGAGACAAAATACCCACTATTTTACATCTCAACACATACAGCTGATTGGTGATCTCGGACATCAATCAAGATCTCAGAAAAACATCTTAAATCAAATATTATACTTTAACACGTACCATATTTATTTATTTTTTTTTTTTTAACATTTCAACTTTTTTTTTTTGTCTCAAATTACCGACATCTCAAAGTAAAAATTCTGTAACCAGAGAATCTGCTTTGAGATATCGGAAGTTTGAAATGGTTGTCTTTGGCGTATTGAGAATTACAACTTTGCATAGGCAAGTATAAAATGATCAACTATTTTTTCATATACTTTTAAGCACAAGCGAGCTAAATATATACCATGGTGTCTCACCGTGCCGCGTCATTGAGGCGACCCAAGTGAGACACCATTACCGATCGGTTGGGTAAAATCAAAGTAACTTTATTATATGTAAATGTGAACAAAGGTTTAGGTCACCTCATATACATTAAAAGCTATACCGTGAGATTTCATCAGAGCCGCTTCGCCGAGGCGCCTCTAATGAAACATCACTGCACATGTTCTAATAGGGCGAGAAACAATGTCACGTTCCAGTACATAGTTCAACCATGGTTCACATATACAAAACCATACTCTATGCTATGCGATAAGAGACTCCGATGAGCCGCCGCTATTCACATTTAAACTCATGAATGGGAACTTAAGAACTATACTACGCTAGAAACCAGGGGCCAGTTTCATGAACGCATCTTAGATTTGTGCTTAAGTTACAGCTTAAGTTATAACTTAAGTAAAAAGGTAAGAATGACTTAAGTTCGAACTTAAGCCGTTTCACTGATTCATCTAAGCAAAAACTTAATCTGTTTTGACTTAAGTCTTGTCTATTTTTAGGAGTCTATTTTTAGCTGTTAAAAGTCTGCAATATACTTTTATGTACCAAACAGCATGATGACGTATCTGAGGCGGTGGTGTGGTGGATAGCGTTTTGCGCTCTAGCACAGACAGTTACGGGTTCGATTCTCCAGTTTTCCCTTTCATTTTTTGTCAGTTTGTTTTATTTTATTCTTTTTTAATTTATTTACAGTACTTTAATTTAATATGGTACTGCTTTGAATGTGTTCCCTAATTTTTATGCATTGTAAAGTTAAAGGGAGTATAAAAGTTTCCTGACACGCATGTCGTTATCGAAAACTATGTTTCAAGCTTCTCCAACCTTTTGGGGATGGTCGTGGTCGGAAGGTGATGCTGGGTAACTTTCAGTGCTGGGGCGTCCTACTGATATGGATAATAGTGGGACAAGGGCCAACTATGTTTGCAGTAGATGGGGGCGGGCATTGTTTGGACATTTTCTCTCTCTCCTATCTCTTTTCCTTCTCCCTCTCTCTGAGAGACGGTTCGAATCAACCCTGTTACCCCTTCTTATCTGGAGGACTGCTCTTGCTTCCTAAATATAAGTCGACTATTTAGTGAATATACCATCGGATAGGCACTTCCTCACTTCACCTATCTCTTGTATTCCACCGAAACATGGCTACAGGAGAATTTTGTGGGACTTTGGCATTTCCCACTCTCATCATAGCTGAATTTCTTCATCTAAAATATGCACCTTTATATAGGCACCCACGTACAAAAACATTTACACACGAATGATCATGCAGACCATCCACAAACTCGCACAAAAGTATGACAAAGATACTTCGTAACTTTCCAAGCTAGAGCAAAGGACCTGCTTCTTTTGCAGTAGGTGCAGTAGTTGAGTAAAGTATGTCTTCACGGGGTCATTAAGGTAAAAACAATCAACTAGTCGCAGGTTAGGCGTCACTCTACATGAAACCTGCGTGCAGGTTTAGTTTACAATTTCTTTGTATCGATAGAAAGAGGGACAATCACACAAAAGAGACACACACAAATTTGAACTAGCCTTACTTTTGACTGGAAATATGAATATAACACATGAACTTTTCGGTGGAAATTCTCCCTTTCGCCATAGCTAGTATTTATGCATTTTCAAATGCACACACACATATACAAGAAAATTAGCACATACATACATTGCGGGTAGGCGTGCACTAAACATGCACATTCAAGAAAATGCACGCTTGTCGGAATACAAAGTTACACGAGCACACACACACACGAGCCCATGCGCACACCGACACATACACACACACACGTTGCATGACTGACAGGCGCAGAAAGGCGATTATAACATTTCGATAGCTGTTTTTCCCATGAGCAAAAATAAAACATACGGACACACACTTTCTTTCAGCTCTCCATTTTTTCTCTCTAATATTTGATTCTGCTTTTATTTAACTATGTAACTTGAGAGTCTAATGTTTCCTGATTGTCTCCAGGTGTAATGAATATAGAAAAGGGGACGATATGGTGGAGTACGGTCACATAATAAAGTCATTTTCATTCGCTGACGCTTTCACGCTACCAACATCCCCAAAACACATCCCTTCCAGAGAGAGAGAGAGAGAGAGAGAGAGATGATGGTGATGATGATGATGATGTATTTTAATTGCCATGTACATACCGTTTTACCTGGTAAGCACTCAGTGCCGCAGTGAATGGGTCCTGTCCGAGCCCCGTCTTCACCACCTTAAGAGGTACTCGTCTATATGACTCATGCAAACAGTTTAAGTAGCTTTGGTTCTGCTGTGGCAGAGCTGTGAATTTACCAAGAAATGGCCACAAATACAGAACATAGGGTTTTCGGAGCACGAACAGTAAAAAAGAAAGGAGGACGAAATCAAACCCTAAGTATAGTGTCTACTAAATGAACAAGTAGCAAAATTGCTTGTGTTCCGAGCTGCTTATAGGTTACATAACAACATAAAATACAAGTTAGAATTCGAGGCGCATAATGAATGAACAAAACAATCTCCATTTATAAACGCATTTTGTAGTATACCCTGAATTATGACAGCCTGTCATCAGCATATCTACCTTACACATTTTAAGTTAGAACTTAAGTCACCTCGCTGGTCACCTCGCTGGTTGACTTAAGTTTATAGCAAAATCTAAGCAAAGAGTTTCAACTAAGATTTTTTGTGAAACCACGTAAGTATACACTTTTGACTTAAGTTATAACTTAAGTAAAAAGTTCTTGCTTAGATCGTTTGTGAAACTGGCCCCAGGACTAACTATCATTATAAATACTGTAAACTTGTTATTGTTATTAAGGCGAACAATTGTTTACGCAACTATGACCATTCATGCCAGTATCGACATCTAAATCCGGTTCTGCAAGTTTCGAGTTTGTTCTATTAATATGCACTAACACATATGATGCTGTAAACCATAAAAAATTGAAGCTTACGGTCACATAAGTAGAGTAATAAATCTACGAAGACCAATATTAACCACTAGTATGACATATCTTAGAATTATTTTCAGAATGTCAATTTACTGAGCATTTGCCCATGAATACCCATAAATAGTGCTACGCAGCAAGGACGCAAAAGCAAAACGCGGTCACGTCACTTCAGCGTCAATGCGAAATCATAACGTCGCATTGACGCTGATATGACGCAACCCCATTCAACGCGCCTTCTGTGTACCACAGACAGCTTCCGCACAACTTATCAATTCCCGCTGTGCGATTTGAATCTATCAAGGTCCTCCAGGCTTGTAACACGAACCTTATTATTCAAACGGTCCTGAAGATACACGCTACCATTATATACCCAAGTTTTTGCAACAGATTTTGCCTTCATCAGACGCCTACATTCATATGCAAGGTCTTTCCTTGTTTTAGTCAGATCCTCATTAATATATATATTAGCTCTTTGTTCGCGTAATGATGCTCTACCCTTTAACATCTTGAGGCGGGCACTATAATTGTTAAACTTTATGTTAATTTCACGTCCTCTATGTCGTGTGAACCTGCACTCATCAACCATTTCGTTTTCATTATTTTGATTTACATTTTGGTCGCGCACAATACCGACTCGGTGGGTTCTATCGATATCTTCAGGTTTAATATCTGCACCTACGCGTCTGGCTATGTCAAGCACTACTTTAGATACATCCTCGTTTGCAGTTTCAGGTACGCCGGAAATCCGTAAACACGAACGCCTCGAGTATTGTTCTAGTTCGTCATTCCTAACAGAAGCCTCTTTTAACTCTTTCTGGACCTGACTCAGAGCCACATTCATATTCGCCATTTCTAACTTTAATAAGAGGCTCGACCGCCAGTGCAACCTTCTGTGTTATGAACTCGTTAATATCATCCCAGAGTAATGTTTTCAATTGTCTTGCAACACGAATAACATCATCGTCAGTTAATCGTGAATACTGTAAGACCTGGGGACACTGTTGAAAATTAGGTGGTTGTGGCATAGGTTGTGCATAGTTTAGCATCTGGGGAGGAGGAGGTGGAGGAAAGTTCATAGAGGCAGCTGACTGCATCATGTTAGTGTCCATCACACTTGCTGCTGGGGCTCCTGCGATGGATGGATGGATGACTTGCGATTTTACGTCCTTTTCAACAGTATTTCAGTCATATCAGGACGATGGGCTTGTGATAATGAAAGGCTGTGTGCAATGGAACCCCGTTTACGGGCTCCTGCGAACTGTGGCATAACATTCGTGTACTGATTATGAGTATTGACATGAGGAACATTACCAACATTACCAGTACCATTAGCATTTGCTAAAAGGCTCTGTGACATATCAGGTTCTTGCTCTGATAAACTAGTGATCGGTCGCACAGTGTCAGCTTGACTATTAAGCCCTGCGTCTAATGTAGAACTCATTGTTAAATTGTCGGCAGATTCAGTTTCAGAGTCAGTATGTTCAACAAGCTCAGAAATATCGTCACAATCAACTCCTGTCTGCCGATGCTTTTTGGGTGTGGATAATGTCTGCGGAGATGATTTATTCCTGTGTCGCTTCTGACTTCGACGACGATATGGCATTACAAATATCAACAATGGCCCCTTTGTTAAATTTTAGAGTTCTTACGGTAGCTCGATTTCCACTGACCGCCCTGTATCTCGCTCATTCAAATTTTCAAAGCTCCAAAAGTCATGATTAGCTGAACAAATTTCCAAATATTCACCTCATTTCGTAAAACAGAAGTCTTAAAGTCACTTACAGCACAAAATTATTCCCAACTTCCCAAGAATAACTGAGAAAATTCACATTTTGTAGAGCGAGTCTTTCTTGTTGACTACCCACTCAAATCACGTGATCAACCCCACTCGCTGTATTGATGATATGCAAAATCTGAAAAGCTGGCTTCTTAAGGAGGAAGGAAAGCACACAGGAAATAAAATTACACTTGACTCTGGTTATCTCAAACAAAGGTCTCTCAAAGAAACCTTTTATATCAAAAAGATATAGTTTGGACACATGTCTTATTCTTCTTTACGTTTGAACTCCTGTTATCTCAAGCTACTGGTAGCTCAAAGAAAATTTTCTGGGTCCATGAAATTTGTTTTGAGATATCAGTAGTTTGAGATGAACTTCGACTTTGAGATATCGAGAGTCAAGATATCTCAAAATCGAATTTCATCTCAAAGTATTAATTAAGTGCCTGAAATCGAGAGCTGTATTATGTATTGAATAAACTAGATGATGAATGTAATGCAACTAACTTCCAATTGGATTGTAATCAACTTTGGACGCCGAAGACAAAGTATAGCAGACATTCGCTTGACAGATTAACTAACAGCTGTCGGACAAGAAAATAATAATGATTGCCAAAGACAGTAATCTGGTTACACATATTTTTGAGTGCACACTGTCTATCACCACAAATCGGGCGTCAGTCCGAACTTATATAACGGGAAATAGAACCCCTTGCAGTTAAGTTTAAACTACCGATTAAGGTATGGAACAACTCCATATTTCTCCGCTATTTTTACAGGAAATTCACTTTTTGGCTTCCATTTTGCCTCCCTTGATGGTAAAACAGTTCCAAAAGGATACTCCAAAAATATATAAATTGCCCCCAAAAGAGCAAACTCTTTCCTTTGAGAGCAGATTCGAACTGACAAGAGAGGCAAGAATTAAAGTGTGTTCTGTTCTGTTCTGTTCCAATTCTCAAAATTGGTCTCTTGACTTTGAACTCTACCATTTTTATTATGCCTGCCTTTTTGGAAGAAAGAGGAAGTATTTTGCCGCCAAGGAAAGCAAACAGTAAGTTACAAAATTGTCTACTTTGGAAAATACAGTCAACGCTCGATATCTCGAAATCAAGTTTCAGCCTAAACTACTGATATCTCAAAGTAACTTTTCTGGTACCAGAAAATTTACTTTGAGATATCAGTAGTTTGAGATAAAGGAGTTGAGATGTAAATAGAAATAGGAAATATATTATTTGATATAAAAAAAATATTTTGAGATATCAATGTTCGAGATACCGGGAGTTGACTGTATGGCACAAATACATTGCGTCGTGCACGTATAAGCCAATAAAAGTGGCATCTGCGACCAGGGAAGACTCAGATCAGCCTGAGCATCCCCCTAGTCTGCTCAGAGTTTTGCTGCGCGCTTATAGGGTAGCTATGGGTCTAAGCTAGCTCCATGCGGACAGCGAAGACTCTGATCAGACTGGGCGGATGCCCAGGCTGATCTGAGTCTTCGCTGGGCGCACATGCCACTTTTTTATTTTGTCGTGTCGCGGCTAAATAAGTTACATTTCATAATGGTTATGAAGTCCTATAAGGCTCTCGTAGTAGCCAGTGGAAGTCTGTAATTTCAAATATCCGGAGTTAATGATCCATAAAATCCCTTATAGCTTGATTTACCGCTTCGGAAGCCATAATGTGTCCGGTAAGTAGATAAACTTCTCCCGAAGGAAAGAATATTAACGATTATCAGGGAAGGAAGGAGGAAGCTTTTATAACATGTCTGCAATATCACATCTAAATATCGCTGAGCTTTTTCAGTCTTCCGCGTCGTTTTTTTTTTTTTTTTTGTATTATTTAGGTGTATGGAAACATCTCCATATCATTCCACCATATTTATAACGGGGGACAACTTTTGTGCTTTTTTATTTGCTTCCCTGTATGACAAAATCTTAAAAAAATGTGGGGAGGTGGGGGAGGTCTACTCGGGGGGGGGGGGGGGGGGGTCTACTCTTACAGAAAACAAATTTCTTCTGGAGGAGCCCCTTTTTGAAGTAGGCAAAACTGTAAATGACAGAGTCAATTCCCTGAATGGTAGGTATACTAACTCACCTATATACATGTACACCAGTTCCAATGCCTCCACAGCTATAGCGACGCAAGTTTGTCCGTAGGCCTGTCATATGTTAAATTTTGCTCAAACAACTTCTCTGAAACTTGGCCAAATTATCACCATACTAAA
Source organism: Ctena decussata (assembly GCA_963989385.1). NCBI lineage: Eukaryota > Metazoa > Mollusca > Bivalvia > Lucinida > Lucinidae > Ctena > Ctena decussata. The sequence continues at coordinate 82,755,316 of OZ022502.1, read as the reverse complement.
ACTGAACAGGTTTACTGAATGAGCCCTTGCCTTTTCGACAATCTAGTAGCTAGTTTGGCCCTAATTGGGGGAGAAAAAAAAACGATTCTACTCGTGTGTTAGGCTAACTAGACACTTTTTTTATTTTCATTTATTTTTTTCTTTTTAGAAGAGTTCCGCAAAATATTATGTCGAACCTGTCTCACGCCTCCACGTTAGAGACAAGTACAAATCTAGCTTATACTGTTTCATTTTACTGTGAAGCATTGAAAATTCCTTTACTTTTCCGTTATGCCCCAGTCACACACACATATACGGATTATGTCGATGCTACGGATGACCCGTCCGTATCTATTGGTATCTATCCATTTAATCCGTAATGGATCCGTATCGCATCCGCAGAGTACGTTGCTGTCCGTATCATATCCGCAAGGTCCGCAGGTTCCGCATTGAAATTTTGAAAAGGTTCAAAATTCGGGCGCGGATGAGTGAACCGTAAAAGTCCGTAACGGAACGCATTTATCTGCATCTATCCGTATCTAATCCGTGTCTCATCCGTATCTATTCCGTATCTTATCTGTAACTGAACCCATCATTCCGCAATCCCAAGTTGAAGACTGATACGGTTTCATACGGATCTTTACCTTTAGTTACGGAAGTTATGGATCATGTCAGGGTCATTGATGAGGCTCTAGTAATCGTAACCTCGAAGTATGGCCCATGCTCCTTCTCCCGAATGTGTTTAGTGTCCTGTGCTCATGAAAGATTATATTTTTATTTAGATTTGTATACCTGGATCCAAATTCTAAATTGGGTAAAGGTAAAGGTTGCCTATAGCCTAATGACCGTAGGGGCGGTGGCTTGGGAGAGGAGGGGGATGGGGGTAGGTGGTTAGGGTCAATGTACTTTGGGCATAACATATGAAAGGCGAAGCCCATCTCTCTCCTTTCGCTGACTTGTCCTTCCCTGATTTGAAAAAAGTACCCATTTACTGCTTGGTTGACATAGATATTCAGTCGGCAGTTGATAAAGTAGATACTATTCTAATCCTTCAAGAACACTGCACACATTCGAAGGAAGGTACAAGGACCATACTTCGAGAATTCGGCTACTCAAACCGCATCAGTGACCCCTATATGATTTGGTTATGAAAACCAGAGAAAGCATAATGTAATTTCTTAATTTTGATAAGGCAGTAAATTCAAAGACTGATTAGTTCCATAAAAGATCTAAAAGGAAAAAAAAGCAATAATCTAGACTATAAATCTAAACCAATCAAAACTTTCTGATTTCTCAGAATATTTTCTTGACCTCAAAGGAAAAATTATATATAATCTGCACTGTGGATGACGTACGGGGAGACGTTTTACGTTCGCCGCACGGCACGACACCAGTGGCACTGAAGTAAAATAGAAATCTAAAAGAGTTCATTCAAGAGCACAGAAGGAACATGGGCCATCTTCGATGCTTCGGCTACTCAAGCCTGACCAGTAGATATTTATTGCGTCATTTCACTATTAAACTTTGTCCTATATTGGACAACTAATTCGAATTGATAAAAGTCAAATAAGTTTATGAAATGATGGCCCTACTTTTGCCATTGGCAAGTTCATGAAAAGATGACTCCACTGTTACAAATAAGAAACATAACATCGCACCATAACTGCACCATACGTCACTGCCATTGCACCGACCCGGCCTCTCTGTTGTAGTAGTCCTTGAGATACAGTCTCTGTCTCTTTGCCCCCTACTGGTGTTGTTGCCGTACAAACGCCTCTCCAAACCATCCTGTACATGTATCTGTCAGTATTGGAACGCAACCTTTTTGTATTGAAACGTTACTGTAGAAAACAGTCCGTTACAGTACGCCGAACGAGACCCGTAACTTCCGTAACTAAAGGTAACGATCCGCTTGAAACCGTAACGGTCCTCAACTCGGAGTGGGACTGCGGAATGATAGGTTCAATAGCGGATAAGATACGGAATAGATACGTATGCGACACGGATTAGATACGGATAGATGCGGATATATGCGTTTAGTAACGCACCATTACGGTTTACTCATCCGCGCCCGAATTTTGAAACTTTTCAAAATTTCGACGCGGATCCTGCGGACTCTGCGGATATGATACGGACAGTTACGGACTCTGCGGATCTGATACGGATCCATTACGGATAAAACGGATCGATACGGACGGGCCATCCGTAGTATCCGCACAATCCGTATGTGTGTGTGTGACTGGAGCATACAAGGAGTAGACACAGATGTGGACGTCGCAGTTAATCTTTTCTATTCTTCTATCCGCTAGGCATGCGCAACAGTCCGCATCTGAAGGTATTTATCCGCATCTAAAGGTTACAGAAGGTAACGGAAGTTTAGTAGTTCGTACCTATTCGTATCCATACGCATCTATTGGTAACTATATCCGTAAATTCATTAAATAAAATTAGGCCACGCCCACAAATTCTGCGGATAAACTGAGGATTTTATCCGCAACTATCCGCCCTATCCGTAATGTGTGTGTGTGACTGGGGCTTAAGATATTGATAAGTCGCGGAATACGTCTAGCCTGACGCATTGTCACATAACATCTTAACTAGAAACCTCGACGCCGCAGACGTTGTCGGAAAAAAAGTAAAACCTATGTCTTCATTCTGCTAGTCGCAGGCAAGACAAAAACCTGGCACGATCCCTTTGGACAAATAACACATTGATTTTCACCGCGGAAAGGTATTAAAAGAAAAAAAATCTTCCACTACAGAACGTGCGTAGTCTGTCCGCCAGTTTTGTCAAACTAACAAAGTTTCAAATAAACATCTTAAAGACTTCCTTCAAGAGCAGAGAACACATTCACAGGCAGTAACTTGGACCATACTTCAATACGCCTCTCACTGAAAACAACATAACCAGTTCAATTTGAAATTTCTCAGGTTGACGTATTCATACCATGTTTAAGCATTTCAAGAAAGAACATCTGGCTACGCCAATGCAATTTGAAACAGGGAAATAATTCTGTCACATTCGGTATGCAAAGTACTGAGAGACACGTCTGTAGCCTATACAGAATGGCCTTAGTCATGTTCCGAAGTAAAGTGGTTCAAGAACTGAATAAATGCTAATGAAAGAAAGGCACGTTTGCCCTAGAAGAATTGCAGCTATTTGTTACTAAGTTCATATTTGGTACTGTAGCTGTTCTTTAAAAGTTCACATTCTTGTATTGTGGGTGATCTAAGATTTGATTATTAGAAGAAAAAAACAACAGTAAATGTGGTTAGTAAGCGAAATATAGATATATGCTGAGAGGCAGTTTTGTTTGGCTGTCAATTTCCTGTCAATTAGAAGACGTTTGGAAATGCGAACTCTGAATAAATAATATTTCTGTCTACAATACGTACCCGCAAGAAACATAACAGGATATCAATAAGACAAACTGTACAGAGCCTTACATAACGTTATTGCTTTATGTCTACCATATTCACCCTTTTTATTCGGACAAAAATGAACGTAAAGTACACCTAGCAGCATGAAACGTCGAAATGACGCCGTGTCGACGTCGTTGACATGTCACCGACGTTCTGATACGACGCCATTTTGACGTGTGCCTCGTGGGATCTTTACTCTCTGTTCTTGGGTTAAGATTGAGCCATCTGTATTAATATCGTAATATATTTTGATGAAGGTAACAATATTTTGAGACTTCTCTCATTTGTCTCGGCATTGCAGTAGGGTCCACAAACGTCACCCCAGTCTGCCAGAGCATCCTTCAACTCCAAACTTTAGCATTACAATCCCCTTGTATCTACATCTACAAATTAGGTGCTAATCAGTACGTATAATCTGAATGTCCGGGAGAAACATAGTAACTGAATACCTACCCAGTTCTCCTTTGCTTTATTCACCGCCTTCGGAATCCTCTTGTTAGAGCAATATTACCAACTGACAATAATATTCACTGTTTTTCACACAGCTTTAAAAACAACAGAGATATGACAGGATTACTACCTGACGCCAGTATTTTATAGAAATTGTAACATACGAAGGGCCAAAAATTATTTCCGAGGGTATGAATTTTTATTATTTTTATTTTTATCAAAATTTGTTAAAGCACAGAGTATATAATTTCCTTTATTTTGGTTTTATTTCATCCTAGCCTACGTCAATTCCATCTTATTTTGACTGATTGGACTTTATTGTTACCAGGCTACGTAGTTAGCTACCTAGCCTATATATGTTTCTGACTATATAGTGCTGATCAATTCAATTTCAATTCAATTCTTTATTGAGTCTAAGCACAATGTGCCTCTACCCTAACACATTTACAATGAGAAGAACAATACAAATGGAAGTAACAAATACAAACATTGCTCAAACATACTCGTTATCGGCAAGACAAATTGATTTCTAATATCAATCATGATACGTTGCTGTAAATAACATGCATGACAAAATATACTGAATAGTATGCCAATATCTAAGATACCAGTGTATTACATTGCTTCATATATGAAAGCAGCAAGTTTTTTAATAATTCCTTTTTTAGATGCAGTCATTAATTCAACAAATTTCCTTTTAGCTGGCCATCGACAAAAATATGCTGAAAAATACTTTCTCCTTAACTCTGTATAAAAGGGGCACGCAAGTAAAAGATGAAACTCATCCTCGATTAAATTCATGTTACAACATTTACAAATACGATTAGCTCTGTCAATCCTGTTATACCGTCCTGTTTCAATTTCTAAATTATGAGCAGAACATCGGAAGCGCGTCAGTTCACTCCTGTGATTTTCATTTGTAACACATTCGAAATATTTTTCAATATAAAACTGAGATTTAAAGGACCTGTATGTAGATAATTTTGACATATCATTAAGATCCCAAAACCATTCTTGTAAGTTCTGGTCATAAAGACGTTCTATCGCCCTATTTATTTGTAAATTAGTAATATTATCTCGGTTGTACAAGTAAGAAAACCCTAACTCGTCTAACAAAGTTTTAACTTTCAGTGACCAGAATGATACATGTAAATTATCGTTGGATTGATTTATAATGTTAATCTTATTTATATACGCATGTTGTAATAATGTATTAGGAGAAAATTTGACTTTAAACCAGTATTTTAAAATCCGTTCTTTCCTTTTGATAACTAATGGAACTCTGCCGAGTTCACCGTAAATTGCTGCAGAAGGTGTCTGAGTTTTAACTTTCAGTATTTGTTTTAAAAACTTCAAATGTACCCTTTCTACGTCTGGTCCAGGATGAAAACCCCATATTTCGCACCCATAATTCAAAACAGGAAGTACCATTGAATCAAACAGTTTCAGTTTCTCTGGAATAGAAATACTGATTTTTTCAAATAGTTTATTGAGTGAAAATAAGGCCTTAGTCGCTTGCTCAGCTAATGATTTTTGTGCTTGGAAAAATTTTCCATTCGAACTAAGTGTGAGTCCTAGATAAGTAAAAGATTTGACATTTGTTAGTAGAGAGCCTGCATATCTTAAAACTACATTTTCATGTCTGTTTCCCGATTTAAATACCATTGTTTTAGTTTTATCAATATTAACAGAAATATTCCATTTACAACAGTACTGGTATAAGGTATCAAGGAGAGCTTGCATATCTTTCTGAGATTCGGCGAATAAAACAGTATCATCTGCAAAAAGAAGCATATAAATTTGAATCGGAGTTATAGTGTATGCTGAAATATTGGTATTTGCAATATCAGATGCCATATCATTAATGAAAATAATGAACAGAAGCGGCGAGAGTGGTTCCCCTTGTTTAACTCCAACATGACTATCAAAAAAGTCCGACAGTGTGTTCATAGACCTCACGCATACTTTTACCGATTCATACATTTTCTTAATAATGTTAATAAACTTATTTGAGATGCCCATATCAAGAAGTTTGAAATGCCATTCCGGTAAACTAGGTCAAATGCCTTCCGAAAATCTATGAACGTACAATACAGCTTTTTTCTACTGTTAATAGAGCAATCAATGATAGATTTCAAAATAAAAATGCAGTCAACCGTACTCCGATTTTCTCTAAAACCAAACTGACAGTCAGTAAGATGGTTTTGCGACTCCACATACTTACGCAATCTGTTGTCTAAAGCATGAGAAAATATTTTCGAAAATATACTGGTAAGGGTAATGGCTCTATAGTTATTTACATCTTTTTTGTCACCTTTTTTTTGATACAGGTACTATTATGCCACTAGACCAACTTTCAGGGTATACACAGTTATCGAACATGAAATTAAACAGCTTACAAAGGAGTGGAGAAATAACGTCCTTGCAAGCAATAAAGATTTCGGGTATTAGTAAATCAATTCCGGCGCTCTTATTACATCTGAGTTTTTCGACTGCGCGAATCACCTCGTCTACTGTGATTTTTTCCGCCAATACGCTTGAGCTTTCTATGAAAGCCTCGTCGGAGCTGCGCAATTTTGATTCAACGTCGTCTCGCGAAAACGGCTCATCGACAGAATATAGTGTTTTAAAATGTTCAAAAAATGATTTTAAATCAACTTCGTTACTGCTAGACTTATTGTTTTTAATCTTTTTTATTTCGTTCCAAAATTTCTTCGGGCAGTTTGTTGCTAAATTATGAAGACGTTGTTTTTGTTTTAAATTGTATGCAGCTTTAGCGCGTCGTTTAACCTTGCAGTAATTCCGTCGTTTTTCTACCAATAAGTCCCGCATAGCTTGAGTGCGATTTTTCCTGTACTGCCGATTAGCGGTTTTTAACTCATTTTTAGCAATCAAACATTCATGCGTAAACCACTGACTGCATGGCTTATAACGGTCACTTGAAAAACTAGAATGAACCGGCTTGGATTTCCCGCATATGTCATAAGCAGTATTGTACAGTGTGTTTGCAAAATCGTTGATCCCATTATCAATATCGACTTCGCATGATAAAATTTTACTAGTTATTGTCTCATATGTTGCAATATTTTCGGAAATAACGCGTTTATATGTTTCACTAGCCTCAGCATCCCATTTTAGGAAGCTCACCATGTTTCTTTCTTCCTCGCTTCGTAATACTTTCTTTTCGGCTAATAACAATAATTGTATGGGCCTATGCGGGGAGTACAAGTCTAAATCGTGGACAACAAAATTCGATACGGATAAAAGAAGTGTTGGTGTAATAAGTGCATAATCAATTAAACTGTTGCCCCTGGTTGACATATATGTAAATTGACCTATGTCAGCATCGTCAAACAATCTGCCATTACATATTCTCAAGTCTGCACCTTTACATAACTCAAGCAGTTTAATACCAGAAGCATTACACTCAGTGTCCATTGAAATTCTAGGAATCAAAAGATTTAAAGAAAAATCCGATTCAATACCCTCTAAAGTGTCAATATATTTATCAAATAAACTCGAATCAGCTGCAAAGTCATTTTGGACTCCAGTTCTGGCATTTAAGTCTCCCATAATAACGATTTCACCGATTACAGAATACCTTCGTACTCCAATTTCTAAAGTCTCAAACGGATCGACTGTCAACATTTTAAAATACTTCGAGTCTTTGGGTGGTATGTACGAGAAACAAATACAGATATCTGATTGTAAGCTGAAAATTGTTTATCGAGCTTTATCCAGAGAAATCCATCAGAATTTTGTTCTAGAATTTTATACCCTCTAGTAGTTCATTTCTGATAAAGCGGCAAATTCCGCCGTGACCTCTATTGCGCTTTCGCACTGCTAGACTAGACGGCCGTGGTACATCGATGCATTTGTAACCACTTATTTCATAAGAATCCTTGGCAGTTTGCCAAGTTTCAGAACAAAAGAACAAATCATAACTTCTAACAAAACTAATAAATTCAACATCTTCTAAACAAGTTCTCAGACACTCAACATTCCATGATCTTAACTTGATGTTCACATGAGATTAACGCATTTTAGCTGAAAGTTTCGTTCACACGCGCAAAATTTCTGTGACTAAGTAAGTCTGGCATAGAAAAATTTGCTCGTGTGAATGAAAAAAATATGTCACATTTTCATTGCCAAATTTATATGGTAAAGTTTATATGAGAAACAAAATTTGTCCGTGTGAACAGAAAATTTGCCATAGAATATGTAACAAAGAAGCTTGCTATGGAGATGAACACAGAAAACTTTGCTCATAATCAAATCCGTTTGATCTTCAACTAAGTATATCTAAACAGAAAATGTGGCATGGTTGGCCCTTCACACGGGCAAAGTTAATTTGTCCAAATAACTTTGACGAATAATTTTTGATCGTGTGAACACAGCTGCAAATATTTTTTTGCCAAAGTTTATTTGACACTGATTCTATGCCCCTTTTTACTTTAACAAATAATTTGCTACGTGTGAACACAAAATGTTTGGCAAACTTTCTTTGTTATAGTTTCTGTGACAATAACCTTTGGTCGTGTGAACAAAGTTGGACGTGTAGGGTTTCTGATATTGAACTTTAGTGCATCAAATAGCTTTGTCGTATTGTACGTAAACGGGGTTCCAATGCATATGGGCGATTTTCAAAACAATGAAGTTTTTTAATTTAAGCTCAGCTGATTAGCTTTATACTTATTAAGTTTTGTTTGTGTCTAAAATGTGTGTTATATTGGTGTAAATCTTGATGCGAAGTTTCATCAAAATTGATACATTAGGTCTGAAGTTATGATGCAAAATATACCCAAATTTGTCCCAAGTGCAACAGTTTTTGCGTGACATTTGAAATGTTTCCTCATTTTCAAATGCTTTCCAAAAAGGGTATGTTCCATTATATCAAAAACAAATGCATGGATGTCAAATACCATTAAGTAACTCAGAGTTTACAATACAGTTTGCATGTATTTTGTTCTGTTTACCTGTTCAAAGGTAGTAAATTATGATAATACCCCTAATAAAAAAATACAGTGAAAATAACTTCTTTTGACTTTGCACAAATAATATTTCTCACGTTATTAGCACTAGATGTATTGCATGTTGTTAATGACAAAGTGTAATGTTGTTGGGTAAATTACCAGCTGTTTAATAGTTTGAACTCATCTGTAACATTTCAGAAAATAGCTCCTTTAATGTGTTACCCAGATTTGTCCCAAGTGCAACATTCTATAGTTTTTAATCAACATACAATCATTTCCTGTATAATATGTTGTTTTGATTTATTTTGAGAAGCAGCAAGTTGGGGCAAAACCATCTAAAGCAACTTTATCATGCAGTGATGCATGGGTTTCCAACAGGCTGCCAAAACTGATGTCCCAAGTGCAATGCTGTTTTCCATGCTTAATTAGTGTAATATGATTGCCTAACAATACACTTTACCTCCAATTTTATCAGTTATCAGTATTGCTAAAGCATATATATAGACAATTAATGCCTTTCAAATATTGTGATAAGCCATTTTTCTGAAAATATTTGAAAATATATGTGTGTTTTTTTTTTTTGCTACTTGGAATGTTCAGAAGAGCTTTTTACAGAATACAAACTTTTTAAGGCCATTTTTCTTTCCTTTGTTTATTACCTATTGACAGCAGATGTGAAATCCTTCAAAACTTCAAGTTAAACTGTTTACTTTCGACACAAGCAGTCATTTTCAACCAACCTTCAAGCGTTGCACTTGGGACACAAAAATCTAAAAATGAATAGTATTACTGCAAGAACTATATTTTTTCCGGAAATTGAACTGATATAAAGCAAACATGGTTAGACTTGTAAAACTGACAAAAAATGACAACAAAAAACAAAAACAATTATCTAACATAATATTTTTCTTTGTAACCCTAAGATGTATATCCTATTAAGGTGTATGAATTATATCCGTATATGAAATTGGTGTAGAATTTTCAATAATAGATAAGAAAACTCCTGGCTGATTTTGTCCCAAGTGCAACGTTTCACTGTACATATGTACATCTGGTTAACCTTCATTAGAAACCATTTTCTTTAATTCAAAAATAAAACTGTATTGTCTTGATTTACTTTATGAAACACTGGCTTATATTAAGTATAAGGTCCTTAGCATTTACCTTTATCCATATTGTAAAATGCATACAGTTTGTTGAAAGATTTTTTTTTATTATTATGTCTTTATGATCAGAGCTCATAGTTTTTAGTAGTTATCTGAAATTTAAATGGCACAACAAGTGCTAAAATAAGCAATATCCTGACTTATTAGAAGAAATAACTGTTTTGTCCCAAGTGCAACGCAGTTTTCGAAAAAAAAGACCACTTCTATAGACCCACTACAACATGAAATAATGTTTTGACTGAAAAGAAATGTTTCAAGAATGCCTTGAATTTTGATAAGAAATAATTTATGAATAAATATTTGAGTAATTCAAGTGAATTTAAAAACTTTTGTAGGTAGAGAAAGCAATTTCTGTATCAAATTATCAGAAAAAAAAAGCAAAAAAAAATTATTCATAGAAAGTATTCAAATCAATGGCATAGAATCGTGTCTCGAAATATGTCTTGTCCAACCATACCAAAATATTAACTTAGAAATGGCCGAAACAAGTATAGAACTTCTCATAAGGGGTCTATACCATGTTTTAAAAATACAACAAATATTTTCTGAAACATAGAAATAACAAAAATTTGGATGCTTTCATACAGTATTTAATGTTAATTTCCGACATTCTGACATCCTAGGAAGAAAGTGACATAGAAATTATTCAACTCAAAGGTCATCTAATTTTTGACCTCTATGTCACACTTTGACTTCATTTTTTTGAAAATGACCCATATTGCCTTTCCCCACTCTGATATGACTGAACCGCTGATGAACAATTAGAAAAAAAAATCAAAAGTAATCCATCCATCCAAATATTGAAGTGATGTTTGGCATTGGAAAAGTGCTTTCATAGCACTGCTACAACTAATTATTTCTTTACAGTGGAATCAAGAAAAGAAAAATGGTGTGGAGTTAAAAATGCTCTTTCTTGAAAAAAATGTCAAATTAGCCACAACTTTGAATGTACCAGAAATGCCAGATGATTATCGTTTTGATCCAAGTTGACGTTGAATCAACTTTGATTCTATGTTGATTCAAAGTTGTGTGCTGCTTGCTGAGACTGTCTCGTAGAGGCGGTTTTAGTGATAGGTCTCAAACTATGTTTTTGATGGAAGAAAGAGGCAAATTATTTCTAGAGTATCTCCAGATAACTCCTTTATCCCCGGCTCTGCTGAATCAAAATTAGGCATAAAGATAGCAATCATCCATCGTCTTAAATTGATGCCGTTTCTATTTTACATCAGCGGTCACATGCCGCTCATAAGTTGTTCTTTAATGAACATTTATGGATTATTAATATGATTTTGAGAAGCTCGCCATTAGTGTCATGGGATTTGTTCTTATCTTAGCCAGAGCAAGAGGAGATCCAGCTCTTTAGATAACATCACTTTGACCTTTATGTCTCTAATTGGCTTCCTTAACTGAATGAGCCATTTCACGAGGTATGGTTACCATATAATACTGTATATAATTTAGATACCATTTTGCTTTTCTTTTTCTTTTTTTGTTTAAGAAAACATGAATGAATATAGATATTGTGAAACTCTTTAATTGTTCTTAGATTTGCCACATAGAAGTCACCAGCAATTACTGAAATCTTTGAATATGTTAGCAGTGACTAGTAAGGACTAGTCGTATTGAAATTTGCTAACGGTCACTTGCACGGACCAGTCGCAGGGAGAGTCGCTAGCTGTCTCTAACAGCCAGTTCTTGGGGTGAAATTTAAAAACAGTCACAGTAAAGGACTGGTACAGTAAAATTTGCTAGCAATAACTAAGCAGGGGCATTTCGCGTACAGTTGCTATCAATCTCTAGCGGGTGGTGGTCTCAGCTAAATCTTTAAACAGTAAGTATAGCTATGAGAGGTAGCAGTACGATTTGCTAACCCTTGTAGCAGCGACAGGTGGCAGTGAGATTTTAGGTAGTGGACGCAGTGATCTATGCTAACAGTCGCTGATTGGACTGCAAGCAGTGCGATTTGCTAACGTCACTAGCATGGATAAGTTGCGATGAGATTTGCTAGCAGCTCCATTAAGTTATGGTCACAGTGATATTTGCAAATAGTCAATAGCTGAGACTGATCGTAGTGACATTTGCCGGAAGACGGGCATCTGAACATTTCATCAAAGCCGAAATATAGACTGCAAAGCTATGTCTACAGCGAACAAAGTGGGTTCACTCCGCGCGTATATGAATTTGGAATATTTACAGCCTTTAATATCCCCTTTTCTCGCCTCGGATAAAACGTCATACACCCGTAAAGGAAGTCACAATGGGGCTGGTTGCGGACTAGCAGGGACTGTTCACGTTGAAATTTGCCAGCAGATACTCGCAGAATGTTACCTGGCAGTCATTAGTAGGGACTGGAAGCAATAAACATGATAAAAAGTAGGGAGGAGTACCAGTTCAGTTTGATAACAGTGACTCGTTGCTGGGACACTAATTGGTGGTGACTGGCAGCAATATGGAATAACAACAGACACGTAACACTGAGCAGTAAAGTAACACCTAGCATCAACTGAACGGATTTCAGTCACAGGAAAGTGATCACCCAAATAACAATTAATTAGAAGGAAAAAAACAGTGATCATCCACTCAACAGTGAGCATCAAAATAATAGTGTGCAGCCGCGTGGTAGTGAGCAGCCACATAATAGTGAGCAGTCACATAACAGTGAGCAGCCACATAAAAGTGAGCCGCCACGTACAAGTGAGCAGTCACGTAACAGTGAGGAACCATGTTCACTAAGCAGCCACATAACAGTGAGCAGTCACATTACAGTGAGCTATCTAATAACAGTGAGAAGCGACATGACAGTCAGCAGCCACTGAAAAGTGAGCGGCCAAATAACAGTGAGCAACCACATAACAGTGAGCAGCCACTCAACAGTGAGCATCCAAATGATAGTGTGCAACCACGTGGTAATGAGCAGCCACATAATAGTAAGCAGTCACATAACAGTGAGCAGCCACATAAAAGTGAGCAGCCACGTAACAGTAAGCAGTCACGTAACAGTAAGGAACCATTTTACACTAAGCAGCCACATAACAGTGATCAGTCACATACCAGTGAGCAGCCACGTAACACAGTTCAGTCACGTAACAGCTAGCATTTACTGAGCAGTTTGAGCAGCCACCCAATGCTGAGCATCCGACTAACAGTTATCAGTTACATCACTGAGAGCAGCCACATAGCAGTGAGCAGCCACTCAGCACTGAGCATCCAAATAACAGTTATCAGTTACATAACAGTGAGCAGCCACATAACAGTGAGCAGCCACTCAACAGTGAGCATCCAAATAGCAGTGAGCGGCCACATATTAGTAACCAGCCATATAACATGAGCAGTCACATGACAGTAGCAAGGAACAGTGTATCCTGATCAGACGCAGCGCTTTGCCTCGTCAGATCTGGATCTGCACTATTTCTCAGTGTGCCTTATACGGCACAGTAAAGACTACTATGTTAAAGTGTAATTAAATTTGTGGTTGGTCGATGAAGATTATTGCTGGAATCAGTCAGTCACTGGATCTGATTATTTTGACAGCCATGCTTGGGCAGCTGTGTTAATACAGACCAATAGCAGCAGGGTATAGTCGGGTAAATTCGGACGGACAGATGGTGAATTCGGACAGTGACATTGTTTCTTTTACATGTCAGTTCTTTGGAATTAAAACAAAATGAACTGGGCAAACAGTGAAAATCCTGATGAGACGGCTCATTATGAGCCGTCTCATCTGGATATTCACTGTTTGCAATGGCAAGTCCGAATTTACCCACTGTCCAAATTACCCGACTCTACCCTATCTGACTGCCATAGTTAATTAATGTTCTCTCTTCCTTATCATCCTAAGATGGTATAACTTGCTCTGGATACATTTCTCATCGTATTTGCCAATATGTATACTCAAATTAGTCATAAAGTGGCCTCTGATTGAACTTTATAGGACGAGAAATATAACTTTATGAGACATATCATCCTACAAATATGAATTATTTCAGAAAATATGCCACTCTTCCGGATTTATAGTTTTGACTATTCATCTTTCTACAGACCCGTGTATCATATATCAGCGCTGATGCAAGGTGGCAGCGGTTCACTGGACCAAGTCGTTACACATGGGGTATCGATATGCTGCATTATTTGAGAAAACTTTTATTTTCGCTATGTTGCATCGAAAAATGCCGATTCGACTGACATTTTGTTTATGTCAAGATAAATATTTTTTGTTTTAAATGCAATAGGGGAATGGATTTTATATTTGAGGATTTTATCGTCGTGTAAAATAAATAAATAAATGAAATTCATTTCTTATAATTCCAACTCGGCCATCTTTTTCTCAAAATTGTCAGCTATAGTGAGTATCTTAAAAATCACCGCCAAGAAGAATAGTCCCAAGTAATGCCAGATTTCTGGTTCATGGTGTTTATCGAAATCTGTTCGCTCTTGACCAGTCAGATTGCGCTATATTATTATTGAAACTTGATATTTAGCATTGAGTTCTAGAGTTCTATCAAGATTTTTTAAACGATGACCATGGGCTTTATCCTGCTTTTTACGGCAAGCTCAAATTTGCTTTCTGGTTTTATATGGGAAAATGCGTAAGCATAAGAGTAAACAGAAATTTGGGAAGTTCAGTTGGAATTATTGCCTCATATGAACCACTTTCCACACCCTTTTTTCCGATTGCGCCACAACCTTACAATGGACAGGGACTTTGTCACTAATTTTGAATTGGCGTCAGTGTATACATTGTATTATGTTTCCTTTTTAGTGTCAGTATTTCGTGATTCAAATTTCCTGACAGACTTTGTCTAACATATGAACCTCTGTGGGGCAATCATGGTTAAGAGGTTGACTAGAAAGTGGTTTATCATTAATCATGACGTCAAGATGACGTCAGTACGGCACATGACGTCAAGATGACGTCATACTGACGTCGATGCGACGTCACTAAGTCACATCGACGTCAGTGCGACGTCATTTCGACGTCATGTGCCTGCTGGGTAGCGACTATAAAGCATTTGAAACGGAAAGAAAGAGCTAGTTTTCATTGCCTAAACAAACAGATAGTCATTGTTTCGGTGCGGCGTATAAAAATAAAATAAAATAAATGGAAAAAACGTGATCCGCCATCCTGAAAAGGTCCGGTAGAAAACTTGAGACTACCTGGTTTGAATTTAGGCGGATAGTGCTAATAAAGTTTAATCAGAACGAATGGTATTATTGCAATGAAACGCATGAACATGAAAAATCACACATTGAATGTTAAGGGAATATCATTTTTCATTAGGTGTGTGTGTGGTGGAGGATTGGGGGGGGGGGTGTTCAGGAAGTCTGCATATTTGCATATATTTTTTTACTGACCCTCCCATCAAATTTGCTTTTTTTTTACCCGTCCGTCTGCTTAATGTTTCCTGACCCCACCACCCCTACCCTCACCCACTCCTCCCCATACCTTTAAGAGTTTTCTTTATCCGACCCGACCCACACCTTATTCCACCATTATGAAAAATAACAAGAGAGCCATGAGGGTGAATCGCTCATCTGAGTTGACGTATAACGATATTTATCCTCTAATGTGATTCTGTCAGCAGGCAACCATCTTAGATCAACTGTAAAGGTTTTGACCATATATGGACATGACGGCCATATTAATTGTGTGATCACAGGCCTTTATTAAACATACTTTCGTCCCTTACACGGAGGCGATATTACTCATTTTTGGTTCACTATATCTTCTAACTGTTTATACTATAGATTTCAATAATTTCAGAGTACTGGAAAACTCAAAATCTGCGATATCATCAAAAATTCTTGGTTTAATGAAAATGACTTATTGGCGCAGATTCATTTTGTGGTTCATGATATACCAAGGCTCCAGATAATAATAAAAATGTAAATTTGTGACAATTTTTATTACTTTTCTATTAGACTAAACATTGTGGCATCAATTAAAATCGCCTCATCGATGCGATTTGAATTGGATTCCACAATGTAATAAATAAATGGAACGGTAAAGAAAATACAGTCAACTCTCGATATCTCGAAAGCTGATATCTCAAAATACTGTCTTCTATCAAAGACTATAATTTACACTTATTTCCTATTTTATTTGCATTTCAACTCCCTTTATCTCAAACTACTGATATCTCAAAGTTAATTTTCTAGGACCAGAAAATTTACTTTGAGATATCAGTAGTTTATGATGAATTTTGACTTTGCGATATCGAGAGTTGACTGTACCTCAAATACTCATATTCTTTTTATCAGAACCTCTATTATGCTGTGAGTATTTAATTGAATTGAAAATCAAATATTGGCAAACTTATATTTTAGCACTCTTTGCCTTAACCACCAGTATCGCAAAATTCAATAGCCGCCAAATATAATAATATATATATTTGATGTTTCAGATTTTCTATAAAATGGTCAGAGGTTAATCTATGGTCATCATTTAAACAAACTTGATAGTACATGAGCCCCACGTGCTATATACCAAGTTTCAATGTCATCAGCCATTTGGTTCTAGAGAAAGTTTTTGAAGTTTTTTTTATCATAATGGTCTTTACGACCATCTCAAATATGTGACCGAAGCCATGCGAATATACTTTCAATCCCTAGTCCAACAATTTAGACGTCCGCATGCACTCATTTATATTTTACCTTTTATAGTTGTGCATGCCGAAGAATAACAAAAACGTAAATAACAGCATAAAAACGTAAAATATGAATGTCTGGGACGCAGAACTCTCATGTATGGGAGTATTTCAATCCCAAGCCCGACGAAAGATCAGTGCTGTTTAAACAAATTAGATAGTACCTGTGTACTTGAAGCTATGTATCCCAAGTGTCACGGCTATCGGTATTTTCGCTCTGAGGAAGAATAGTTAATTCTTTACTATATATGGGCAATGCGGCCAGGTTTGTCATCTGACAAGGACAGTTTCGAGCACCCCTCCCCCCTTCCCCCCCCCCTCATCCCCCCATTCGCTTCCTTCCTTCTCTGTCATTGGAGGCCCATATGATGTTGTGTTTCGATAGGCCTAGCGGTTTCAGAGGAGATGTTTTAAACTCCTAACGGACGACAAACGACGACAGAGCCTGCCTGATCCAGAGGCTTCGGCTCAGATGAGCTAAAAGATACCGGTAGCCACTCAACTAAGCATTTGAAGAAAAAGCGTAAGAGGGGGTCTTGGGCTGGGATTGAACGAGGGAAAGAGGATGCAGAAGCGAATTCAAATTAAAGGGTCACCTGAAATTTATCACTCCCCCTCCCCTGGCTTACGATCACTTTTCACGTATTGTAAATTAAGTGTTCGAAGATTTCTCTTTTGGACAGAACATACGGTTCCTTTTCTCAGGTGCACGCGCTGTATTTGTCTAAAGGTCTGAGTATACCAACCGGGTAGAGTGATTACCTTATATGGAAATAACAATAGTGAAGTGCTAAAAATAACCATGACATTTCCGTTATCAACAAACCGTTCGGCTCCGCGATTTTCCGTGAACTATATCCTGCATGATACCAGTTGCACGGAAAGTAGCGAAGAACGATTTACCTGTCGATCACTTCCGTAAACATTGATTTTCTATTTTTAGATTTGTGTATAATTCTTCAAAACAGTAGAATGGCTTTGGCAGGAGTAGACGTGGAATTAAGATACGGGTGGAGAGAATGGGTGAAGACCCCGACTGGTTGGGTTCTTGCGGCCCACGAGCCTGGAACTGGCTATCAAGGAGAAGCAACAGACAGTGCTATCAATAGCAACGTTTCGACAAAGTACAGGTATGAAATCGAAAGTAACATTATTCCGTTCTCCAGAAAAGAAGGGATAACAGGGATAATTTAGGGATATTTTGTTTTATATTTCTCAATGCAAACATTTATTATGACCACTCATTAGAACCGCCTTGGCGAGTTGGTTCTAATGAGGTGTCACAAAAAATGTTTTGATTTAGACGTAAGAAAAAATTATCTCTGAACTAGCCTCAAAAATCTGTTTAATCTGAATAACTATATTACGTAATATGACCTAATACATAATTAAGCTGATGGGCTACGTTGGGCTTAAGATATATGTGTTATAGGTAGCATGGATATATTTCGCCAATTTTACATTGGTCAACAACTTATGCGACATCCTGCTTGCTGCCTTGGGTAATAAAGGACTGGACCTATAAGTTCTAATAAACGGATAAAATGTAGTCGGGCCCTAAAAGTAGAAATCTAGTGGCCTATTGAAAAAGATGTTGCTCAATTGTAGACTTCTGCCTCATTATTTGGGCGGGCTCCCATACAGTACAACGATGTAGACCCAGATAAAGCGCGGATCACAGGGCGTATATCAAAAGATATGGTCAAGTCGGGTAACTTCGGACAGGGTAAATTCGGACAGCGACATTTTTCCTATATATGTCACTTGTTTGGAATTTAAAACAAAATTTACTGGACAGACAGTGAAAACTGAAGAGACGGCTTATTATGAGCCATCTCATCTGGATTTTAACTGTTTGCAAATGATATGTCCGAATTTACCCGCTGTCCGAAGTTACCGACTCTATAGATCTACGCTGTTTGCAAATTCAACTATTTTTAGTTTTGGCTCTTTAGTGTTACACTGACAGACCCCTAGAATGCGTTTGAGCAGGGTGCACACTGTTCCAAAGATCCCGTTTATGGGCCGATTTTATTCAAATTTGCTGAATCCCGAAAATGTCTTCCCAGCGGACAGACAACGTTGAAACAGCATTGTAATGACGTTGACTCAATGTTTATTTAATGATAATTCAATGCTGTGTACTTAGTGGGCTACTATTTTTACAGATCAAATAGATCCAGAACGAATAAAAAGGAAACAGAGTCGCAACACCCTATCATCGTTCGTGGAACACGTGGACAGGTAAGCCGCTGCATTTTCCACTCGGTAATTAGAAATGCAAGCATCTGTAAATGAAGCTTCCCAGCAGGCACATGACGTCGAAATGACGTCATACTGACGTCAATGTGACGTAATGACGTCGTATCGACGTCAGTGCGACGTCATTTTGATGTTATGTGCCTGCTGGGTTCAAGCTTCTGTTAACCGCATGTATAACAAACGTAAGTCCTCCGAACTTTTCTGCTTTTTATGCACAGGGCTACCCGTACATGACAAAAAAATGGTTTTTGGCTCTTAATTCCTTTTCTATTTGGAATTCGTGGTTCAGTCAGATAATTGATAGTAATATAATATTTCTGTTGCAATAAGAACTTTGACTGATTGGATTATCTGCCCTTTTAATGGGTATATACATTAATGCTTGTATTTTCTTACTATTTAGAGTATATTGATAAAACTTCACAGAAATGATCGAAGTATGGTAACTCTTTATTTTAATTTATTGAATTTTTATTGTAGATTTTAATTTTACCGTTACAACTAGAGTTTAGTCTGACTGGGTTATCTGCCACTGCGGCGGGGCTTTATTGTATTAGATTTTTAGAATGTCGTCCTGTTTGTGACCTCACAAAAATCATTGAAGCGAGGTAAGCTTTCATTTACAGTCGGTTTTCATAAGATGAGATTATCTCCCCTGCCTGTGAAGTAGATTAAAAGCAGAAAGAAGGGGACTGGGTATGCAATGGCGATGCATCAAGTACAGCTTTTATCGGTCTCTCCACTAGCGTGCTAACAGTCTTGGATCTGAATGATTTTGTGACTGAGTAAGGACCACGCTAATCAAATTGGACAGCTGCTCCCAGCAGGCACATAACGTTGAAATGACGTCGCACTGACGTCGATGCGACGTAATGACGTCGCATCGACGTCAGTGTGACGTCATTTTGACGTCATGTGCCCGCTGGGCTTGGTTTAGAAGGTGGTGAACTTCTTTTGCTTATCTATTTGCTGTCTTTTTCAGCGACAGGTGTCCGTGTGTCTGAGTGACATGCTAAAGTTTCTTGACATACATCAGTCAGCTACAGAAGTGGCTCGATCAGCTTACGTATATGAGGTAATACATACCGTATAAGAGTTTACCAAAAAAAATACTAGATTTATAGATCACCTGAGTAGTGAAACATAAGTTAGAACTAGTTAGAGCACGATTTTTACGCTGGTACTTGTACTGGAGACAATGAAATAAAAATGATTTATTGAGCCGTGACACGACACTTGAAAACCAACAAAGTGGCACGTGTGCCCAGCGAAGACTCAGATCAGCCTAGCATCCGCCTAGTCTGGTCAGAATCTTTGCTGTCTGCCTATGGGTGTCTAAGAATCTAAGCTATGCGGACAGCGGAGCCTCTGACCGGACTGGGCGTTTGCTCAGGCTGATCTGAGTCTTCGCTGGGCGCACATGCCACTTTGTTGGTTTTGTCGTGTCGCAATTCAGTCATGAGCAGTTAGCGAACGAATCCTCGTTCTTACAGGCGGGAAAACGATGCCTTTAAAATTTCGATAGACTTTCAACACTATATATACTCAGAGGCAATAATAAGTATACAGTTTTTGATTTTGAATACTGGGTTTCGTGTAAATAGCTGCGTAGACATATTAGTAATTATGTCCCCCCACCAAAGGTGAGGGGGGCCTGTTTTCAGTGCGTTTCCCGGTGCGTCGGCGTCAGCGTCGGCGTCACACTCTTGTATGCGCGATATCTCTTGAACCTATTGATGGCATTTCACCAAACTTGCATGGATATATCATTGGGACAAGGTTAAGAGCTGATTAGATTTTGGTGACCTTGACCTCATTTTCAAGGTCACAGGAGAACTAAAATGGCGTGAAAATTTCTTGTATGCACAATATCTCCTGAATCAATGGATGGAATTTCACCAAACTTGCATGGATATATCATTGGGACAAGCTTAAGAGCTGATTAGATTTTGGTGACCTTGACCTCATTTTCAAGGTCACAGGAGGACTTAAATGGCGTAAAAATTTCTTGTATACACACTATATCCTGAACCAAAGGGTGGAATTTCACCAAACTTGCATGGATATATCACTGAGACCAGGTTAAGAGCTGATTAGATTTTGGTGATCTTGATCTCATTTTCAAGGTCACAGGAGGACTTAAATGGTGTGAAAATTTCTTGTATGCACAATATCTCCTTAACCAATGGATGGAATTTCACCAAACTTAAATGGATACATCATTTGGACAGGTTTAAGAGCTGAGATATTTTGGTGACCTTGACCTCATTTTCACGGTCACAGGAGGACTTAGATAACAATTTCTTGTAACCACTATGTCTACTGAACCAATGGATAGAATTTCACCAAACTTGCATGGATACATCATTGGGACAGGTTTAAGAGCTATTAGATTTTGGTGACCTTGACCTCATTTGCAAGGTCACTGGAGAGCTTAGATGACAATTTCTTGTACCCACTATATCTCTTGAACCAATGGATGGAATTTCACCAAACTTGCATGGATACATCATTTGGACAGGTTTAAGAGCCTATTAGATTTTGGTGACCTTGACCTCATTTGCAAGGTCACTGGAGGGCTTAGATGACAATTTCTTGTACCACTATATCTCTTGAATCAACGGAGGGAATTTCACCAAACTTGTATGGATACATCATTGGGTCAACTTTAAGAGCTGATTAGATTTTGGTGACCTTGACCTCATTTGCAAGGACATAGTCATCTATGTAAGATATCTTTAGAACCAGTGGATGAATTTTCTCCAAACTTGCCTAGTATTTTAATTGCACAGGTTTTTTTATTCATAAGGGGGGATTGGAAATGGGCTGGTGGGGGGACATCAGTTTTTCTCTGAAAAACATTTCTAGTGCCATTTTGGCAAAAGTCTAGCTCTGCAAAACACAAACACAAATTGGTTTGCAGTCATTAATAATTGAGTTATGGCCCTTAATTCAAAATCAGTAGTCCAAATCAAAACTCGCTTTGCATATGGCAGATGGCATTTTGCACTTCATGAACATCTAGCACTAATGTCTGTGAGTAAAACCACACCTTTATTTCATCTGAAACTCCCACCAAACGTCTTCAACCATAGAAAGAAATGCTACATGTATCCAATTATCTCCCTTTGAATTAAGGTTATAGGGAATCAAATGTTTCTCTATCTTTCCTGGAGTTAGAATGTTCCACTTGAAATTTTCGGAAAATTATTGTTTGGCTTCTTGCCTTTGTGCACACTTGAAAAGAATGTGATAGACTTGTTTATTTGAACGAAAATTGCAAATAAACTTTCCATAGGAACTCACTGCCTATTCAATACATGTTACCAGAAGACGCCAAAAACATTATTTCTTGGTACAAAATTTTGATACTTTACCCCGATTTTTATATGAGTGTGCGACATGTCCTTACAAACCTTTCATCCCTTTTTTAATGCAATGCATAAAAATCAATCCCCATTGTCCAAAGTGAATGTTTAAAGGGGAGCTACTCCAGCTACAGTGTTGATTCAGGCCTCTGGCTTGTTTAAAACAATGTCATTTCCTTATCCTTTGACCGATTGTACTAAAAATTGTCGCAAATTGTGGGCCTTCGGACATCATGTCGTTATAAGCTTTCACATTGTACTTGCAGGTACTACTAGTACTGATGAAAAGTTACCTCAATAAAGTTAGTGGTACAACCCACCGACTCCTCTTCCAGATCCTACATACTATTACACAGCAAGGTGAGTTGCATTATCATTGTCGTCATTATTGTTGGTAGATAGACTAGCTGGCTCACTAGTCGCTACTGAGACGCTCTTTGATACATTTTTTTTTTCTTTAAGAGTTACAGTCACTGAGAAGAGAGGCCAAAAAGAAAATGCCAGAAATTTTCCCCAAAAAGTGCATTCAATCACCTTAACTGGAGACTTTCCTCTACATTCACTTGTAAACGTACTATACTCAGGGGCGTAACTAGGGGCAATTTCATAATACGCACAGCCATGTTTTATTCTCTACTTCTTGAAGGGAAAGCTAGTATTTCAGCCACTTTGGTAATTGGTATTGAAATCTTGTCTAATTTATAAAATTTCAGCATGAAAATATGCAGGTGAGTTTTGAAATTTTGTCAATTTTGACAAAATTTCAATACGCACCTGCGTATTTGCCGTATAGGTAGCTACGCCCTTGATACTTGTTTTTCAGCCTTAGAGACGGAGCAGCATCTTGACAGGGTAAAAGTTCTTCTAGTTACTGCTCTGAAGTCTCTGATTGAAATTGGTACAAACAGGGTGGGTTGTTCTACAGTGTGGAATAAACACATACAGACGGTCACCAACCTCAGTACCAAGCTGGAGGAGTTCCAGTATACACCGGTACGTTAGGGGAGAGTCGGGTAACTTCGGACAGCGGGTAAATTCGGACACTGACATTGTTTCCTTTATATGTCAGTTGTTTGGAACTAAAACAAAAGTTAATTGGCCAAACAGAGAAAATCCTGATGAGACGGCTCATTATGAGCCGTCTCATCTGGATTTTCACTGTTTGCAATGGTGTGTCCGAATTTAACCGCCTGTCCGAAGTTACCCGACTCTCCCCTACATATGCTAGCATTTTCTGACAATATTGCTTGTCATTGTGAAGCAATCATAGCATTGCCTGCACACTTTAAGTATCGCCTGTAACCATTGTAATTTTTAATTCGGAATTCTGACTTTTCGTGTGAAGGTCTTAATGCGTAAAGCCCGAAATTATGGTGAACATGTTGTAAGTGTCGCATACGCTTCCTCTTGTATTAAAATGGTAGTTTTCATACATTCCGTTTGAAATTTACCCAGCACATGACGTCAAATAACGTCGCTCTGAGATCGATGCGCCGTCATTACGTGGCATCGATAGCGTCGCATCGACGTCACTACGACGTCATTTGACGTAATATGTATATTGGGTACATGCTTGGCACGTTATGTTAGGAATACTAGTGTCACATATTTTTTGTTATTTTAGAGATTAGTAGTGACACGGGACGAATGACCCAGGTATACTCAAGCTATTGGCGTAATGTCATTCCATAATTATTATTATCCATACTGTCCATATCTCAGCTACGTGTTATGTTAGCAGTACTAGCTTTAGATACTCTACAGGTTATGCTAGGCAATATACTATATCAGATGTTTGTCCCAGTTTGTCTTGGCTTGTTACTCAGTATGAAACAGTAGAATTAAACTCCGTTCATTAATTCTGAAACTGAGTTTTTCGCTGCTCATACTTTTATTATCTTATCAATCCAGGTAAGACTTTGCATAGTGATAATGCTAGACTTCCGCCGATTTCTCATCAATGTGTCCTATGACTCTGTCCTTCGTAGGATGCTGGGCTTACCTGCACAAAACTGCAAATAACAGATTTTCAATTCGAGACTAAGTCCGTCGGACAGGTTGGTGACGCCTTTTAATACCATATAAAGTGGTCGCTATAAATAGTTTTGTGTACGGGTGGGGTTAGTATTCTAACACATGTTCTGCGCGTGCGAAATCAGTCAGCGTGACAACAAGCTTGTCATCCAGATAATTTTGTCTCAATTTTAAATTGATTACACCGCATAAACTCACACTGGACAAGGTTTTTAGTGTTTCATCATAGTATCGCCACCGGCAAACAACGTCTAAACGACGTCATATCAGCGTCATTGCGACGTAATGATATTCACTGGCGTTATCTTAACGCAAATATAACACCTTTCCGCAGTATGTAATTAAGTTCTAAAGCTCCAAAACATTATTACCAATGTTGCGTTAAAACTGCAAAGTTAAATACAAGGACAAAGGACCAAACCTCTCAAACTTATTACAGCTCCCCTTAATCAGTCTATTCCTCCTTTTCCTACAGAACCTCCGCTCAATTAGTCTACCATCCAGACTCCCACCCCTCGACATGACCCCTTCCTAAACACACACCACCTTATTCAATCTACCACCCAAACCGCCATCCTAGTCCCTAGACACACATCCTACCCCCCCCCACACACCCCCCCCACGCACCCACTTCTTTTCAACAAATGATTCCCTCGATTAGTCTACGACTCCGACCTCTTCCCCGCGACACGAACATATATATACGCAAGAAATGACTGAATGTAAATGCTACATCGTCGAACCTTACAGCTTGCGCAAACAGGATGCAGTCTGATCAGAGTCAACTGGAAGTCGAGGTCAACCTCACGGCACCGAGTTTAAGTGAAAAACTAAGACACATGCAACAGGTTACTTTTTCGCGATTTACATGATATATTTCACTTGCATCATGTGAAAAGGGTATACTGTTAATACTCAACTGTACAGGCTGCTCATTTTCTATATCATCCAAGAGTGTTTATGCAGAAATGAAGACTCTGATATAACTGTACGATCTGAGTCTTCCCTGTTCCTACAATACATGGGTACCTTTTCACAAGCGTGCAAATCTTTTACTTCCAAGAAACTGTATTCATAGACATTGCAGCCCGATATAGACTGAAATACTGTCTCAAAGGGCCGTTAAACCCAAATCAGTCAGTCAATCAATCATACACATTGACGTACAAAGGTAAACCCGCATGCATGCATGAATGCGATATTTTCTTCCGTATATACTCGAAAGCTGATCTGAGCTTTTGCTTTTCGCACATCTGATGTGTGATTGTGTGGACACATAGCCGCATAACAAAGTCTCTAGCTGACCGGTTTGAGATTTTTCTCTTCGCAGATACATTATGCCACATTTTTGCGTGAAACGTGACCATGAGAAAAATGATAGGAAAGAAGAAATAGATAAATGAAGGGACGTTAATGGGCCTGAAGTTCGCTTCTGAGTCGGATGACACAAGTGCCCCGTTGTTAATATGTATACTATACTTTTGAACTTTCTCTGAGAAAATACGGCGCAAACAAATACAAGTGTTCAAAATATGGTAAAGAACCTGGGTCTGATTTTCAATTCTAAAATCCAGTTGTCAAAACTGAAAAATGTAGCTCATGTGTTAGCTTGGTATTTTTTCTTTTTTTCAAAGGAGCCGAACGTCAAAACGCTTGTTTTTCCTTATTCCTGTGACTTTGTTGGAGTGACAACAGTTATTACCCAAATGACCAGCGTGATACCCACGTGGAACGTATCTGAATATGTATGACTTAAGGCTGTCAATTTTCATCAAATGGTCTTAGTTTGCGGGCAGGTTTTTGAAATTTGCTGTTTCGTGCATGTAACTGCAGCTTTAGACGGCAGGCTAAGATACATGAGACCTTTATGAGAAATCGGCGGAAGTCGAGCTTTATCACTATGCAAAGTCTTACCTGGATTGATTAGATTATAAAAGTATGAGCAGCGAAAAACTCAGTTTCAGAATTAATGAACGGAGTTTAGTAGTCATGTTAGCCTAAAATGTCTACTAATTCTACTATTTCATACATGCGTTGTGACACGAGAAGCCCAACGAAGTGGTATGTGCGTCCAGCCAGGACTTTGATCAGCCTGGGCATCTGCCCAGCCTGGTTAGAGTCTTCGCTGTACGCTTAAAAGGTAGCTTAGAGTCTAAACTAAATTACCTCCATGCCGACAGCCAGGACTCTGCTCTGACTGACAAAAGGCATGTTATTAAGACTGCTTGGGCCGACATTGCGGGATTTCATTAAGAATGGCGCCTTAATAAATTCGAAGAAGGACGATGAGCTAAATTTATCATTTGAACTTCGTGGTGTAGACTTGAGACACTTTGTTATGACACACCAAGAAGTTTGGACAGAAAATTTAGCAATGATTTTCTGACTTACCAAGTACTTGACAGAGCTCTAGATAAGAGGGAGTATTTGGTGATAATTAGGGATAATGTTTGTTAATTATGCATAAAAACATATGTTGTGACCCCTCATCTGAACCGTCTCGACTAGACGATTCAGATGAGAAGTCACAACATATGGTTTCGATGAGAAAAAAATATATCCTTAATTATCATCAAATACTGCCTCTTGTCTAGAGCTCTGCTTTAGCTATATTTCCTGGCTCGCATGTCATTGTGCGCTTTGTGTTTATTTTATTTTAACTATTTATTTCTAGCGTGAAGAGGACGGAAATCTCATGTTAACAGATCTCCCGAAGGAGTGCATTAGAGAAATTATGTTACGGTTGAATGATCATCGTGACCTCTTGCGTTTAGGGCAGTGTAACCTTGACCTTTATTACATGTCACTGGACACATCACTATGGGAAAGCCTTGCTCAGACACACTTTTCAGAGAAACAGCTGTTAAATTTCATGAGCGAAGAAGATTTCGGCGAAGGAACAGACTGGTGCAGTGTCCATCAGAAATGTTTCAAGTATGTCAAAGTCTGCTTACCTCTGTCTCAAAGTTTGCACAGTGCCATTTCTGAGAAATTTCCCTATTTTGTGCAAAACAATGAGGTGCCGCTTTATGCGGTGACTGATCTGAGACTCAATTATTTGAAAAGGTCCGGCGGGTCCCTTTTGAAGGAAGCTAGGCATTAGGGTCGTCAGGTAAATTCGGACAGCAGGTAAATTCGGACACCATTGCAAACAGTGAAAATCCAGATAATGAGCGGTCTCATTAGGATTTTCACTGTTTGCCCAGTTATTTTTGTTTCAATTCCACACAACTGACATATATGAAACAATGTCACTGTCCGAATTTACCTGCTGTCCGAATTTACCTGACTTGACCCTAATGGCAGGAAAGACAGCAACATCACTTTAATTGGCAGGTTAACTGCGTCATATAAACACTACAATAGCCGCGACACGACAAAATCAACAAAGTGGCATTTGCACGACACGAAGACTCAGTTCAGCCTGGACAGCCGCCACGTTTGATTAGAGTTTTCACTTTCCCTTAAAGGGTAGCTAAGAGGCTAAGCTAGCAAAGACTCCGATCAGACTGGGCGGATGCCCAGGCTGATCTGAGCCTTCGCTGGGCGCACATGCCACTTTGTTAGTTTTGTCTTGTCGCGGCTCAGTCATGATAAACGAGCTGCTGTATCACCGATGGCTGCATCTCTTCACAATTATAGCACCCTAAGAATGCTAAAATGCATGATTGCATTTGTACTTTCCAAACTGAAGAACGTGATTCAGCTCTGAAGAAATTGAATAAATACCGTCAGATTTTTAGGAGTTGTGGCTCTTTGAAAATGTCAGCATTTTAAAGTTGTCAGCAAGATGTCTTGAAAAGGATTTGAGCTAAGGACTTGAAACATGGTCTGCTGAATGGAGATAGTAAGTAGATTGCTGATTAACTTTCGATCGATTTCCATCAATATTTTTAGTACAGTCTGTTCCCTTTGAGGGCAGGTACATGGCTGGGGGTGGGGGCATAGTTTTTTTTACAAACAATTTTCTAGTTTATCTTTTCCCCTGCCACGCTAGAAAAGTGCATGGTCAAGTGATCAGAGGAGAGAAAAAAATCTTTCGAATCCCTGTTGGGCCAGCCAGTGCCTGAACAGTGTCAGCCTAGTAGTTAATGGGTAAGCTAAACACATGGAAAAGAGAGTGATTGGCGCTCCAATACAGCGTCGGTTGTGAACATCGACCATAGTCCGCAAGAAGTTAAACACCTCACACACGTGTTCCAGTCTTATATTGAATGTAAACTATTTTGCTCTTTATTTCAGAAAATATGGATTAAAGAAAACTTATGCGGACATGATTGTTCTGTGTACAAAATGCAAAGTCTTACACTGGCTGGTAAGCATATAATTGAGCCGCGACACGAGAAAACCAACAATGTGGTTGTGCGCCCAGCGCAGACTCAGATCAGCCTGGGCATCTGCCCAGTCTGATCAGACTCTTCACTAAGTGCTTAAAGGGTGGCAAAGGGACTAAGCTAACTTCGAGCGGACAGCGAAGACTCTGATCAGACTGGGCAGATGCCCAGGCTGATCTGAGTCTGCGCTGGACGTACGACCACATTGTTGGTTTTCTCGTGTCGCGGCTCATTTGTAGTTGGTTATTCCTCAATGAAGGCAGAGAGATATTGTTTTGTCCATGTTAGTCTGTCAGTTTTTCCTTCCACTCGTCCGTCCGGAGCCATAACTAAGTAGCCACTGAATAGCATTTCACCAAGCTTAAAATGGATTTATCATATGACGTCGCTGTTATTCATAATAGTGGATAACGATCGTATGACCACACGTGTAATAACACTTTGGCGCGCATACGTATCGTCATTGACAACGTCCATGTCAACAATGCGTTTTCTTATTTAAATAATGTTCAATTTGAAGGCGTTCAAATACCATTTAAAGGGTCATATTATAAACAGAATCATACACTCGTGGTCATTTCATATGAACTTTTTGAAAGTCGCGGTAGGCTCGTTTCATAAATTTCATATGAAATGACCACTCGTGTAAGATCCTCTATATGTATCATCATAACACAAATGTACACATAAAGTTTTATTAGAATGCCATCATTAGTGCAGTAATCAATGTGAAATTGACAAATATAGCAAATCAGTGGAAGCATATGAAACTGATATTAAGTGTGTATCACCATAGCACCATGGTGCATGTCAAATTTTATTAGAATCTCGATAGTAATGCATGAGTTGTTGCCCTTGAATCACTTTAAAATCAACAAATATACTCATAACTAAAACACCAATGAATTGAATTTCAAGAAACTTAAATTCCTGTTGGCAGTGCACATCAAGTTTTGTCTTAATGGAGTTACTTAGGCATGAGTTATTGCCCTTGATTTAAAATCCACTAAACCAGTCGTAACTAAGTGCCCATACCAATGAATGAAATTTACGAAACTTATACCATAAACAAACCAGGAGCACATCGGCGGGGAATATAAATTCAACGATTTTGCTTGTTTCATATGATTCCCTTTTTTAAGTGGCCCTCAGTATGATGCCGACATTAGTTCTTAAAGCAGAGAGCAGTGGAATTCAAAATTCAGCCTGTGGTCAAAGTTCGGGAGTAATTGTTTTGTAATTTCTCTAGTGCGTTACCTGGGCTTCAGCTGAGAAACTTACTTCATTCCCATGCAGTGCAGTATATGCCCCCACCCACCCACTGACTGATCTCACTGCGGTGATCTCACTGCGGTTTAAGTATTGGAACACCTTTCTTGCATTAACAATGGGACTTTTTTTTCAAGTTTTGACTAATATAACTAAAAAGATACGCAAGCATCTAGGTCGACGTTTAGTAGCAGATCATAGCTGCATTTTGTTGTTTGCCCTAAGGAAGATAAAATGGGTCAACAGATGTGTTTCTTTTTCTATTTTCAAGATGTAAACTATGTTTATATCCGTATTCAGACCAGATAAACATACTGGGCCGATCAAAATTAACTTCAGATCACTGGTTAAAAAATTCCTGTTTGGCAGCCGAATTAAGTTTTACGACCGGTAAAAGTGGGAAAAAATAATCCATCATGCGACAGCTCATGTGGGATAGGTAAATCTCATCCTTGGTGTCGGAATTCCAAACAGGGACTCGGCAAGCCTCGTCCCTTATAGAAATTCCGACACCTCGGGTGAGCTTGCCCTATCCTACATGAATACTCGTGATGGAGTCTTATATTCTCCTTTTCTGTATTTCAGATGAGTGATCACGTGTGCTGGGGATCCCAGGAACAGACCCAAGAGGAACAGACCCCTGACAGTGAACAGATATCACCGGAGGAGCTCATACTAATGTTAGGTCTCTAAGAAAATAGACTTGAATTGTGTTTTTTAAAAACTGTATGGCAATGCCACCACATACACCAGTCATATGATATATTCTGCTGTAAAGGTAATTCAAAAAGTGAATACAATGAAGTTTCAGCGGACTAGGTTTTAAAACACAAAAATTATGTGATGGGCTGACTGGTCAGATCACCACTACGTATACATGAGTGACATTTGAGCGAAAAGCATCACAAAACAATACCTGGTATGATGTCAGAAAAAGTCATAATAGCTTTGTTCCACACTCTCTCTCTCTCTCTCTCTCTCTCTCTGTGTTTGTGTATATCTGTGTATGTGTGGAAATGTGTGGAAATATTGTGTGTTATATAAAAATGCAAAGGTCTATATAAGGAGATAAAACTTAGTGAAATTCAAAAAGCACGACCAATGGATAGAAAGATTTGACCAATAAAAGAACAACGCCATGCATTTTGGGGAAAACTGCCGTTTAATTTCTAGTCATTAAGTCTCTGTTTGTCTGAAATTGTTCTCAACTACTTGATAAGAACCAAAATAATTCTTCAGCTTGAAATGGGGGAGCTAAATTGTATCCAGGCTTCGAAGGGTATATTTGAGCCGCTACACGAGAAAACTAACAAAGTGGTCGTGCGCCCAGCGCAGACTCAGATCAGCCTGGGCATCCGCCCAGTCTGATCAGTGTCTTTGCTATCCGCATGGAGGTAGCCTAGACCCTTAGCTACCCTTTAAGCGCTTAGAAAAGAGTCTGATCAGACTGGGCAAATGCCCAGGCTGATCTGAGTCTACGCTGGGCGCACAACTACTTTGTTGGTTTTCTCGTGTCTCGGCTCAATTTAAGTAAAACGTATGGTGGCTGGTTTGTGCCATATCGTCTTTTCGTCTTGTCGCTGCGAAAAGACGCCTGGCGAAAAGACGAAAAGACGCCATGCGAAAAGACGAAAAAACGCCATGTGAAAAGACGAAAAGACGAAATAACGCCATGCGAAAAGACGAAACCCGTCACGCGAAAAGACGAAATTTCAGCGCGAAAAGATGAAAAAACGCCATGCGAAAAGACGCCATTGAAACTCTTATTTTGTCGTCTTTTCGCATGGCGTCTTTTCGTATTTTCGTCTTTTTGCCTGGCGTCTTTTCGTCTTTTCGTATGGCGTTATTTCGTCTTTTCGTCTTTTCGCGTGGCGTTATTTCGTCTTTTCGTCTGGCGTTATTCCGTCTTTTCCCCGCGAAAAGACGCCATGCGAAAAGATGAAAAGACGCCGCACGAAAAGACGAAATAACGCCACGCGAAAAGACGAAAAGACGAAATAACGACACTGCATTTTTTCCGTCCTTCTCTGTAAGGGACAACACCTAAAGGAAAGACTTTGCTCCTTTTGGAGCAAATTCTTTCGTTTAAGAGCAAACCTACTTGAGAAACGATTTCTAACTAGGGAAAACTTGAAGAGGAAGTCGCAGAAGTTGTTCCCCTTTGTAAAGATGGCGGAAGGAGCATTAGCCAAAAGAGCAGTCTGATCAGGCTCTGCTCTGTCTGCGATCTTTAGAAAACAAATTTTGGGTTAGCTGCAGGTTAAAATATGCCATATTCATATCATGTTTCAGTGTTTATATATAAACACTTGTAACTTTTCCTCTATAATTTATGGGAGATTAGATTGTCAACAAGGTACTTAATCTTTTTGGTAGTTTAAGATCAAAACGAAGATATAATTATGATGAAACTGATTTGAGTATTTTTCTCCAAAACATAAGGACGGCTCATTTTCTTGTCTGTCCGTTCAGGAGAAATACCATAATGACCTTCCTCATATTTTTGGTGATGTTTCCAAAAAAAAAAAAATATCAGTGGCAAAAACTGCAAACCATGATTAGCCCACCTCTCTACAGATTGCATTCTGATCAGGGTCTGCACAGTTTAACCAAAAACACTTGTCTAAGTATAAGTGTCTTTACTATTATAAGAATAGGATATTTATACACCTTAATTGCAAAACGGTACCATACTGACCGAAAATATATGCCGACTCCACATTACTTTTATAGTCTATCCTTATAATTCTTATAATTCTTATTATATTCAAAAAAGAACATCAAATAACATTTCAGTGCTGATATGAATCTTCACAGTTTACTCAGACAAACTGTCTAGGTGTATGATATCAATACAGTTATCAATCACAGGGTATTTATGTGTCGTTATTTCGTCTTTTCGTCTTTTCGCATGGCGTCTTTTCGCCTTTTCGCGTGGCGTTATTTCGTCTTTTCGTCTTTTCGCATGGCGTCTTTTCGCGGCGAAAAGACGAAATAACGCAATGCGAAAAGACGAAAAGACGAAATAACGCCACGCAAAAAGACGAAATAACGCCATGCGGAAAGACGAAAGGACGAAATAACGGCACGCGAAAAGACGAAATAACGCCATGCGAAAAGACAAAATAACGCCACGCGAAAAGACGAAATAACGCCATGCGAAAACGAAAAGACGCCAGACGAAAAGACGCAACGCGAAAAAACGACAAAGTAAGAGTTTCAAATGGCGTCTTTTCGCATGGCGTTTTTTCGCCTTTTCGCGCTGAAATTTCGTCTTTTCGCGTGGCGGGTTTCGTCTTTTCCTCTGTTCGCATGGGGTTATTTCGTCTTTTTGTCTTTTCGCACGGCATTTTTTCGTCTTTTCGCATGGCGTCTTTTCGTCTTTTCGCCTGGCGTCTTTTCGCGGCGACAAGATGAAAAGACGAAATGGCACAAACCAGCCACCATAAAAACGGTATGGATGTTCAATATAACAAGGGCAGAGTATTTATCATATCTTAACTGGTCAATGCACAGAAATGATTTTCACAGAATGACGTGAATAATACTTTATTTAATTGCCTCAGTTATATTCCAATGTATCCATTCTAGGGATGTTCAAACAGTGTAGACTCGTTTGAGAATGTTTCTTTGAAACAATCTTATTTTGATCTACACTGTTTTGTTCAGACTTTACTGTCTAAGTACTTACACCAGGACACTTTTTAAAGACTCGCATGCAAATGCTAGCTTTTGATAGACTGGCATAACCTAAAACATAGAGGCCCTTTGAAGGTATACATAAAGATAAACTGAAGAGATAGGTTTGTTATGCATCTTGTTACAGTTCTCATTCACAGAGCACTTAAAGGTAGGTTCCTGTACTAGCGATAACAATTATGTCCACAAAATAATTTCGTCTTTTTCTGAGCAGTATTGAATTCTCTTATTTTTCTGAATTTGTTGCTACTGAGAAACTCGTCAGATGTTGAAGAAAATAGTCGTTTTCCCTTTTGGTTTATTTTCTTGCGTTGGAACTCCAGTTCTAAAAATAACTATGTTTATTATGTCTATAAGTGCGCGATTTCTGATGCCATTCTCAAAAGGTCAATTTTCCCTTGTCGTGAGCTCTCCTAGAGGTCCTGGCATGGTGGATGGGTTAAAACTATCCCAAAATGCAATGCAGCATGACCTCAGCTGCGTTATCTATTTTTGGTGCGAACTAAAAATAGCGCTAACTGGTGTGCGAAGCAGAGTTAGGAAATCCCTTGCAAAACAACTTTTCTAATATTTTTTTGATTTACACTTTTTAGTGAAACTTATTCATTCCCTTTTATAAGTGCTTTCCAACAACTTGGATGAAAGATCATCAAAATTATGATGCATTCCAAAATACAGGAACCTACCTTTAAAGTGAAATGGCGTCGTTTTGACTTTTTTCAGTCATTTCGGTACTCAGGGTGTGGTTACACAGCGGACACATGACGTTGGAATAACGTCGTACTGGCGTCGATGTGACGTCGCAACGGCGCATCGACGTCAGTACGACGCCATGTGCCTGGGGGGGGGGGGGCATGTTCGGTTTAGTGTAGTCACAATTTTCATCCTACTTCGGTGGTCTTGTTGATTAGGGCCTACTTCAATATGTAATTACTTACATGTTCCGAATCTGAATTCTTATTATTTGTTATGATTATTTTAGCCCCAACACGAGAAAACCAACAAAGTGGTTGTGTGCCAAGCGCAGACTCAGATCAGCCTGGGCATCCACCCAGTTTGAACAGACTCTCTTTGCTAAGCGCTTAAAGGGTAGCTCAGGGTCTAAGCTACCTTCATGTGGAAAGCGAAGACTCTGATCAGACTGGGCGAATGCCCAGGCAGATCTGAGTCTGCGCTGGGTGCACAACCACTTTGATGGTTTTGTCATGTCGCGGCTCATTTTTTGTGATCAGATTTATATGAAATAAAATATAGTAAAACACCTCAATGTTGGTTTTAATTGGGCATCATAGATTGCACCAATCAAACGCAGGTGCTTTACTGTCAGCTAATTTGCAGCGGCCACAGTGTGGTAAATTGTAAATTCCGTTATATCTGTCTCCTAATTTTCAGCGGCCACAGTGTGGTAAATTTGTAAATTCCGTTATATCTGTCTGTTAATTTGCAGCGGCCACAGTGTGGTAAATTGTAAATTCCGTTATATCTGTCAGCTAATTTGCAGCGGCCACAGTGCGTTAAATTGTAAATTCCGTTATATCTGTCTGCTAATTTGCAGCGGCCACAGTTTGGTAAATTGTAAATTCCGTTATATCTGTCTGCTAATTTGCAGCGGCCACAGTGTGGTAAATTGTAAATTCCGTTATATCTGTCTGCTAATTTGCAGCGGCCACAGTGTGGTAAATTGTAAATTCCGTTATATCTGTCTGCTAATTTGCAGCGGCCACAGTGTGGTAAATTGTAAATTCCGTTATATCAGTTTGCTAATTTGCCGCGGCCACAGTGTGGTAAATTGTAAATTCCGTTATATCTGTCTTCGGAATTACACTGAAGAAATTCAAATTCAATACAGATGGTGGTTACAAGGAAAGGTCAGAATATCTTTTATGCTTGGGCCTTGCTCAGTTTTCTTGAAGTTTGAAGCATGTGACCCGGGACAGTATACTAGACAGTATACTAGACAGGAGAGCAAAGGAATGTTTGTTTGCCCACTTAAATTTCTGAAGAAGATGGATAAGCTATATTTCTCAAGAAGATGGATTACAGATAATTCCCATATATTTCTTGGGAGAAAATCCCAGAAATTCTCCTTTCTCCGTTGTCGAGATATTCGAGGGCAAAGTCGTGCAGTTTACGACTTCCAGGGGCTATAACTCGAAAACTAAAGAACGAGAATTTTTGGCACATATGGTCAATTGAATGTTTATCCAACCCTCTCATTTGGCACTAGTTTCAGCCTTACCCTGCACTTATCTTTCTCTCGGTACTGACATTTGCAACAGAGGCAGGTGACTGTTTCACATGATATATATGAGTCACGACAGGAGAAAACCAACAAAGTGGTTGTGCGCCCAGCGCAGACTCATATCAGCCTGGGCATCCGCCCAGTCTGATGAGAGTCTTCGCTGTCCGCATGGCTGTAGCTTAGACCCTTCGCTACTTAGTGCTTAGCGAAGAGTCGGATCAGACCGGGAGGATGGCCAGGCTGATCTGAGTCTGCGCTGTGCGCACAAGCACTTCGTTGGTTTTCTCGTGTCGCGGCTCATATTATATAGTATACAAAAATATACATTATAATCACAAAACCACTGTGGTAAACTAAAATCTAAAAGAGTTCCTTTTAGAGCAGAGAACATATTCAAAAGAAGGAAAATTGGCCATACTGCGAAATTTTGGCTATTGAAGCCTCATCAGTGACCCTGACATGATCTGCTGTCGAAAGTCAGATAAAACATACTATGATTTCTAAAGTTTAATGAGTCAGCAGATTGGAAGACTGATGAGTATCAAAAAGGGTTCCAAATGAATAAAAAGCAATCATCTAGAATATGAGTCTAAACCAATAAAAAAAATCCTAATTTCACGGAATATATCCTCTGAGTCTGATCTCAAAGGACAAAAATGAAATATAATCTGCTCTATTGATGATGTACGGGGAGACATGTTACTGGCGCCACACAGCACAGCACAACGCCAGCTGCAGTGAAGTTAATTTAAAGTCTATAAGAGTTCCTTCAAGAGCAGACAGTACATTCAAAAGAAGAAACATGGGCCATACTGCGATATTTCGGCTGTTATCAGTGATCCTGGCATGATCAGTGATCCTGGCATGATCTGCTGACGCAATTTAAATAATTAACTCGATTCAAAAAGGGCTCCAAAATGAACAAAAATATATTTACAAGCATGAAGAGAGTCCGAGTCGGGACAAATAGCATTAGTGTATCTGAACAGTCACTTTTTATTTATGACGTTTCGACATAATGCCTTTATCAAATTTATGAAAATTATACGAGACTTCATATTAGAGTGTTTACATTCCTCTCAGTATTCAAACATTTAAGGAATGCATTTCATTTTTCTGATGTTTATCGAAGTAAAAACTACACAGGGCTGCGTGCAAAGTAAGTGAACCCCGAAAGGGTTCATTTAAACTTTGCTAGCGACCCAATGTAGTTTATACTTCGATAAACACTAGAAAAATTATGTTCATTGCTTATATTTACATTCCTTTTTTATCTATTATTTGACCACAAATTTGCGTTCGGGGCTACAGCTGAAGCAGAAAAACACTTATACGCAACATTTCTACTAAAAGCGGAACAGCTTCAACGACGTCATAACGTCACCTACGTCCAATCAGATTGGAGAACCATGGTTTATTTTGACGTCACTTAACGTCATGTAACGTCGCGTGAACCGATGTAGTTATTGAAGTATAAACTACATTACTTTCCAATGGTTTACCATAGGGCTTTTCAATATCAGCACGGATAATGTAAATATTCAAATATGTAGTCTCGTACAAGGACGTCTATGCTTAAAGCGTGAATTTTTCCCACAATGAAAAAGTTATACGGATCATTGACTTTTACTTTGCATTTATGGCTATGACATGTAGCTTGCATGACAAATGTATTTGCGCGTGTCTGTGTCTGTGTTAAATTCGTTAAACACACGTTAACGTTGACGTCATTGTTGAGAATAATTGTAAATTTTGTTCAAACTGATCGTTGAAATAATGATTTATTATATCAATTATGACTTTTGAGAATTACGTAACAGACAAAACTGGATAGTTTAGAATATATGTATGTGACCTTGACCGCATTTCAAGGTCATGGTACAAATATAATCCTTTAAAATGACAGCCCTACATTTGGCCATAATTCTTCTTTGGCTGACTGAGTATCGTTACCCCTCGTGACCCAGTTTCCTACTCATACATATTGCGTAGTTGCCATGTTTAAGTCTGCTGCAAAAAGGAAATGCTGGGTCACGGGGGGGGGGGGTGTATTTAATTATAGTGAAGCGTTTCACTTATCCGTTTTGACCGGAAGTATGACTATGGCTTCGCAAGGTTTAAATGCCAATCAGGCGCCGTAGTCGAGTGGTTAGAGTGGCTCGGCTATTGTGCAGAAAGTCACCGGAAGGTCGTGAGTTCGCGGCTCACCGTCGCCATCCGACGACTGGAAAACTCTCTCTGTCAACCCAGCAGTGAATGGGTACCTTTTTCGAATTAGGGAAGGATAAGGCAGCGAAAGGAGAGAGATGGGCTCCGCCATTCATCAGCTGTGCCCAAAGATACAGTGGGTCTCTAACCCCCACTGCCCCTGCGGCTATTAGGCTATGGGAAACCTTTACCCTTTACAGGCGCGACAAGAAGAAAAGTATTGCTGTTTACTGTGATATCCATGTATTTAGCATGCATTTATAACAAACAAGTGAGAATGGGTTACTGATTTAAATATTTCCGGATACTTCAAAAATTAGATATGTCAAAACCTTGAATTTAGGGAAGGTAAGGTCAGCCTGGATTATCTCCCCATGGGTTCGGGTCTGATTCACAAATGATCTGATTTCATACAGTTTACATATTTGTGGAAGCTCTGCCAAGGAAATTATGCACACTTTATACTTCTGAAAATTCGAACCTGTCGTGTCGGTCTTATGGGGAAAATCCTCGCCTTAAGCATAGAAGTCCTTTTCGTAATTTTGATAAAGGCATTATGCCGGAACGTCATAAATTAAGAGTGACTGTTCAGAGCATATATTTACAAGCAGTTCTCGAGAATTGCCAAACATGGCTCCTGTTTTCACCTTTGACCCAGGACTCTCATATTTTGATAAATTTAAACAGCTCCTCAAAAGCTACTGGGCCAATTGTAACCAAAATTCATATAGAACCTCCAGGGGTTGATGGAAAGAAAATTTGTTCAAACGTTCTAGGTCACATGACCAACACGGCCGCCATGCCCATGAATGGTTAAAACCTTTAAAATCTTCTTCTCCAGAATCAATAAACCGATGGCCTTGAAACTTGGTATATAGCATCTGATACTCAAGTACTACTAAGGTTGTTCAAATGATGACCTTGGGTTGACCTTGACCTTCTTTACAGTAAGGTCAAACATGAGAAAATAATAAAAAATCTGATTTCATGGGAAGTTTTGAAGATTTTGAGCTGAAAATTGGTAAATACAGTCATCTTAATGAGAACATAAAGAACTATGAGTACACGAGATCAAGAGATGTTCATTTAAGATATTTTCCGAGTATATCGTTTCATCAAACTATATACTGTGTCATTTCAGTAGAATCGATGAGGCGATTCATTAGATTCTAACAGATCCACAATGTATAGTTTAATAGAAAGGTAAGAAAAATTTTACAAATACATCAAATTATCTTTATCATTTGGAGCCATGGTATATCATGAACGCCAAAATTTATCTGCGCCAATATACCGCGAAATTTTGATACCGCAGATATTAAATGTTTTACAGTAAATGACAGTCAGATACAAAAAAATTATTTGATTTGCTAATCAAAGCAGCCGTCATGAGTGCAATTTTAAACAAAATATGATTTAATATAGTGATTACAGTAATTGTCAGAAGTATGTGTCTCTCAGTTGCGGAAAATTAGGTTTGTTGAGAGAGGGCAGTAGTATTGACTTCCGATAATATTGTTTTGAAGGCAGTTGAATCACTGACTCTTAATGGTGCAGATTGCTGAGGAAAACGTGGACTTCTAGTTGATTAGTGTACCCCACCATTGTTACAAGGCCGTTTAATATTTATCAGGGTTTCCGACTTGCGACAGCAGATCATTAGAACACCTTAGGAAGACGAGACTACATATGTTTCCGTTCTGTCTGCATAATGAGCGAGTCTACTTTGATTCTTTCTCCATGGGCACTGCGGTTCTTCTTCCACATTTAAACACAGTCTCTGACCGATACGGTCTGCAAAACCAGCATCAACCCACCCCCCCCCCCCCCCCCCCCCCGCCAATTTTTTGGAGTTTGTTGACAGTGTAATGCCTGTAATGGTATTGGGAGGTCTGTCACTATAAGTTTGTAATGTCTCCTGTAGTTCTCATAGGATGGAGCCTATATGCTGGAAAAGAGATACAACGACAACAGCCTTGTTGAACTTGGACCAGATAATGCCTTAACGGCAAATGTGGACCAGGGAAGGTCAGGACCGCACCCCTACCACCCTTTCATTTCTTCTAATATGCGTAACTCCAATGCATGACCACGTTGCTGAAGCTCTTTCCTGCACAATGAGGCTCATGTCGCGTAGCAACGTCTTCAAATCAAATCAGTTAACTGTTCTAAAATCCAGTTACAGGATTGATACGAAGTAAAAAAAATAACATAAATACATTCGGTACATACAAGTGATATATTTTCTGACCATGACAGTGTATGGATTACATATAAGTAATGTTAAAGTGAAACATTGGAGCAAACGCTCTCTCCAAAAGAAGACCCACCAGGAAGGGCTATGCCTCCCAAAGAAGCAAAAATGGAAGTCACAAAGACTGCCTACTTTTGTAAAAGGGGCGGAAAATCTGAATTGCACAACACACCCGAACTGTACCATAGCCTGAAGCTTATATTGCCAACAGTTACTTGAACCATTTAAAAAAAATGCTGTTTTTTTCACACCTTGGCTGTTAAAGTATCTGAATGATAGGGTTAATGAGTACACCCACAGGAGAAGCAGGTCAGCCAACCCAGTTTCTGTGACCTCAGTCTCCAAGGAAAATATTTGCTCCCTTTAGAGCACATTTTCTCCCTTAAGTGCGGACCCCGCCCTTTCTCCCCTGCCCCCACCCCCTCTGTCTCTCTCCAGATTTAAAGACATAATTCTAGTTTATTGGCTGTCAGAATCCATTATGCAACAGTCCAGTGACACTACTATTTCATTAAAGCAAATGCCCCAGCTCACATAGGTAATGGCACTACAGGGACATAAAACCATTACAGATTGGTATAGTGTGGTAGTTACCTCCCCTAAGCTTAGCTAAGCTCAAATTTTGTAGGTCATATATGATAAGACTACAGAGTGTACCACTTTTTGGCTTACTTTGCGTATCCCTTTAACCAGACTACTACGACAAGGTGGTGCCAGTCCCCTCAAAGATCTTCAAGGACCGTAAATAATGTGTTCGTATAAAGGCAGTGCCTTAATTTCATAAGATATTTTTATCCATAACAGAATTACTTTGCAGTAAAAGTGTAGCCCACCAACTTTTTCTTTTCGTATGTATTATCCTCCAACCGCTGGGAGCACCCACGTAATACGGTATTCAAATGTCTTTATCTGAGTAACGTTAAGGATGTCTCACAAAAACATCACCCTTAATATATACGCTATACATGCAGCATCGGTATTTCACTGTATTCTATTCAATAAATCTTCACCCCTCATTTAATTTCTTAAGCCTCTCTGTGTGTATAGCAAAACATAAGTTCCTTGAAAGCCTCTCACTGTGAAGAAGGTCAATGTTCTTGATTGATTGCTGCTCTTGAATTTGGCTACATTCTGTTTATAGACGAACAATGTTATTTTTGATGTGAATACTGATTTCCAAAAGATTGAACTAGTTCTGCTTATTACATAGTCCTTTAATATTCTGAAGGGTCCTTTCCTAACAGAATATAATACTGAGCACCGTAGAAGCATATGTATAACATCCTCATCTTCGATGTGGCACGGGGGACATAAAGAATCAACCTCATACTGGTTAAATCTAGCGCGGATGGACTGTACTATATACGAGGGGTGTTCGAAAAGATTTGCAAATGGCGTAATAACTTGATAACGACTATAAAGACAGAATTACTGATAGCAAAAACATATCAAGCTATGTTATGCCTACAAAAGTTTGCAAACATGCCTATATTTTCTTAAAAGGACAAGTTTTAAACTTCTTTGAAAGATGTATACCATACAGGCACTGCAGAATTCTACTTTAGTGGGCCGTAATTCATATATGAACAGTCTTTGATTTTTTTTAATTTTGCTGCTTTAAGACAATGTCCAGACAATATTGTCCTGTAAACATGGCGGAAATTATATTCAAACTAGGTTCAGTACTGTCCCGTAAATATGTATTATCCGTATTTCATGTTATAGCAAATTCTCCCTTTCTACTAAAGTGATTATGATTTTGTTATGAAAGTAAGGCTGTTAGTAATAGAAATCTTGTCAGCAAGAGCATTTGCATGGATCAGCTAAAATTAGTGTTTCCCCTAGCCTGGAAAAAGGGCAGGGTGCTTGCCAGAAAAAAGGCACTTTTAGCACTGAAGGGCACTTTGCTTAAGCTATTATTTTCAGAGACAATATTATTAAGGGTATTAACACTTTCTAACAGGATGAACACCTTATTTTTGCATTGAGGTATAAATATGTGCATTATAAAAGGCCTCTTTTACACACAGAAAGCAGAAAATTCCAACCAAATGACACTAATATGAGTGAAATTACCTTCTGAAATTTGAGGGCAGAAGGGTAAGGTCAAAAGGCAGAAGGGTAAAGCCAAAAGGCAGAAGGGTGCAGCACCCTTCTAAACCTCTATAGGGGAAACACTAAAAATCTGTCAATAAATTCAAATTAATGCAAAATATGACACTGCTACAATCTTTCAAAAATGACGTTGACGTCAATTTTAATATCGTCATAAGAACCGCGCATTGCGTTGCAAGGAATGACTCGATAACAGTGCCACTCTTCTAACTTTTGTATGGATAATGTGGGCAACGATGGACATGCAGTTGACAAAGATATATTTTGTATTTATAACGATATTCGAATTAAGGGCCTAACACTGAAAAGATTTTACATGTAAAATTGACTCAGTGGTATGACTGGGGCCTAATAAAATGCAATATAAGTCAGTAAGAAAAAGTGCCTTTGTAATTTGTTTGGTATCATTGTAAAGACCAAATGTAGTGCTTTCAGTACATGCATAGCATTTGTACCCAGCATGCCCTTACACAAAGTTACGAGGCCATTTGCAAAACTTTTCGAACGCCCCTCGTATGTTCCAGTTACAATGCGAGCTTTTACAACTCCTCGCCGCACTTCTAACCGTGTGGATTCAAGAGAGTCCCATACTGGGTGTATTTTCCCAATTTCTAGACAAGAGATGTTACAATACTGAAGTGTTGACTTTTCAGCTGCCTCGGAACGTAGTGTCTCTGTCCAGTATTTCTTCACTGCGATTTGTGTTTTGAGTTTCCACTGGTCTTTAGAAATGTCCATTTCACAAATAGAGTCTATATCTGGTAGCTCATATTTGGCCAGTATCTTTTCCGCTCTCGTAAAGAAACTCCTTCCTTCACTGTCATAAAATAAAGATTGTCTTTTGGCTAAGAGAACGAGTTTTGTATTTCCAGACTTGAGACAGGAGAACAACAGGTTTAGATGTCTCTTATCCAATTCTGCCTCCAGTGGTAACGCCCCCAGTAATAACAGGACTACCGCGCTTGAGGTTCTATTAGGAAGGGCCTGAAGTTTCCGTAACGTGTCCAAATGAAAGTCATTTAGTA
Source organism: Ctena decussata (assembly GCA_963989385.1). Lineage (NCBI taxonomy): Eukaryota > Metazoa > Mollusca > Bivalvia > Lucinida > Lucinidae > Ctena > Ctena decussata. Next base: position 82,711,871 of record OZ022502.1, on the reverse strand, counting down.
ATTTAAGGTGTTTCTTCAACAAGAATATTGTCTCCAGACCAAACAGCAGTCTTGGCAAGACATAACACTGGTACATCTTATATGAAACTTTAGGGTTGAGTCCATTAGAGCCATGCATGCCTGTCTTTATAAGAGAGTACAATGTCCGTCTGGCCAGACTGATCCTTTTATTTACGTTCTCCTGACCTTCAGATGAGCCACCACTTACAAGCCCTAGATGATCAGAACTTTCTTTCACATTCATGGGGTTGTCCCCTAGTGTCCAGGAAGACCAATTTTCAGTTTTCAAGTGATGAGAACTAATAGTATGCCGTACAATACAGCTCTTAGTTGGATGAAATGTGCACTTATTTCTACCAGAGTTTCTATAGCACTTGTGTAGCATTGTTTGGAGTTCCCAAGGGTAATTTGAAATAAGCAGTAAATCATCTGCACACGTAGGACATCCAACGTATACCGTCCCGATGAACATTCCAAGCCTTGCACTTTCCAAATCCAGGAGGAGAGGGTTTATGTATGTCTTATAGAAGTGAGGGGATAAAACTCCACCTTGGCAGACACCCTGTAAAACAGGGAATGACTCACTAATTTTGCCTTGCCATTTGATTTTAGAAGTTAATCCTTCGTACAGATCACTTACAACCGACCATAAACCCCCATGCACGACCTGGCCATAGAGCTCACATAAAGTAAGTTTATGATCTTGCTTATCAAATGCCTTCTGACTGTCCATCTGGGCAATATACAGAGGGGTGCGTCTGACATGTGCTTCATATGATGCTTCTGATAGGAACAACGAACCGAGATCGGGGCTGAGGCCCTCGCTAAAGCCTATCTGTAGATCAGATTGATTTCTGTTTAAGCCGGTTTCAGTCAATTTGTCAAGTAGAGTATATTCAAAAACTTTGCTGATAATAGCCGTCACAGTAATGCCTCTGTAATTATCTACCAAAGTGGGTTCCTTGTCCTTTTTATGGACAGGGGTCAGAATTCCAGACTTGAAACTTTCAGGCACTTCGCCGCTACTCACAATGTCATTAAATAGAGTAACTAACAAAGGCAGTACACGAGGGCCGGCAGATTTGAGGTGCTCAGCTTGAACTCCATATTCATCTGCTGATTTTCCATTGTTCAACTTAGAAATTGCTTTTTGGATGTCTGTTTCATTGAAGACCTCAGTCTCGGTTCTCGATTCCCTACAGAGCATCTTAATATGCTCGTATTTGGTCGAGACTTCATCTGCATAATCCTGATCAAAATGAGGCTCTGCCTTAAGCATTGCTAGGTCTTCATAAAATTCCTTAAAAGCAACTATCTGCTCTGAGGGGTCATATAGCTCTTTCCCATTATGTTTTATAAAATGGGTATGGGTGAAGGTGTTAACCGACCTGTTGCGTCTGACAATTTTATGGAACAATTTTGAACTAGGGTTAGACATAAGTTCTGAGATCATATTTTCCTTTTCTTGAGATTTTTCATACCTAATTTGGGTTCTTAGGGCCTTCTTTGCCAGCTTCCTTTCAGCAAACAAGATATCAGCCTTAGAGTCATCTAGCCTGTATCTCCAAGCCTTATGAGTGCTCTTACATGCTTTTAAAAGCTCTCTAACCCTCAGAGATACACGCCGTTGATGTCCTTTCAGTTTATGTATTACAGACGGAACAGATTTTGAAGCTGCTCTACGCAACACCTCGGTCAACAATACCACCTTTTCATCTACTGATACTGAGTTAAATTTCTCACTGTTGAGGGAGTTTATCAATGTTGTCTGAAACTTATCCTTATCTAACTTATCCCACTTTAGCTTCTTAACAGCCCTGATGGGTCTATGATGCCTATTAGAGGAGGTCTCTGAGACATATTGATTTGTTGCCATAGTGACAGGTACATGTGATGATGTATTTATATCTTGCATATCATATATGGTTACACTACTGCTAAATGTACATCCTGACTTAGCCAAGATATAATCTATCTGGGATGAAGATTTTCCAGAATGGTGGAAGAATGTACATTTTGTAGAGCTCCTAAGACTGTCTGTAAGTGTATTTTGCTCACAGAAAGTACGAAGTAGCCGATCATGTGGATTTGATCTGTGTGCTAACACTGTGCCGTTGAAGTCACCACAGATTACTGTCTTATGAGAGATACTGTACTTATCGATAATAGACTGGATTGTATCCAAATGCTCCATATACTGGGCAGTGGAGCCAGAGTCCATTGATGGCATATAACAGTTTATAATGCATAACAGACCGTCATCCGTACTAACTTCAACTGCTATAATACGGTTATTTCCATCTGGCAACCTCCTAATGTGCTTTGTTAATTCAGTAGGCCATAGGATAGCCACCCCGCCTTTACCACGGGGAGCATGAAAGCTTGAGATAAAATTATCACTGTCTGAACACATAGCATGACAGTCATAATCTGGTAAGAAAAGCTTAAGATTGTCTTTTTCAAAATGCCAGAGCCAGGTCTCCTGAAGACACAAGATATTGCCAGTTTTCGATAACCCTTTCAGATAAGGTAGGTTCGAAACTACTCCCTCAACATTAAAGCTTGTTATACTGATTGTCGACCTGATGCGAGAGCTGGAAGCTCGGTGTTCATTGAGTCTGGGGGTTTTCTCTGTGTGTGGGGAATGAACAAAAAATGCTGATGTTCCTTCCAATCACCAGAGACATTGTCTTTATCAGGGGTTTGAATTGCATTTGTCATCAGTTCGAGGATACGGGTCCGAGGTTTCCGAGTCGACTGAGATTGAGAAATAATCCACATTTTGGTCACGATCATCTATATTCACGGGGCTTCCGGAAGGGGAAGTCAGATCAGACTTATCATAAGTGCAACCGGTTTCTCGAGCGATAGGAGCGCCGTCATCGAGACACTGTTCCTCGATATGTATGACTTCAGGCACTGAGAAAGACTGACTACCAGAGGCAGCTCTATCAGTGTTGATATCTATATCACGACGCCGCACTCCCGGCCCGGTCACACCGGCTGAATCAGTCACATTCACATCATTGTGGGAGGCTGGTATTTGAACAGGGGGTATATGACGTGTACCATGGCTGCTAGTCTGCTGAGGAGTTAACACAACATGAGGATGACTATTGGTTTGATTTACCAACCTTTGGGCATCTACCGAGTGGTGCCTTTGATTCATTGTAGGGTAGACAGGAGGGTTTGTATGGGGAAAATACTGCGCTGTACCACCAGGCCACTGGTAATGGAGGTTTTGCCCTGTATAAAAGGGAGTGTTTCTATGTTGCATATATATTGGATCAACCCTCTGATGGGGGTGATAGCCATGCATACTCTGAGTATACATTGTATGTGGATTTACGTGATGGGGATGGCCCACTTGGGGTCCATGAACAAGACCAACAGGAGTACCTGGCATTTGCTGGCTATAGCCAGACATATAGGGTGAGGGATACAGGTAGGTTTCAAAAGGGGGTCTTAAGTTCAGCTGATCAGGGGGGACAGTTGGTGGGCTAGGATATCTTGCCAGAGGCAAATATAAATTTCTCATTTGAAGTGCCTGGTCAAGAGAAGATTTTAATTCTAAATCACGTAACCTACTCTCCATGATTTTATTGTCTATCAATATCTGGTAGACAAAGGGATGGGCCATCATACCAGCCTCCCCATGATGAGGATTACATCCATCGGCTTTCTTAACATTACTACTTACAGGATTCAGAATGGTTTCTTGAGAAGCTGCACTACTATGGCACTCAGAAGAACCACCAATATCAGGTTGTTGGATCAAATTAATCCGTTTCAGTAGAATCTGATTAAATTGGCTCATCTCGTTAAGTTTGCGTTCGAGTTCTGAGATACAGTCTGACTGTTGTTTATTTATCTGAATCAATTCATGGGGGTCATGTTTTGCTTTGGACTGGGATCGGGAAACTAAGGTGGTTTGGCCACGTCTCAAGGTCTTCTGGTTTAGCAAAGACAATTCTTCAGGGCACAGTGAAAGGAAAAAGAAGAAGAGGTAGCCAGAAGAAGAGGTGGGAAGACAATATCAAGGAGTGGACTGGAATGGATTTTGCCAGCTCAACTAGGGCAGCTGAAGACAGGACAAGGTGGAAAGGGATTGTTTTGAAGTCAGCTGTGGTGCCCCAACGACCTAGTAAGGTTATGGGATAGAATAGAATAGAATAGGGATCGGGATGAAGCTTTCTTTGATTTGGGCAGACTGGGTTCAGGATCGGTTGCATTTGCAACCTGTTTCAACTGAGAGGAGGCATTGTGAATTTTTCCCAAAGGTGCTGGGGGTCCTTTATTAGTATCCGGTTGCATGGGGTCCAGCCCCGAAATAGCAGGTTCCCCAGGGGCCCTAGAGTGCACCTTAAATCTAGAGGGTTTGCTACCATTTCGGGAGTCCTTTGGTTTAATGGAGGCAGTTACACTTGAATTCACCAAAGGGGTGGATATGTTGGTTTGGGTTGTGGAAGAGTCTTGATTAGATTCTGATATCTTATTTGTAGAGCTATAATGAGCCTGTAATAATCCTTTGCCGAGTGAAAGGTTTTTCTTGACACGGTAATCGTACAAACAGTCAGAGAAACCGCTTATAGTTATGAAAAATAATAAAAATAGGTGTCGTCAAATAGATGAAAACACGTTTCAGTAGGGCATTCCCTTAATTATTATGACAAAAATAAAGCAGCAGGGATTTGTCTTCTTTATGGCCTATTTTGCTTGCAATACTCGAAATATTTTTGTAAGTTATAAGGAACCCAATTACAGTCCATTTCCGGTTTATTCGCAAGCAATTTTGGCGAAACTCTACGGGCAGATATTAACCCATAAAATGTCCAGCTATGGTAGCCGTCCTGCAGGGACGGATGGCAGTGATTACTGGCATCGAGAAAGTGTGGCATGGCAATACAAAATTAGGTATATAGTCCGTAAATGAGGCTCAATTCCATTAAAAAAAATTCAGGTTACGCCGTGTCATATGTTTCGACGCTCATGTGCTTTGGCGCACCTGTACATATCGGCCAGGTACTCCAAATGCCTCTAAAAGAGTATTACCTTGAGTGTATATGCTGATAATTATGAGGGATGATATGATTAAAGGTGATTAATATGAGGTTTTCTGAAGCCCTTCTCGGGAATGGGGAGTGACTATCGGCACGACCGTCTTGCGGATAAGAATTCTTATCGGCACGACGGTCTTGCCGATAAGAATCCTTATCTGCACGACGGCGGTCAGCTATAGACAAAGTTGCAATCATTCTGAGAATTATTATTATTATGGTATAATAATATTATTTCGTTTCTGTTTGTAAATAATTTTTTTTTTTAAGTATTTGAGTCACAACACACAATGTTAATTTCAATTATTTTCTTATATTTCATCATGGAAGCCTTTTGACCGTCGAACATAGAGCCGGCGAATAATTGCGAAAATGCGAGTTATATATTTCAACATCAGTTGCTGAATACTTTTTATCTGGTCGGATGATCAGGTTAACGTTTAAAACAAGTTTATTACAGTTAAAACACAGTCCAATGTGGGTATGACAACAGCTGTATATTGAACATTTGACATAAGTAATTCAGATTATCGCTCCGCAAGTATCGGCAGCTGTAGCGCAGTGGTAATGTGCGCGACCTGTCAAGTCTACGACCCGGGTTCAAGACTCCATATTGTCTTTTTTTTTATTATTGTTTTTTTTTTTTTTTTTTTTTTAAATCGTTTGTCGCATAAAACATTTGCCAATTAATAATTTATTTTGTTAACTGACATAAACTTATTTCCAACAAATCTTTGACCTTGACAGACAAGCTGAATCAGGAAAATATTTGATCGTGACCTGCTTGTGTCAGACTTTTTTCCCAGCAAAGTTTTTTTCAATATTTTGTTTATGGCGTAATTCCGGCTTATTCCAATCATTTTAAATTTTATCAATTTATAATATGTGTTACCAATATAAAATGTGTTGAAATAAACCATTGATTTGAGTTAGCAATAGAAACTAATCTTTGATTTTGACTGACAAATTACTGAAAGAAATCTAGACTAATAAATCCTTTTAGGAAAATGTCGAAACCTATATTGCCGGGCCGGGTAGCGCAATCGGTAGGGCACCTGACTCTTAAGTCAGAGGTCCTGGGTTCGAATCCCGGTCTGGCCACATACTTTCGTTTCTCCTTCGCTGATTCAAGAAGGGCAGTTGTCAGTTACTGGCAAAAGTATGTGCACTTAGTACTGGTTAACCGCTTAAGAGGTCTAAGCCTGCCCAGGAATAGTGTGGTTAGGTTAACTGACCGTCCCGACATGACCTTAGTCGTTTACCGTGGACATTAAGCATCAAATCAACCAACCAACATTGAAACCTATTAATAAATAGCATAACATAATGTAAATGTATTATCGAACAAAATTAAATTTATTGTAGCAGACTTAACTGGTATAAAATGAGTCAAAAAATCTTTGCCCTTGTCCAACAACTGAAATAAATCTTTGACCTTGACCGACAAGTTAAAGACAGTTAGTCTGATAAATCATGCCTAACTTTCTTTTAATAACTTGTTGGTCAAAGTCAGTTGTTCTACTTGTCTGATAAATATTATCAGATATAACAATTGTTGGGTTGCACTTATTAGTTGTTGTTGTTTATTTATTATTTTTTTGAATTCTCAGGATTTGTACATAAGCAGAACCAATAAAAAAATTAAATTAAAAATGGTAATTAAACCAATTTTTCAGTGCTAACTCATACTGTCACTCTGACTGAATACGTTTTTACATACATATGTATAAACGATACAACCTGTGCACATCGAACTGGAATATGCCCAAAATAAGATTGCCCCCGTTAGCGGTAAAGCTGGGTGCCGGTTCTCAGACGTTTTAACAACTAAAAGATGGCCATAAGATGCTTTTATACCATTTTTAAAGTTATTTAATATCCTCCATATGAATTTGCTGACACAGTGTTGTATGAAACCATTGTAAGAAAGACCATAGCATCTGTAATGGAGTATCTGATCGCCGTCGTGCGGATAAGGATTCTTATCCGCACGACCGTCTTGTGGATAAGGATTCTTATCCGCACGACCGCCTTGCCGATAAGGATTCTTATCAGCACGACGGTCGTGCCGATATCCTCAGCCTCGGGAATGATCTGAGCTCGGGGCTAGTACGTATGTCAGCTGACAGGAGGAAGGTGGTTCCAGATTTAAGCAGTTCAGGGGAAAAATGAGTACCTTTTTTTCCTTTTTCCATTTACGCCTTAACCCCAGAAGGGGACACAGACGGTGTACTTTTGTACACTCCGGTGTTGCAGGATGAAAGCCTACATATAGCCATGTAACTATAGTAGGGATCTTTAACCTGTACAGGGGATGGCTCTCCCGGCACAGGGGGCCTCCAGTTAACATCCCGATCAGAAGGACGGCACTCTTGTTGGCATCATCCCTGCAAATGATGCTAGAAAAACACATTCGGATGTAGGAAGATTTCACCTCGGGTGAGGCTCGAACCCACGACCTCTGACTTCAGAGTCAAGTGCACTAACCACTGAGCCACCGCGCTTCTTATGTGAGTCAATCCTTGAAAAGGGAAAGGTGAATCTGTGTCTCAGGTTTAGGAAGAGAAACATCAGAATGTAAGAGATTCGGCCACAGGGGTGTAAAATTCTTGAAATCCTCACTCGCCCCCATAGCTAAATTTTTTTTACTTAGATGCTAAAATTGAAGAAATGTTGAAGAAAAATCTCACTTCCCCTGCTTGAAAGGTTACTCGCAAATGCAAGCGGTTGTGTGGAATTTTATACCCCTGTCGGGGATGTACCATAATGAGTCATTTAACATGAGTAATCTTTCAAGCAATACAATACAATACAACAATATATAAATAAAATTTGTATTGTATTGTATTGTATTGCTTGAAAGATTACTCGCAAATGCAAGCGGTTGAGTGGAATTTTACACCCCTGTCGGGGATGTACCATAATGAGTCATTTAACATGAAAATGATGGAATAATGAAGAAAAATTCCCTTATTTTGGAGAGAGTTAAAGGTAGGTTCCTGTAATTTGGAATGCATCATAATTTTGATGAACTTTTGTCCAAGTTGTTGGAAAGCATTTATAAAAGGGAATTAATAAATTTCACTAAAAAGTGTAAATCAAAAAAATATTAGAAAAGTTGTTTTGCAAGGGATTTCCTAACTCTGCTTCGCACACCAGTTAGCGCTATTTTTAATTCGCGCCAAATATAGATAAAGCAGCTGATCTCATGCTGCATTGCATTTTGGGATAGTTTTAACCCATCCGCCATGCCAGGACCTCTAGGAGAGCTCACGTCAAGGGAAAATTGACCTTTGGAGAATGGCATCAGAAATCGCACACTTATAGACATAATAAACATAGTTATTTTTAGAACTGGAATTCCAACGAAAGAAAATAAACCAAAAGGGAAAAGGACTATTTTCTTCAACATCTGACGAGTTTCTCAGTAGCAACAAATTCAGAAAAATAAGAGAATTCAATACTGCTCAGAAAAAGACAAAATTATTTTGTGGACATAATTGACATCGCTAGCCCAGGAACCTACCTTTAAATCATTTTTTAGCCGGTAAATGAGCAAGACTCTTTCAGGTATTTTAAAAATACTCTAAAACTCTTCTGTTCAACTTTGGTTTAAACAGTATTTATTTGATATAATACAATGTTATACATGTTATGTACAGAAAACATGTTAAAGGATTCGGTCGAAAGCTCTTTGGCTTGTAGAGACCATCTCCTTAAGTTCAGCTTTGTTTGCCTTTTGAAAATCTATGCCCTAGTCAGGTCCTGCCCAACTAACAGTGAGCAGATTTTTCCTTCTCTAAGATCGATGAATATAGTACTGAAACACATAGTAGTATAATTGAATTGAATTTTTTATATTTCAGCTCCCTGAACAAGAGCCGACTGTCTAGAACTGTTGTGTTTCAGATCTTCTTAGGCATATTGTTGATTATTCGTCTTCTTCCTGGATTTACTGCCTTAGTAGGACTACCTCTGTATCAGAAGTTACGACATTGGGATATCCCAGCACCCAAGGCCTGGGAATATGCTTGGGTTGTGAGTGTTGTAGCAGCTGTATTTGGTCTGAAGTCCCTGGCAAAGAATAACAGTCTGTTGCTAAAACAGTTTGTAATTGGAATTGTGACATTTGGTGTTCTCCCTGTAATCTATGGATTAGTGGATCAGTTTGATGATATTCTTGCATACTACAATGATCGCAAATACACAGCTCGAATTTTGGGCTATCCTGCAGTTCTTGTATGGTATTTCTTTCTGGCTCTAGCAATACAAATTCACATTTTTGAGCTATATTTTAGTGTGAATTTACTAAAAGCTTGGAAACCACGAGACAAAAAAATAAAATGAAGTTATTAAGTTTTCATAGCATGCTCATAATTATTTAAGCCTTGGTGTATAACACCGCAATTATTGTGTACCTCATTTACTCTATTAAATGTGTTCAGTGCTTAAGCTTATCTTGGAAGCAATTTATCTAAATATTAGAAGTGTTATGCAATTAAATTGCTCTTCAGATTTAGGAACATGGATAAAGATTTTGAGAGTCTATCAGGATGAAGAAAGAGACAGAATTTTTACGCAAACCACAAACTAATATCATTGTATCATGAAAAAGAATTTTACAAATTTATGAGAAGACTCAGGTCAGCCGACGTCTCTGTGCAGTCTGGTCTGAATCTTTCAACTTTGCATACTCCAGTCTTTATTCTTATCAATTAGTGAGCATGCAGGCTGATTTGAGTATTTAGAATTTGCACATGGCCTAAGATGCCTTTTCATGTGACTGCACTCATGTAGTTCAAGAACTGAAACTAGTACTTGTACTTTCACTGTGTTGGTGGAGCAATGGTAGCTCAGTGGGTCAAGGGCTGGCCTGCCGTTCTAGTGGTCCCGGGTTCGGTTCCTGCTGGAGGCAGAATTGAGCCGCGACACGACAAAACCAACAATGTGGATGTGCGCCCAGCGCAGACTCAGATCAGCCTAGGCATCTGCCCAGTCTGATCAGATTCTTTGCTGTCCGCATAGAGGTAGCTTAGACCCTTAGCTACCTTTTGAGCACTTAACAAAGAGTCTGGTCAAACTGGGCGGATGTCAAGGCTGATCTTAGTCTGCACTGGGCACACAACCTTATTGTTGGTTTTGTCGTGTCGCGGCTCAAATATTTTCAACTGTAAATGGGATTCCATTGCACACGGCCATCCTATATCATAAAAGGACTGAATTACTGTTGGAACAAATGGGAAAGTTATGGTTTCAGGTGTTCCAATACTTAAGCACTTTAGGGTAAGTGCCGTTCAGATATTTCAGTCTGATGGTTCTTTAGTCGTGACAAGAAACTTTGTCAAATAAATGTTTTAGATTGCCTGGAATATTGACTCAGAAACAACGAATATGGTTCGGTATCAGGTCTTCCAATGATAGGTTTTGTTTGAGACAGTTATCCAGATATTTAATTTACAGTGCTCCAGATAGGAAGGGGTAATAGGGATAATTTAAGGATAATTTTCAATATTTCTCCCTAAAACATAGGTTGTTACCCATCATTGGGTCTCGCCGAGACGGTTCTAACAAGGGGTCACAACATATGCTTTCAGTGAAAAATAAGAAAAATTATCTTTGAAACATCCTCAGTACCCCCTCTTATCTGGAGCTCTGAGATAAGAAAGGGTGAAGGTGATTTTAAGCAACAATTTTCCATATTTCTGAATAAACACATATGTTGCAACCCCGCATTAGAACCGTCTTGGCTAGGTGGTTCAAATGAGGGGTCACAATGTATATTTTAATTGAGAAATAAGAAAAATTATGTCTGAAACAGTCCCTGTTAGGCTTCCTTATCTGGAGCACTGCTGAGAGTGAGTGAGTGAACTCGGGTTTAACGTCCCACCAACAACTAGGTCATACAGAGACGGGACCTCGATTTAAAGTCTCATCAGAAAGACCGAAGAAGCGGGGGTCAATCTTGCAACGCCTGGATTGGTTGACCAATGACCAGCATGTTATCCACTACTCTACCGCCGCTCCTCTCTGCTGAGAGGGAGCCTAGGATAAGTAGCTGGAGCAACCTCTGCTATGCTTGGTTCCCCGAACATGGACCAAGGGACTAAAGGAGGCTTGCCTGGTTGTCAGAGTGTTACTCTGGTGAGATGCAATGCTCCAGATAAGAAGAGATAATTTGGGGATAATTTTCCATATTTATCACAGAGCTCAAGATAAGAGGGGGTATTAAGGATAATTCAGTGATAATTTTTTTTCTTATTTCTCAATGAAAACATATATTGAGACCCCTCAATAGAACCGTCTCAGCGAGACGGTTCTAATGATGGGTAACAACATAGATTTTTATGAAGAAATATTGAAAATTATCCCTAAATAATCCCTGTTACCCTTTCTTATTTGGAGCTCTGTTTATCAGTAGAAACATAAGTTGTGATCCATCAGTAAAACTGTTTTGTTGAGGTGGTTTTAATGACGGGTCATAATGTATGTTTAGTTAGAAGTAAGAAATTAACTCTGAATGATCCCTTTTACCCCTTCTTATCTGGAGCTCTGCTAAGAATGAGCCTAGTGTAAGTAACTACAGCAAGCTTTGTGTGAGATCACGGGGGTTGTACCAATTTGGCTACCTGTGCTTTCGACCGAGTCAGTCAATTACCATACATGCAAAAGTGGCTGTCAACCGAGAATATCGACAGCAGTATCAGCTAGATCGACAGCCATTTAAAAATAGGACCATTTACCATTATTGGTAATGTTACAATCCTATTCTCGGTCAAAAGCCGCTTTGTATAGTATAGACTCGGTCGAAAGCACAGGTAGCCAATTTGGTATTACCCCCGTGGAGATATTGGTTTGGTTTTCTGTGTGTTTTGTTTTAAACTGGCTGTCCAGCCATTGTCATTTAAAGCCAAGCCTAGTATTTAAGTCAATTTTTTGCTTAGTTTAGTAATTATCAGAAATAAACTTATAAGAAAACTTATTTTTCATAAAGCCCTGGTTGCAATAATTACTCTATCTCTTCAATTATAAGATCATTAGATGGAGGTTTTTCCTTTGTAAAAACAATCCCAAAATTTAGATTCATCTTTTAAGTTAGAGGTAGATTTTTGTGATTTCTTGGAAGAGAAAAACCTATCTAATATTCATATTACATAGGGCTGATTTACATATTTGGGGTACTTTATGGACAGAGAAAACGCTGTCTTATAGCTGAATAAATACTGTACCTAATTTTGTCTGGCATCCCATAAAAGGGGTTGTGGCAAACTATAGTTCTAGATCTGGTGCTGTTGAATGTGAAGTCTGATCTTGGCCTGCACTGCTTTCATTAAGTACAGAAAAATATGAGCCATGACAGGAGAAAACACAACAAAGTGGCATGTGTGCCTAGTGAAGATTCAGACCAGACTGTGCAGTCTCCGCTGTTTGCTTAAAGGGTAGGTAGCTCCATGCAGACAGTGAAGACTCTGATCAGACTGGGCGGATGCCCAGGCTGATCTAAATCTATGCTGGGCGCACATGCCAATTTGTTGGTTTTGTTGTGTCACAGCTCATTATAATGAAAATCATATCTGGTAGCCCTGATATTGGAAATGGAGGTGTCCGAACCATGAGAAAGATGTTAGCCCAATGGTACATTTTTAGGGAAAATAACCATACCACTTTTTTGCCTCCCTTCTCTAAGGGAGGCAACTCTTACAGGAAGAAGTATGCTCCCTTAGAAGCAGATTATTTCTTTTCGAGTAGACACCTTTTTGAAAGGGCTTCTTTATTCAGGGAAGCAAACAGGAAGTCACAGAATTTGTTTTCCTTTGTAAAAATAGCTAAAAACATGGATGTGTACATAAATACTTTAATCGGTTAATTTCATTTCCATTTATTGCTACAGGTCCAACCAGACTGCATGCACATTGTGGTTTGATCTATCTTTACAATATGAGCCATGTCATGTGACCTCAAACTATATGGCAGTTTTGTCATGTGATATACAGACCATCCTTCTCATTTACATAAGCAAGGGCGTAGCTACCTATACGGCAAATACGCAAGTGCGTATTGAAATTTTGTCAAAATTGACAAAATTTCAAAACGCACCTGCATATTTGCATGCTGAAAATTTATAAATTAGACAAGATTTCAATACCAATTACCAAAGTGGCTGAAATACTAGCTTTCCATTCAAGAAGTAGAGAATAAAACATGGTTGTGCGTAGTATGAAATTGCCCCTAGTTACGCCCCTGATAAGGTAACCAGAAACCTCACCACTGGCTCTATGGCTTGTGCCACTTCTATAGAAGGCTGAGGTGACAAGCAAAGTCTCTCATCAGAACCTTTGCTTGACACCAATGTCACACTGTTGAAAATCACATGATGTGGCTCAATTATTATATATTTTGCTAAATATTTGTTGGTGTGTACTGTGACTAAAAATCTGCAATTTATAGCTTGTTAACCCTTAAAGTGCCTAAAAAGCAGAGATCAAAATTGGCAAGTGCAAACTTTAAGAAAAAAGCATTTCATCCAAGCTATTGTAATGTGCCTAAATTTTGGGACACCTAAAATACTTAATTTTCCATTTGGTACAAATGGAAAAATTATTTCCGGTGTCCCAATACATACACACATTGCGGTACATCATAGTGATAAGTTAAGGCTATAGGGAAAACAGAGTAGGTCCAGATGAGGTGGCTCATTGAGCAGCTTAATCTGGATCCATTCTGTCTGCAAATTCAAGGATTCATCTTTTCTTTTTGTGCACTTTAAGATATGCTGAGATGACTAAAAATCTGCAATTTACTATTTGTTAAAAGATTTCTAAGATTTACTATGTGCAGCAAGGATTGTTAAATGAGTATTGTCGTTTGCTGATTATTTTTGTGTGGTTGTACCAATAACCATTTCTCCAGATTGTTTTGAATAAATAATGATGCAAAATATAATGAGCTTAGTTGTTTCTTTTCAGTTTCAGTTAAAGATTTTTCAAGGGGAAAAAAAACTAATTTTTCATCACTATAGCAACTGCATTTGTTTGCTAGAGTTAATCCATAAAGCGCCAACAAGCAGACAACAAAATTGTGTTTGCAAAAAAAAAAAAAAATGCTTCATCCAAGGTCTATCATATTTAGAATTTAAAGAGTAAATGGCAAACAGTCTAAATCCAGATGAGGCGGCTCACAATGTACTCTGTTTGCAAATGAAACTGTATTTGTTTTTGACACTTCAAGGGTTAGAAATGCCTAAACTGTGACATTTGGTACGCTCCTACTGTTTTATGTTGCAAGGATGAGTGCCAAGGTAAATCTGCTTATTCAAAAGAAAAACTGTTCTCTTATTTGGGCTGAATTTCATATCAATGTATAAACATACTTAACTTGAATGGGTTAACTTCAGGGAGTGTCATTGTCATTAATACTCCCTTCTCAATGGGGTCATTCATAAAGAGAAAGAATAGGAGAAATTCTTTTGTTTAGATTTAGACCCCTTTAGAATAAAATAGATGGACCACATTTTTGAAGGGGCGTGTTGTCTATGGAAGCAGACCGTATGTTACAAAACTGTCTCTGTAAAAATGACAGACAAGCATTGAAAGATCCACGTTCACTTTTATTACTGTATTAATCCTATTAAATGCCCCGGGAGTGTTGCATTTTATGAAAGTGGGGCATTACCTAGAGCCTAAAGTGTAGCTTGCAGAGGAAGCAACTATACTATATTTGCCTCCCTTCTCAATAAGGGTCAACTCTGTGTAAGGAAAGAATTTGCTCCTGTAGGAGCAAATTCTTTAAGAGTAGACCCCCATGTCAAATAGCTTTCTCATCCAGAGACGCAAATGGGAATTTGTGTAATTTGAAATAAGATTATTTTCGGAAAAGAGGCAGGGGGTGTTTATAGGAGCAGGGGTTTTTATTAGGATTAATACGGTATGAGAATATCATGAGTAAAGATGCTGGAGTACATCTCATTGACATTACTTTTAGAAAATAAATCACTCTAAGGCATAGACAATAGCAAATGATTGTCTGCTCTTTAATGAAGTCAGTAGAATGAATAGATTTGGGTCGCTTGCAGTTGCTTACATTTTAAGAAGACTGGAATGAAAAACAAACGATTTATAGTATTTCAGTATACATATAGGATGACAACAGAACAAGATATACAAAGTATGAAATCAAGTATTAAAATGTTCATGCTGGGTCAAATGGTTTCTCATTGATGACTAGGAAAATGACCAAAGAACATGAATGTCCTGGTCTTATACAACATTTATAAACTGTTAACGGCTTTATTAACCAGCACGTAAGAAATCAGCTGCAACGTCAATCTGAATAACTAGGCCACAAAAAATGTACGGTCAAACCTGTCTCTTAAGGGTCACCCCAGGGGACCCACAAAACCTGGCTGCTTAAGACAGGTGACCCCTTAATACAGGTTCATTTGCACTGCATTTCTGTTTAAGGGACCCAAAAAAAGTGGCTGCTAAAGACAGGTGACCCCTTAATACAGTGACCCCTTACGACAGGTTGGACTGAACTTGGCATTACGTGGTAAATGTAAACAGTGTAATGAAATTACCATTACGTGGTAAATGTAAACAGTGTAATGGAATTACATATTTACCAGGCGTGTTTAACACGCCTGGTAAATGGGTAATTCCATTACTTAGCTGTTTACCGTGGACGTAAAACAATAACACAACAACAACATCACATGAAAAGTCAAGCTTTTGAAACTGAAAGCCAAAATATAACAATGCTATTTGACTCCTATTTATATAAAGTTGTCAGCACAAAAAATTCAACTTCAGATGAACTGGTAGAGGTATCACTGCTCTTCTGAAAGTTGCAAAACTGGACTCGACCTTGGTGTGGCCACTTCAGGTTCAGGAGTCCAGTGGTAACTTCACTTGCTCTTTGACTTGAAAGCAAATATTTCACACTAATATGCATTAAATACACAATACTGAGGAGCGATTTGACAAAATCATCAAAGTGGAATGTGCACTCAGCGAACACTCAGATCAGCCTGGGCAGCCGCCCAGTGTGGTCAGAGTCTTGGCTGCCGGCTTTGAGGTAGCTTAGACCCTTAGCTACCCTTTAAGCACAAGGCGAGGACTGAGCAGATGCTCAGGCTGACATGAGTTTTCGCTGGGCGTTCATGCCAGTTTGTTGGTTTGGTTGTGTCGCAGCTCAATATTATGAGTATTGTCATATTTTAGCTTAATATTTTCAGAAGCTTTAATATTTATTTTACAAGTTGTGACATTATGTTCAAAATAAAATCTGAACATTATGAGGCGATGATATCTTTCTGAACTGGACCAGCCCCGGTTTAGCCATACTTTTACCGACCATAAATGGATGATTTTGGAACTTAAGGCCCTTTCGCAGTGAAAATCAATGGGAGAATGGTTGAGATGTTAAAGATAAAATAAACCATTGTCTACTGAGAACAGCGGCCTGGATTGGCCTCAAACACAATTTTTCAATTTAGAGTCCTGAGTACTGACCAAATTATGGTCAAATCAGCCAGTAAAACTGGTACTTCAACTATAAAGAAAACCTGTGTAAACCTATATTTCGTCCAACCATTTAGTGTAAGTAGAAAAGCCAGGACATTGTCCACCAATTTTCAGATGACTTGCAATAACATGTATTTGTGCACTCAGGCTGTCTGTCTTTAAAACTAAGGTTAAATTATCAGTTCAATACACAAAGATATCATCTCCGCACATAAACTACTTTCACCATTCTGCTCAGTCTTACCAGGTTTTTTTGCTACTTACAACGCACATTAAAATATATGATTGTATAGGCAAAAAAGGAAATTGTGCTGTGCATGCGCAGGCTTGTCTGCCTTCTCTGATAGGCATCTGCAGAAGGAAGTTTGCAGTACTCTAGGGTGACATTCTATATCTCAGTAAGAATATGGCATGCTCTTTACTTGATTGGAGGTACAAAACCACGGTATGTGAATTGTGGTAGTCACAGCGCAGGTCAATAGCTATACCGCACACCTGGTTAACTATGTTTTCAAGCATGTTACAACACGGAAAAGAGCTGTTACGAAACAAAAAAGAGTCACAGCTACCAAACGACCTGATGTCCAGGTCGTTTGGTAACTATGACTTTTTCATTTTGTAACAGCTCCTTTTCGTTTCGTAGGAGCCCTTGTACAAACATAGTTAACCAGGGGTGTACCGTAGCAAAATCTGCAGTCAGTTTAAGTCCTAACACTGAGGACCCTGGTCCTATTTTATCTCTTTTACTCAGCCGGAATTTCCTCCAATTGAATTCCTTTATAAACCACGGTTTTGCATCGGGGTGATTGTTGTTAACACAGGGTAAATCGATTCCGCCAATTTTCGCTTACTGCAGAGACTGTCCGTCATTTTGGCTTCCGCCGAGACTGTCCGCAAACTCTTGCTTCCTGCAGAGACT
Organism: Ctena decussata; assembly: GCA_963989385.1. Taxonomy (NCBI): domain Eukaryota; kingdom Metazoa; phylum Mollusca; class Bivalvia; order Lucinida; family Lucinidae; genus Ctena; species Ctena decussata. Next base: position 82,694,376 of record OZ022502.1, on the reverse strand, counting down.
ATTGTCCTCGTAAAATGGCTTCCTGCCGAGACTGTCCGCGTGACTCTGCTTCCAGCCGAGAGCCTCGGCAGGAAGCAGAATCACGCGGACAGTCTGCAGGAAGCCATTTATCATGTACAGAAGTCTCGGCAGAAAGAAAGGGATCGCGGACAGTCTCGGCGGAAGCCAAATATGGTGTACAGTCTCTGCAGAAAGCAAAAATTGGCGGAATCGATTATACCCTGTGGTTTAGTACGTTTTAACTTTATATCAACGCTGAACATTTCTGTTTCAGAATCACTAGTTCGGTAAAACATTTGTCTTTACAGATTTTTGCTGTTTCTTTCTCAAGTCTGAGTTTCTCAGTCTCTACTTTCAGTTTCTCTTTCTCAAGGTCTAACTTCTCTAACTTTCTCTTCAACGTTTTCTTTTTCATGATCAAAACTTGTTTATACAACGACTTTATAGATTCATCACCTATAATAGGACATACATGAGCAGTGTTTTCTAATTTTGGTTTCTTTAGTGGGAGTCCTGATGAGCTGTTCACGGAACTGGCTCTTTTAAGCATCACTTCCTTGAGTTTGGAGAAAGTTTCAGGATTAGGCATGTCTTTGTCCTTGTCGGGACCACTACTATTGTCTTTACAGTTCTCTTCGATATTAGACTGACTAGAAAGGGAAATTGGTGACGTCACAAAGACGCTCTCCCCTGATGGGAACACTACCTCCTCGTCATGGGATTCCCCTGATGCGCAGCTTTCTCCCGTGTCCTGTGAGGATTTTCGGTTTGACATTTTCGGGGAGGTGGTAGATGACTGGTCAACGAATGATGAATATATCGGATTAACACATGGAGCAATCGAAACAGAACTTTCTAAACTTCTCTGAAATCTGCTGTTGGCTTTGAACGGGATATTCAACACAGGTCCAGGCTCTCGTGCCCCATTTGGTATCTCGTCTGGTGTTTCGTAGCTGCAAAAATATTAAAATCTTTCAGGAGATTGAGTTTTGGCTTTTCATAAATCTTTTGGGGCTGGCAGGTAAAGGTTTCCTATAGCCTAATAGCCGTAGGGGCAGTGGGGGTTAGAGACCCACTGTATCTTGGGCACAGCTGATGAAAGGCGGAGCCCATCTCTCTCCTTTCTCTGCCTTATCCTTCCCTAATTCGAAAAAGGTACCCATTTACTGCTGGGTTGACAGAGAGAGTTTTCCAGTCGTCGGATGGCGACGGTGAGCCGCGAACTCACGACCTTCTGCACAATAACCGAGCCACTCTAACTACTCGGCTACCGCGCCTCTCTGGGCTGGCAGAGGGAGGCTTAAATGGTATGTTTTAGCGGCAGCGTTACTTAGTACAATATATGCTTGTCTACGTAAGAACTGTGTGAGAGTCCATGTATGTACCTTAATTTTCTGAAATAAGGATATGATATTGTGATTCAGCATGTTGTCCTCCGTTATGATAGAACTTTTGTTTACACTTGCCACTGACATTCCCATCGGTAAACCTTTGGAGCAACTGGCTTTATACACCGATGAAATAGAATTGAGCCGCGACACGAGAAAACCAACAATGTGGTTGTGCGCCCAGCGAAGACTCAGATCAGCCTGGGTGTCCGCCCAGTCTGATCAGAATCCTCGCTTTGCGCTTAAATGGTAGCTAAGGGACTAAGCTACCTTCATGCGGACAGCGAAGACTCTGATCAGACTGGGCGGATGCCCAGGCTGATCTGAGTCTGCGCTGGGCGCAAAACCACATTGTTGGTTTTGTCGTGTCGCGGCTCAATTATTGATTTGTGACGTTGTCGTCAAGCGACGTTGAAGGTAAACAAACGTCTTGATTGGTCCACGTAACGTTCGACTTACGTCACGTTATGGCGGCGGCTGTTTAACGTAATGTCCGAACACGTCGTTATTATCTTTTCTTCGACGCATATTTTGCATATTCTACATTAAATTACCACGAAAATAGCGCAGGAACAGTTTAAAAATAAAGTGTGAATATAAGAATAAAAATCTGATTTTTCAGCCGTGTGAAGAAGCCAGTGGTCGTCGCTAAAATTCTACTAAAAGCGCGAAGGGCTGCATGGATTTTAGCTCCGTCCACTTGCTTCATTACAGAAGCTAGTGGTCGTCGTTAAAATTCTACAAGAAACGCGAAGGGCTGCATGGAATTCTAGCTCCGCCAGCTGGCTTCATCACACGATGAACGCTGAAAAATCAAATTTCAATTCTTAAATGCTGTTTCTGGACAGTGAATTATTGAATAAAGTAAGAATTTTTAACAGCCACTTTCTTTAGTTAATGGACTTGATTTAATACTTCAAAACGTGTTGATTTTGTGTATGCAAACTGATTCGGATCCATTTATTTTGCTTCGTTAATTTTTAGACAGTAAAACCAGATCCTGTAACGATCATGTTTCTCCCATAGCTTATTTCATCTTTTACTATATGTATATTTTTACCTCTCTTTGTCTTTCTTGAAATACTCTTCATCGTCACATTTCTCCTGTTTGAACAGTTTGTAACCTTTGGTAAAAGTGGAAGCATCAAATGTACCGTCTCCACTGAGGATGTTGTTAATGGCGATTGACGTATCCGATAATCTGAATGTAGGGTCCACTGTAAAAAAAAAACAACTGTCGTTTAGAGGTAAAATGTAATTAACCCTTTTTTGACCAGCGGACTTGTCCACCCTTTTCATTCGGATGAGTCAATTTCTAGTTTTAGGTGTTTCTAGTGAATGTTTTCACTTTTATTGTATTTTGCAAAAGAAACTCCTGCAAGCAAACAGCGTAGACCTAGATCAGACGCCGCGTTCTGCGGCGTCTTATATGGGTCTGCACTGTTTGCATATGTCCCCAAAACAAATTTCCAGTATAAAAATGGTAAATATCTCAATCTGGGGTCCTCTGTAACAGAGTAGTGCCGTGTTATTTAGCGCCACTATGTTCGGTCCACTGTAACGAAATTGCGCCACCGTGTGGGTCCACTTTAACAGAATTTGGCCTCGTTATTACAGCAGTCATTGGTTACCTACACTATCAGTGAACAAGTCCAACAAGCTTTCTTATGCAAGGCTTTTCTTTAAATCTTAGATCATTACTATTCTAAATAACAGTAAAGAAGACTCTTCTCTGACATTGTTTTTTAAATTCTTTACACAGGAGTATACTCCCAAGAAAAGTGAAGTAGGAGACGCTGTAGGCAACCTTTATTGTGGGCTACACTTTGCTGAAATGATCTCTAGTGATTTGTGATATTATCTACCCTTTTTTTCTTTTTTCTTCTCTTTTTTTTTTTTTTTTTTTTTTTTTTTTTTTTGATGATTATCAGTGTCACTAATGAGGCTACAGCTTTGTTAAAAATTCAACTGTACTTCATCATTAGTAGGGAGCCAAAAAAAAAATACGCAAAAATAATTAAATAATTACAGCAAATTTATAGAGAGTGAATTTGGCTTCAAAATGTAGTTGAAAGTCAGTAAAACCAAATACTTTGCTTTTACGAACTGAAACTGAATTGCTTGAGCCCCTCGCAAACAGTAAATGTGGGATCTACTTTAATAGAGTCGTCCCGTATTATGAATTGGCATTGAAGGTCCACGATAAGAGAATAGTAACGTGTTACAATTGTTTCCACATGTAGATTTTCCCTTGTAATAGAATATTTTCAGTCAACTCTTTTCTATTACATTATTGATGCAACAATTCACTGTTTCGGAGTGCGTGAGTCTAATTACTGACGTCACTGGCAATTGCTAACGTAATTTTGTGACTATTTGAGACGTTACACGTTGTAACGTCTATTTTTTCTTTCTAAAATTGCCGTAAAAAGTACATTTATCTTAGATACAGTTAAGAATTATTAGCGAGAGCATGAACGCGCTGGCAGGAAGGATGGGAGAATTCGAATGAAAAGAATACTTTTTCAGCGGTTTAGAGTGTTAGAAGCTCTTACTACATGTAGTATTGAATTGAGTAATAATTCAGTTTGTCGGTCAGTTGTAAGTCAGAGATATCACCCGCGCTCCGCGCTCGTGATGTGCTTTACTTCATACCTGACCTCAAAATAGTGATTTATTACTCAACAATTCACTGCTAGAGCTGATCTTTTTCTTAGATAAATGAAACTTAAATTTACCGTTGTTCTGGCAAGTAGAGAAGATCGGGATGCGTCTAATGTGAACCTAATCGTAGTATACCGTCGTTTGACACAAGAGAAAATGACAATTAATATGCGTTGCGTCACGGGAGAAGAGTCCTTATAATATGTAATGTACGCCCGCGCAGTCTGATCACAAGTTCACAATCTTTCGCAATTTACATACATAGGCCTAATCTATGAATATTCCTGAAAAGTATATTAATCGATAAACTACTTTAGCTAGCATGATAAAACACAACAGGCCTAAGGTATCTTTTGTCATGACGCCTCTCTAAGCATTACCTTTAACTGTAGCAAACTCCGACCTCATTCTGTTACTGAGGTTCTCCCATTTCTTCTGAACTTCTTTCACGGATCTATAACAGCCGTTCATTCCCTCTGACGCATTGATGAGATCAGCCATCTCACTCCAGCACTTTTGGCGTTCTGACATTGGCACCATTGTACCAAACTTTGGCTTCATGTAATGCCGCCTCTTGCTGTATTCCTCTAACAATAGAATCACCTCGGTCTCCGTCCAGTTCGGTTTGCGGGCTTTGTTAGGCCCCACAGTGAATTTTTCTAGTCCAGAATCGCCTTCCATTTGTATGATTTTTCCATCAATATGGTACATACTTGCCATTTCTATATTTCTGCATAATTTTCGCTCTAAACTGTGTCTAGTTCACTTACTTAGTGCAAAAAACCGATATCTGGAGAACATACAGCTATTTATAGAAACCACTTAACGCGTACTTAAGTACCGCATTAAATCTGAAAGCAAGTCAATAGCCTGGTTACCGTTTTACTGTGTGTTGAAGCTGGTGAAGAGGAGTACCAGTAAAGGTATTAAGCCACATGAACTGTTGCAGAGTCGAGTGCTCTTGTTTCGCTAAATCGCATTGTGATTTTAGAAACGTTCTATCTCGCTTTGAAAGTTCATGCTGAGAACAAGAAAAAGCTATCTAATTTCATCGATAATGATAGCATTTAGCTGCGGACTTAGACAATGCCACCAGACATCTGTATCCATTTTTTTAATACAGATATTAATATATAAAATTGAAATGGAGATATCTACATCAATCACGATATCTTTCACAAATTGAGCTATCTCTTCTTTAAAAACAGCGAGTTTTCTTTTTTCAGTGAGTGATATCTTTTCCTCTAAAACAGAGATATTTCTATTTTTTTTTATTATCATAGTAGTAGTAGTAGTTTAATACCGATATCCATACTGAAATGAAGATCGCTATATTCTCCCAGCAGGCACACAATGTTGAATCAACCTTGAATCAACCTTCATTCAACGTCGTGACGTTGAATCAAGGTTGAATCAAGGTTGATTCAACTTTGTGTGCACAGCGGGCTATCTTTTCTTATAAAAAGAGGATATTTCTAAGTATTACTCTGTTTTAGTATCAGACATATATTAATCTAAATCATATAATCCTTAGAGGATTTACAACATACCAAAATCAAACATTTTCGAAAGGCTTCATATATTGTGGAAGTATTAGAATAAGAGGTGGTCGACTATGTTGTGTTTCATCCGTTTACTTTGCTTCTTAGTAAACGAAAGGGTTAAAAGACGTCAAGGTATTCTAATTGTCTACGTCCATGGGCGTAGACAATCTAAGGAATAGCTTTTGCTCCGGAAGCATTATAGAAAAGGTCATGACTGGACTGTTATTTTGTACTGGCTGGTTATATAAATTTAATTGTCATTTTGCGATTGTTTGATCAGGTCCAAAAGTACCAGAAAAGGATCGACGGGGACACGGTCTAGTAGTACCACAAAGTGTCGAACATTTCTGCACACAAATCACTTCCTTTTTGGTTACCAAACCTGCTAGCTGATTCGCTTAGGGTGATTACATGCAAACATTAATTTAGAAAGCCAATCAGAAATCTACTGGATAAACACCAAGAATGTACGATGACTGACTTAGGTGTGGTAGAGACGCGATTTGACAAAGGTGCCAATCCAATGACTATACAAATTAATGTGGCCTAAGCGTCAATCTCAGCTTTTTGTAAAAGTTTATACTTATAGTTTAATATAGGTATCGCACATACTCTAAGGATTGGACAGATAGGTCTGAGTAAACAGTGCAGGCTCGGGCCAGACTGTTCCGTAACAGTATGATCAGAGTCTACAATGTTTGTCACTCCATTCTCGTCTTTGGCTGAATTGAAAAAATAAACTGTACCTAAAGAAGGACAATTACGGCAACTATTTCGGTGTCCAAAATTAAAAAAAAAATTACGAAAGGGGCTACTGATTACAAAATAAAAAGAAAAGCAATGATACGCAACTTCACCCTTTTTACTGAGGCCCATGCTGTCTTCAGTCGACTGATATACCATCTCCTTGAATGGCTCTCCTTTTCTTTCTAAAACGAAGTCCCTTTTCGAAGATATTGACCTGCTTTTAAATCAGATTAGCTAAATATGAACACCGATGGGAACTTTTGTATTGCTCTGCAAGTCTTGGGCTCCTGCTGCCGATTATTTTCATACCTCTAAAGGGAATAACATTTTAAGCTGCGTTAGTGAATGTGTACTCTTTAAGTCAAAGTAAATTTACCTTTATATTTTACGGCCTTCTTCTAAATTAGTCCTCTAGCAGCAATTTCTCTCCTTAAGAGATGGTGAGGGCTGTATCATATAGGGTAGAAAACAGGAAGTCACATAACCTGGGTCCGAGGTGATAAAACTTGAGTATAATCTCGAACTCAAAATAAGCAAACTGATTGGCTGCTTCCGAGCATGTGCTCGTAAGCAGCCAATCAGTGTGCTTTATTTTGAGTTTGAGAATGTACTAAAGTTTTATAACCTCCGGGCCAGTTCCTCTTTGTAAAATTGGCGGAAAACACATGAAAGCATAGCCATATACATGTTCCTTTATCATATTTATGTTGTGTTGAGCTTGAAATCTTATAAGACTTTATGCATTTTACGTGGTCAAGTGGTAAGAGGCGCTCGGCTATGGTGCAGAAGGCCGCGGGTTCGAATCAGCGTTGGACAAACTAGCGACTGAAAAACTCTCTCCCTCTCTGTCAACCCAGCAGTAAATTGGTACCGTTGTCGAATCAGGGAGAAAGGATAGAGATTATTAACTCCGTCTTTCATGGGCCTCTTAAACGGCCACTTACCTACGGAGAACCGTTAACTAATTGATTTGGTATATAGGGTTGATCCTATTAAATCTGTGAATAGGGATGATTCTATTTCACCTGTGAAGAAGCAGATACCATCTTTTACCAACTCTCTGGTTATGCTATACAATGGCAAACGTGAGAGTCTCAAGGAAATCATAACCACATGCAAAATATAAACAAGGATAATCAGGTAGCACATAGCCAATCAGTGGTGCCAAGGCTAAAGTAAAAAAAGGTAAAGGTTTCCCATAGCCTAATAGCCGTTGGGGCAGTGGGGTCAGAGGCCCACTGTATCTTGGGCACAGCTGATGAAAGGCGGAGCCCATCTCTCTCATTTCGCTGCCTTATCCTTCCCTGATTCGAAAAAGGAGCCCATTTACTGCTGGGTTGACAGAGGATGGCGATGATAAGCCGCGAACTCACGACCTTCCGGCGACTTTCTGCTCCATAACCGAGTCACTCAAACCACTCGACTACGGCACCTCTCTAGGGGAGAGTCGGGTAACTTCGGACAGGCGGGTAAATTCGGACATACAATTGCAAACAGTGAAAATCCAGATGAGACGGCTCATTATGAGCCGTCTCATCAGGATTTTCTCCGTTTGGCCAGTTAATTTTTGTTTTAGTTCCAAACAACAGGCATATAAAGGAAACAATGTCACTGACTGTCCGAATTTACCCGCTGTCCGAAGTTACCCGACTCTCCCCTAAGGCAAAAGTAAGCAGCCTAAAACGCATACAATGGATGGACGGATGACTTGCGATTTTACGTCCTTTTAAACGGTATTTTAGTCATATCAGGACGAAGTGTGCAATGGAATCCCGTTTACGGTTGAAAAGATTCCCGCCTACAGCGGGGCTCGAACCCGGGGCCGCTAGATCAGCAGACCAGCGCCTAACCTACTGAGCTGCCGGGGCCCCTACAGCTTCGGACTAACCTACTGAGCTGCCGGGGCTCCTACAGCACATACAATATATATATAACAGACGTAACGAATAGTAATGTAGCAAGCTCTCTCTTCCTCAGCGGGGTGAGAACAACAGCAAGGACTCAGACAAGACATACTGAAGAAGTCAACAATGAAGGACAAACGGTCACAAAAAGATCAAACAAATTCGCCGCCTTCTAACGGTAAGTAGTAGAAAGAACTACTTGCGTGTGTTTTGGGAGGTTGCGAGGCGGGGCGGGGCGGGGTGTACAGGGGCGTAACTAGGGGCAATTTCATGATACGCACAACCATGTTTTATGCTCTACTTCTTGAAAGGAAAGTTAGTATTTCAGCCACTTTGGTAATTGGTATTGAAATCTTGTCTAATTTATAAAATTTCAGCATGCAAATATGCAGGTGCGTTTTGAAATTTTGTCAATTTTGACAAAATTTCAATACGCACTTGCGTATTTGCCGTATACGTAGCTACGCCCTTGGTGTACGGGGGGGGGGGGTGTTAAAAACGATGTTGCAGGTATTAAATAAAATCTTCACCCTAGGTTACAGTATTGCTCAAAATACATAAAAAAAGAACTCGGTTCGCTAAGAGGTTGTTTCCTAGCTTAAATCAGTGGTACATCAAAGAAAAACATCTACATTCAGAAACTCAATCGTGACTCAACAAAGATGCGGATTGATGGCATATACTGCAGAGCGCAAGAAAACACTGTATGCCCGACTTAAGACACTATTTCACTTATGAAAGGTTTAGGTCGGGGACGTCATCGGGTCTGTACCTTAATTCCTTATTACATTACATACGCGTTTGTATCGTCAGCTGAGCGTTTAAACAGCTAGGAAAGCTTCATGGATGTTCGCAGTCATAACGCTACTTTTTCAAAGAAATTATGCGACGCATAGCGAGTCCCTGATCAGTTTGCGAAGATAAAACAGCCGGTCTGACCCCGAGGTTATAAAACTTTTTTCGCGCTCAACTCAGCTGAGCATAGAATTTTCTCTGCTGATAAATATGAAAATGCCAACTACTGTTGGCATTTTCATATTCATAAGCAGAGAAAATTTCATACTCAGCCAAACTGAGCAAGAAAACTACCATACTTATCAGTAATTTGCTATTTATTAGCAGGTAAAATTTCATGCTCAACTCAGCTGAGCATGAAAAAAGTTTTATAACCTCAGGCCCTGGATTTTTGCTGTTGATCAGAAACTAAAGGATAAATAACCGGTCAATGACTTAAACACATAGTCGCGTTACTCGGAAATAAGTTTTGAATGCTTGATAACAAAGACAAAGTATGCATAACATGAAGATATAATTCTAATATGCTTGAACTTTTAGGATAATGCTATATTAGAAGTTTAGGAGAGCGAAATCAAAGCGAAAATTCTTAAACGCTTTCTGAAAGAAACTGAAAAGATTCAAGCGCTATTTACAATCTCTTTAAATGCACTCAATCAATTAAAATAGTTTATTGGAAAACATAAACGACTGTTAATAAGTAAAATGAAGTTTGACGACCTGTTAAGAAATGTCGGTGAATTTGGACCCTACCAGAGACGGGTGTATTCTTTTATGTGTGTGCCTGCTATAACAATAGGAAGTTTCATGATTCTAAATGTAGTCATTTTAGGAGTTCCTGATCATAGGTAAGCGATAAAATAAAATATTTTCATTCTCGGTGTATTTACTGAAAAGCCCAATAGTAAACCATTGGAACGTAATGTAGTTTACATTCCAATAATTACATTAAGACACGCGGCGTCAATGACGTCAAAATAAACAATGGCTCTCTACAACCTGATTGGACGTCAGCAACGTCATGACGTCATACTTGCCGTTCTGCTGTTAGCAGTAAAAAGTGCGTGTACATGTTTTACAGCTTCAAATTTAGCGCTTATATAAGATTTTTCATGAAAGATTTGATTTAAACAAATGTAAATATAAGCAATGAACTTAATTTTTCTGATGTTTATCGAAGTGTAAACTACATTAGGCCACTAGCAAAGTTTACATGAACCCTTCGGGGTTCATTCACTTTGCACGTGGCCCAATGTAGTTTACACTTCGATAAACCTCAGAAAAATGAAATTCATTCCTTAAATAAAACACAAAAAGTACAGTCAACTCTCGATATCCCGAATACTGATATCTGAAAGTACCGTCTTATATCGAAAAATATAGTTTGGAAAACTTTCCTATTTTTATTTACTTTTAAGCTCCTTTTATCTCAAACTACTGATATTTCAAAGTAAATTTTCTGGTACCAGAAAATTTACTTTGAGATATCTGTAGTTTGGCATGGACTTCGACTTTGAAATATCGAGAGTTGACTGTAGTATTTTTGACTGAGTTCAGCTGATAAAAAAAAAACAAAAAAAAAACGTTCTTCTAGGTTACTTTTATTTCCAGCGAAACAGTTCCATGTTTTTCGTTGAGAAAGCCAAACTTCGCTAATAGTATAGGGGTTCGTTTAGTCACAAGAGTCACACTTTAGAATAAGTCGTGTTTGCTTAGTTGAGTTTTGTGGTCTTCTGGCGTATACGGATTTTGAAATTAATCCTCAAGTTCTATTGTGTTGCCTTAACCGAACATATCCAACATGAATATCTGCATGCAAAAAGTCCAACTGCTTTATGCATCTAGATTGAATATCTTTGCAAATGTATATGTAAAACAAACAACTAAACGTTTATTTTCTGTTAATATTTGCTTTGTTTTATTCGATATTATTTAAATATCTACAAATGCGCTCCGCTTTGTTGTGGACAAGACACACAGGGGACCTTCAACACCGACTGTCCAGCGGTCACAAGGCTACTGGAATCCTTCACCTTTACCTGTTTTTACATTTATTACAGATGTAAAATCCCAGGTTTAGAAAATGACACATATGAGATACAGTCGGACAAACACCAACTGCTCATCGACCAGACAATACCTCTCTCTGACACCGGCAAATACGACAGTTGTAAACTCTACTCCGGGAACGACGTTGTATACGACAACAACAGTAGACCAGTTAATGCCACTTCCGTTGGTTGTAGTGAATGGGTATACGACACCACCGTTTTTAAAAACACTTTTACGAAAAAGGTAAATTCCTGTAATACATAGAGGGCATGTTCGGCATAATTACTTTGGTAGCCCCGAGCTGTACCCGGGTACTCCTCGGGCAACCCGAAGATATGTATCTTCGGGTAGCCCAGGGAATACCTGGGTATAGCTCGGGTTTACCGGGGGGTGGTCGGGTGGTGCATTGGTGCTGTGTGTAACTTCCAGTGCCGGGGCGTTCTACTGATTTGGAACATTGTAGGGCAAGGGCCTATTGTGCTTGCAGTAGGTGAGGGTGGGGGTTGTTTGGACATTTTTTCTCTCGTCTGTCATTTCTCCTCTTTCTCCCTGTCTTTGGGAGACGACCCCATATAGACAGAAATACTGTCTCAAAGGGCCGTTAAACCCAAACCAATCAATCAATCAATCGGATTTACCGGAGTAATTATGCCGAATGTGTTAAGCGAATACTATGCTGGTGTCTGCTGACATCATGTTATCAGGCGAGGTCAGAAAATGCGTAGGGATGGCAAGTTTGGCGAACCATTCCGGGTTGATCTTAAAACATTGTATAAAAAGAAACTAGCATGGGTTTCTATTTATCCGGCATCAATTTATCTAGTTCGTTTAGAAATAATCAGGAGTGTAAATTAAGCGTATTCATCCTCTCCCCTATTCTCCACCACGCTACCGACCAACTGGAGCTTTTGTCTTCAATGCGGGCTGAGTAGTGTAATCTGTTACCTGTTACCTGGAGAGAGTATTAATGTGAATGCAGTTATTTCCCTTAGACCCGGGGAGCGATAGGCATTAATCGATATTTGGAATGTCATATCGATGTCCATATCCCAGGACAGGTGTTGAACTTCTCTGAAGCCGTTTTTGTCATCACTGTGTTAACGATACGAATGCGCTGGATGGAAACATTTTTAATTTTTAACAATGTGGATTTTCATTTTCTTTTTCTCAGATCAAATCAATTTACTTTTTCAGTTGCTCCTTCTCGTTTTAATAAGTCTCGTTTTTCCCCTCTCTCTCTGATATTTAGGTCAAATTTCGTAAGAATTTGCGAGAAAATAAATCTGATTATTGGTCAGTTTTGACAGCGGTTTGTTTTAGTTTCTGACAACAAAAACATAAAATTACTTATAATAATGAAATTATGATATTTCTATCCCTTTGACGGCCTCATCTTTATGGAAAGATTAAGCCTGATACAGATACCCATCCACCCACATAGTTTTTCTCATTTTTTTTTCTTTTACCCCGCCCATCGGGGCTCGCGCAATAGACTGGCTGCCTGGTGCTTCTGCGACAGAGCTGCTAGTCCTGGGTGTCATTTATCGCAGGCCGAGCAATACTTCCAGTCCCACAAATTCAGAGGCAACATCTCGACGACTAAATTTTTTTACTGGGACGTTAAAACACTACTCAATAGGAACGATAACGTTTTCTCTTGATTTTCTGTTTTGACAAAACTGTTTAAAAGTTTTATGTAAACTGTGTCTTTCGGCATGTTACTAAGCTGCGCTATTTAAAACAATAAAGATAGAAATTTAAGATTAGTCTGATTTTCTCTGTTTTTCTACGAACAAAAATAAAAAACTAATGAGCCATACCACGACAAAAACAAATCGGCATGTGCGCCCTGCGAACACTCAGAATAGCGTGTGCGTTCGCCCATCTGATCTGGGCCTTCGCTGTCCGTATAGAGGTAGCTTAGACTATTGCCTGTCCTGTAAGCGCACAGCGAAGATTCTAATTAGTCTGGGCGGCTGCCAAGGCTGATCTGAGTCTTGGCAGGGCGCTATGGCACTGCGTTGATTTTGTTGCGACGCGACTGAAATTACTGTTTCATACAAAAATAATCACAAGAATGACGTTCGGATTAAGTATCCATTTCTGACCTTCATTGCCGTTAGCAGGTGTTAATTTTGAGATTGCATTGTTTTGACAAGACGTGTGACCAACTGTATTTTCACACCTTCTAACCGACAGCGACTACCCAGTTGATGTCTTTAGCAAACAATTAAATGAGCCGCGACAAAGGTACACGTACGCCCAGCGAAGTCTTCGATCAGCCTGGGCATCCGCCTGATCCGATCAGAGGCTTCGCTATCGGCATGGAGGTAGCTTAGAGTCTTAGCTACCCTTTAAACGCATAGTTCAGACTCTGCTCAGACCGGGTGGCTGTCCAGGCTGATCTGCGTCTTCGCTGGGCGCACATTCCAATTTGTTCGTCTTATCGTATTGCGGTTCATATGAGGAAACTTTTGAACATTGAGCAGAAAAGAAAGTGACCTGTCCATGGGCGGAACGCTGACGAGTGCCTTGCAGCTTTCAACTGTTCTTTCCGTATTTCTTACTGCATTTAATTCTATCTCAATTTAATTTCCACATGATAATTTTAAATGGTTTTCGCACAGTCACAGCCTGATTTGATAACACATGTTCAAAATATTTTGAACAGAAATTCGGATCAGTTTGGTTTGATCAGAAACACGGGTAAGGTTATGTACAAACTCAAATTCAACTAAAATTGACAAATTATTAACTGATCATAAACTCAGACCAGTGTTTTGCAAGTGCATAAGTTGGTCTGAGTCAGTTATCAAACATAATTAATTCCATAAATTGACTATTGCAGCTTTATATTTTTTGCATTTATTTTTGTTCAAGTCATGATGACTTTAACAAACTTTAACGGTTTGACAATTACGAAAACAGTTTAGAGGTAATATCGGATTTTATGATCGATAATCGATTAATCCTCGTGTAATTATAAGTATGTTAATTGTACTGTATATTGTCAACAAATTCCGATCAGCTTGCGCAAACTGATCAGACATTGTTCAGTCTTATCAGTTTGCACATATCAGAGGCTGATAAGTGTCCGCAGGTGCACAGGTTTATTATCGTAAGTACTCATATTATAGCAAAAATACAAAAAAAAATCACAAAAATATCTTTCAATATAATTTCTTGCTAGCTTCACTAAAACAGTCATAAAATTAAAGTGACAAGCTTGCATTATGTTAATTTATAGCCTTGCAAGAAAAATGTTTCATAGCGTTTTTTTTCTCATAGCGATTAATCCTTACACTACCACGGTTACGAGAAAATCTTCACTATGATTTAGTTTCTTACATTATTTTTTTTTTCGACAGTAATATCTTAAGAGAGCAATACAGTGTATATATCTTCGTGTCTCCTGATTATAAATGAGCAAATCTGCCAGTCAAAAATATAATTCTATGGATTCTAAGATTCTACCGTGGGATACACAAAACATATTTCGGTTTCTTTGATAAAAACGCCCCATCACACTCAAATAAATTTCTATCAAAAATATTAGAACAAACATTAGCAATTATGATAATAATTAATAGACTGATCGAACATTACCAAAAAATATGTAACTGGTTTGCAAAGTTTTTTTTTGGCTTATAAAGGGATTTTTAAAACTACAAGTAGTCGATTAACTGTCTGTTCATTTTTGATGTTTACGTGTAGGAGTTACGTGACTTCTTTCTCTTTTTTCCTTTCTTGTGTTCATTCGTTTATTCTTTCTTTCCTTCTTTCTTTCTTAATAAGACAATATGAATATTCTTCCTTTCTTAGTTAGATCATAAAAGCACATATATAAATACATAAACAAAACACGAATACCAAGAAATGAAGTGGTAAGCCTTTAAGCAATATAGGAGGATTTGGACTTAAACTATTTGAAACTATTATGAGCGAGGTTGTTTCGAAACGCGATTTTCTGTATGTTTAGAGATCGATGGAAGAAACTTATAGTATACTTATTTTATAATGAATTACATCCATGTAAACCTTATAAAAATCTCTAGGTGGTGATAACTTATAAAAGTTTTATAGAAAATCCGATCATTTTCAAATTTTAGGCTGAACATAGCTTCTTAGGCAGTTTCGACATTATTCTTATATATTTACATTATCATTGCAAAACTCTCTGTAAACCCAATAAGTGATGCGGGAGTCAATATCGTTTACAAGTCAATAATTACATTGTGTCACGCGCTTTAGAGTGACAGCTCATCTCACTAAGTAGCACGTGAAATCTACAACATGCTGTGTACTTGAATGGCTAGTAAACATTGACTGACAGCTCGCTACGCCTACTTCCACGTGAAATATGTAGCAGGAGGTGGAATTTACTGGTAGGCAGTGTCAATGCGGCTGTTCCAAACTATTGTAAAATGCAGCCGGTATTGTTTTCAAAACGATTTTTATATATGTATTTCTTACTTTTTTTAAATCTTTTTATTGATCAAAAACATTGTTTAATAATATAAATATAAGGAATAAACGTTATTTTTTAAACGTTTACTGAAGTATAAACTACATCGGGTCACGAGCAAAGTTTACGTAAACCCCTTCGGGGTTCACTTACTTTGCTCGTGACCCGATGTAGTTTATACTTCAATAAACGTTTAAAAAATAACATTCATTCCTTAAATAATTTCATGTGACGAAGCTTCAAACTTCAAAAGCCGATGGAAGTATCAAAACATGAAGTTAATTTGTATATCTTTATACCATATTAACGGACAAAGACTGAAGTTTATGATCATAACTTATAAAAAATTGTCGTAATATCATAAATGTATTTAATTTCACATTTTATATTATATTTCTATGTAATTGAATATAACACTCGACATTATTTGAACAGGTAAGCTCTCGGATAAACCCGTAAGTCGCTATCGGTAGTTTCCGCCATATTGAAGCATTAAGCTCCCTATGCCCAAGAAATCGCATAGAAGCTTATTGAGTTTATTTATGAAAAAGTATCAGAAAGGTTATTGTTTCTAAATGACGAATAATTCAATTAACATCGCAGAGGGTAACATATTTTAACGGCCACTCTGGTTCTCTTTATGGCGAGGAAAATTACAATGTCATGAATTATTTTATCACTGATTTTACAAATGAGCCGCGACACGACAAAACAAACAATGTGGTTGTGCGTCCAGCGCAGACTCAGATCAGCCTGGGCATCCGCCCAGTCTGATCAGAGTCTTCGCTGTCCGCATGGAGGTAGCTTAGGCCCTTAGCTACCCTTTAAGCGCTTAGCGCAGAGTCTGATCGGATTGGACTGATGCCCAGGCTGATCTGAGTGTGCACTGGGCGCACAACCACATTGTTGGTTTTGTCGTGTCGCGGCTCAAATTAGAACAGTTTCTGTTCCATGATTGGAAAAATGACACTCAATCTGAGGCAAAGAAGACTGGGAGTAGTGTCCTTAAATGAGCCGCGACACAAGAAAACCAACAATGTGGTTGTGCATCCAGCGCAGACTCAGGTCAGCCTGGACATCCGCCCAGTCTGATCAGACTCTTCGCTAAGCGCTTAAAGGGAAGCTAAGGGTCTAAGCTGCCTTCATGCGGACAGCGAAGACTCTGATCAGTCTGGGCGGATGCCCAGGCTGATCTGAGTCTGCGCTGGGCGCACAACCACTTTGTTAGTTTTGTCGTGTCGCGGCTCAAATCAAGTCGCAAGAATTAGGGCGCGTTTACACGAGCAAAAGTTTCTATGTCACAGAAACTTTAACAAAGAAAGTATGACAAACATTTTGCGTTTACACGGAGCAAATTATTTGTTAAAGAAAATGTGTCATAGAATCTTTGTCACATAAACTTTGGCAATGAAATATTTGCTGCAGTGTTCACACGACCAAATATTATTCGTCAAAGTTACCTGCAGCGATGAAACAAAATCTTTGTCACATTTTCCACGCTTGTAGCAATGTTCTTTGTTACATAATCTTTAGCAAAGTTCTCCGTTTACACGGACAAATTTAATCTATCAAAGTAACTTTAACATATATATTTGTCAAAGAAACATTGTCATATTTTGGCATTTACACGAGCAATTTTTTCTGTGACAAACCTACTTTGTCACAGAAACTTTGGTCGTGTAAACGCGCCCTTAAGGAGTGAAATTAAAGCAAAACGCTATGGGTTGGTAATGTTTAGTCGAACCTGTCAATTTGTTATCGGTATACAACCAAAGGAAAATGCTCAAAGTTTCCCTGTTTGCAAACTACCTGCTCATTGTTTCTTCAGATAAACCTTGTATGTGATGATTCAATGCTGGTTTCCCACGCACAGACGGCTTTTTATTTTGGAGTTCTAGTTGGAAGTATTGCCTTTGGACAACTCTCTGACATGTATGTATTGGTAATTCTCGTTGTGATCATAAGGAGTAAATACACAGTTCCGAGCCGCGCCCAGAATGTCACTCAAAGGCACCTGATAGTGTATAACTGGCCAATGCAGCGACACCTTAGCAAGTGACATACTCTCACAAACAAAATCGCACGTGTTCAAATGTCTCACATAAAGTCCGTGATTTTACCTTACAGTTAATGGAAGGACTATACCTATTTATAGTAGGCGTGGTTTTCGGAACTCTCTATGTATGACATTTATTCCCATTTCTTTGGCGAAAATTCATTTAAGAATCTTATTATACTCATGACACATAGAAAATGATAATGCTTTCAATGCAGACTATCAAAATTTTAAAAATAATAAATAATAAAAAAATCCTAAGCAATCAGAGCGCAGTTGTTGAAAGCATTGTTAGTCAAAGATACATTAACCCAGCGGGCACATAACGTCGAAATGACGTCGTACTGACGTTGATTCGACGTCATTACGTCGCATCAACGTCAGTACGACGTCCTTACGACGTCATGTGCCTGCTGGGTAAGGCTTCTAGTATACACAAAATAAAAGTAGTATTTTCGACTGAGTCCCTTCTATCTATTATGTTGAGTCCTTTATTTAGTTCAGGTCATGATGATAGATGAGTAAAATGATGGACGATTAGAAGTTTAACGCCCCTTTCAACAGTATTTCAATCATTGAAAGATGGTAATAAAATGCTGTGTGCAATGAATACGGTAAAATAATTCCACCTGCAGCAGAATTCGAACCTAGACCGCTAGCTTAGCTACCAGACTCAACCCATTGAACTGCCGAGATTCCTTCAAGCCATAGTTTTTATCTAAAATTTGGGAAAGGGAATAATTGCTTCGTTAGAAAGCTTTCGACCGATGTCAGCCTTTAGTCGTTGGTCGGGCATAGTTCATTTTTTTTATTGTTCTCTGGCTTCACGTTTCACGTCCGAAAATTATTAAAGTCATGAAAGCTTAGAAAATGATATTTGTATTTATAGTTTCGTTTCAGATTTTTCGTGCAGTTTCAGATACATTCATCAATATATACTCCTCGCCTAAAGTTTAGCATAATGTTGAAGTAAAAGAATAAGTTGATGATTAAAGATAATAACAACTGAATTCTAACTTTCTATGGAAGTTATTGTATTCTATCATGAATATCAATGATTAAGCATCGTGGCATTAGCAAGTTTGATTTGAATATCAGGAACAACTACCCAAAACGAGCACAGCTGTATGTGTCCAAAAATGTACATTTTGGGTAGAAATATCGTTGTAATACGTCGTGAGTGACTGTTCTGTTACACCAATTTAGTGTTGTGTAACAATAAATGTAGACTGGCTCCCGTCGTTTAATTATTTCTTTTTACACAAATGCTCATATTTTATAATTTGAGATCCTTTACCATTGGTTTGAAATTAAACCACGTATGTGCTGAGCCTAAAGTTCAAGAAAAAAGAATTATTTTCTCTCTAAAATGTGCCTTTTGGAGGACATTTGTGTCTGTGCTTGTGGTGTGCAGTGCTTACTCACACCAATTTAAATTTGCTGGTTTCAGAACGCACGGATCTTCATACTGAAAGTTAGAACTTAGTAATTATGATTTCTTATAATCCTGGTACTTTTACTTTAAAAATATGCTAAACTTTTGGCGAGGATATTCTGGTTTGCAGAATTGGACGAAAGAAGACTCTATACATCTGTTTGATGTTGTTACTGGTATCATCTGTATCCTTGACATTCACAGTGGAATACTACAGCTTTGTCGTGATATTATTTATAATCGGCACAACTTGCCTTGGAACATGGATGACAGCGTTTGTCATAGGTATGAAACGTTTCCACTTCAATGAATATTTTTACGTTTGTACTTGTATTTACCGGTCAATTTCACGGATCGACTCATAACCTTTTTTTGCTTGTTTTTTTCATTACAAGACCCATTTTTGCATTGTCATATAAGCTATGTAGTATCGGAGCAAAGAATAATCTAACTCTATATGTAATAGACAATCAGACACTTGAAAAACAAAGTTGTCTTTATGAATTGCAAACTAAACATTGCATTTTCAGGAATGGAGTATGTTGGTCCGTCAAAACGTGTTTGGGCAGGATGTATTATACATGTATTTGGTACATGTGGCTCTATGTATCTGGTGCTAATGGCTTATTTGTGGCGTGACTGGCAGAAGGTGGAGTTGTCAGTGGGCGGGCCATGTATAATATATGTATTCCTTATATGGTAATAGAATTATTTATTATGCACGTTTTTGGAACATCTAGTGCTGATGGCGTATTTCTGGCGAGACTGGTAAAAACTGGAGTTGTCAATAAGCTGGCCCCGACACCTTCAGTGAACCTTGAGAGAAAGTTTGTGATGTCTGAGCTTATTCAATTTTAACATTTATCGGATGTATCTGAAAAAGCGTGTCCTTTTTTAAATGGAACTGCTTCGTTCTTGCATAGTGTGTCTAGTTTTATCAAACCAAATTTAAAGAGTAACTACACTTCAGGAACTGACTGAATCAGATCCCAAACCCTATCCCCAACATCAAAGGGAAAGATTGACAAAGACATCCCAACAAACAATTAATTACAAGTGATAAGCCGAGTCAGCAGCTCTTTCCCAAATAGGTGGCACCAACAGAAGGGTTACAACAGACTAAGCAAATTATACGAAAAATATTTAAAAAGCCTTAAGTCCAGTTATTATGACGAATTATGTTTTATGTACCGTATATAAGAATGTACGTAAACAATTGTATGTTTATTAAAAAAGCTATTGATATGATGCTTTTGGTAGTGGAGAATTTCATTCTTCGACCTTATTGGAACATTTTATATATATTTCCACAGTATAGTACCAGAGTCGCCAAGATGGTTGCTAAGCAACGGGAGAAGAGATGAAGCAATCACAATCATAAAAGCGCTAGCAGAGAAGAATGGAAAAAGTCTAACGGATGTTGAGTTGAAGACACTGGATTCAGAGACTGAAAATGCAAGGGGAAGAATATGGCACCTATTTTCAACCAAAACAATGGCGTTTAGGACATTTGTTATTTGTGCCAACTGGTTAGTTTTAGTAACCGTAAACTGTCAAAATTACGTGAGTGCTTAGGTCAAGAATTAATATATAAGGAAACATTAATGAAGATTCTTTGGAAGCAAATAAAGAAAAATGCCGAAGCTTTGAATTATGTGAATATCGCTCATTTAGTTAACTTTTCGCCGAAAACTATTCTCTACAGTCTGCGCACATGTCTAGAACATGATTTCACACCACACGGCTAAATTGCTTTTAACCCGGAAACGAAGTATTTGACTAGCAACATATCAATGGTGAAATGTAAGCTTGCTATTGATGTTTGAAACTGCTTGGATGTCAAGGTTACTAAAAGGCATCACATTTTGTTAAGTCTTTTCTGTTGATTGCACGCCTTTTAGATTATAATTTTTGTTACAGGTTTATTGCGAGTATGGGATACTATGGAGTAATTCTGAATGTTGGTAATTTAGGTGGCGACTTTTATCTGAACTTGTGTTTGATAATGGCTGCTGAATATCCTGCAAAACTATTTTCAATAACATTAATGGACAGAATTGGTAGGAAGAGGCTGTATATATCCTACATGGTGATCGGCGGGATAGCCTGTGTATTCACTATCTACCCTGTTTTAAAGAAAACAGAGAGTGAGTATATTTGACTCTCATTATTTCAAACAATATCTCAAGGTATCCGTTTATATCAAAGACTATAGTTTGGACACATTTCCTATTTTTCTTTACATTTCAACTCCTTTATCTTAAACTACTAGTATCTCAAAGTAAATTTTCCGAGACTAGTAAATTTACTTTGAGATATCAGTAGTATGAGATGAACTTCGACTTTGAGATATTGACCGTTGACTGTAATTGATTAAAAACCAAGAAAGTAGTGTGAAATGGCAATGGCCAAGAACTGATACAATCAAGTTACGCATCCTATACAAGACACCTAACGGGAACTATTAACCTATCGTTACAACACTAGTTTAAGACAACAGTAGCTCTTTTCCAGGTGGTCACAAAGCTGGCCTTACCAAACATAATGCACATGCACATCTATTTTACCTAAAGGCTATTTTCATGTACATATAACATCAGAACAAATAAGAACAGACAAAACAACCGCTTTTTTGAAGCCTGCAGATAAGCGGACACAACAAACAATCACACAGTTAACCTCCTCTGAACGGTAAATGATAAATTACTTCTGGTGAGGAAGTACGGAGGTCCATCTCTCGTCCTCGTCCTAGCTTCCAGTGTGGTTCTATTTCGCATAAAAACTTAATGAATTCATAAATAAAAAAAAAAGAAATACAATAAGCAACGTTTACGATAATCACTATTGTATACAATAAGCAACTATGGTAAAATAGCACATATTTACGATAATCACTATTGTGTATAATAAGCAGTTATGGTAGAATAGCGCATGTTTACAATAATCACTATTGTATACAATAAGCAACTATGGTATAATAACGCACGTTTACGATAATCACTATTGTATATAATAGGCAACTATGGTAGAATTTTGCACGTTTACGATAATCACTATTGAACCAAATTTGCTTCTTCTGTATCTGTTGTGATACCATTGGCAGCAACTCAAATGTCATCATAAAGCTCTACTCACTTACCGTAAACACAGATTTATTAAAATTTTGCATTATATCATTGTTTCTGTTCTTGTTTTACCAATTAACATTTGAAATGACACACCTCAGTTGACTTATAAGCAGCATCGGTACTATAGCGCACGTTGTCGAACAAATTCTTTTTTCTTTCTTTTTTTTCTTCTTCTCCTTTTTCATTTTTAATAGTTCACTTCATTGGGAAGGGTGGCAAATTTAAAATGACTGAGTTGCTTTCCCTGGACAGGCATCAATCCACCTTAACATCTCTACTCCATATTTGATTATTTTTGCAGCATTACATTGGCTAGTGGTGACACTGGCGGTTTTAGGAAAGATGGGTATGACTGGTGGATTTGAAACCTTGTATGTCCTTTCATCAGAACTTTATCCTACAGTGGTCCGAAATGTTGGGATGGGAACGAGCTCAGCCTTTGCTCGAGCTGGGAGTATGCTAGCCCCTTACATTGCTCAGTCCGTAAGATTTTTGTTGTTGTGTTTTAATCTGTTGTCACAATAAAATCATTACATTTCAATCAGTCTAGTGAAGACATTTTCATGCATCCGAAAGAACTGACAGATAATAGCGAGGGATGTTTGGTATATAAAACATTGAGTTCTCACCGTTTTTTGTTTTTTTTCGATAAAACAAGACGAGAGTTAACAGGTACAGCAAGTCTGCCTAGCATCATTCATAGAAATCAAAGCCAAGTATTGCGTTGATGGACTCTTTGACCATGACTTTGTGCGTTAAAGCATTGGTGTAAAACAATAAAGGTAGCCATACAGATTTTTAACGTATTTATTTCACTATATACAGCATAACATAGTTTTAATTGGAAAGACAGCATCCCCTATTTCCTCCGGTTAGGGTCAAGTCGGGTAATTTCGGACAGCGGGTAAATTCGGACATACCATTGTAAACAGTAAAATCCAGATGAAATGGCTGATAATAAGCCATCTCATCAGAATTATCACTAGCCCAGTTATTTTTGTTTTAATTCCAAAGAACTGACATAAAAAGGAAACATGTCACTCTCCGAGTTTACCTGCTGTCCGAATTTACCTGACTTGACCCTATATTGCAACAGAGAATATGCAATTGTAAGCATATTGTAGTAACATCTCAACATCCTTGGAATTGATCGATTTATGTGTTATTGGTGTACTGTTTATACTGAATTTTAGACTCAGTGGTTTAAAGCACTAGGGAAAATTTTGTCTTCTATTGCCGACTGTGTCTATTCAAAGACAATATTTGCTTGTTTTTTATGATTTTCTTTTCAGGCAACCCTTATTAAGGGTGATATTGCTGATGCAATACCTTTGACAGTATTCGGTATTGCTAATTTTATTGGTGCTGCACTATGTTTAACTCTACCAGAAACACTGAACAGGAAACTTCCAGATACGATAGAGGAGGCAGACAATTTTGACAGGTAGGAGATTCTAAGTTGCTGTAAATTTTCTAAAAAATTGATCACCAAAAATTATAACTGTAACTGCTCTTACATTGAACATCTTGGTTTTTCAGTGCAGTAACGATTCCAAAAGATGTAGGCGACATCACAACAGTGAATGCCTTCAGTAGCAGTCAAATCTGGGTCTTCACTATTTGCTCAGACCTATATGTCCCAGTACTTAGATTTTTTCCAGTACCGATGGTTTGGCCATTTAATATTTAGAATGCCAGTATATGGAGTGATTGATTTGAATTGTCATGCAAATGGCGTAGACTCTGATCAGACGTCGAATGTTTTGGCGTCTGATATGGATCTTCACGTTTGCAAGGGTCCCTTGTATCAGACGCTACGCAGCAATAGTTTACTATATAACGTAGTGTTAATCTATTCTTGTATTGTCTTTTTTGTTTAATTAAACCAAAGCCATATAATGATGTAGCTTATTTCTTTAATATCAGCAATTAACTATTATATGAACAGAAGAAATGGATGGACTAAATTTAAAGAGCTGCACAACAGTGCACGCATGTATACTAGCCAAAACTTCTAACCGGCCACTTACATTCTATCAATTTTCTTCAAAGCCCCAAACAATCCTGCAGTTTTATTTACTTCCCCGAATAGGCAGATGTGTCAGTCAATTCAGCCTATAAAAGGTTTGACAAAATTCTTAACTTCACATCCTGGATGCGCAAGTACCCCCACTTTTAAAATTAACAAAATCAAGCATTTCGTCACAATTTGTGAAAAGTCACTTTTTGAAATATCCAATTTACTCGAGCAAAACCACTTCATTACTAAAGCAAATGACTAATGAAACAGATTTATGCAGAAATGAACACTCTTCCTGCATGACGGTGGTAGCTTTGGATCAAAATGTTAAAACTTACCCCACCACTCAATGCAAATTCTTGTTAATTTTGAAAATGGGGGTACCGGTATTCATCTGTCCTTCCTTGATACTATCTTCTGAATATTGCTAAACTTTTTGGTGGCATGGTGTACCGACACATTCGCCTATCTATGGCCGTAAACTAAACTGTGAGATTGTTAATAGCATTGAGATAAAATGTTAAAAACTAAGTGGCCGGTTAGAACTTTTGACCAGTATATATATATATATAATAGTCAAAATATACCTCCAGGTGTACAAGCGGTCGTAAATGAAACTACATTATCCCAAAGAATATTCTTGAATATTTTTCCTTTGATATTCATCTGGAAACATTGTTATTGATAGATCTTTTAAATTTTTATACAGTATGAATGCAATGGTCTATTGTCTTTTCCAGGTTATCTGCAAAAGAGGTCGCTATTGAACGACAAAATGGAATGGAAACTGGTCATACAAAGTTTTGATGCCTGAGCCGACAAACATGCGAAAAGCTACACCCTGCGCTTCAAGCTTTGAATAAAATGATGGTCGAATTAGAGGATAAAGGAACAACCTGTTATGGTTTCACTCTCCTGCAAAAAACAAAATTTGGCACGCTTTACACACTTTTCTTCAGGTTCAAACCACCAGAATGGCCGGCGGAGCGGGTTATTCTTCCGGGGTTTTTTTTCAAATATCCCATATACACGCCTACCAATCGCTCGCATGCGAAACCGAGGTTCAGAATGCAAATCCATGCGAGGAGGTTCCGGTTTTGCAGAAGGGGAATCAAAAAGGTAAACAAATTTGACATCGGCTCAAGGTTTGGGTTATTTATTTTCTCTGAAAACTATTTATGCAAATATAAGAATGCTATTTTGTCGCATATAACTTGCTTCTTCCTCACATTAAAGGGGTAGGCACAGACTCTTGCATTTTTCCAGATTTTCATTTAGTACGGCGAAGCATGTATTTTAGGCCAATCTCGGCGGTATTTACATGTATGAAAAAGTTACATTGTCTTGCTTGATTTTGAGTTTCTGATCTTGTTAGACGCAAAGAAGTAATCAGAACTACTGTATGCATGAATCCAATCGCTGGAAGACCGTTTAGCTTATAGGAAATATACCAAAATCTTGGAATCGTCAGCCCGGTTCTGCATGAGATAATAGAAAATATAAAGAATTTTTATCAAACATCAAAACAGCTTCTGTACAATAACTGGACCAAAACCGACATGAACTTTGTGGTATATCATTATTTTATACATTGCAGAGGATTTTCTGGCTGTTTTGTTCCCCGTTTGCCCTTTTTGAGCCCCTTTTGCAAACGCTGTTGCATGTGAGTTATTTAATGGCTCAAAATTGTTTTATTTTCCATTTTATTTACCTATGAATATAAATTAATCTGAATTTTGGCCTTTCGCGCACAGTGTCTTTAAAATGTTACTGACTGCCTGCCAAAAATTTCTCGGCTCGGCATTAGATATACCAGTTCCGCATGACAGACTTCCTGATTTGCTGCTTCAGATTCCAAACTTTCGTCTAGGAACATTTATAATTGTCATATAATCATTCTGGACTGTCTTAATTTTTCAGCCGGGGAATTCCGCAGACGAAAAAAAAAAGAGAACAGCAGGCCGTGAAGTCTGCCAGAAGCATTTCAGTAAAAGAACTAACCTGCTAGGGCACAAGCACTTGCGGCAATATGATGTCAATTCAAACACTTACTGGTCCTGTTTCCTGTGCTTCCAAATTAACTTTGAAGAGGCACGACTCTTATTATTACAGAAACATGTAGATTTCGTTTGTACAAATTGTCCAAAATCATTTGGGTCCAAGATGCAACTAAATGGATACATGCGCAGTGCGCACCAATCTTTAAAGCTAAAATGTGAGACCTGTGACAGAAAATATATATGCATAGCTTGAAGGCTCACAAACAAATTTGTAAACAGGCTCCTGCTCAGCAAGCTGAGTGTGATCAATGTGGAAAGGCATTTAAGACCCGGCGATACAAAAATCCCATCAGACGTCCATGCACACAAGTGTTCGAACATGTGTCTTTGAAACATATGGCGATACATTTTCATGTAAATTATCATTAACACGAGACATGATACGGAAGCATTCTGACTAAGAGACCGTTGTTTCATAATTTGTATATTTTACTGACGTTCTCAATATTCCTCTGTGATTTGAGGTATTTGTTTCCATACACGTGTCGCATAATATGACATACTATGCTGGCGTATAGGATAGATGTTCTGTGTATGACATCAATGACTGTCGTGATAGTCGAAGACCTAATTTCATTTTTAATTGTACTTCATATTTTTTCTTTCTAGTCAGATAGTTTGCTATCATTCAGTCCTGCTAGTCAGGGCCTAGTTGTTCAAAATTAACGATATCGTAAAGTTACGAGATGGTATTCTCAAACTAATTGTGCAGAAAAACACTGCCATTTTTGCAGCCAAAGTTGAGTTAGTTTTGAACAACTAGGACCTAATATTAGAATGACGCAAGCCCTTGTGTCTTAGCAGAGTACTTCTTTTATTAAACTGCTTCTGCCAGTCTGCTGTTTCCTTCTTTTCTTCTGTGGAATTCCCCAGCTGAAAAATTAAGACAGTCCAGAATGATTATATGACAATCATAATTGTTTCTAGACGAAAGTTTGGAATCAGAAGCAGCAAACCAGAAAGACTGTCTTACCGAACCGGTATCTCTAATACCGAGACGAGAAATATTTGGCAGGCAATCGGTGAATTTTACGGACACTTTGCACCAACGGCCAAAATTCAGATTACTTTATATCCATAGGTTTCGCGACATCAAATAACACTCATACAAGAGCTTTTGCAAAAGGACTCAAAAAGAAAACAAACGGGGAATAAATCAGCCAGAAAATCATCTTCAATGTTTACAATAATGATATATCGCAGAGTTTATGTTAGTTTTGATCTAATTATTGTACAGAAGCTGTTTTGATGTTTGATAGAAATTCTTCATATTTTCTAATATTTCATGCGGAACAGGGCTGACGATGCCAAGCTTTTGGTATATTTTCTATAAGCTAAACTGTCCATTATGGAAAGCTTACTTCCAACGTTTGGGTTGACGCATACAGTAGTTCTGTTTACTTCTAACAAGGTTAGACACTCAAAATCGAGCATGAGAATGTGACATTTTCCTACATGTATATACCGCCGAGATTGACCTTGAGCACATGGTTTGCCGTGCTAAATGAATAGCTGGAAAACTGTAAGTGCATGTGTCTAATCTTTTAATTTGCGGGAGAAGCAATGAATATGTGACAAAATAGCATTCTTATATTTTGTATAAACAGTTTCCGTAGAAAATGAATAACCCAAGCCTAGAGCCGATGTCAAATTTATAAACCTTTTTCGACTCCCCTTCTGCAAAACCGGGAACTCCTTGCATGGATTTGCGTTCTGAGCCGCGGTTTCGCATGCGAGCGATTGGTAGGCATGATATCCATATGCCACCTATCACAATACCAACTGATACTATGCAATGGCAATGTTGTCATAAGCCTGTTTATGCGGTATGCGAAGCTTATATCTAGGTACAAAACTGGATAAATTTGTAAACAAAATATTTTCCAATAAATAAACTTGGCCGGAGGAGTGTTTCTTTATTTAGTGTATAACTGCTGAATGGCGCAAAGGCACATTTGGACATATTATGTTAATTAGTTCTCACCTGTGTAATTGTATAATAATCGTTATTGTTAGACACTGTCTTGTAAGTATATTAATTATGCTCTTGTATTTTGTCTTTAATTTTTTACATTTCTGCTCGTTATATATATATTCAGAGGCATAAGTATGTATACACTATTTGAATGTCCATACTTTATTTATTTTTCACTGCTCTCGATTGAAATTCCGACTGATCTAGTTTTTCTCATTTACTCAATTAACAGCAATGTGGCATAGTAAAATAACTCCTTGAAACGTTTGATAAGTGGCAAAATACGTACTTGTCGATTTTGCAAGTTTTCCACGTTCAACAGACTGATCAAAACGGTATTTGGGAAAGAGCTGCTGACTCGGCTTATCACTTGTAATTTATTGTTTGTTGGGATGTCTTTGTCAACCTTTCCCTTTGATGTTGGGGATAGGGTTTGGGATCTGATTCAGCCAGTTCCTGAAGTGTAGTTACTCTTTAAATTTGCTGTTCATCTATATTTGAAATTTCAGTTTTTTTCTTAAACAAACCACAACGCTTGCGTTTCATTTACATGATGACAAGGCCGTCTGTGATAGACAGATATCATATGCCCAGAGACAAAACTTTTTATATGCCCGTATTTATTTTATTTACGCTCCTCAGTCTCAAACTCTGCAAGATATACTGTAATGATGAGGCTTAAATAGCCGAAACTTCGAAGTATGGCACATTTTTCTTCTTTTGAATGTCTTGTCTGCTCTTAAAGGAACTCTTGAAGATTTTGATTTTACTTTTAAGTACAATATATTGTATTGTAAAATTATTAATAAAATGCTTGACTAGCGATACTGTACGTACATGTCCGACGATTTTGCCTTTATTGCACGTGCACCATATTGGACGATACGATTTGGCAGTAAATCAGCATTTGGCATACCAAGGCTCTTAGTGGCAGACAGACGCCGCTACAAGTGGTGTGTGACTAGCTTGATAAAAAAAAAAATACACAAGAGTCACGAATGACTTGCAATGAAGTGTATCCTGTCTTTTGCTTCCGAGTAAAGTTACCGTTTGCTAAGCTTTATAGTAAAAACAATTCACATTGAGTTCACTGTAATGATGTGCAATGAAGGCGACATTTGCACCACCGCCCTCTTCGAAAATGCCTAGCATCCTTTACTCTTGCAAAAGTCTGAGGTCATCGATTAGTTCCAAGGTTAAGAGTATTCAAGGTTTAATATATAAAAAATTCTAATAATGAAACCTGGTCCAATACCAGTATTCTATCATTTGTAGTAGGGGAGTTAATTGGGAATAGATTTGAGGCTATAAATTAAAAAAAAGGGCTTAAATGGACAAAACAATCGATAAATTAGCCATGCTATTTACGCATATAAGACAATTTCCAAAACTTAACAATTAGAGAGAACAACCTTTTACCAAAACAGAATTCACACATGTTGTAGATTTCGTCACTGGCTGGAAAACTTGTATTGAAGGCTGTTCTCTATGTCTGCTAGGCTTTAGAAATGTCAAAATGCAGAAAATGGCAAATTTTCACCATATTTTACATATTTAATGACTATTTTTAGACTCGAAGTAGGTTATCTGGCACATGTGTCATAAACTACTATTATTCCACTAAGTATTCTTAGTATAAATTTAGCACTTACTGCATTCGAATTTTTAAGAAATTTTCGGGCAGCCAGAAATTCGGCTTAATATATGAAGTCCTTTTCTCTGGCAATATAATTAGTTTTTTTTGTTCTTTATAATATTTTCCCCTATGAATATCGTTATTATTCTGAGTCAGAAGTGTTATTAGTAGCTAAAACGCAGTATTGACATTGTCCACAAATATCGTAGAAAAAGGTCCTGTTTATTTTGCAAATTTTAAACTGTATTAAAAGTAAAAAGTATGCAAAGACCAGGAACTGAAACAATGAAAATCCAAATCCAGCCCTCAAACCATAGTTGGAAACAACTAAGATTACAAATAATCAAGATACAGAGAACATATGGCCAACCGAGTGAGCAGCTTGTTCCCAAAAGGTGGCCTCTCAGCAACCCAAACCGAACCAAAAATAATAAGAACATACATCAGGTAAAACATCACAGAAACTCTGACACCAAAAACAGGCAACACAGAACCACAACAGAACTACCGCCTTGGAACGGTCAGTAATGAATTACTGGGGGGCTTAAATCGATTTTACAGGCCCAACCTCACCCTCAGTTTCTGAAGTGGTACAAAACATTTAGTCGGTTGTTCGGTTCGCATGATAACCCTCTAACTCGTCAATGAATCATCACGGTAAACACATAAATCAAATTTCAACACCATGAAGAAGCAAAGACGAGGACTCAACAGATACAACGGGCCGTCTGACAGGTGGAGATCCCTGGCCTGCCAAACAACCCCACTGGAAATCTGAAGCAAAATAAGGTCACCAGTTGAGCCCCGGTGGACCAAGCAACAGACAAAAAGGCTCCGGTCCCAACCAACTAAAATATATAGCTTTAGGTCGGGGCCATCATAGAGTCTGACGCCCGATCCCCCGGTGTGCAATTAAAGAGTGCAGCAAAGTTATCAACCGTGATTGGGTTAATCACTAAGCATGCAGACTGTCGCATAACATTTAAATTATAGTCAATACGTTTTTGACGTATTATTATTTTTCGGAATTGATCAGAAAAATCAGTCCTACCCTTAATCTTTTTGAATTTGTATACTAAGTCACCATAAAATTCTGGTTCCGATAGGCCTTGGTGTAAAAGAAATTTTAATCCGACATCAAATTTTGAAACCAATTCATGGTGTCTGCGATAGAATTTAGAAAAAACCTTTCTAAGCTTATGATACCGATAGCCCTGTTGAAGAAGTTTAGCAGTTAAACATTTATTGCGAGCATTAAAGTCATCTACATGACTACACACTCTAGCAAATCTTAGAAGTTGAGAAATATACACTCCATAAGAGGGACGACGTGGAACGTCACCATCCAAAAATGGAAAATTAACTATATCAAAGTCAAAGTCATCACGTTTATCATAATTTTTAGAAGATACAAAACCGTTAGAAATAGATAGCTGTAAATCCAAAAAGGGGGCCTCGGTATCTGAAGTATTAGCTTTATTCAATTTAAGTTCAGGTGGGTAAATTTGGTTGACCATGCTTTCAAAATAAGGATTATCAATATTCAGAAGATCGTGTAAATATCTAGAGGTTGAGTTAAATGCCTCAATGATATCAGCTTGATTAGCAACAGAAAGAGAAGTCATGAAATCTCTTTCATAACAAAATAAAAACAAATCGGCCACAAGAGGAGCACAATTTGTACCCATTGGAATACCAACAATTTGTCTGTATAACTTATTACCAAATCTGATGTAAATATTATCTAAGAGATATGATAAGGCGTCACATACATTCTGACATGACCAAAGTTCATAAAAAATGTACATTATCGCTGATAAACTACTTACCAGCGTGCGTCTCATCGCGATTTAAGCAAATACATACAATCAAGTACATATATATCTATCAGTTAAATTATGAAAATATACCACATGATATAAGCTCATATTACACTTCCTTTTATATTTTATATACAGTGTACGTGTACCGAATGACGACAAAATAAGAAAAGATTAGCATATTTGGATAATAACAGTAAAAATGCCATAGAATCTACAAATGCCGTTAAGGTGTGCTAGAACATGATTCTGAGCCAATATCTTGTTCTGGCTACATTTTCAAAACATTTATAGATTTACAAGCATGCATGTATTATGATAATAACAGAAAAAATGTTATGGTATCTACAAGCGATGTCGAGATAGAGCTTTTGACATGAACACCAGTTATGAAATTTGACGACCTGTTGAGAGAAGTCGGAGAATTTGGACCTTATCAGAAATGGGTGTATTTTTTCACATGTGTCCCGGCCTTAAGTGTGGGTGCTTGCATGCTTCTGAATGTGATTGTCTTCGGAGTTCCTGATCACAGGTAAGTTAATTTCAGGATGTTATACTGAATTTCTGCATTTGATGAATATATATGTGTATTTATTAGAAGAATCTGTAACAATGCAGAACAGAATCTCCCATGGGTTTTCCTGCATTTATATACTCGGTAACTATTGTTAAATTATTCACCAGTATTTGCGTACATATTTCGAACAGCTACTCACTGTTGCTGATGACCCAACGCTAACCTACCTGTTTAAAACGATAGATTGGCTATTAATTCAAGATAAACGCTTAATTTTCTTTCTATTTTTATGAAAATTGGAAAATTCTATCTGCATATCAGTAGGTCTAGTGAGCCTTTCCAATACAATGCGCCGTTATCAGCGCCTTTAAGGGATGTAGAAGGCCAATTGACCTAACGCGAAAACTCCTGTCGCTCCGTCTTTCAAATTTAAAAAAGAAATGTTGTCACAAACATACACGTGCATTTACTGTTTCTCCGAGACTTTTAACATATTTGGCTGTCAATCCATATTTTGACTGTCAGGTTGCGACAGGCAAATTGAGTAGATACCATGCATTAACTTTCCGTCGTAGAAACATAAAAACAAAGCACAATAGCATACAGATACAGAATGAAAATGTCAATACAAAACATAACACATTCAGGACATAGAAAGACGAAAATGTGATATCGTACAAACGAGGAAACGGAATCCCACTTTTACAATAAAAAAACACTCGAACATGTTTCCGACCATGTTCGCAATAATTAAAACGGCAAAGATGCAATTAGTTGAATTGTGAACATGGTAGATCCAATTGAGGCATGATGAGCCGCCTCCTCTGTATCTACACTGTTTGGTCCTATACAGTCTTTTCCTTCTTACTTTTGAATTCTCAGTATGATGTCTATTTTTTTAAATTTTGCAGAGGTAAATTTTGTCGTTTGCTGTTTGGCACTTTAAGGGTAAACAAAAAGGAACAAAAATGCAGCAGATGAAGCAACCCCGGGAAAAAAACAGTTTGGCTTTTCTTAAATGAATTCAACTACATGTATTATGGTTATTCTAGTAGCTCTGTTTGAACGTTTTAGGTGTAAAATCCCTGGTTTAGACAATGATACATGGGAGATTACCTCGCCAGAACAGGAGGCCCTTATAAAATACTTCATACCGCCGTCAGATGATTATGCCATCTGTATGATCGCAATGGCAGCATCTTGGCTGGAAATGGGAACGTTAGCAACCAAGTTAAATGCAACGACTGGGTTTATGATACGTCTGTATTTACAACAACTTTCACGAAACAGGTAAATGCATCCGCATTTTTTATTATTTAGTATATTTCATTATGGACTCTGTTTTAGCGTTAAATAAAGTATTTAATCGTTTAGATTAATTGATTACTTACTACTGAATCGTAAAAATATACAGATAGATGCAGAATAGGTCTCTGTAGCACGCTTCGGCTATGTTTGGCAACACACATAATATGACTGAGCCGCTACATGACAAAACCATAAAAATGGCATGTCCGCCCAGCGAAGACTCAGATCAGCCTGGGCATCCGCCCAGTCTGATCAGAGTCTTCGCTGTCCGCATGGAGTAAGCTTAGACCTATAGCTACCCTTTAAGCACACAGCAAAGACTCTGATAGACTTGGCAAATGCCCAGACTGATCCGAGTATTTGCTGGCCGCACATGCCACTTCGTTGGTTTTTGTCGTGTCGCGACTCATACTGTACTTATGCCTGCAAACCAAAGTAGATGAGAAGGCAATGATTAGGAGCTGACCCAGTCTACACCCTGCCCTAAACACTATGTGGGAAAGGAAAAATATGCCGCGACACGACAAATTCAACAATGTGGTCGTGCGTCCAGCGCAGACTCAGATCAGCCTAGGCATCCACCTAGTCTTAGCAGACCCTTCGCTAAGCGCTTAAAGGGTAGCTAAGGGACTAAGCTACCTCCATGCGGACAGTGAAGACTCTGATCAGACTGGGCGGAAGCCCAGGCTGATCTTAGCCTGCGCTGGGCGCACAACCACATTGTTGGTTTTGTCGTGTCGCGGCTCAAATATAAAGGCGACACACTAGACAAATGAATAGGCAAGAAGTCAGCTTTAACCCACCAAATGGCCAGCGAGGCTATCGTACATATATAATGTATCAAAAGTCAAAGAATACTGAAAAGCCAACAAAATATGACAGTAATAACAAACCTCAGCAGAAAAAGGCGCCGGCTCTTAAAGACGACTGCAAAAATTGTCAATTATGATTGGATTGATCACTAGTCTAGGTACGCAGTCTGTCGCATTATATTTATGTCGTATCCGGTCCTTTAAGAACCGTTTCTGGGCCTCTGATGAGTTGCAACGTAGTCTGGCTCATGTTCCTTATTACGAATGTATTACCTGCCCTTGAAGGAACACTTTTTAAAAAATTTTAATTGTATCATTTTGTGACTTAGGAATTGTTATAACATTTTATCACGTAGGATTTTGATAATAGGTTGTGCATTTTTTGTATGCGTTTGTTTCCAAGGGCAACCTTTAAAAGATGTTTTACTATTTCCATAGGTAAATCTGGTATGCGACGATGCTCTCTTAATATCTCACGCTCAGACAGTGTATTACTTTGGAGTCCTCGTGGGGAATATTGTACTTGGACAACTTTCGGATATGTAAGCAGAGCTCTAGATAAGAGGGAGTATTTGGTGATAATTAGGGATAATTTTTGTTAATTGTGTTAATTGTCCATAAAAACATATGTTGTGTTGTGACCCCTCATCTGAACCGTCTCATCGAGACGGTTCAGATGAGGGGTCACAATATATGGTTTCAATGAGAAATAAGAAAAATTATCCTTAATTATCATCAAATACTCCCTCTTATCTAGAGCTCTGGTAAGGGACTTTTTTTTCAGTTTCACTATTAAAAATGGGCGGAGAGATGAGAAAATGTATCTATATTTATGCGTGTGCCACGGAATCATATCAGCCTGCACGCAAGCAGATTCATCTCGTTTCAATTTGAACAGTCTGTAATAGTCAGATTATGAATAGGCAAAGATAGATCTACATGTACCAGCAGGTTTTCTCTATTTCTCATAAACGACATTCTCCCACGAAACTAAAGACAACGAACCCATAGCTTGCACCTCCTAGCACCGAGTATGTTCTTTGTTGTATTCACTGGTTTCACTTACACTTGTCACTTTTAAAATTTGTATATATATTTCTTTTCTTTTTTTCAAATCAGGATAAAATAAGACGAAAATACTATTCATCGATGCATATTGTATAAATACAGCACCGCTGCCATATCAAGAAACTGAATGTAGGACTGAAAAGTAACATGTAATTACAACGCGAAACTATCTAGCCTTTATATGTCGTTGTAGCATAATAACTTACATCAACGATACAACATTGAGAGTTTGCGCCGACGAGAAAATAATATTTCTGATTTTAATAATGAAAACTAAATCTTACATTAAGTATAGGACGAAAGAAGTCACTGTATGCTGGTTTGATGATTCTTATGTCAGCAGCTATCTCTCTGACCTTTGCCCCAGAGTTCTATAGCTTTGTTGTCATCTACTTTCTGCTAGGAACCTCGTCCATTGGCTCACTGATGTGCGCATTTGTGATTGGTGGGTATATTTTTCTGTTTCTGTTTATGATATTGTAATTATTTGGATGTTTAAGCCATTATTAGCCTACATTATGCAGGATAATAATGATATTATAATTTTTTGGATGTTTAAGCCATTATTATCCTACATAATGTAGGATAATCATTATCCTACATCATGTAGGATAATGATGGCTTAACAATGATTATCCTACTTCATGTAGAATAATGATGGCTTAAACATTTGGATGTTTAAGCCATCATTATCCTTTATAATGTAGGATAATCATTATCCTACGTAAGGTAGAATAATGATGGATTAAACATCCAAATAATTGCAATATCATATTTCTATGATTTAATTTGATATCTTTAAATTTGTCAAATCCACCAGCCCTATTAGAAGATCTTGTATCAACTTAATTTTTCCAGTTTTAGATTGTTTAATCGCGATAAAGAATACTATATAACTAAATAAATCATATTTTAAAAGAAAAATAAATAATTTCATTAAGTAACTATCTAAGACAAATAAAGGTAATATTAAAAAAAAAATCTACAATGAGTATGAAATCCTGATAATATGTAAATTTTCACTATATATTTTCAGGAATGGAGTATGTTGGACCGACAAAGCGAAATTTGGCGGGAAACGTTATACACATATTTGGCTCAACTGGGGCAATATATCTCATTCTAATGTCCTATCTACTTCGGGACTGGAAGAAAATTCAGTTATGTATAGGCGTGCCTTGTGTCATTTATATTGTGTATATCTGGTATGTATTAATTGCAACGAAGAAATTATATCATAGGAATTGAATAGTAGTCAAGTTGTGTGATAACCTACGCGAACTGCATATGATATGATAACTCTCTCATCATCAATTGCTTAGTTTGCAAAGCTGTAACAACTCTCTTCGTTTTTTTGCTCCTTCTCTACACTTTCTTCTTTTTCCCTTGCTTGTCTTGACACTTTCTCTGTTATTTTGTTTCATTTTCGTAAACGATATTACATATATATTTAAATGAAAATGTTGTTTAACTTATTTTGTCAAACTATCGCCATGATATTTGCATGTAATATAAAGTTAAAGAGAGGAACTTATAAGTACTTGTGCTTCTTTAAAATCCTATTATTTGTATTGTTACATTGTATATGTGTATTGAAAAAAAAAAGAATAAAATATGTTTAAACCAGAAGCCATGCCATGCGCAATTCACGCAAATCATAATATGTGCGCTTTGCAAAGTTTGCATATACCTGTACTCAGTCAGAAAATACACAGAACACATAAACACATACAAATTAAGGCAGAATCACTAATGAATGAGACAAGAGCTCCAAGTCAAGGTAAGTCTGATAGTGAGAACTAAAAGAGAACAATTTTTAAAACCACGGATGATACGACTAAAGCAATGTCATCCTGGGCACCCTCCCACTGTAAAAGCTCTAGGACGATAAAGTATATTCATTAACCTTATTTGCATAGGGACTTAGCATTCAATCTGTTGCATAAGCTCTTTAATCGAACCCCTTCTTTATGCAATATGTCATAGAAAGTGTTTGAAAGTTTTCACAAAATTACAAGAAAACTGACGTCAAATTTGTTTTTGACGCTGCCAGGGCTTGTTCGATCTGTAATGTGCATTTTAATATCTTGCCGAAAACTGTCATATAACCTAATATTTACCATTATTTGATCAATAAAACGTAATTATTTAGATCAGACCGTTAATTTTGTTACAGTATCATGCCAGAATCCCCGAGATGGTTGCTCAGTAATGGTAAAAGAGGAGAAGCGATAAAAATAGTCAGAAAAATTGCGGACCGTAACGGGAAAATACTGACAGAAGAAGCAATCTCCTCACTAGAAGCAGAAAAACATGCAGCGAGAGGCAGACTGTGGCAACTCTTCTCTACTAAAACTCTTGCCTTCAGAACATGTGTCATTTTCATAAACTGGTAAGCTTTTCCATTGTCATTGCAAAGTCTTAAGGGAACACCAAATACTTCTGAGATAAAACGTGTTATTCTGAGATTTTGATTGAAGTAAATGAGTTTTGAAAATTTAGATCCTTTGGCGGCAAGGACTACACCAAGTAAATTAAGATATAGCCTGTTCATGACCAGTAATGAAATGTGCGACATCGATCCGCCCTCTACCCACGGCTAAAGCAGAACTCTATTTTCTAAATGAGGAAAGGAATCTACCCTCGAACATTTGGAATAAAAGAATTTCAATAAACGATATTATAATATGTAATCACTGACGGTTTCCAGAAGACAGGGATAAATACGTGTTTGATGCAAATTCTGCAGTGACAATTTATAGCGTGTGCCTGCACATGCATACACCACTTGTATCATATTAAACATACAATATCTGTGCTGTTGAAAAAAATCTCGTTCACCTTTTAAAGATTTTTATGTTCATTTCAAACTCAGACTATATAGACAAAAACATGGAAGTGTATCCATTCACATAAGTTTCTCACGATAATCTCCCATATATTTTCAGGTTTATAGTCAGTATGTCTTACTATGGTGTTATATTAAATGTTGGAAATTTAGGCGGCAACTTCTACCTCAACCTTTTCTTAATCACCGTCGTTGAGTATCCCGCCAAATTCTTGACTATAGCTTTGCTAAACAGACTTGGGAGAAA
The DNA here is from genome assembly GCA_963989385.1 of Ctena decussata. NCBI lineage: Eukaryota > Metazoa > Mollusca > Bivalvia > Lucinida > Lucinidae > Ctena > Ctena decussata. The sequence continues at coordinate 82,655,887 of OZ022502.1, read as the reverse complement.
AAGGATGTATATAGGTTATATGCTGTTAGGTGGCATAGCTTGTTTGGGAACTATATACCCGGTTGTTCAGCAAGATGAATGTAAGTATGAATTGGTCATGATAATCAATTCTTGCACAAAAGTAATACTCTTGAGTTGCATACATATATGCACCTGGAAAAAATTATTGTTGCAGAAGTTTAATCTAAACTTTTCACAACTTTTCACTGATAGTATTCAAAGCTATTTCTTTTCGTAATTATTAAGCCTTGATATTCTGCTTCTTGATATCCGAGTAAATGGCCATTAATTGACAGTAATCAGCCAAAAAATTCAATTCAAAACACACGCTATGTTTTCAGCGAAAAGAGTGGCTTGTTTAACATGTTTAACTTTGGGGCTGCAATCAAGGAACTTCGTGGTTCATTGGTCGTTTATACACAGAAGTAATTGATTTAACAAGCACATGAAGTCTAAAGTTTGAACAAGTTATGTTACTCAATGATTCCGTGAATAAGAGTGTCAAGTTCAACCCCTATATAAAATAGGACCGTTTTTCTATTTCAGAAAAAAGTATCATCATTTTGACAAATGATGGCCCAAAATTTAGTCAAAACATGTTAGACGTTCCGATCTTTGAACTGCATTCAAAATAAATTTCAACGCCCGTTTTTTTCTTCTTACGACGCTCGATGGAAAAAAATGATTTTTTACTGGGGGTGCTTAACGTTTTTCCAGGTGTATATAACAGACAGCCATATCATTTTTTTATTATTTTTTTTCTGCAAAGTTTTTCATGGTTTTTAAGGTATTTGCAACTTATCTATCTAACCGCTTTTGGATAAGTTTCTTTTGCGATGGTATCGTCCCTTTCTTCCCTTGTTTATCATGTTTATGACAATTAAGCATACAAGTTTAATTAATAACGTAGATACAAATAAAAAATACTTCGTTTTTCTACCATTCAAACTGAAGTGACATGCTTTAAGTTCGAATATGGTACTGTGGTAGCTGAGTGTTTGTCGATTCAGGTTTTTCCCGCAACTCGTTTGAATGCCGCAGATTTAAATGCAGACTGAGTCTTCAATGTTATGATACAATTAAAATAAACAGATTTTCTAACGGTACATCTCAATTGTATTCCGTATATATCATGAATATGTAAATCTTTCTCTTGGCACTAACTTGACGTACTTGCTATAAGATTTAAAAAATATATGAGCCGCGACACGAGAAAACCAACAATGTGGTTGTGCGCCCAGCGCAGACTCAGATCAGCCTGGGCATCCGCCCAGTCTGATCAGACTCTTCGCTAAGTGCTTAAAAGGTAGCTAAGGGTCTAAGCTACGTTCATGCGGACAGCGAAGAGTCTGGTCAGACTGGGCGGATGCTCAGGCTGATCTGAGTTTGCGCTGGGCGCACAACCACTTTGTTGGTTTTCTCATGTCGCGGCTCATATGGCAATTTTCTTTTAATGGAGATTTATGTTGTTTAAACAGCTCTCCACTGGTTATTGGTAGTATCATCAATTCTAGGAAAGATGTGTATGACTGGCGGGTTTGAAGTGTTGTATATTCTGTCATCTGAATTATATCCCACTGTGGTACGAAATGTGGGAATGGGAACAAGTTCAGCATGTGCTCGGGCTGGCAGTATGTTGGCGCCTTATATTGCGAACCTGGTAAGTACGTGTCTAACAGAGAATTAAATCATTAGAGTTTGAGAAAATCTGAAATTTCTGTTGAAAGAATTTCAGTTTGTTATATCACTGAAAAAATGGCGGAGCATGGCATACACTGTCTGCCATGATCCAGAGCCAATGACCTCATATGTATGTTACCATAGCAACTAACAGTTCATATTGATGCTGCATACATATGGTACCATTACAACTAATAGTTCATATTCATGCCTAAGTGACGTCATGGAGACGTCATTCTACAAAAGGTACTAAGCTCAACAGTAGGTAATTCCATAGCTGCTATGGAAAAAATTTATGACATCATCTCACTTTTAATTCGAGAGGAGCATGGAATACATTGTATGTCATGCTCCTCTCGAATCAACAGTTGGTAATTCCATAGCTGCTATTGTAACAGATCTATGGCATCATCTCAGTTATAATTCGAAAGGAGCATGGCACAAATTGTATGCCATGCTCCTCTCAAATTATAAGTGAGATTCTACCTGAAATTGAAAAGGCAATGGAAAAGTGTGATTTACTCAAACCTACAAATCATTCTCAGATAATTTGATTCTTTGTTGAATACAGTTGACTATGGTGTATGGTCATCATTTATTGTTTTCTCAACGTTTATTGTTTTCTCTACGATAACTTCGCTGGCCGACATTTAACGTGCATGGTTTGTATGTGATATCAAGATATTTTTTCATTCAGACAGCTTGAACCAATTTGTGGAAATGTTGTATAACATGCCCATACGCCTACATAACAGTGAACATTTTTCCAGTTCTCTCAGTACTCTGTCATTTCTGATGCTAAATTTGTAATTATTTTAATCCAATAAAATTCTAGATCGATCTGTTCCAAAGTCTTGCCAGCATCTCTAGATCTGGTCTAGATATTGGCGGCATCACCAATTGGCAAATCGGTCTTGATCTTAAAACGAATTTACATTTTGTAGAACTTGTATAACACCCGTATTGCTTTACGGACTCGAATTATCATACCCAACCGGTGATGACTTCACTCGACAAGTGAGAAAAGTTTTCAGAAACGATAGTAGAAGCAAATACTGCCAAATTGTTAAATTCAGCAGATTCTGCCGTTTAAATCTTCACAGCATTCCTACCGATAGAAGCACACACACATAAAAAGTCTAAATTGAATCATACGAGTAATGCATACACCATTCAAATAAGTATTTTGACTTGTCAAAGTAAATGAGCATTAGTGGGATATTATTACTGCAAAAACGAGCCAAAGTACTGGGGCCGTATTCATAAAGCCACTTAAGTCGTTGCTATGCGGTTGCTAAGGCTAAATATCTATAAAGGAGTTTCCCTACAACTATGAAATTTGCTCTGGAGGAACAGTCTTTCTAAGACTGTTCCTCCAGAGCAAATTTCATAGTTGTAGGGAATCTCCTTCAAAGAAATTTAGCCTTAGCAACAGCACAGCAACCACTTAAGTTGTTTTATGAATAATGCCCCTGATGATTATTTTTAATTTCTGTTTCCCAGGCAGATCTGATTGACAGTAGCATAGCTGAAGCACTCCCTCTGACAGTATTTGGTGTTGCAGCGTTTATTGGAGGCCTTTTGGCATTCACTCTACCAGAGACACTCAATAAGAAATTGCCGGACACTATAGACGAAGCAGATCATTTTGACAGGTATACAGCCCAGCGACGTCGAAATGACGTTGTCTTAACGTCGATGCGACGTGATGAAATCGGCTTGACACCAAGACGACGTCCTTACGACGTCGTATGCCTGCTAGGAAGTACTGGTAATGAAGGATAGCTAAGTAAAACCTTCGATGGTCATTCATTTTATCTTGTCTCTGCTCGAGTGGTTGAGAAAACTAATTTACTAATTTTGTATGAAAAACTAGTTTCTGAAAGGCTGCTGGCTTATCGTAGTGCCTTTAGTGAGATTTAAGTAACCAACATTCTAGCAGCTCGCCTTAATAATGACTTTCATATCAATTCTAAGTGGCATGAAAACACGCCTAAAGGTAAGTGCGAATTGGAACTTGAAAAATCCATAAAAGCCTTTGCATCTCCGTGGTCTGATCAGATTCCTCACCTTACGCATATACTATATAGACCCTAGGGTATCATAAAAGGCATGTGCAGATGCGCATGCTGGTTTTATGTTTTCGATATAGGTCCCTTTTCTCGCGACGCTAGTCAGATATATTCTGAAACAATGACTCTTGTGAGTATTGACAACGCACAAAAGACAAAAACTGCATATTCGAATTAATATATGCTATTGGTCGGACTCACTGATCAGTATAAGTATGTATTTTTCAAATATCCATTTCCTAAAGCACTATGTTTATGACATAAGTACATAACGTTAAATGCTAATTTTGTCTACTACGAATATAGAAAACATTAAAAGAAACATGTCACATTGACTAAAGTGCGAAGACTCAAGTCAGCATCCGCATCGCTCATAAAGACAACAGCACTGAGATGCAGATGCATCATAAGCAAACAATTTTTCTTCATAGCAGTGCAAAGTCGATAACATTTCTCGCGTTGACCCCAAGCGAAGTATCCGATCAAATATGTACAGGTGATGCTTCAAAAATACACAGCGTTCTATGGAGCATCTATCTTGAAACTAAAAATTCGTATACTTCTAATATAATAACATATTTTTATAACCTCTGGATACAAAGTAAACAATTTTTGGCTTTAACCTGGCTTAAAATATATAGAGATCCATTGATATTAAAACTGCGCCCGGCGCATAAACTGCTTCCATATAAATTTCTTCTTTATTCCATATACTGGTTGGCGTCATTTTCGCCCCCTGTTCAACAGCAAATAATGCCATCATTCCCACATGCCACTATCGTTCTATAATCTCTCAAACGAAAGGGCTGTCCGTGCGTTATCTTTTCATGATAAGATAATGAAAAAAATATGATAAAAACGGTCAATGCGTCGACAAACTTGTGTATGTTTTATACTTCTTGCACAAATCTGTGTAGTCTCAGCGAGTCGCCTTGCAATGATTATTTAGCTATGATAATTATACGTAAAGGTAACAATACACGTAAGAGGTGTCACTTAAAAACGAGCTGTTATGTAGGCTAAGGGAATTACTTTTATCTTTCTTGGTTCCTAATGGCAAAGTCCAAGTATAGTTGGAAATGGGCACGAATGTTGGCCCTAATGTATATACATCTTAGGACGGTATTCTCCCATTCATGCCATTGTGTATATATCTCTATTTATTGTTTCAGATTACGCAGTCAAGAGATAACTATAAAAATTCCAGGAAAATTGCGATCGGAATATACCAAGCTTTAATTGTAAAAAAGAAACAGACAATAGGAAGAGCGATACAGATATCAAGAAACCTTGTCGTGTTGTTAAATACCTTAAACGTCCAAAGGAGAAAGATACATTCCAACACATAGACTGCGTTTTACTGGCTTTGTCAATGGACAAAGCCGGTTCAACGCAGTCTGTGTGTTGTAACGTTTCTCTCATCATATCTGATAAAAAGTTTGATTTCCAATAGGCATACCGTTGTATCTGAGTCTGTAACGTTATGCGTTGACGAACGATGATATAACACGGTTTCAACGTTGTGTACTCTCTGCATATATCATTGAAAGACAAAGTATGCAACACAGTGCTAAATGAGGAGAGAGTCTTTGGTGAAATAGATGCAACATATGTTTTGATCTAATTCAATAAATTATGAACAGTACTACGTCTAATTGTCTTTGTCTCTGAACAAGCCAATTTGAGAGCAAATATCAACACACAACAACGACAACGGCAAAGTTTTAACCACAAACAAAACATAAAGCATTGTGGGCTAAAAGTGCCGGTGACTACATTACTGGGACACTAAATATTAACGGACACAACAAGCAATGGTATAGATAAACCCCACCAGAAGAACTGCGGAACTCTCATATACGCCCTCGCTTACATCGTGATTCAAGTGACATTTGGTTCGGTCAGCGTGAAGGTCTCCTACCTCATCAGTGAAACATCACCAGTAAACTTATATCTCAAGAGATAATGAAATGATGAAACAAAAATGATGGCTCAACAGAAAAAATAGATACTTAAACTCTGGAGCACCATGCAGTTAAACACAGACGATCTCGACCAAAATAGTAATACACAACCTAACGCACACACTGAAATCTAGACCAAAAGAAAACCATCAGTTAAACACAGACGATCCCGGCCAGAACATTCAATCACAACCTAACGCGCACACTGAAATCTGGAGCAAAAAAAAACCACCAGTTGAAACACGACGAGCCCGACCAAAATAATCAAACATAATCGTATGCACTCTAAGTACCCTTTACATAAGACTTAGCAAGTCATCTAAACATAGCAACTTTGCCGTTCATTTTGATTACTTTTGAAGAAGCCGGGGCATGTGCAACGTGACCTCGTTTTCTATAAAAAAAAAAAACAAAAAAACAATCATATAGAGGCAGAGATGATCTTTATGAAAACCTGTATGAATTACATTCTTTTGATATACATAAGAAAATAGAAAATAACCTTAAACATGATGTGCTGAATATAATATTTGAGCCGCGACACGAGAAAACCAACAAAGTGGCATCTGCCCCCAGCGAAGACTCAGATCAGTCTGGGCATCCGCCCAGTCTGATCAGAGTCTTTTCTATCCGCATGGAGGTAGCTTAGGCCCTCAACTACCTACTTGGGAAAGAGCTGTTCACATTGCTATCTGCTCGTATTGTCTTTACAATTAGAGTTGTTACTTTATGTCACTATTTCCCGTTTGGGGTCGTGGATGTGTTGTGGCACTTAATTGTATCTGTATCTGATCATTGCCATTTTACACTACTTTTGGGAATCCCTATACATTGGGTCGAGCGATATAGTCATTTTGAATACCGCTCGGCCAATCCCGTGAATCACGGAATTGACCGAGCAGTGTTCCGAATGCGATATAGTTTATTCAATTCTACGTAGATGAGAAGGCAATGATCAGGCCCCGAGGTTATAAAACTTTTTTCGTGCTCAACTCAGCTGAGCATGAAACTTTCTCTGCTGATAAATATGAAAACTAATGTTGGCATTTTCATATTCATATGCAGAGAAAATTTCATACTCAGTCCAACTGAGCAAGAAAACAACCGTACTTATCTGTAATTTGCTATTTATTAGCAGGTAAAATTTCATGCTCAACTCAGCTGAGCATGAAAAAAGTTTTATAACCTCGGGCCCAGGAATCGACACAATCGATTTACACATCCTGCCCTAGCAAATGGGAAATGGGAACAATAAAGACGGCTCGAAAAGAAAATAAGATAAACGAAAAACATAACACAACATAATTTTATCAGCATAAAGCAGACACACATTGATTATATCCTAGGAATCCTAAATACACTTTGATGGTTTTTTCATGTTGCGGCTCACGACTAAAACACTATTTAAACCAACATAGCTAAGTGAAAGAAAAGCTGACCACCAAGCCAGTCTCGAGAAAATTAACATTTTCGATGACAACCAGAAAAAGCAAATAAAACAAGCAAATTCTGTGAATTTATATTCCCCGCCAAAGTGGCCCTGGTTTGTTTATTAGGCCTATTATCGTTCCTTTTAAGTTTCATATAATTTTGTTCACCGGGCTGAGTGGACTATTATGGCCTAAGCTGAAGCTGTTCTTAAACACTTGCCTCAGCATCATTGCACTATGATGATACATTTTTAATTCAGTTTCAAGAAATTTTGTTCAGTCCAGTATCTAAGTTGTGGCTACTTTGTGGATTTTAAGTCAACTCAAGGGCATTAAATAATGCACTACTGGTGAAACTTAATGTGCACTGCTATGTCAAGACAATAATGAATATTTTAAGTTTCATGAAATTCCATTCATTGGTTACTTAGTTATGACTCAATTTAGTGATTTAAAACCAAGTCAAGGGCAATAATTCATTGCTAACTGAAGCAATTTCGACAAAACGTAGCATGCACCAATGTGTTATGGTGAATGTGATACATATTAAAAGTTTCATAGAATTCTATTCATTGATTACTTAGTTATGGCTAATTTGTCAATTTTAAATTGATTCAAGGGCAATAACTCATGCACTTTTGATTCCATTCTGATGAAACCTTATGTGCATAACCGCTTTATAGTGATACATATTAAGTTTAAGTTTCATGAAGTTTCGGTAACTGGTTACTTAGTTATGGCTCATTTTATTGATTTTAAGTCAATTCAAGGACAATAACTTGTGCACTCCTGAAGCTAGTCTAATGAAACGTGACGTGCATCAGCGGGTTATAGTGATATATATTTATCGTAAGTTTCATGAAATTCCGTCCAGTGGTTACTTAGGTATGGCTCATTTTATTGATTTTAAACAATTCAAGGGCAATTACTCATGCATTACTGAAGCCAGTCTAATGAAACTTGATGCGCATCAGTGGGTTATAGTAATATATAATTATTTATTTCAAGTTTCATGAAATTCCGTTCAGTGGTAACTTAGTTATGGCTCCGGACGGACGGACGGAAGGAAGGACGGACGGATAGACAGATGGGCGGACGGACGGACGGACGGACATGGAGAGAACTATATCCCCCGCCTTAAAGAAACAAAATAAACAAAAACAGAAGCACCGCTTTAGACGGTAAGTAATAACACCCTCTGAGTCCTCCATACTACCGAATTCCCAACTTCGGAGATTAGAGGCAACAATACATGTCGTGTGAAATGATAGCAACAGGAAAGAGGGCGATTTTTTTCATTTTGTTTCTATTTAGAAAAAGAACCGCGAGCTGAAAGTTTTAGAAGATGCAAAGCATACTTCACTTCTATTTTCACCGTCCCTATTCCACTAAATAGCATCTTCCAATGCCTAAAAAATGTACCCGAGAAACACAAAACCCGTCTACAATCGCCGATTTCTTGGCTCTTGTTCTGTCGAATCACATCGTGGATGTTTCTATACACCATCAACATTCCTTGTCTCATACCCACAAAAGATATTAGTCAGATCAAACCAACATTAGTGTATGCTTCCACAGAATATTACCTCAAACACACTCACTTGGGGTCGCATCGTATGTATGCAACCGACGTCAGAACATGTTTCTGGAGGATGCAACCGACAGACGAGCTTTCACCGTCTGTCGGTTGCATCCTCCAGATGCAACGGACTTCGTAATATGCGACAGAAAATGATGCAACGGACTTCTTGGAAATAAGCGTTACAACCCCATGGACAACAAGCTTCGAATCAAAGCATTAAAAAAGTGTTATTCTCCAAATATGATTTAGTACTGAATTGAAGTTAAATTGCAAAGACAATGACTAACATTAAGTTTTCGAGAAGAAAAGCAAACGTCAACTGGCTCTGCATCAGAATAGATGTTTCTGTAAAAAACTATGATGTAAGAATTGTAATTCGAAAAGGTAGCTACTGTCACTTCTTGTTTGGGTACTGTTGATCCGTTGCATAGCAGATTCTGTGGATCCGTTGCATAGCGGGTTAGCAGCAAAACGCGGCGAGTTCCCAACTTCCGCTATGCTACGGATCAACAGAACCCAAATAAATTGAAAATAGCCTCAAATTTAAAAATACTACTATATGAGAGTTTTCATTACTATACCAGGGACCGTATTCATAAAACGACTTAAGTGGTTGCTATGCTGTTGCTAAGGCTAAATTTCTTTGAAGGAGATTCCCTACAACTATGAAATTTGCTCTGGAGGAACAGTCTTACAAAGACTGTTCCTCCAGACCAAATTTCATAGTTGTAGGGAATCTCCTTTATAGATATTTAGCCTTAGCAACGGCATAGCAACGGCATAGCAACGACTTAAGTGGCTTTATGAATACGGCCCCTGTCCGGATAATTTTACATCTGGAGGATAACACTTCTTTTTTTACAGAAGATTAAATTACCACCAAAACATTTAATGACTGGCCAGAGAGAAAAATGATTACCAGGCCGGACACACAATGCTGCAACACAACGTCGATTTAGCAATTCATTTGATGTTTTGTCACCTGGGTTGAAACTCTAATTTCCAAGAAGTCCGTTGCATCAGTTTCTGTCGCATATTACGTAGTCCATTGTATCATTTGCGGTGAAAGCTCGTCTAAGTCGGGTGCATCCCCTACGCATATGAAGTCGGCTGCATCCATATGATGCGACCCCAAGTGTGTTTGAGACAATATTCTGTGGAAGCCTGTTTGATCTGAATAATATCTTTGCGGATATGAGACAAGGAATACCTATGGTGTGTACAGAAACATCCACGATGTGATTCAACAGAGCAGAAGACAAGAAATCGGCGATTGTTAACAGGTTTTTTGTTTCTCAGGCGATTTTTCTCGGGTATATGCTTTTTTTTTTTTTTTTTTTTTTTTTTTTTTTTTCTTTTTTTTTCATTGTGAGATGCTATTTTCTAGAATGAACACGGTGAAAATAGCAGTGAAGTATGCTTTGCTCCTTCCAAAAACTTTCAGCACACGGTTCTTTTTCTAAATAGAAACAAAATGAAAAAGAAAATGTCCTCTTTCCTGTAACCATCATTTCATGCGACATGTATTGTTGCTTCTGATCTCCGAAGTCGGGAATTCGGTAGTATGAGAGATTCAGAGGGTGAATAAATTAACCTTTAACCTTTACAGTGTTTTTGTTTGATTTTATTAGCTAGTTTCGGACGAACTAGCAATGACAATCTCATATGGTAAAAAAACGAAATATTATAAATGTCATTGGAAAGCCTGTATGACAAGGAAAGAGGACCAAACTGGTGAAGTTTAGACAGGGTGGATTTCAGACAGGGTTTAGTTCTTAAGTATCTAAAGCATAATTTCTAAAAGTCACTGGAAGACTTTTCCTAACCCATTAAAATGTTTCTTTCGGCAGCGGATGGATTTTTATCCAATTTACATGACTTCATCATTTACATAATCATCTGTATCATGAGCTAGTGGGTCGATTTTCACCAAACATGTATGATTTTGCTTACCTTGATCCCATTATCAAACTCACACGAGGACCTAGAATGTGACAATTCCTTGTATGCACAAAATCTTTTGTACCAGTAAGTGCCTACTAAGTGTATTATCAACAAATCTGAGATATGACTAGGACACCAAATAGTTGATTAGGTTTTTGCAACCTTGGCTGTATATTCAAGAGCACTTATTATGTTTATTTTAGTTCATAAAAAATATCAGCGTCTTTTCACTCAAACCTGTTGATTTGAGTCTGACCGAACTGAACAGATTATCTGTTTAGGAGGAGCCAGTGATTGTCTATATCTTATTTTTACGGCTGATACGACAGCATCGCACTTGCATTTGGAAATGACACCATGACGGTTGCGCTGGTGGGCAGTGGGGCTGGGGTTTCCTTTTTTTCAGAAATGGTTCTTACTGTGCAGTGCAGCAATTTGCTCAGTCATCGCTTTTTATACGCCCGTTTTAAAACCGGGACGTATTATGTCACAGCCCTGGCGTCCGTCCGCCCGTCTGTTAACTTTTCGTTTCCGGATAACTCCTCCTACAGTTTACATCCGATCGAGCTGAAACTTGGTGTATATAGCAAGACTATGGGGTGGACTAGTGCATATTAATTGGAGTGTATGCTCCGATAATTTTTAGCGGAGTTACAACCTCTTAGTTTTTTAGCATACATGTTCGATAACTTCTCCTACAGTCTTCAACCAATTAAGCTGAAACTTTGTGAATAGTCAGACTGTGGAGTAGCGCATATTATTTGGAGGTTGGTTACCCTCAGAAACAATTATTTTAACAAAATTTTGTTAGACAATATGTAATAGTCTCATAATTAAACGAACAAATTTTGAAAAAATGCATGATTTTTCGATAAATGAGGAATGAAAAATAATCTTCAAATTAAAATACAAATTACCTATTTCCTCACAGCCTGTAGATGTATCTAATATGACCACGTGTGTCATGTGATCATGTACAGGTATTTTTTCTTATTCGTGCACGTGATTGTGACGTATGAATAAATTATTATTTTCCAATAATGCAATTTCGAGCGCAGTCCGCGATCGTTTAAAAAATTCTTTTTTTTTTGTTTAAAGTCACTTTAACAAATATTAATATCTAAACTCTATTTCAAATGTATAGTTAGATCATGTCGAAGGTATTGTATGAATACAGTATTTCATCAAATCTGTTTTTGTTATTATTAGGTAAGGAGTAAATCTTTAATAGCAATGTATATTAGGTTTACTTGGTATGTCAAATATAAGAATGATTGCCGTCTCTTATTTATTTTTGGAATCACTTCCCTTGGATTAACTTCTAAGGTTGTTCTTGTGCAAGTCATAAGTAGGCAACCATATGGAATATCTTGATGAAAATTTATAGCAATGTGTATCTGGTCGAGGTGATGTGTTTTATATAAAAGCAATTGCTCCCCGTACCTTATGTTTGGAATTACTCCCTTTGATTGATTTCTTCTTCTGGTCCTGGTACGAGCCAGTACTAGGTAACTGTACGGAAAAACTTGATGAAACTTTAAAGCAATGTGTATTAGGTTGAGACAGTACGTCTTATTAAAAATAATTGCTTCTCCTTCCTTATTTCCCTTTGATTAGATTCTTTAAGGCTCTCCTTGTGAAAACCCTAATGTTTGGAATATCTTTATGAAACTTTGCAGCAATGTAGACTAGGTTGAAATGATGTGTGTCATGTAAGAATGGTTGCTCCCCATTACTTACTTTTACAGTTACGTTCCTTTTATTATTTCTTAGACTATTTTTGTTCGTGCCATTCCTAGGCAATTGCTTTTGATAATTTGATAACACTTTATAGCAATCTACATTAGCTTGATACTGTGTGTTGAGTATGGGAATGGTTGCTTCCCCTTACTTAATTTTGAGGTAAGTATTTGCAGACTGACCTGCTGCACACATAAGTACCTGTTTGTGGCTGATTGTCAGGGCTATAGATCTGCCCAAGGTTCTGACTGAGATCCAAACTCATTCAGAAACGGGCGTATATTGCACCGCTTGCAGTGCTCTTGTTGATTGTGAAGCTTCTTTAGTCATAACAGCGGAGAATTCAGTATGGGTACTGCCAATGTATTATTTTTCAAATGGGTAACAGAGACATTAGGCTTATTCAATGGAAGATGCATGTGGTAATGTTTTAAGTAGCAGATAGAGACAATGGTCTTCCAGTTTACAAAACAATCCATCAAGCCATTGGTTTGAATGATAATCAGTTGAAAAACACATGTCTGTAAGGATAACGTCACCATCAGCTTACATTGATTAACGTATGTTACTCTTTTAAGTTTCCGGCGTTCCTAAACGAGATAATCAATTCTAGTTTTTCGGGGGGGGGGGGGGGGGAGGGGGGGATGACAAACGAGTATCTGCTGTCTGAATGATAACATCCATTTTCCTCAGCTAGAATATCTTTTGGCAAAATTAAAATTTTGTGTTTTCATCATCATCAACCGAAAAAAAGGGTGATAAGGCAAATCTGAAAATAATCCTTTGTTTAGTACACAATCAAAAGGGGATCCAAAATGTCTAGTCTTTTAAAAAGTAAATTATCCGGCAAATTTTATTTCATAGAAATCGTTGCTCTGAAAAATGTACACTAACAGTCACAATTTCATTACAAAATTGATACAACGAAAAGTTAAATCGAACCCATGTGATATGTGTGTAGAAGCAGAACTGAAAATTAGCGTCATGGTTTTATATATAGAGGATCTTACATGAGTGCTCATGTATTATTGAATTTATTAAACGAGTTGGGGAAAAAGATAAGATGCGAGGCTTTGCCGAGCATCTTATCGGTTTTCCCCAACGAGTTTAATAAATTCAGTAATACAGGAGCACGAATGCAAGATTCTATTTATCATATGACACTAAAATCGCATTTTATCAGCAGAATTTGCACTAAAACGTCACGATTTCGCCATTAGAAAACGCAACGTTTTTATGGACGTCAACGTATAACGTTACGACGTAATTTGCATATTTAATCCACTAGTGGATTATCGCATTTAATGCATGGCTTTATTACACACTCAGATGCGACGTCATATGATAAATTAAAGTTTTAGTGTTTTGTTTTGTTTTTATTATTATTATTATTATTATTTCATTTTAGATGTAGCGTTTTAATTCTCTTGAGTGCATTACTGATAAGTTATATCTGTATGGTTTCTTGGGGTGAAAATTTAGAACTTTGTTTAGTTGTGACCTAGTTATTGTCTTGCGAGGTGATTGCAACGAGATCCCATTGTGATTAATTCTGCATAAGTATTTAGCATGTTGTTCATTCCCAGAACAGCTGTATGCATTGTCTGGTCAGGGCTACCAGAATCTACGAGATCAGATGATTTTGTGCATACTTCATATCTGTCTATGCTTGATTGAGCCGCGACGCGAGAAAACCAACAATGCGGTTGTGCGCCCAGCGCAGACTCAAATCAGCCTGGGCATCCGCCCAGTCTGATCAGAGTCTTCGCTAAGCGCTTAAAGGGTAGCTAAGTGTCTAAGCTACCTCCATGCGACAGCGAAGACTCTGATCAGACTGGGCGGATGCCCAGGCTGATCTGAGTCTGCGCTGGGCGTATAACCATATTGATGGTTTTCTCGTGTCGCGGCTCGATTAAGCATGCTCAGTTCACGTACACAGCCTGAGCATCTGCCCAGTCTTAACAGAGCCTTCGCTGCACGCTTAAAGGGTAGCTAAGGATCTATGCTTCCTTCGTGCCGACAGCGAAGACTCTTATCAGACTAGGTGGGTGTCCAGGCTGATCTCAGTCTTTGCTGAGCGCACATGCCAATTTGTCGGCTTTTTCGTGTTGCGGTCCATTTGTTGATTTTTATATGAAAATCTAATTTCTGTAAATCAAATTTCTATATTCAATGCAGAATTGTAGGTCTGATGCAGTATTTAGTATCTTCACTATTTACCAAATTGGGTTAGGAAAGGTTTCTTCATGTGGACCAAAGAAGACATTTTGAAAAAAAGTAAAAAGTATGCAAAGACCAGGAACTGAAACAATCAAAATCCAAATCCAGCCCTCAAACCATAGTTGGAAACAACTAAGATTACAAATAATCAAGATGCAGAGAACATATGGCCAACCGAGTGAGCAGCATGTTCCCAAAAGGTGGCCACTCAGCAACCCAAACCGAACCAAAAATAATAAGAACATACATAAGGTAAAACATCACAGAAACTCTGACACCAAAAACAGGCAACAGAGAACCACAACAGAACTACCGCCTTGGAACGGTCAGTAATGAATTACTGGGGGCTTAAATCGATTTTACAGGCCCAACCTCACCCTCAGTTTCTGAAGTGGTACAAAACATTTAGTCGGTTGTTCGGTTCGCATGATAACCCTCTAACTCGTCAATGAATCATCACGGTAAACACATAAATCAAATTTCAAAACCATGGAGAAGCAAAGACGAGGACTCAACAAATACAACGGGCCGTCTGACAGGTGGAGACCCCTGGCCTGCCAAACAACCCCACTGGAAATCTGAAGCAAAAGAAGGTCACCAGTTGAGCCCCGGTGGACCAAGCAACAGACAAAAAGGCTCCGGTCCCAACCAACTAAAATATATAGCTTTAGGTCGGGGCCATCATAGAGTCTGACGCCCGATCCCCCGGTGTGCAATTAAAGAGTGCAGCAAAGTTATCAACCGTGATTGGGTTAATCACTAAGCATGCAGACTGTCGCATGAAGAAGCCTGTGCGGCCTGGAGTTCTTGAGTGTGATATGAGACCATGACATTGCAAAGTGCGTACAGACTTTGTTATCAAATGTTTTGGTTGGAGAGTATGGATTTTTATAATACGTAGCCACCGCATGACAAGATACACAAACATGTAATCTTCACAGTGTACATTGTGAACTATAATTGAGCCGCGACGTGACAAAACCAACAATGTGGTCGTGCGTCCAGCGCAGACTCAGATCAGCCTGGGCATCCGCCCAGTCTGATCAGAATCTTCGCTTTCCGCATGAAGGTAGCTTAGTCCCTCAGCTGCCCTTTAAGCGCTTAGCAAAGAGTCTGATAAGACTGGGTGAATGCCCAGGCTGATCTGAGTCTGCGCTGGGCGGACGACCACATTGTTGGTTTTCTTGTGTCGCGGCTCATATTAAATTTAATTATTAGAATGTTGCATAAGTTGCAGCATTAAATTTAGTTTCCTGTCTAAATGGAAACACAGAGTCATATACACGATATGAGAACAAAATGGATTAGAAAGAATAAAATGAGCCGCGACACGACAAAACCAACAATGTGGTTGTGCGCCCAGCGCAGACTCAGATCAGCCTGGGTATCCACCCAGTCTGATCAGACTCTTCACTAAGGGCTGAAAGGGTAGCTAAGGGTCTAAGCTACCGCTATGCGGACAGCCAAGATTCTGATCAGACTGGGCGGATGCCCAGGCTGATCTGAGTCTGCGCTGGGCGCACAACCACATTGTTGGTTTTGTCGTGTCGCGGCTCAAATATAATAGTATGATAAAAGACAATTCTGTGGGTGATTTAATATGTTTTGCTCGGATCATTGTGCACAAATTCAGCTATGAAATTTGACGATATTTTAAAAGAAGTCGGAGAATTTGGAACATATCAAAAATGGGTAGCTTTTATCACGAGCGTTCCAACTCTACATGTTGGTGCCATGATACTGTTAAATGTTGTTATATTCGGAGTCCCCGATCACAGGTAAGACTTTTCTAACTTTGAAATTTTGATAAAACTAAAAGCATGAAAGAGATTAAACTCAAAGGAATAAGTTTGAAAAATCAAGTATTTCAACAAATCAAAAAAAAAAAAAAAAAAATCAACCCGATTTCGTTATTCACTTCAATGTATAAATAATTTGACCTTGATATTAAGATATCGATATCGCCTACATCTTATATACCCTGAAATCTATTTTCAAATAGATGTTTGAGCAAACCTTAAAGGCCCCACTGAGACTGCTTTAGTGCAGCAGTCTGTTCAAACCCTTTATTTCAACATTTTATCAAAACATTGTTTTACAGGACAAACGGATTTGTCCAGGTCCGAAGGTCTGAATGCCAAAATATTTACGATACCTCGTACATACGATGTTCGTGAAAGCATGTCTCGTTGGCTGTTAAGCGCATGAAACGAGTTAAGCTCACGTGGTTTGCAGCTTGCTACCTTTTTTTTTTTCTTTTTGTACAGTTTCATTATATGTAATGTTAAGACATTTACAATATGCATCACGTAGACTTAAAAAATCCGTATTTTACGGATTTTACGGTAGAATAACTGCCAACCAGCTGCCAGTCCAGTTCCGTTATTTTTACGGGCGTTTGTCTGTAAGACAGTGTCGAAAATCACGATATGGTAGTGTTATGTTAACTGGCCGCATTCGAAAATAACTTGATGGCGTTGACCAAAACAACACCTGCTATAAACTATCCTATTCTGCTTGATGATTCCTGCGATTTTTACGGGCGCCCGTAAAAATAATGGGAACTGGACTGGCCGCTGGTTTCCAGTTATTCTACTGTAAAATCTACGGAATTTTTTTACAGTGTAAGAATTTCACATTTATCCTGTAGCCTTAGAATGGCTGCATAATTTGTTCAAAACCTATCAATTTATTTTCAGAAGGTTACATTTAAACTCTTTTACCTTGTTGTAGGTGTAAAATTCCTGGACTGGACAATGACACCTGGAACAATGATTCTCCTGAGCACGAGGCCCTAGTAAAATACTACATTCCCCCGTCAGATGATCATCCCTACGACAGATGTCACTTGTACGTCCATCACAACACTAGTGAGCAGACAAACAGAAGCTCTCCTGCCGAAGTCAAATGTCATGAATGGGTATACGACACATCTGTATTTAAATATACTTTCACAGAACAGGTAAAACCCCTTATTTGCCATGTTGTCTGGTTGTTGTTCCTGTTTTCTCTTTTATGGTCTTTCTAGGCTGTTCAGAGAGGCGTGCAGTCCATTTGGGAAGTGACTACTGGCCCAGAGGTTGTAAAACTTGAGTACATTCTCAAACTCAAAATAAAGCACACTGATTGGCTGCTTCCGAGCACATGCTCGGAAGTAGCCAATCAGTGTGCTTTATTTTGAGTCTGATGTGCTCGGAAGCAGCCAATCAGTGTGCTTTATTTTGAGCTTGATGTGCTCGGAAGCAGCCAATCTATGTGCTTTATTTTGAGTTTGAGATTATTCTCAAGTTTTATAACCTCGAACCCTGGTACCTTTCTCGAATCCGGAAAATATAACGCAGCGAATGGAGAGGGAACTTCAAAGAAAAGGATAAATAATTTTCTGTTTAATATAATGGTCTAATTCAGAACCGTATAACTTTTTGAGTCGATAAGGATTATGCATTTACAGTATCTATCGATCTTGACGGTTGTTGCCAAAGGACGTTAGTGCGGGGTAACTGCGTTTTACGGCATAAAAAATCGGACTTTAAGACCTGAGATATAACTGATTTCCAATTTGATTCAAAGTGATTTTCTTTCGAAACATATAACTTATAAAAACATACGTCACAATCACGTGCTTATTACGGCTTCGTAATAAGCACGAGGTCGTGACGTATGTTTTCCGCCTTGTACTTTTTCAGGCCAATCTGGTATGTGATGATGCGCTGTTAATTTCTCACGCACAGACTGTATTCTACTTTGGCATCCTCGTTGGCAGTATCTTCTTTGGGCAGCTTTCAGACATGTAAGTTTCAGTGAGTATCTCTGCTCGAGATATAAGGTGAATGTGTATTCATCCATGTTTTTTTCACCATATACACAAACGGGAACAGGTTTTATGACTTCCTCTTTGCTTTACTGGCCCTTCTAAATTGAGGTCTACTCTAGTCTCTTAAAGAAAAAAAATGCTCCTAGAGGGGCACATCTTGCGTTTTGTAAGAGCTGACGCCCACTTAGAAGCAGGCAACAATGAAAATAAAAGAATTGCTTACCCTTAAGGTGGTGATTTTTGTGGTAAATACAAAAATCTGCATAAAACCATAAAAAATTAACGTACCTCCCTGAAAATTTGCTGACTTCTTATTTTTGTTGTTCTCTACTGTTTAGAATACAGAATAGAGGAACATGCTGTTAAAAAACGTAAAAATCAAAGGGTAATTTTGTGCTCATAAATCTAGAAAATTGACTTTATTCTTGAAAATATACTTAGCTCTGAAGTTTCTTTAATGCATTTAAAAGAGCGTCCTAGCATTTATTTGTTCCAACTCTTTCTCAAAATTGTAAGGTAGAGCAGATGAAAACAGTCACTTTTCCTCAAATTTCTGACCATGTACGGTGCATGTAATACACTGCATGCATTAATTAAATACAGGTAGAGCAGTTTTACCTTTACCACACTCACAGTATACCATAAAAATTCTATATATTGGGACAGTTAGGTCTGAGCAAATAGTGCAAACCCAGATCAGACAGGAGCAGTCTGATCAGGGTCTACACTATTTGACATCCCATTTCCATTTTTTGGGCACATTACTGCACTGTAAAACCAAACTGTTCTAATTTTAGGACAGTTATGGTAATTCTTTTTAGTGTCCCAATATTTAGAAATTTTACCACCATGACACAGGTGTGTACATATAAAATTGTTCAACCTTGAAAATGGACTCTACTGTGTATTTTGGCAAATATTTGGAGACATATGAGACCATTTTTTATCTGTCCAGCCTGAAAATGTGTGAAAAAAAAATGAAAAAAATAATTGCTAGGACGCTCTCCATAATGTATTAAAGAACCTTCAGACCCTATTACATTTCTAATATCGATGGTTATTTTTCAGATTATTGCGCACAAAATTACCCTTTGAAATTTTCTTATATAAACCCTTTTTAACTTCAACAAGTCCTGCATTTTTGGATTCTGAATGATGCGAAACAACATAAAGAAGACCTCTGCTAATTTTGGGGAAGATCTGTTATATTTTCAGCATTTTATGCAGATTATTTACTTCACCCCAAATCAGTGATTCATGATCACCACCTTAAAATTTTATCCATACACCTTGAGGCGTCTTCGGAATGAACATACGCATATTCACCATCGCACGTCACAGTCTGGTTAGAGCAACCTCAATTTGCCTGGACATGAATTGGAACCTCCCATTTTCCAAAAGTAGAATTACATTCCCTGACACTGATTTCACGATGAGACTTATAAGGACATCAAGTCAATTCAGGTAAGACCGGCAAATTAGCATGATCGGAGAAGTAAACATGTACTGACGAGTATATGTGAGCCGCGACACGAGAAAACCAACAAAGTGGTTTTTCGCCCCGCGCAGACTCAGATCAGCCTGGGCATCCGCCCAGTCTAATCAGAGTATGCGCTGTCCGCATGGTGGTAGCTTTGACCCTTAGCAACCCTTTAAGCACTCAGCGAAGAATCTGGTCGGACTGTGTGGATGCTCAGGCTGATCCGAATCTGCGCTGGGCGCACAACCACTTCAAAGTTATTGGTTTTCTCGTATCGCGGCTCATATTTTAATATATTAACGAAAAAAGTATTTGAGTGTATAGGTTTCAGCCTTTGAGGGCCAAGCTGTAATAATAATAATATGTGCTATAGATCGTCTGACAACATATAATGCGAAATCACTTTTCTTTCAATTTTGGGTCTGTTATTTCCCATGTTTATTGTCAAAACTGTTTTACATATAAACGTTAGCAACTATTTATGCTTGTCATAGGCTAGAATGTAGCTTAATAATCGTGCTGCCTGCCTGTTTCTGGCTCTTTGCCTCTCTTCGCGGAAATATCGAAACTGCTGACTGACACTATCTAATATGTTACCAGGGTTCGAGGTTATAAAACTTGAGAATAATTTCAAACTCAAAATAAAGCACACTGATTGGCTGCTTCCGAGCATGTGCTCGGAAGCAGCCAATCAGTGTGCTTTATTTTGAGTTTGAGAATGTACTCAAGTTTTATTACCTCTGGCCAGGTTTATCAGCAATAAAGGAAATATGAGCTGTTAACGCAATATGGGAAAAGCGATAAGCTGTGATCTTGGTTCGCTGTTTGCAGATGTAGTAAACTCACATTTTGTGATCTGTTTCATTTAAGTTTCATGGAAGCACTGTAATGTTTTTCCACCATCTTTTCAAAAGGGAACAGTTTTTGTGACTTCTTGTTTGCTTTCCGGGAGGCCAAAGCCCTGACACATTGAGTCCTATCCCGAAATGAAAAAGATGCTTCTGCAAGAAGGTGGGGCAGTGGATGAGATTACCCTCATTGAGAAGGGAGGCAAAATGAACATAGCAGGGTCCGAGGTTATAAAACTTGAGTATAATCTCAAACTCAAAATAAAGCACACTGATTGGCTGCTTCCGAGCACATTCTCAAACTCGAAATAAAGCACACTGATTGGCCGCTTCCGAGCCATGATGTGCTCGGAAGCAGCCAATCAGTGTGCTTTATTTTGAGTTTGAGAATGTACTCTCAAACTCGAAATAAAGCACAGATTGGCCGCTTACGAGCATGTGCTCGGAAGCAGCCAGTCAGTGTGCTTTATTTGGAGTTTGAGAATGTACTCAAGTTTTATAACCTCCGTGCCTGAGTTGCTTTCTCAAAATGCTTTCTCTTACCCCTTAATAATTTTATTCAGAATAGGACGTAAGAAGTCATTGTACATAGGTTTGATGGTGATGCTGGTTTCTGCTGTCAGCCTAACGTTTGCTCCAGAGTTCTACAGCTTTGTCGTGATATACTTTATACTTGGCTCCGCTTCTGTTAGTAACGTGATGTCTGCATTTGTGCTAGGCAAGTAACTTTTGATACTACAGAAAAGCTCTCGTTCAAATGTTTCCTCCTTGTAGGCAGTGGAATTCAAACTTCAAGCGTGCTATCATTCATTCGGGATTATACGAAAATTAGAAGCTTCTGTGGCAAATGGTTAGAGCCCGGGACTTTGGATCACGGGGTTGCGGATTCGACTCCCGTTTGAATTCTGTGCGTACCTAAATGGCACTCAGTTGCACAGGTTGCTTCATGATCACTCTTCCATCGTTTTGATATGACTGAAATGCTGCTATTTATACGGAAACTGCTGTAATAGTGCAGTGGTTTGAAATACTTTCATTGAGTACGGTCATACTATGACATTTTAGACCAATATTAATCATAAAAAGAATACTTTTTCTACAGAAATTATAGTCAGACTACATTCATAAACATGTCAGCAATTACATAATTAGCTTATAATATTGTACAATCACAGATCGAATACCCAGAATGATAAATATACTAAGAATATAATAAAATCGGAGTGGCTATTGCCAGTCGACTGTCAATAGCGATTTTACGTTATATCGCTATTGACAGTTGACTGGTAATAGCCATTATACGTGGAAATGGATATTACCAGTCGACTGGCAATAGCGATTTTAATTAAAATGGCTATTACCAGCCGACTGGCACTAGACCTTTCCTAATAAAATATAATGAATTTGGTTGCGACATGCGAGATTTGTTAGTACATAACTCTAATGGCAACGGCAAACAGGGTGACATGAATTAATGATAATGGTATACCTCCATATTTTCTCACCATTTTTACAAAGAAAAATAACTTTGGTTTCTTTATGTTTGCTTCCTTCGATGGCATAGTTCTTCTTAAATTGGACCAACTCTTATAGGAAAGAATTTGCTCCTACAAGAGTTGAAACTTCAAATTTTACAAAGCGACGTTCTTTTCATGTATATTTACTTGTCGTAGGTATGGAATATGTGGGGCCATCAAAACGCCTCTGGGCTGTGACCTGGATAGGAATTGCTGGTGGTTTAGGTTCCATGTACTTTACATTGATGTCATATCTACTGCGAGACTGGCAGAAAATAGAACTGTCAATAGGAGTTCCTGCAGTCATTTATGTCTCTTATATATGGTTTGTATGATCAACTATTTTTGTGTTGTTGTTTTTTGTTGTATTTCTTTTTTCGAAGCCTCAGTACTAGGGTCAAGTCAGGTAAATTCGGACAGCAGGTAAATTCGGTCAGTGATATTGTTTCCTTTATATGTCAGTTGTTTGGAATCAAAACAAAAAATAACTGGACACACAGTGAAAATCCTGATGAGACGGCTCATTATGAGCCGTCTCATCTGGATTTTTACTGTTTGCAATGGTTTGTCCGAATTTACTCGCTGTCCGAAGTTACCCGACTCGACTCTAGTGCGCCCAAGGCGCGCTTCGAGTTGCAGAGCAACACGAGATGCTCCAACGCAGGCTGCGGTTTTGATTTGCTTTCTCTTTTTCGCCAGTTTATTTGTATTGGATACACTCGACTCCTTAAAACTTGCGCTCATGTTTGTATCTACGTCGCTGTGAAGGCATATTGCATGATATAACCTAGAATAAAGCTTAATAAAATTTGATTGCTCTAGAGAATGAGCCATTTCTTATTATATTTTGATTATAAAGGAGTTAAAAAGCAAGTGATACCAACACTCAAATCGAAACACCTATGCTGTGGTAACAAATACGTATGCTTTGGCCAGAGCGCAATGACAAGTAAATAATCTACAAATGAAAGATATTTTATTTTCAATTTATTTAAACTTTGTATCATTATTTGCATTTCACTCACAGCTTAGTTCCGGAATCACCAAGATGGTTGCTCAGCAAGAACAGAAGAGAAGAGGCCATACAAATTATAACCAAACTGGCAAAACGTAATGGCAAAGAGCTACCAGAGAAGGCGA
This sequence comes from Ctena decussata, assembly GCA_963989385.1. Lineage (NCBI taxonomy): Eukaryota > Metazoa > Mollusca > Bivalvia > Lucinida > Lucinidae > Ctena > Ctena decussata. Next base: position 82,632,456 of record OZ022502.1, on the reverse strand, counting down.
TCTCGGCTTTAGAAACAGATAAAGACCACGCCAAGGGCACAGTTTGGCAATTATTCTCAACTAAAACATTGGCTTTTCGGACAATCATATTATATATCAACTGGTATTTTTTATGTTACCGTAACATCTCAGTAAGCACACAATGTTGACACAAAATCAAATTAACATTGATTAAACTTCATAGCGTTTTAAAGCAACGTTCATTCCTCGTTGTTTCAACTTTGTGTGCTCGCAGGGATGCACTAATTTAGAAATTTTAAAGACCATATTATTTTGAAGAAAAGTAGTATAAAAGGGTAATAATCAGGAACCGATACAATCGAATTCCACACCCTTACCACGACACCAAGATTGAAATTCTAACGCGAAGGAGCAATACAAGAGGTTAAACAACACAAAAGAATAGCAAACTGAACAGCTTTTTCCCAGTAGGTGGTCATATCGCCAACTTGAGCCAAACAACAGTACATTATGCATACAAAACATTACTAATCGAATGTAAAAAGACTCGAGAAAAGCAGGCACAACCAACAAACAAATGATAACATCAATAAACAATAACAGAAGCACTGCCTTGGAGTAGTCAGTACTGAATCACTGCCCACTGGGCACATAACGTTGAATCAACATTGCATCTTCATTGATTCAACTTCATGACGTTGAATTAACGTTGATTCCATTTTGATCCAAAGTTCTGTGCCTGATGGGTGGGGAATGGTTAAGTAAGGATTGTGTAAATCAATTTTACGGCGCTTCAACCCTCGCGTGAACTTCTATCGTGACTCGTGACATTTGGCTCAGTCCGCGTGGAGCTCTCCTAGCTCATCAGTAAATCATTATAATAAACATGCAAATGACCCATATCATGTGATTCCAAATGCTCTGATAAGTGACAAGTGAACTGAGAAACGATGTAAACGATAGGCCTTGGATGATCTGATCATCACAGGACAAAACTGCCACATTGTTGAAAGTCACGTAACGTGGCTCAAATCAAGAAATAATAGTGACGAAAATCTAAAATTTCTGTTGAAAAATTTGCGGAGCATGGTATACACATGCTTCGATATCAATGACATCATATAAAAGTTCGTATTGATGTCATTGACATCATCAAGACGTCAATCTTTCAAGGTACTAAGGACAACAGTTGGTGATTCTTTAGTTGTTATGGTAACAGATCTATGGCGCAATCTCACTTATTATTCTAAAGGAGCATGGCATACACTGTATGCCACGCTCCTTTCGAATTATAAGTGAGATGTTACCTGAGATTCATACAATGGAAAAGTATGATTTTCTCACACCTATAATTCTTTCTCAAATGATTTATATCTCTGTTAACAGAAACAAGCGAATATTTGATTGTACTTCTCAGATATGTTTTCGGTTGAGAAAATAGGAAAAGTTATCTGCAAATTATCATCAGAATTTATTCTTATCATCTTATCTGAAGCTCTGTAATTACTCCGTTTCTTTTTAGGTTTATTGTCAGTATGGCGTTCTACGGTGTCCTTCTAAACGTTGGTAACCTGGGCGGTGATTTCTATCTCAACCTTTTCCTGATCTCAGTTGTTGACAATCCTAGCAGATTCATAACTCTAGCATTATTGAACAGAGTTGGAAGGAAAAAGCTCTACATTGCCTACATGCTTCTTGGTGGTCTGTGTTGTATTGGAACTATCTATCCGGTGGTTCAGAAAAGCGAATGTAAGTAGGGTCGAGTCGGGTAACTTCGGACAGCGGGTAAATTCGGACATACCATTGCAAACAGTGAAAATCCAGATGAGACGGCTCATAATGAGCCGTCTCATCAGGATTTCCATTATTTGCTCAGTTAATCATGTTTCAATTCCAAACAACTGACAAAAAAAGGAAACAATGTCACTGTCCGATTTAGCCTGCTGCCCGAATTTATCTAACTTGACCCTATATTTTAATTGAATTCTGTTAACATGTATCAGTCTCTGATTCATCAGTTAATCGTTCTCGCAAAAAGCAAACGAAATGTATATGTTGCATGGAATTATGGGTTTTTTCCAGATCTGGCCAAAGATGCGGGATGAAGCTTGAACTTTTCCATAATGAGTCAGCATCCATATTATCCTGGGTTCAAATTAAGAAATAATGAACCATCATATACTATCATAATTTATTACCGGTTTAATAAATCATGCTTTTGCAAAAAGATTTGACGAAAGTACATGATGTCTAAAAGATTATAAAAACATAAACGACATTGCATCTAATGCAAACGGAAAAAACTTTATTTTTTTCTTTGCAGAACAGATATAATTGACATAAAATTCGTGAAGTTTCGTATTCATATAACGTTTACAAACAACAAAAATTTGAGCTTCTGAGCTCTTATTTGATGCACATTCCATGCTCTTCTATAACATCTTACGGTTTCAATAAAAAGTACCGTAACTGTTTCATTTTGACATCGTTTGATTACCTAACGCTCATTTTAACACATTTTCTCCAAAGTACAAAAGTGACAAATTTGAATGTTTGTTAAGTGGAGTGTAGCCCTGGGGCCGTATTTATAAAACCACTTCAGTCGTTGCTATGCTGTTTAGACCGTTCCTCCAGAGCAACTTTCATAACCATTAACTATTTTTTGTGTATATCTTATGTTGCATGTGAGTGAAATTGTGAATAAAATATGTTTAAACTAACTTTCATAGTTGTAGGGAATCTCCTTCATAGAAATTCAGACTTGGCAACAGCATATCAACCACTTAAGTCATTTTATAAATAATAATTAAAGCCTCTGATTAATGCTACCTTCTGCGGCGTCTGATCTGGATAGGCACTGTCTGCTTATGTCCGTTTCATGGGACACTTGTTTTCTTTCTTTGTTCCGATACTGCACTCGGTCAGCTATGACCATGATGGCAGGTTTGTGGTGTGGCAATAAGTTATTAAAATAACAGAAATAAATGAATTTGTGACATAGCCACCAGCAGATCAAAACTATTTACAAGAAGTCCTCAAGGGCAGGCATTCCATGCCTAACCCCTGCTCTACCCTAGGGTAGTATATTTTGGCCTTAAACCCACCAACTGTCTCCGAAGAGATAGCTTCGTTGTAAGGCCATTCCAAGATCCCATTGTCCTGGGGAAGAATGAATTCTTAAAACCGTCCGTGTAAGCTTTTGAACGGCGATTCTGGAATGGGTGGAGCCTAGTTCTCCTGCTCCCTCCACCGACCTCAGATAGGTACCTATTCTTATCTACAATAGCAAGATTATTGTGAATTTTGTAAAATAGAGACAGAGAAGCCTGTTGTCGTCTTTCCTGCAGGTCTGGCCAATGGAGTTCGTCTAACATTTCTCCCACGTGGCTCTGATAGCGCCAGCGCCTACAGGTCCAACGGGCAGCAGTCCTCTGTACTGTTTCCATTCTGTTAATATCTACTTGGTGATGGGACATCCAAACTGGCGCTGCATATTCTAATTTGGGACGGACCCGAGTCTGATATGGAGCAGCCTTGGTTTCCTTCGATGCAAAAGTCAAGTTTCACGAAGGAAACCTAAAGTCTTAGTAGCCTTACTGGTAATTTCATTGGTGTGCTGACCCCACTCGAGGTCATCCGTAATCTTAAGTCTGAAGATACATTCTCTAGACCTTGGTTATGCAATGTATAACCATGGATTATTTGCTTTGGAGTGGGGTGCCTAGTCACCCTCATAGAGTGACATAACTGTGTTAACCATTGTTTCTTTTACAGCTCTTCACTGGCTTCTAGTCACACTATCTGTACTTGGGAAAATGTTTGTCGCTGGTGCATTTGAAGTTCTCTATATTCTGTCTGGAGAGCTGTATCCTACCGTGGTGCGCAATGTGGGCCTGGGGACAAGTTCAGCTTGGGCGAGAGCTGGTAGCATGTTGTCCCCATACATCGCAAAACTGGTAAGGCAGTAAATCACTTCCTTAGTATTAACTGAGAAGCTTTTAGTTTACATTTGAGCCGCGACACGAGAAAACAAACAAAGTGGTTGTGCGCCCAGTGCAGACTCAGTTAAGCCTGGGCATCCCCCCATTTTGATCATACTTTTTGCTTAGCGCTAAAAGGGTAGCTAAGGGTCTAAGCTACCACCATGCGGAGAGCGGAGACTCTGATCAGACTTGGCGGATGTCCAGGCTGATCTGAGTCTGCGCTGGACGCACCACCACTTTCTCGTGTCGCGGCTCATTTGTATTAATTTTAGATTTTGAAATCGACTAAGAAGCTTTTAGTATAGATTTTGGTATTGAATGAGAAGCTTTTAGTTCAGATTTTGGTATTAATTGAGAAGCTCTAGTTTAGATTTGTATTAACTAAGAAGCTTTTAATTAGATTTTGGTATTAGCTGGGAAACTTTTTGTTTAAATTTGTATTAACTGAGTAGCTTTTAGTTCAGATTTTGATTTAACTAAGACGCTTTTAACTGAGAAAATTTTAGTTCAGATTTTGGTATTAACCGAGAAGCTTTTGGTTCAGATTTTGGTATAAACTGAGAAACTTTAGTTTAGATTTGTATTAACTGAGAAGCTTTTAGTTGAAATTTTCTATTTACTGAGAAGCTTTCATTTGAATTTATATTGACCGAGAAGTTTTAGATCTGATTTATATTAATAAAGAAGCCTTTATTTTTTAGATTTATATTCACTGAGAAGCCTTTAGTTCAGAATTTGGTAGTTACTGAGCTTTTAATTAGAGTTTGGTTTAACGGAGAAGCTTTCAATTTTGTTTTGTATTAACTGAGAAGCTTTCAGTTTAGATTTAGAAGCTTTTAGTTCATACTTAAACTTACTTAGACGCTTTAGTTCATATTTTTTTTACTTCTTTTTACTTTAGATTTTGGTTTTAACTGAGAAGCATAGAGTTTACTTTATTGAATGTAGCTAAGATGTGACTACTCACCTTAACCGTATCGCCTTGCTGAGGTAGTTCAGATGGGGGGTCCCACCAAGAAGCTATGAAGAACTGACAAAAACAATCCCTCATTGTCCCAAAATAGCCCCACTTATCTAGAGCTTTGCAGAAACAGTCAGGCTTAAAAATATGTACAAGGAGTAGCGATTCGGACTGCGCACTCGCGAATATCTACCAAACTTATGCTTGCTCGTGCGAACAGTTCATAAACACCAGGGAACCCATATGGCTAAAACAAAAACCCTTTTCAGCCCATCTATCCGATTTTCTCTGTTTGCAAAGGTTGAATGATAAAATGTAACTAATGTTGTGAGAATTTGTGTCCCAATCTCATTGCTTATGCTTAGTTCAATATACCATATATTTACATTCTTGGTGTATTTACTGAAAAGCCCTATAGTAAACCATTGGAACGTAATGTAGTTTACATCCCAATTACATTGAGACACGCGACGTCAATGACGTCAAAATAAGCAATGGCTCTCTACAATCTGATTGGTCGTCAGCGACGTCATGACGTCATGCATGCTGTTCTGCTGTTAGCAGAAAAAAACTGCGTGTACATGTTTTACTGCTTCAATTTAGGAGCTTATATAAGATTTTTCATGAAAGATTTGATTGAAACGATTGTAAATATAAGCAATGAACTTAATTTTTCTGTTGTTTTTCGAAGTGTAAACTACATTGGATCACTAGCAAAGTTTACATGAACCCCTTCGGGGTTCATTCACTTTGCATGTGACCCAATTTAGTTTACGATTCGATAAACCTCAGAAAATGGAATTCATTCCTTAAAAAATGCGATTACACTAATGATAAAAATAATAGTTAAAGCATAAATTGTCTTATTTCAATAGGGTGATCTAGTCAAAAGTAACATTGCTGGGGCCATTCCCCTGACAATAATTGGTGTGGCGACTTTCATTGGCGGCCTTCTGTCTTTCACCTTGCCCGAGACACTCAACAAGAAACTGCCAGATACTGTCGAAGAAGCAGACAAGTTTGCTAAGTAAGTGCGAATATAGAGGATCTTACACTCGTGGTCATTTTATATGAAATTTATGAAACGAGCTCGGCGAGTTTCATAAATTTCTTATGAAATGACCACGAGTGCAAGATTCTGTTTATCATATGACCCTTTAAAATAGGATTTTGACGCCTTCAAACTGAACATTATTTCAATAAGAAAACGTAGTGTTGATATGGACGTTGTCAATGACGTTACATGTACGCGCCAAAGTGTTATTACACGTGTGGTCATGCGATTTTTATGACACGAGGTTATCCACTGAATATGATAAAATATTTTTGTGCGAATTTCACAATAGACACGGAATTAAATGACTTGAGAACAATTATTTGAGAAAATCTGAAGTTTCTTTAATTTCAGTTTGCAATGAATTAAAAAAAAATGGCGGAGCATGGCAAACATTGTATGCCTTGCTCACATACAAATGCTGTCATAGATCTGTCACCATAGAAGCTAAGAGTTCATATAGCTGTCAAGGTGACGTCATCGAGACGTCATTCTGCAAAGGTACTACGCACAACAGTTGATAATTCCATAATTGCTTTGGTAACAGATCTTAAAATGCAAGAGAAGCGTGGCACATACTGTATACCATGCTCCTCTCAAATTATAAGTGAGATGCTACCTGAAATTCTTACAAAGGAAAAGTGTTGTTTTCTCAAGCCTATAATTCATTCTCGAATAATTATATTCTCTATTAAAACGCAATCTGTTACAGACATGCCGAGCGGGCATACGATGTTGAGTCAACATGAGTCAATGTTGACCCCATGACACTGAATCAATGTTGAATCAATTCTGAATCAAAGTTGTGTGCCCAGTGCGATGGGTAGATGGTTTTCCGGGCAAGATTCAAGTGATGTAGATTTTATACAACAATGTCCTTTATAAACATTGCGTTTGGTTTGCTTAAACGTAGTTCATAGTGAAAAGATAGCTTGTTACTTATTTATAAGTGTTTAATACATATCCGCTATATTAGACTAACTGAAATAAAGTAGACAGCAGATAGCAAATATACTGGGAAATGTAATTTTGTACATCATACCTACATCATATCATCAAAAAGCAATTGATAAAGTTTAGGCCAAATAAAAAAATATGTGTAGTTCAGGTTACAGCCTGAAAAAATAGGGTAGGTAGGAAACTTTTTTTTTTCTTTTTTTTGATAACTTTTTTTTCTGTATGCATATACCTACGTTTGATCATTAAAATGTGCTTTCTTTGTCCTTTGAAGACGCAGTTGATTTTCTTCTTATATCCAAGAAATAAATCCTTTAAAATGCATGTCTTACCTTCCATTTTCTTTCTCGGATGAGCAGTTTGACTGTATTTTACTGATCATATTTTCTTCAGACATTAAAATGGAGAAAAGTTAGGGTTGGCGGGGTAAAAAATAGGGAAGGTAGGGTAACATGAACACCACATGTTTTGGCCTATTGAGTCACTGGTATATATTCCATATTGTACACTCGAAGAGAAAAGACTCAGACCAGCCTGTGCGTCTGCACAGGTTAGACGTAGTTTTCGATGTTCGAAATTAAGCACTTTTTCCCATGTCCTGATTCCCTTGCTCCGTATTGCTCGTACGAGTATTTAGGTGATCTTGTACACTTTCAAGGCCAGCAACTCTACAATTTTCATTCTGCCTCCCTTCTCAATTCGGGGAAACTCTAAAATAATTTCCCTAACCTTTACCTAGCGGCAAACTCTTCCCTTAAGAGTCGGCCTGTTTTGGAAAGGTTCATTGTCCAGGTAAGCAAACAAGAGACCACAAAAGTTGTTCCCCTTTGTAAAAAATGCCGAGAAAATATGGAGGTGTACCTATAGTTTGCAAAAGTGTCGGTTGGAATACGCAGTCACACAGTAAAAACACAGACCAGTAATACTCGTACCACTGTATTCCTCCAAAAACAATCAAGCCCGCTTTTACTTTCCTTCATGTTTTATGAAACTTGTGTAAATATTAAACGTCCTCTTCTATAACACCTTGTTTTCGTTCTTGTCAATTTCAGGCAGAAACGAGAAGAAATAACGGTAACAGTCGATCGTTCTGAATACAAAGAAATTTGAGCCACGACACGATACGTCACCTTACAAATCCACATAGCTCGTCTGTTTATGGGAAAATGTAGTGACATTTCTCGCACTCCATGCCGCTGAATGATTAGACTCGCCTCGGAATAATTATTTTCAAAGAAAACCAAGTGACATTTACACACCCTTCTATGCACGTAGCGTCAGTTAAGTGACATGGCCATCTAATAGCATTCTGCTTTTTCTCATTTAATCCCAGAAACAACAGATAATAAAAGCATCGCAAACGACTGCGTGATACCCCGCCACTGCAAACCTTTTTTACACACCGATTTTTCCAGAATTATTTTTTTTCTCTGTATAACCCTAACCCCACTGAACAAGGATAAAAATCTTTGCCATGACAGGACACAGATATCATCATTTCATGCATGTTGTATATAGGGCGGGGGGGGGGGGGGGGGGGAGATAACTCACATGGGGTAAATTTGAACATCACTGGAGGCTTGCATCACTCTGATCATTTGCTGTAAGTTTCAGAAAAATTGCTTCAAATTATGATTTTATATGACATTTTTCATGATTTTATACATTTATATAGCCCCAGGGCAGGGGCAGATAATCCCCGATGATAAAATTTCTGTGCTCATATCAAGCTTTTGTTACTTCGATCATTTTCGTGAAGTTTCATCATGATACTCCAAGTAGTAAAGGAACTAGAGGCCAGAAACCATTTTTTGTACATTGACAAGTGCCATAACTCTGTCAGAAATTATCGAAATTTGCCCATTAACAATCCCAAGCGAGACATTCTTGATACAAATGCATATGCAAAATTTGAAGGAAATCCGTTAATAAATACTTAAGTTATCGAACGGAAACGAAGTGCGGACGGACGGACAGACGGACGGACGGACAGACGGACGTACATACTACGGACGGACGGACGGACACACGGACGGCCAACGTGAAAACATAATACCCCGCCACTAACATGTGGCGGAGTATAAAAATCGAGAAACGCCAGACCTGCCTCTTGCTGTCATACTTTTCCAAGTTACAACTTCAGAGCCGTGCGTGTCGCGGAAGTTTTCCATAAGATTTAAGGTGCGGAACCAGTGGCTCCGTTTATCGAGATTACTCACCGTTAACATGGAAGGGTGTAGCGATATATTGTCGTGTTGTAGGATTTGGCCAGTACTGTTTAAATATGATGTATGACTTCACATTATATGTATGAAATTTTCCTTATCTCCCCTAATGCCGCCTGCGTATGGCACGGGGATTTATATTGAAAACAAAGAATATTTGTATCGTATTGTATTGACTTGTCCCAGTCTGAATGTGAAATCATTAATACAGATATTAACACCTAAAGTGTCCAAAATGAAAATAACTGGATTTATCATATGACGTCGCATCTGAGAGTGTAAGAAAACCATGCATTAAAAACGATAATCCACTAGTGGATTAAAGATGCAAATTACGTCGTCACTTTATGCGTTGACGTCCATGCAAACGTCGCATTTTGTAGTGGCGAATTCGTGACGTTTCAGTGCAAAATTTGCTCATAAAATGCAATTTTAGTGTCATATGATAAATAGAATATTGCATTCGTGCTCCTGTATCATTGAATTTATTAAAATCGTTGGGGAAAATGATAAGATGCTCGGCATAGCCTCGCATGATATCTTTTTCCCCAACTCGTTTAATAAATTCAATAATACATGAGCACTCATGTAATAGTACGGCAGATAGGCAGCCTGTGAGAAGGTGCTACTGGTAAGGTTCTGCAAACATCTTGAGTAATATATCAGATTATTCGTTAGAATCTCTGGTTTACAAAACCGGCTGATGACACCTCTGGTTCTGAGTACTGAGCGAGTTATCTGCCCTTGAATTACCCTGCCCATTTAATTGGGTAAAATGATACTTAAATGAAAAAGGGTGAAAAAATAATTGTTTGAGATGGTACTTTGTACGATTTTTTATTTGTACTCAATTTGTAGCCTATTTAACGTATACGCGGTACTGAATTTTTATTTTAGTTTTCATTCTGTGGCGTTGTGATATCGAGTTTACACGGAAATTTATTTTGAAATTTCAGGTTTACAATTTTTAATGTTGACGCCATCAGGCAAAAAATTTGAAACAATATTTGCGATAGAATAGCAAGTCCAGAACCTTTGCTTTATGTATAGATTATCAGAACTCAAGATTTCAGAACAGAGACAAAGAAACGCTGAGAAACATGAGTAAATACCCCACCCATCTAAATAGGCATTGCAAAACTGGAAATCTTTCCGGCTGTTGCGGTTAAAAAAAGTAAGGTTAGGTCATATTGTAACATAATAAACGTGACACTATCGGGTTGCACATCTATGCTAGTGCAAGTATAATTACTTCTAGCAATTCTTCACGCTTGAGTGAGGAAGGATTAATTTACTTGAAAGAGTATTATACAGACAGTACTTCTATAAACCTGCTTACACACAAGGCATGTTCACAATATTATTTCACATACCATTTTTTCGCAACACTTCTGACTAGTAATGGAAATGCAAAATATATCTCCAGCTGATGTAAATAAGTGATTGTTTAGCTTATAGCTTATTTATTTACATTTCAAGTGACCATACTGTATGCAACACTTTGTTGCATTGTTATTCTTTCTTTGCAAGTGTATACATATATATTGTTGTTTTGATGAACTACTTGCATAGTTTTAATATCTTTAAGATTCAAGACATTGCAAAAGGACAGTCTGTCTCAAAACAGGAAAAAAATACCCATTCACTAAAATGCATTAGAACCTTTATCTTAGTTATACCAGCCGCTAAATAAATGTAGGCCAGGCCAGGCCAGTAGGATGTTCCCCGGCCACCCGACGAAATGTGTAGACCTCAGTTTTCTAAGTGTCCTATGTATGCAGAATATTTGCCTTTTTCTTGCTACCTACTTAGTGGGGCGATTGAGAGTTTCAGACGGTTAAATACGTTACCAATAGAAACTTTACAAACATTACTACTATGTTTTAAAATAAAAATAAAAGTCAGAAATCTATCAAAATCTATATAAATTATTTATTTCTATATTAAGTGATGTAAAAAACATTTTTGAATTTTAAACTTTTATTATTATGCTTCATTATTCTACAGTTTATAAGGCTGTAATCTATGTTACCTTTAGACACGAATTTTAAGACAAATAAAACTATACAAGACAAAATTAATATTTTGTAAATTATATTAGTATTAGTATATTACTATTAGGTCTAGGAACACGCTTTATAATGGAAAAAACTCGTTTCATTAAATTTGTAGTTTACCATACAGAAACTGTTAAATACGTGTAATATAAATTTTAATGCAACATTCAAAAACATTATAATGATTTAAAATGACAGTTACATGTTGAGATTAAAAATTTAACAAAGTATGGAACTCAAAGAGTATCCTACGGAATTCATATTAATCAAATTAATTTAACTCACGTAAATAGTAACACAGCTTATGAGACTGTGATGTATGTTATCATAAAGAACAATATTTACAGCACATAAAACAATAACTAACAAGGCAGAAATAGAAATGAAATATACTTTCAACCCTTTTAGGGTATACTTCTAGCACAGCTTTTATATACAAAAAATTGGTGTGATTTATCTTATGTAGACTACGATACAGGAGCTTTTCCGAGCAGTTGAAAGAATTCTAATGCAGTTATTTCGTAGTCACCTGAATGTGTGAAATGACACATAAATAGGTAAATATTTTATAATAATGAGAAACAAAAAACTAAACGGAAAACAAATTACTCAGGTTTTTTGTGGTTTGCTCACTAAAGCTGTTTATGCGCCCTAGATGGACTACCATGGTATTTCATGGTCATATGTAACCATGGTCAACCATGGTAGACCATGTTTTGTAAAATGGCTGCCATGGTATTTGATGGTCTCATCAAACCATGTTCAACCATGGTCTATGTCCAAGGTGATGAGACCATCCAAAACCATGGCTGGCCATATAACAAAACATGATCAACCATGGTTGTATGGCCATGAAAAACCATGGTATTCCATGGTTGTAATACTGTAAAATAGCATGGTAGTCCATGATAGTGCATGGTCACCTGACAATCTTTGAAATACAGACAATGCTTCCAACATAGCAAGAATGAGATAACCCACACATATACCAGCTGAGTTTCTAATGGTTTAAAAGTAATTATATTGTGGGTTACACTTATTAGAATCACCATGATCAGCTGTATCCAGTCATCAAACAATTAGCCCAATTAAGGTGGGTTCTCAGATGCTTTCAACATTCTCTAGCATAATTTTAAATTGCATTGCTTTTTTTCCTGCCCTTTCCAATCTTGTCATTTTGCAGCTTCTCTGCATAACTGGTATATCTGATGCTTCAAAATAACTTTATGTTAAATTTCTCGTTTGGTCTCTCATACTTCTACAGGAAAAGGAAACAAAAAGTAACAATATTTTCTATTGGTGGGCTCTGGCATAACAAGATTTTCAATTGGTGGACATTTATCATCATATGGAATAAACACGATGTGATATAACAGGAAGTGATGTCATGTGATTACCAAGTAATCTGACGACAGTTTTAAGTAACTGACGTGATTTTGACTCAAAAATGGCATTGGTGTAATTCAGATTTCAAACATGACAATAACACATTATATATGTATCAGTTTTACAATATACGTTAAGCAAGACTAGTATAGGGGAGAGTATGTCGTAACAAATTCTGAAAATTGTTATCCTTGATTGCCTATAAAATCTGGGAGGCAGTTCTAATGTACATTCACAGTATTTTATTTTATGGAGACTTGAGAGAGAGAGAGAGAGAGAGAGAGAGAGAGAGAGAGAGAGAGAGAGAGGAAAATCCTAACATTATTAAATTTTCTTCTACTCCTTCATCCATATATATAAAGTGTACACACACTTTAAAAATGTTCTGTTCAGTAACTCCGTGTGTGACAGTGATACAGTTTCAGACTACTCCAAGTCCTCTAGGTAACCATTCCTCCATATAATGCTGAAAGACCACTTAAGTGCCAGGTAATAACAGTTTCTGTTGCGCAAAATACCATTTTGGATGCATTTCATTGGTAACTCATATTCGGTAACGTATATGACAGTGCAAAGTTTTGCAAGTTTGATAGCATTGTTTTTGTTTTTATTTAACGATATAAATGCATTGGTATTCTTCATTGATTGTACTTACATGCTCATTCTAATCAGATAATGTGTTTTGTCCATTCTCGGTAACGTAGACAACAGTACGGTTTCTAACGCTTCAGAGGACAATATTGTTTTAATACAGAGGCTTCAAAGCATATTTTCTACAACACTAAGATCTATGTCTGCTATTGTGTTCATTTGGATGAGAATATGCAAATGCCATTAAAATGCTACGGTCACGTGTATAACATGGGAGAAACAGCCAAATGCCCAATTATTAGTCGGCAGAAAGCAGGGAAATACTTTCTAGACATTGGGCTTTCAGAAGAAAAAAATCGTGTTGAAAAAGTATCTAAAAAAAGGAGAGGGAGATATTAGAGCTTAAAAATCTACTAGCTTTTATTAATTTATCATTCGATCAATTTCAACCGACAGGTGGACCGACGGACGAACGGATGGATGGATGAACTGACAAGGACAGACGGCCCGAAGACAATTTCAAATTACCGGATGGGACTGAAAATCACACCAGAGTCAGCAACTACAACGCTTGTATAGACAGCGGCTAGTTTGACCACTGTTAAGCTTGTCATGTTTGAGAAGTTGACTGCAAATACAGTGGTGAACACATGGCATTGACAAACTGATGTACGGACGGATAGAAAATTAAATATATAGGGCACATATTATCTAAATGAGTGCGAATTAATAGAAGTTACACAAATATCCTATTGTCCAAGCATTTAGCCCATTTAGCTGGTCTTAAAGTAGTAATTTAAGTAGATTTTCATCATTTACGGGTGTTTTCTGTTTGACCTTGACCTTCACCTTTTGTACATGTTGAAATATATCTAGATAGTTAATTCAACAATGAAATACCTTGTAAATTAGTTTCTGTGTAAGACTTGACATATTTATTGTCGTGGTAATAGAATAGACAAATTCTAATATTGATGTTGACAATTGTCAACCTTTGGTAATCAACGGTAATTAACAAACAGACCCACAGACACACACTGTTCAAAAACCATATTTGTTAAAAACTTCTATGTTTAGTTTGTTCCATTTGTTTGCCGTACGTATAATCGGAAAATTACAAACACTTGTCTTTAGTTGAAATAAATGGACATTTCTGATGTACACAAACCAAAATTGTGTAACTTTGCTGTTTATGGGTACGTAAGTTCAAAGGGCCATAACTTTGTTAGTACTCAGCTGCGGTGATGTCATCAGCCGGATTCATACACTAGACATGCTGGCGAACAATTTGGTATATAACACTTGATGTTTGCAGAACCTTACCAGTAAAGTCCTTAAGGAGAGCACTTTTGGAGCTCCGTCTGCTCTACTATAAGATCCTTTATTTGAAATAGCTCGAGGGGTGTTCAGAAAGTTCTGCACGTGACGTAATCTTTTGGTATAGGTCATTTGCTGTCTATAAAACAGGTCATTTTGCAGATTTTCTTTTTTATTACTGGTGATAAAATTGATGTTTTTTCTCCACTAGTATTGTCAAACTAATACATAACTGGAAACTGACTTTCAGAATTTTATCTTGTCAAGTTTTTGCTTTTGTCTATTAAATCCTTTACAAAAATTTACAAAATTTTCAGCGTAAGTAGAGGGGAGTACAATAATTTAATGCAATAGCTATAACCAATGCCCATATATGCATCACAAACAAGAAATGTTTCTATAGATGAATTAATTCTATTCATCACCAATCAATTCTCTTTGCAACCAATAAATAAGTGACCTTCATTTTTACTCAGAGGAAAAGATTAACCGGTATTCAGGTGCCATTGAGTAACTCTGTACAATTAACTAACAATGGACATAGGTAAATATTGACCAGTCTAAGGCTGTTACATAAATGAACTTACTCCCTTGTAAAATACAGTTGAAATATCTTCTAAAAATGGGCAGTTTTCAAAAGAAACTTTTTAGTTTCAAAATATAATTTTGAGGAAAATTATAGATCAGTTATGTATAAGATAGACTTTAAAGATGCGCTTTACTTCACAGTGATAGCTGTGGTAGTTTTAGAGATATTTAGCAAAACGACCTGTTTTATAGACAGCAAATGGCCTATAACAATACTAAAGACAGAACTTCTGAAAGCAAGCAATATATAAAGCTATAATATTTTTAGAACATTCAGCAAACGCGATGTATTTTCTAAAGGGCACAATTTTGAACTTCTTTGAAGGAGGTATACCTTACAGGTACTGCATATTTTACTTTAGAAGGTCATAAAGTCATATATGAGCAGTCTTTGGCTTTTTAGCTCACCTGAGCCAGCGGCTCCGGGGGAGCTTATAGGATGGTAAGGCTCCGTCGTCCGTCGTACTTCGTCCGTCGTCCGTCCGTCCACAACTTCAAACAACTTCTCTGAAACCGCTGGGCAGATTGTAATCAAATTTCATATACAGCCTCCTGGGACCTTAGGAACGAAAAGTTGTTCAAACGGCCCTGGTCACATGACCAACATGGCCGCCATGCCCATATATGGTAAAAACCTAAAAAAATCTTCTTCTCCAGAACCAATAGGCCGATGGCCTTGAAACTTGGTATGTAGCATCAAGTACGCAAGTACTATCAAGATTGTTCAAATTAAGACCTTGGGTTGACCTTGACCTTTTTTACGGTAAGGTCAAATTTGCTTCCTTATGCTTTTATATGGCAAAATGCTACAACATAAGATATCTTGGAAACTGTTGAATATTTTGGGCTAAAATTGGTATCTACAGTCATCTTAATGAGTACATGAAGATTTATGAGTACAAGAGGTCAAGGTCATTCTTTGACCTTTGACCCTGAACTCTCATATTTTGACAAGTTCTAACAATCTTCTCAAAAGCCCCTGGGCCAATTGAAACCAAATTTCATATAGAGCCCTTAGGGGTTGAGGGAACAAAAATTTATTCATACGGTCCAGGTCACATGACCAACACGCCCATATATGGTAAAAACCTTTAAAAATCTTCTTCTCCAGAACCAGTCGACCAATGGCCTTGAAACTCCGTATGTAGCATCGGGTACTCAAGTACTATCAGTACTATCAAGATTGTTCAAATTATGACCCTGGGTTGACCTTGACCTTTTTTACAGCAAGGTCAAATATTGGAAAATGCTAGAACATGAGATTTCAAGGAAAGTTTTGAAGATTTTGGCCTAAAAAGTATTATATACAGTCATCTTAATGAGTACATGAAGATTTGTGAGTTCAAGAGGTCAAGGTCATTCTTTGACCTTTGACCCAGAACTCTCATATTTTGACAATTTCAAACAGTCTCCTCAAAAACCACCGGGCCAATTGTGATCAAATTTCATGTAGAGCCTCCGGGGGTTGAGGGAATTAAAAAAAAATTCAAACAGTCCTGGTCACATGACCAACATGGCCGCCACACTCATATATGGTAAAAACCTTTAAAAACCTTCTTCTCCAGAACCAATTAACTGATGGCCTTGAGACTTGGTATGTAGCATTGGGTACTTGAGTACTATCAAGATTGTTCAAATTATGACCTTGGGTTGACCTTGACCTTTTTTACGGCAAGGTCAAATATGGGAAAATGCTAGAACATAAGATTTAATGGAAAGCTTTCAAGATTTTGGCCTAAAAATTGGTATATTCAGTTGTCTTAATGAGGTCATGAAGAATTATGAGTACAAGAGGTCAAGGTCATTTCTTGACTTTTGATCCAGATCTCTCATATTTTGACGTTTTAAAACATTTTCTCAAAAGCCAAAGGGCCAGTTGTAAACACATTTCACATAGAGCCTCCAGGGGTTGTTTGAATAAAAATTTGTTCAAACGGTCAAGGTCACATGACCAACATGGCCGCCATTACCACTTATGGTATAAATCTTTAATATTTTTTTCTCCAGAACCAATACACCTACAGCCTTGAAACTTGGTAAGTAGCATGGAGAACTAGAATACCACCAAGACTGTTCAAATGATGACCTTGGGTTTACCTTGACCATTTTTGCAGCATGGTCAAATATGAGAAAAAGCTGGAACATAAGATTTCATGGAAAGTTTTGAAGATTTTGTCCTAAAAATGGTATATTTGGTTTTCTTAATGAGTACATGAAGATTTATGAGTACAAGTGGTCATGGTCATTCTTTGACTTTTGACCCAAGACTCATATTTTGACAATTTCAGACATGATAAGAAAAAGTCACCTTGCCAATTGGTCAGGTGAGCGATTCAGGGCCTCATGGCCCTCTTGTTTAACATCGCTACGAAGTTGAACCAGAAGTTATGTCACTGCAGCTATATAATCGTGTAGAAAAAAAGGGAAACCATCAAAATTTCATATCCAAGTACCTTAATCTGTATGAATTATGGTCTGAAAATGTCATAAAAAGCAGTGCACAGTAATCCGCGATATATCGAGATAGATACAAGGCATGGTAACGACAAGTACCGCACGTCAATGACGTCGTTGACGTTCCAGACGAAGTTTCGATATTTTGACATGTCCAAAGTAGCAAATTCGTTGTTCCAGCATAGCGCTTATGTCTGTTCACCCATATATTTATCGCATCTTTCAATATTACTTGAACAAGCCCTTTTTCAAGAATGTACACAATATTCGAATTGTACAACATGGATCTTCATATATGGGACCTAAACAAGAGTGTCGTTATTGTATGACATTGAACATAAAGGTCTTAGGACGATCCTCTAGCGACTCATCTGCACCCTTACAGCGCTGATTGCACCTCTACACAAGCCTCATAATCACTGTTATATCACCACATTTCGAAGAGTCTCTAATGGTGATATTCCTAATTTGTGGCAAAACCGCAGATATATCCGCTGACGCGTTTATCAGAAAGCAACATTTTTTACTCAATAGTAACAAGCATTAGCACTGGCTATCGAACTTTGAACTGCAGTGGCGCTATTAAAGTTTCAACAGTGGGCGGCAGAAATAGAATTCGTCATCGTATCAACTTTCATCTGATTTGACGCCTTAGTTTGATTTTGATTTGTGATTGCCTATGAAAATTATGTTCGTGTAATTAACGTTATTCTAACGTGCGGCGCGATGGCGTCGGTGGTATTCTTTGAACGTCTATATTGAAACGGAAAAAGATTCCAACTTTATATAGATTTCATAAATCAGAACTGAATTACAGTGTAGTTTGATATAATTTTTATAATAATGCTACGATGAATAAGCGCGCAACGACCACGGTGACATTACTTCTGGATCGAAACTTGTAATTACACAATGTCCTGTGAATATTGCGGAAATAATAAATAATCTAGCTTCCAAACTATCCCGTGAATTTGAATAATCTGTCTTTCATGTAGTAGCAAATTTGTAACAAAAATACATGTCTTAGTCTTTGCAGTCAAAATATTGTCAGGAAGAGCCTTTGAATGCGCCACTTTGAACTTCTCAAAATAAAAAATAATGCAAACAAACGAAAGCTGCTGCATTTTTCAAAAGTGACTTTAACGTCGATTTCATTTCGTCATAAGAACTTCACACTGCTTTGCTAGGAATGAATCAATAATTGTTGCCATCATTCTAAATTTTGAATGGATATTGAAGGCGATTATTGACAAACAGTTTATTTTGTATTAAGTATGATTTTTTATTTGAGCAACACACCGAAAATAACTTTAAATCTAAAAATTGCTCGGTTGCATGACTGGGACCTAATCAAATGCGTTGTAAGTCAATGACCGAATGGGGAAAAGTATCTTTGTACAGCGTTTGGTATCATTGTAAAGAAAAAAATGTAGTGCTTTCAATATATGCATAGCATTTGTCCCGAGCATGCCGCAAAACAAAGTTATGAGGCGAGATTCAAAACTGTCTGCTGTCTGAACACCCCTCGTAGGCCCAGATGAGGTGGCTCATACTAAGCCACCTCATCTGGATCTACATAATTTGCACTCAAGTCGTTGAATGTTACGTATGATATACCTTGGAAGATTTTTTTTGGAAAGTTCACAGACGTTAACTTTGTCGTCTAGTTTAGGGTTAGAACTGTTGAATGTGACATAGAAGCATCCATGAGAGTTTATAATCCATTTTATCATGCATCAGCTGCAAAATTCACCTGATAACAGAGGGATATGATAACATGATGTGGTATCATGTCACTTTAAAACTGCGCTTGCGCGAATGTTATCAGGCGATGCCTACAGAAGCGATCTCTGAAGACGATTGGCTACATTCTGACGTTGGCCGTGATAATAACGTTCGATTGGTAAAATGATGTCACAGACTTACGTCATAACGCATTCGCCACGTCAGCAAGTTCCAACAAAACTGCATTTGTATTTCAGTTGTTTGACGTTCTTCACACTGAAAATATTCTACTGACTCATGATAAATAGAAAACCATGTAAATGTCTTTCGATATCAAGTTTATCAGGCTCGACCAAAAACACGTCGGACTGGCTCGGCAAGCCTCGCCATTCCTACGATGTTTCTGGTCTCGCCTGATAAACTTGATATCAAAAGACACTAACTTGGTATTCTCTATACCTTATCAAATCGTATAAACAAGTCGAGAAATGCGTCTTGATGGGTTGATAGATGGGCCAGTCCGGCAACGGAAGAGATAACAATCCAGAACTACATGTATAATGCTAAACATTTCTGCTTTCCTTCATTTCTTATAATAAATACATGTACGGTAATATACGACACTATACAGCAAGATTTTTAAAATATGGGCTCCAGCAGATTTTCCCATCTGTGCAAAATTTGTAATCCGTCTGTACCGAATAAGCTACAAAATCTATATTAATTTGCTAGATTTTGTTCGGCTGTCCTTTTGTTCGTTTGTCTTTTAAGTTGTTCATTGAGAAACGTGTTCGTATGTTTGCTAAACTTTGATGAAATATTGATCTACATACATTGTATTTGAAGCATTACAGATATGGAATTAATGATTTGTACAAACCTTGAATAAAAACCTATAAGAATTTAACAAATATTCTAAAATAACAACACCCCATAACTCAGTTCATAACCGGCATTTATGCCAGTTTGATACAAATGCCCCTACAGTTCTCTGAATAAATACCATTTATCATATGACGTCGCATCTGCGAGTTTAATAAGCCCTGCATTAAATTTGATAATAAACCAGTGGATCAACCAATTAAATGGGATTTTAGTATCATATGATAAATAGAATCTAGCATTCATGCTCCTGTACTGTTGAATTTATTAAACTCGTTGGGGAAAACCGATAAGATGCTCGGCATAGCCTCGCATCTTATCCTTTTCCCCAACTCGTTTAATAAATTCAAGAATACATGAGCACTCATGTAAGATCCTTTATGTGTCTAAGCAGTACTCTCAAATACTTCAGTCCCATGTTCAGCAGTATCTACATCTGTTATTTCCAAAACAGATTTTCTTCTTGCATTGTTTAACCTTGTTACAAACTGAGATGCAGTTCCTGACTTCCGCCACGTTGACTGTAGATTAGGGTTAGACGGCGGAGGATGAACAAACTCAGTATCTCCAAAATAATTGTTTACATGTGAGTCGGTATAATTAGATAACATCTGTGATCCTATTGGTCGATTCACGTCGCCATTTGCTTGTTGACTTCTCAAAGAGTTTGCAGGCAAAATATTTGTCAAAGGTAAAGACTGGGGTGATCGTATCTGTTGCAAACTTGCAACTGTTGGACCGCGAAATTGGCCTGTTCCAGTAAAAAAATCCCGTTGTGATGTTCCCATTTGATTTATGCCAGCGTTTCCTTGTTGGAAAGGCAAAGGTGGTGCATCGGGTTGTTTATAACCTTGGGGCACGGCACCAAATGTGTGAGTGGAAAACTGATACGGTCTTTGTGGAGAATCCTGTGGCGTCCGGAATTTATTGAGTGCCATGATTCCAACTTGAGCATGTTTGAACTTCTTTGACCTCTTCTTTTTCTTCGGTTTTGGATGTGGTTCACTATCTTGGGTGTCTATTTCATCACTTAGTAGACTCTGAAATAATTTATGCAAATTAGTATATATGCCATATGACAAATTTTTGATGACCCTATAAGGCTTATATACCAAAGACTCAGACCAACTGTGCATGGGTTAATTCAGAGATTCTCTGTTTAGAAAGAAAGTAAGGAATCTCTTCAACAAGAACCAGGACTGTGATCAGTCAATGAGGATGCGCTGGGAGGTATGAGTATACGCTGTTTGCTTTTCTCTAGCACAGTTCAGATATTCAATACTGCAAAAATCGTGAAATTGCAAACGTTTTATTTTCGCGAAAAAGTTGTAAAAGTTTTGTAAAAATATGATTATCATAGAATGTTTGTGGCAATTCAAAAAACAAAAATCGAAACTGCTAATATTTCCTTTACCACCTGTTCACAAAAAAAAGAAACTATTTTCCGATGATATTATTCCGCAATTTATTACAAATATAGTTACTTTATACGCGCAGATATTGCTAACGTAAACTTTCCATTCATATGAAACCACACTGAGTTTACTATACAAATATAATTACTTTGTACGCGCTGATATTGATACACATATCTTATTCCATTCATATGAAACCACAAGTGGGTTCGAGATCGAGTTTACTATACTATATCTGTTTTCATATGAATCAGCAAAACCTTCTCTACAGACAAAAACTACGCACCTTTTTACTCAGTTGTTTTGATAATACTTTGCTTTCCTTATGTTGAAGTATCTTTAGCTCTGCCAATTTTTCCTTCGCCAGTAAATCTGGTAGTGTGTCTTGATGTGTCAGCGGTGGTAACTGTTTCGGCAGTAGAGGAGCCGTCGTGAAAACCGCTGGTAAAGACTCTTCTTCCGGTCGCTTTCCGGGCTGGAACCTCATATTTACTGGCGCCGGTGCGACTGTCTCTGGCACAATGGTCATTGCAGGATCAATCGCGGGCTACAACAGATGTTGAATGGGCTAGGACAAAACTGAATTTAACATTTAAAAAGCCAAAAATGAAGAGGGTTGAATTTGCAAAGAAGGTAAATTCAGATCAGGCGGCTCATGATGAGCCGCCTCATCTTGATCTGCACGTTTGCCTTCTAGTCTTTGAATTCTCAATATATTATAGCTTGGACGAAATTTTTTTGATATTTTGCGTATATAAATTTTGTCGTCTGCATTTTTGGCGCCTAAAAGGTTAAGATTCCAGACCCATAATGGCAAATATAAGCAAATCATCATATTCCGCCAAACGGCTCCAAACATCGTATTCTGCCGTTGCCAACTTCGTTTATTTCCGGCAGTTCTCGCAAGAAAAGATGTGTGTCGAAGGCTGACGTTGTTTGGCGGTATAACTGATTTGCCTTTGTTTGACATTATTGGTATAGGTTTTGAAAAGTTAGATCCTTTAGAACCAGGTTACACATTTTAAAATATTCTGAAATCAGTGACATTTAGATATACTTCATTGTATAACTTCACCGCCGTGTTTATCGTCATTTACAAGTGGACAACTTCCCTGACTTCCTGTTTGCTTCACTGGACGACGCAGCACTTCCAAAATGGTGTTTAACCCATCAATGCTCAGTGGACTCTTCTATCTGTATAAACTGAATGAGTCCATTTGTCATTTAAGGGGTGTCAGGTTTAGTTTATTTGTTAGAATTTTTATTTTATTTTGAGGAGAAATATCCATTTGTCTTATGCAATAAGTGTAGCCCCTGATTAGACGCCGCGTTTTGTGGCGACTGATCTGGGTCTGCACTATTTGCCTATGTACCATTTTTGAGATGCGAGGCATTACTGGATTAATCTTTAATATAGAAAAGAATTCGCTCTAGATTGAAAAAGCAGACAAAAACAAAACGGCAACGTTGCTTTCTCTGAAAGTGTTCCCATTCATCTTACGAGCCATTTTTTCACAATACTCCTACTCTACTTGTGTGGCGGGAAATACATCCACATGTCTGCAATATTAAACCATATCCAGCTGTTTGATGTGCAAAATAAATCAAGAGCATTATTCATCTTATTTCATCCTGAAGTTTTTAAAGTCGGTAATTTGGCAAACCGAGTACCGCTTTAGGGCTTTGTTTCCGGATCGAATATTCTAGTCAAGGAGACGACATTTGCACCCTAGCCCTCTTCCAAATTTTTATGTGTCTAGTCAATAGATTTCGTAAGTGATATATAAAATTTTATGCAAGTGTACTCCAAATAGTTTATTTTTCTTAATAGTTCATATTTGGTTTTGTGCATTCCTCGATCTTAATTCCTGAATACAATCTTCTTAATCTTATCTCGATCCATCGCTTACAATAGTGTGACACCTTGACGTCAATGTTAACACACCATTTGAAATCGGTATACAGAATGCATTTAAATGCACAGTTCAAATCTGAATAAAAAGAGTGTTTACGTTCAACAATTAATTGTGATAATTAGATTAAAATGAAATAGTTATCATCTTCCCGACGCTGCAATTCACTCCGTTTCGGTACCTTCTAAAAAGCAACCGACTTTAGGTTTAAAAGATCATGACTGAGAGCACTTCCAACATTTTGGCGATTTTGCCATGTGGTGTTCAGATCATCCCTCTAATTTACACAAGGTATCGGAAACTTCACCACTGGCTCTATGGCTTGTACCACTTCCACATAAGGCTGATGTGACAAGCATAGGCTCTTATCAGACTGCACTCAAGTGCCATCTGATCCGAGCCTTTGCTTGTCAACAGTGTCACACTGGAAATCACATGATGTGGCCCAACTGTTATGACATCCCGAATAAGTATTCAATGACTTTAAAATAAGTTAAGCATCACCCCAATTTTATTTGAAAGTTAAATCTATATTCGACAAATCGGCATATTTGATATGTATTAAATAAAATTTCAAATATTTCAGTTCTTTGGATAGTGAAGAATATATAGACAGAATATTGATGCGAAAAGTAAAGATGTTCGTGTGATAACGTTACTTGAAACATACCTCCTTCTAAAGGTCAACTTATTCAGGTGATGCTTAACTTATGTCTGACTGTATATATATAAACTAGACAATCACTAAAGGTGATGAATGCCCTCTCCATATGCCTCACTAGATGAGTAATGTGTTAAAAAGCATTTGTGTGAAGTTACATCAAAATCTGTCAATAAATAAAGGTGCTAGAGGGATGACTGAGTTTTTCTTAAAAATAGCACCTGTGACCTTGACCTTGGAACTACAACCCTGAAAGGTTAACTTGTCCAAGATATTGTCATACTTAATATTTTTGTGAAGTTCTATCAAAATCAGTTAATAAATAAAGGCGCTAGAACCATGACAAAGATTTACATGTACCTATAATAGCATCTGTGACCTTGACCTTGGACCTACAATGCTGAAACGTAAATTTGTCCCAGATATTGTCAAGCTAAATATTTGTGTCAAGTTATGCCAAAATCATTCCAGAGGGATGACAGCGTATTTTCTAAAAATAGCAAATGTGACCTTGACCTTTACCCTGAAATTCTGGATCACGAACTTGTCCAAGATATTGTCACACTAAACATTTGAGTGAAGTTGCATCAAAATTGTCAATGAATAGAGGAGTAGAGGAATGATAAAGTTTTTTCTAAAAATAGCAACTGTGACCTTGACCTTGGACCTGCGGTGCTGAAACGGTAATTTATTCAAGATATTGTTATTCTTAACATTTATGTGAAGTTATATCAAAATCGATCTATAAATGAAAGCGCTGGAGCAATGCCCTAGTTTTTCTGAAAATAGAAACTGTGACCTTGACCTTCATCCTACCAACCTGAAACGCAAAGTTATTCGAGGTACTGTCATACCCAATAAAGCTGTGATGTAATACCAAAATCGGTTAATAAATGAGGCCGCTAGAGCGACGATAAAAGGTGAGATTGTAAATAAGCTATGGAAATATGGTCAAAATATAAATGTTATTCAAGGGGACATAATTCTGCAATTAAGACCTAAATCAAAGTTCTGTTTCCTTTATGCACATGTTCAATGCATGTCTGAACTGTGTTGCAAGTTTCAAATCCCTACATCAAATACTATTGGAGGGGTTGCAGAGACAAGAACAGTACTACAAAGTGTGAAATATGGTCAAAATATGCATGTCATTCAAGGGGATGTAATTCTGCCATAATGACCTGGATCAAAGTTCTGTTTCCTTTATGCACATGTTCAATGCATGTCTGAACTGTGTTACAAGTTTCAAATCCCTACATCAAATACAATTGGAGGAGTTGCAGAGACAAGAACAGTACTACAAATGTGAAATATGGTCAAAATATTGTTATTCAAGGGGACATAATTCTGCAATAAAGACCTGAATCAAAGTTCTGTTTCCTTTATGCACATGTTCAATGCATGTCTGAACTGTGTTGCAAGTTTCAACTCCCTACATCAAATACTGTAGGAGGAGTTGCGGAGACAAGAACAGTACTCAAATGTGAAATATGGTTATAATATGTATATTATTCAAGGGGACATAATTCTGCAATCAAGACCTAAATCAAAGTTCTGTTTCCTTTATGCACATGTTCAATGCATGTCTGAACTGTGTTGCAAGTTTCAACTCCCTATATCAAATACTGTAGGAGAAGTTGCGGAGACAAGAACAGTACTCAGATGTGAAATATGGTCATAATATGTATATTATTCAAGGGGACATTATTCTGCAATAAAGATCTTAATCAAAGTTCTGTTTCCTTTATGCACACGTTCAATGCATGTCTGAACTGTGTTGCAAGTTTCAACTCCCTGCATCGAATACTGTAGGAGGAGTTGCGGAGACAAGAACAGTACTACAAAGTGTGACGGACGTACGGACGGACAAGGGCAAAACTATATGCCCCTCCCCACTTCGTGGCGGGGGCATAAAAATTAGTAACAAATGAGAACATGACAAAAATGACATCACACCTTTCCATGTTCTCTTATATTCAGCGCTACTACAACGCTTAGTTTTAGCTGGTTTCACTAAGCGTCATGGTTGCTCTAAGCGGCGTTACAATGCTTACCTTTTCAGGGCATAACTTTTTCCTTATTCTGTTCCGACATAGACATAATATGATAGCAGCAATACCAATAAGAAACAATATGACCAGTGCTATAATTATCGCCAAAGCTATACCTGAAAAATAAAACATAATACAATATACCCTTTAACCCTTTATTAAAACCATCACACGTAGATAGTTTTAATAAGGGATTATAACATATGTTTGTGTTTGAAAACTAAGAAAAAAGTCTCTGAATTATCCTCAAACCCAGCTAGGGAATTGAAACTTGGTCAGCTGATTGGAGATGATGAGTAGATGAATTGATGAACTTTTGAAAAAAAAATTCTGCGAATTTCTTTATTGGAGTTATGGCCCTTTGAAAATTTCAGCAATTTAAACTTGTCATCAAGCTATCTCAAAATGTTTGAGCTAGGGACTTTAAGCTTAGTCTGCTGATTGGAGATGATAAGTTATTTGACCGATCAACTTTTAAACAATGCCACTATTTTCTAGTACTTGCCATTCCCATTGGGCATAGTGTTTTACAAACACCTTTTCCAGTTAATATATAGCTCCTCTAAGTATGTAAATTCGGTAAATATAACTACATTGTATCTGCATCACCGAATAGTACGCAAAAAGTGAGGATGGGTGGTCACACTTTCAGGGCAGCAACTCTGTCATTCACATATTCCCCACCGTTCTCTGTGGAGTCGACTCATTAAGAAAAAGAATTTGCTCTTCTTGGAGCAAATTCTTTCTTAGAAAGAGTAGACCTAATTCTGTAAAGGCTTCTTCGCGAAGTGAAGCACAGGACGTCCCAATGTAGATCTATTTTGTACAAATTGGCAGAAAAACTATGGATGTCTATCAACAAGCCTTACAAAGATCTTCAAAGTATGTAAATTCTAAATGAGCCGCGACGTGACAAAACCAACAATGTGGTTGTGCGCCCAGCGCAGACTCAGATCAGCCTGGGCATCCGCCCAGTCTGATCAGAGTCTTCGCTGTCCGCATGAAGGTAACTTAGTCCCTTAGATACCCTTTGAGCACTTACCGAAGGGTCTGATCAACTTGGCGGAAACCTAGATTGATCTGAGTCTGCGCAGTGCGCACAACCACATTGTTGGTTTTGTCGTGTCGCGGCTCAAATACATTGTATGTACGAAAAATGTGAAATAGAGGTGAAGTTACCTGGATCAGTTTCTTCAGGTCCTTCTGTAAATAGAAATGGTATAATTATAAAAAATAATAACTTTTTCTCCCACGTTTGCCTATATAAGATAGGCTCTCAGCTCATATAAGAAATTTCTATCTTACACCTGGCAACATCTTTCTTATATTAGCAACCAGACTTTTCCATTTTATGACTAATATTTTAATTGTAAATTAACAAAATGGACACGCAAGCATGTCGGATGACGTTTGATAGCAGATCATGGGTTTGTGACGTCACTCAATTTTAATAACGTCACTAAAACCGTTTAAAAACGTCGCTAGCAAACTTGACGCGCGTGACGTGAGAGGCTAAGTTGCATTTTGTTTTCGCCCTCTGGAAGATAAAATAGTCCACATATCGTGTTTACCGTCTATTTTTGAGGTGCAAACTGTGTTTACACCCATTTTAGGACCCGATAAACACACTTGGCTGCTCAAAAATTACTTCTGATCACTGGTTAAAAAGTTAGAAATTTTCCTGTTCTTAAGCCAAATCCGATTTGAGGTTTAAAATCCGCTAACATAGGGAGAAAAATAATCCATCATGAGCCAGTCCATGTAGGATAGGTAAATCTCACCCTCGGGGTCGGAATTTCAACCATGGACTCGGCAAGCCTCGTCCCTGATTGAAATTCCGACCCCTCGGGTGAGATTTCCTTATCCTACATGGACACTCATGATGGATTGTTATAATCTCTCTCTCTCTTTCTCTTTCTCTCTCTCTCTCTCTCTCTGTTATTAACTATAAGTAAATGCTAGCCATTATATTTGATACTGTTTTCAGTATGTCCCTTTGAATTGATTTATGACTATTCTTAATTGTTTTAACTTCAAAAGTCCTCATTGGGGCGTTTTGCTTTATAACCATGTAACAGAGTAAATCTAGAATATCTGCAATAAAATCTATAAAGGTTACCAAACTTAGAAACAAAGAAGACACTCAAGAACAAAAAACAGGGACTCGGTATTATTGAGACCCCCTTCGTATCACAGCAAATCTGTTTGCGAAACTGCATACGCATTATGCGTCGGCTTAGGTGAGTAGGAAAATTCCCAGGAACTGGCACGATCAAATCCAAGATCCCACTCAAGACACCATGTGGGCAAAAGACAACACAATATTAGACACCATCAAAGACATCACCAGCGGCTGAACCCGTTTTTGACTAGTGAATTCGTCCAGCCTAATCAGCAGGATGAGTCCATGTCTATTTTAGGGGTTTCTGGTAGATGTTTTCCATCTTCTTGTATTTTTCATTGAAATTCATGCAAGCGAACAGTGCAGACCCACGCCACGTTCTGCGGCATCTAAACTGAGTATGCACTGTTTCATATTTTCCTGTCTAAAAAGGGTTATATTCTGAGAAATCAGAAATTTTTTATTGATTCCGACTCTTTTTCTATATCATTGCTTTTTAATCATTTGGACTTCTTTCGACACTTATCAGTCTTTCCACCGACAGCCTTAATAGATATAAGAAATTACAGTATGATTTCTCTGGTTTCATCGCCAGATATTGTCAGGGTCACTGATGAGGCTTGAAGAGCCGAAACTCCAAA
Organism: Ctena decussata; assembly: GCA_963989385.1. NCBI lineage: Eukaryota > Metazoa > Mollusca > Bivalvia > Lucinida > Lucinidae > Ctena > Ctena decussata. The sequence continues at coordinate 82,603,512 of OZ022502.1, read as the reverse complement.
GTATGGCCCATGTTCCTTCTTACGAATGTGTTCTTTGCTCTCAAAGGAACTCTTTACGATTATAATTAAAGTGGTACTCGATTCTTAAAGATACAAAAATGGCATCTATGCGACAAAACTTAGTTCATTGCCATATTAACACCGAGAATGACTCAGATATCTAAAAGTTAAACTTAGACGCTATAGAAGCAACCAATTAAAATCTGTTTATCTAATTCGTCGATTTCTTTTCATTCTTTATGTAAGCTGTGTAAAGGGAACTTACCTGGGGCTACGCATGTGCCCTCCGATTCCTCATAGTCTGGTAGACATGTACAAATATCATTTTCACAAACTGTGTTTGGCCCACTACAACTTCCATCTGCGAGACATCTGCCGTGCAAGGCACCAACTAACAGGAATAAAATATAAGGACATTATAATATTTTAAGTTTTGTTCATTCCGTCATCACGTATTGTCAGTTACCAAAAAAAAGGTTTTACCTTAGGTATATGCAGACGTCAACGTTTTCCAACTACATATAATATGAGCCGCGACACGACAAAACGTACAAAGTGGTTTTGCGCCCAGTGCAGACTCAGGTCAGCCTGGGTATCCGCCCAGTCTGATCAGAGCCGTCGCTAACCGCATTGAGGTAGCTTAGACCCTTAGCTACCCTTTCAGCGCACTGCGGATACTCTAATCAGACTGGGCGGAAGCACAGGCTGATCTGAGTATATGCTATGCACAAAACCACTTTGTTAGTTTTATCGTGACGCGGCTCATATACGGTTACATCGTATTTTTCCGCGATGTTTACAAAGAGGAACAGCTTTTGTGATTTCTTGTTTGTTTCCCTGGAAGAAGAAGGCCTTAAAAATGGAGTCTACTCTAAAGGGGGGGGGGGGCAAATTCTTTGCTTTAAGAGCTGAATCCTTTTAGCAAGGGTGGCAAAAATAAAACAAGAGAGTTGCTTCCTCTGAAAGTGTACTTATTCATCTTAAATACGAGATCATTCTTTTATTTAATAAACGATCATTTATACTCTGACTAGATCCTAGTTTTGTTAACTTTTAGTTAGCAGGCGACTCCAGTCGCCCAAGAGGGATGGGCTAACTTGAGAGTTTATCAGGATTACACACTATCAGAGTTGGATCTCTTGCTAACAATGACTGAAAGTACTAGCAAAACATATCAAGGTTTAAGGTAAAAATAGCATCCGAGAACAGGGTATCCCCTGCAATGATTAGATTCAACAAGAAATCCGCGGAAAGCGGTGTCGCACTTACGGGGATTAAGTCACACGAGTTTCAATTGGAATTGAAAACTATATCACCCATGCTAACGCAGATGGGACAAAAGCAGGTGTGACAAAAATGACAAAGTTAATCCAAGTGAAAAAGACAACAAAATTTAATCTGGGAAATATGTGCAAACAATATTCATATCTTCAGACCATGACCAAAACATCTGTGAAGTTTCAAAGGGATTGTCCGACAAATGAAGGAGGAGATTCGCCGCAAGACACCCACTATGAAAGGTACTGTGTAAAAACATTGACTAAGTTAAACATGTTAAAAAGTGACAAAAATTAATCTGGGAATTATGCGCAAATAATATGCACATCTACGGGCGATGGCAAAAAAATCTATGCAGTTTCAAAATGATTGCCCTAAAAGTTTCGGAGGAATTGCGATCACAAGACACCCCTGTGGAAGGCATTGTGTAAAAAATAGACTAAGACAAACATGTTCAAAAAGTGGCAAAAATTAATCTGGGAATTATGTGCAAACAATATGCACATCTAAAGACCATGACCAAAACATCTGTGAAGTTTCAAAATGATTGGCCAAAACGTGTAGGAGGTGTTGCGATCACAAGACACCTACGAATTGTTGACGGACTGACGGAAACTTGCACGCCTATATCTCCCCCGCTAACGCAGATGCGACAAAAATGTTCAGCATGCTAACATTAGCAGAAGTGATGCAAAAAAAATGAACTAACCTTTGAAGCAAATATGGTTAATACTGTTGTAGTCTGTATTACATGTGCAAACTCCACCAGTACACTGAGAGTTAGAGTCTTTACACAGAACAGAAGCCGAGCAATAACCCCCTGGTGTCCCATCTGCAACACAGCAACAAGATTTGGTAGATTTGAAAGTAGGTGGCATAACAAAATAAATCTTGTCGCGAAAATGTAGCAAGTGCAGTAAGATTAGGCATCCTCGATTTCCTTTCTTAAAGAACAGGAAAAACTCTGATCAGATAAAGTAAGCGCCCAAGTTTATAAAAGACTTTAATCGTGTATTGGTTAAAAGTAAAATTTAAATAAAAAAACAGCTGTGATGTTTAAGTTCAAAATCTAAAAACGCTAGTTTTGAGTTTAACGCAACCAATGATTGGCGTCGCATGAAAGGATACCAAGCACGGCATGTTCCAAAAAGACAAATTCTGCGCAGACGCTTCCCATGAAGTGTACCTATTCACCCAAAATATCCTCAAAACCCACATATCAAGAGCTCTACTGTATAGGTTTGGGCGGTTTTATTATAAATTCCCTGTTTTTTTGTGATGTCACTAATTGAAATTAGTAATATCACAAAATCGAATTAGGGACGTCACAAAAGACCGGAGTCTTCCTTGTTCATATATACAGCTATGAATATGGGTAAGTCTAAAATTAAAAAAACAGACTCTGGTCAGTTTGTGCAGTTGAGTGTTTACTGTGCGCAGATGGCATAATGTCCATTTTCATGCTATGCTTATCTGAATTCCTCGGGACAGTATGCCAAACAAGTTTGCTACGCGAATCTTCGTAGTAAGAACAATAATAATATCATTTTTAATACCTATGAGTAAGTCAGAATAAAATTTAAACGATAATTTGTTGAAGCGTGTTGCTTGTCTTCAAATAATACTTATGACTGAAAATAAATGAGTTCGTCGTATTTATACCACGTGTTTAAAATTCATATACTGAAAACACTGTGAGTGTGGCACTTTCTCGGCAGTTTTATTAGCATTTGTAGTGCCCATAAGAATATACCTTCAATACAAACGCCACTGATAGCTGTGAACCCAGTATTGCATTGACAAACATTGGCTGTACAGACGGAATTTGAATCTTTACACTGAATATCGTCATTACAGAAACCTCCTGGCCGACCATCTGTAAATGCAGGTTAACGGTTACATTGTATATTTGAGCCGTGACACGAGTAAACCAACAAAGTGGTTGTGCACCCATGGCAGACTCAGGTCAGCCTGGGCATCCGCCCATTCTGATCAGAGTCTTCGCTGTCCGCATTACGATAGCTGAGACCCTTAGCTACATTTTAATTTTTTAAAGAGTAACTACACTTCAGGAACTGACTGAATCAGATCCCAAACCCTATCCCCAACATCAAAGGGAAAGATTGACAAAGACATCCCAACAAACAATAAATTACAAGTGATAAGCCGAGTCAGCAGCTCTTTCCCAAATAGATGGCAACTCAGCTATCTTTATTGAACTAAATAATTTAGACCAACAGACGGGTTACAACGGACTAAGCAAATTATGTAAAAAACATTTAACAATTATTTTTACCTATTTTCTATTTTTATGATAGAAGGATTAAACTGAGAACACAATAAATTAAACAGCACCGAGCATAAAACAAATGCAACCGCAACAAAAGTACCGCCTTGGGACGGTCAGTAATAACTACTGGGGGGTTTAAACCGGTTTTACTGGGCCCAAACCTTCACCCTCACACTCCGCTGCGGTGCACACAATTAGTTGGTAGTTCGGTTCGTATGAAGCTCTTAACGAAGAGTCGGAGTCTCCGCTGTTCGCATGAATGTAACTTAGACCCTTGGCCATTCTTTAAGCGTTTAGGGAAGATTTTGATCAGACTGGGCGGATGCCCAGGCTGAACTGAGCCTGCGCTGGACACACAACACTTTGTTGGTTTTCTCGTGTCGCGGCTTATTTCAGCCAATATACATGAAAGCATTGCATACATCGGTTCTAGCATTATTTCAGTCAGTGTTGTACATGCTGATATTGCAAATAAAGTCAAAGTCACAAAACTCCCACCCAATGAGTGCCGCCTGTTTATTATATTCATCAAATTTGGTCAAAATGGGTGTACAGTTTCAAGAGTTAGGGTGCAGAGAAGTTATTTTATGGATAAAAAAGTTCTTAATCCTCCTGCGACCTTCAAATTAATTTTAAGGTCGCAAAATTTTTGTTATCTTTATGGCTTCACCGTAAAAGTTTGGTACATCCATATATACAGAATTATCACTTTTCTATTTAAATGTAAAATTCTAAGTCCTCATGTGACATTGAAACCGGGGATCAAAATCAAGACCTGGTCTGTTCTTTGGCTTGTTTCCGTGATATACGTCGGTTAAAGATCCACTCACTGGTTCAAACATACAAGGTCACTAAATCCTCATCAGTGCGTTGTATTATGGCAACAATATATCCATGCATGTTTGGTGGAAATCTACCCATTTGTTAAAGATTTATCATATTTTATGAAGAAATTATCATTCGTTAGTACTCATGTAGCCGTGAAAAGATGGCTAAAGTAAACGTTAGCTCTCAAGCTTGTCCAAATGATATAAACATGCACATTTGATGAAATTCAGCCATTTTCTGAATTAGATATCATACATAGAAGAAACTGTAACGTCAGCACCAAAAGAGACGGCGACATTTAGTTTTGCATCAAAATCAATAAATCCCGATCATCAGTAATGGGAGGACTTATTCACACTAGATGCCAGTTTTGTAAGACAATGCTATTCATCAGAACTGCATGCAAGTCAGCTAAATTCAAGAGGATAAAGTAAGTGATATTTTGGAAAAAAAAAAACAGATAAACTATACTTTTTCTTCTGTAGTCTAGCATTGTCCATCCCATAACCTTACACGGTCGTTGGGGCACCGCGATAACTTAGAACAAAACCTTTACAATAATCCATTTCCACTTAGCCCTGTCTTCAGCTACCCTGGCTGTGCCAGCAAAGTCTGTCCCTGTCCACTCCTGAATATTGTCTTCCCACCGCTTCTTCTGTCTACTCTACCTCCTTTTCCACTTCACTGTGCCCTGAAGAAAAGTCTGTGTTGAGACAAAAGTCCTTGAGATGTGACCAAACCACCCATCTGAGTTTCCGTTTCTTGCCCAAGGTCAGAAGTTTTTCATATTCTCCAATGGCTGCTTAGATCTTTCTGCCAGCATTCTCTTTAATGACATGGTCCTTATACGAGCTGTTTAGTAGTCTTTGATAGCATCTCATCTCAAAGACCTGTCTTCTTTTCTCTAACTGTGCTGTCATGGCTCCATGGCTCACAGATATACAGAATATAAATATGAAAAGACAGAGCATCAGTTTCACCTTTGATCCAAGGAATATGCTGGTATCTCTCCATTTGGGCTCCAGTTTTGTCAGAGCTGTGGTGGTTTGCGCAATTTTTGAGAAATCTTCGATTTTGAGACATCACCTGAGACAAGTGATCCAGTGTATTTGAAGCTTGTAACCATTCCCAACTTCTGCCCCCTGCCTTGATCATCCACTGGATGCCATTGGAGCCGTCTGTAATATATTTGGCATCGTTTTCACATTTCTACATTCTACATCTTGTTAGGTTTTGTCGAGACATTTCAATTAGGGCTTCTACTTCCTACTGTTCCTCAGCAGCGTCTGTGTTATCGGCAAACCATAGATTATATGAAAGGTTAAAGAATAACTTTCTTTCGTTCTGTACCGAGAGGAAAGAGATATATTTATGTTTCTTTTGTGTTTTTGAGTATCATCTATAGGCAGGCAATGCTTACTACTCGCGAGCACCTTACTCACATTTAGAGCTTGAACTGACACTGTTTTTGGTACCTTGACCGCTTCTTTCTACAACGTCTCCTTAATTTACTATGTGTGATACTTTCAAATGGTCAACGAAATTGAAAGTTACGCACAGAAACAAATAAATGCATATTCTTTTATCATTTTCCTTCAATGCAATATAAAGAAAACTACCTCCGATGCAGATTCCATTATCATCAGCATAACCGGTGTTACACCTGCAGATATTGTCTATACAGTCATAGTCTGAGTCCTTACATGGCACAGAAACAGAACAGAAACCTCCTGGAGTGCCATCTATAAATGAAAAAAGGTAAAAACTCATCACCAGCTATCTAGAAATTTTTGAACATAAATAGATCGAAGTTAAACGCCATGTAAACTTGGACTTAAATACAAGCACTTAAAATCTCTTCTTTTTTTTTTTGTTTCATTTTTAACTGAGGCCTTTCGTTTGGCTGAATGGTATACACATTTTAATAAAGCTCTTTTAATTGTTCCCTCAAAAGCATAGAAAACACATTCAAAGGAAGGAACATGGGCCTTTCTTCGACCTTGCTTTCTCTCTGTATTCTTTTGCTTCCTAGACTAATTCAGTACTAGAGTAGCAGATACAAAATATTTTTGTGCACTTTGTTTTAAGACACAGTTGGTTGCAGATATTAAACATTAGTCATGTAAAGCATAAAGCGAAAATTCAGTTGAACATCACTATTACTTTTGCTTTCTAAAAATACTGCATTGTGTTTTCCATCGGTAATTACCTTCAACACAAACTCTACTGATAGCTGTGTACCCAGTATTACATTGACAGACATTGTTTGTACAGGTTGAATTCGAATCCTTGCATCGAATATCATCATTACAGAATCCTCCAGGAGCACCATCTGTAAATGCAATTAAATATTGATCATAATCAATGAAAACAAAAAAGATTACTTTCTCCATGAAAGGCGGCAATTACCAAGCACATCCAGTCCAAGGTACCAAAAGAAGAGGATATGTGAGACACAAACCACAAAACAAAGCAGTACATTCGCAATAACAGCCGCATTTGGCCCATTACAGAGAACTCAGAAAGAAAATCCCACCTTGGAGCGGGCATTAACAAGTCTAACGTGAGTTTAGGATGTTTGAGTATACTTCAATAGTTTTCAGCCAATTTCACAACGGAAAACTTCCAGCTGGCTTTCATAATCAACACGGCTCTGTCAAAATGACTCTACTCCTAGAGGATTCAGAACTGAACACAACTGAAAAGTGTAGCAAAAGTTAAAATATCATTGTTGCTTCCCCTGAAAGTGTATCCATTGACCTTAAATGATAGAGTTTCTATATACAAGTTTTTAGTTAATGTTTTATGCAACTCCAAATAACGAGTGTGGTGTTCTTACTGTTGTAAAGTGGATTTTGACTTTTAAAACAATCCAAAAAATCTAGATCCGTATTTTTCCTTTTAAAACAATCCAAAAAAAATCTAGATCCATCTTATAAGAAGGATCTAGATTTTTTTGGTTGTTTTATTTGGGAAAATCCCCATTTCATATCGGAATTTCATAAAACTAATTTAGCTTGTTAGGGTCATTCTGGAAATGGGGAAAACACCAACTTTATAGCAGAATAAAAACGACAAGATTCGATATGCGTAGGCGCTTTTCAATTCATCAATCCAAGAATAGTGGACATTGCAGTAAATTACACAACAGTATTAGGAAGCTATGTCCGCCAGAAGTCAGTGTGAATGAAAACCAGTATACTTCTTTAGAATACTAAAACCAAGAGCTCTTTCTTGAACATTTGCTGAATATTGTGTATTAAAAATTCTTGTTGCAATTATATTAAAATTTTGTTACCTTTGCCAACAGGAGCTTGAAACAAAATTGAATGGTTCAGTAGTTAACACATTATTGGACACAATAAAATGAAATGCAAGGTGAACAAAATAATGACCAGTATTAAATGCCGCTATACATGAAGCTGTTCTGTAATATTCATTTATTCTCATTGAATACCAAGTAAGGTTTATTCTAATAACAGTTGTGTTCTTTTTTGTTTGTTTGTTTGCTTTTTCTACTTTTTTCTCTTTTGTTTTCTTCTTCTTCCTTCCTTCCTGTGAAAAATTCTAATCTGCAAGTGAGTTTCTGAGTGTAAAGTAAAAGTACCTTCGATGCAAATTCCATTGACATCTGCATACTCTATGTTGCATATGCAGATGTTGCTTGTACAATCATAGTTTGAATCTTTACATGGTACAGAGGTAGAACAGAATCCTCCTGGACTACCATCTGTAAAAGAAGGTGATTAGCAGTCAATATAAACAATGACAAACTATCCCATAATCCTGGCTTATGATTTGTAGGATAACAATGGACGTATACATCGTTGTCTTAAGGAAAATAAATGATAGAATATTAACTGTGTATACTTAAAATGTATATATGGTAATTACTTGTAATAAGGCAGCAAACTAAAAATAAATAAATCAGCAGTGTCTGGCCGACCGGAATACATATTTATGTTAAACAAAATCTCAAAGAGTTCCTTCGAGAAAAGAGAAAGCATTCAAAAGAAGGGCCATACTTGAAAGTTTCGGTTTCTCAAGCCTCATTAGTGACCCTGACAACATCTGGTGACGAAAGCCAGAGACAAGCAAACGTAAATTTCTTAATTTCAATGTGACAGTCTTTCAAAGACTGATTAAGTATCAAAAATGGTCCAAATGATTTGAACGCGATTATCTAGAATAAGGCTGAACCAATCGAAAATTTCTTATTTCTCAGAATATATCTTTTTAAGCTTTAGACGATAACATTAATTAAATATAAAATATCCTAATTTGTAGTAGGAATAGAAACAATGTCTTGTAATATGAAACATTTCGTATTTTGTAAAAAGCCCAATTTATACATTTTCATTTGCAGACAACATATTTTGGGTTTTTTTGTTCTTCTTCTTTTTTATAAAAGATAAACTAAAGTGAACGCAATATGTATTGCTCATAAAATATTACCTTGTATACAAACTCCACTGATAGCTGTGTATCCAGTATTACATTGGCAGACATTGTTTATACAGGCGGAATTGGAATCTTTACAGCGGATATCGTTACTACAGAATCCTCCAGGGGCGCCATCTGTAAAAGTAGTTGGTTCATCTTTAAGCCATAAAAAAGAGAACATGGATAAATTGTTACTAAAATTATTTTCTCATAACACTTTCCAACATTTTCATTGTTTCAAAGTAGAAGTGGTAGATAAACCAGGATTTTATGTACAAACTTCGTAGATGTAATTCGTAAAAACAATTGCAAACCCGAAGGCTTTAAATAAACAGACATGTATCTGTATTGATTGGTAAGCATCACGACTACTGAAACACATCCGTTTTGTCTCTGTATCTTAGTGAAGATGAAAGTTCGGTAGCTAAAAGCTCGATAATATTTTCGCCTTTGTCCATTAAATCGGAATTACGTTCAAAAGTGGCGACAGTGTTTGGATCAATAAGGACATGAGTGATCGCAAATCACATGCTACATAATATGTAATCCATGGTACCTGCATGTTTTCCACGTAACGACCACTCATCTAAACAGCACAATATTTCTAAAAATCGAACATCGGTGGTAAGAATGAGTTCAAGTGTCTTCTAAAACCGATGCACTGGGAAATTCTGTAATATTCATTCTATTTAGCAGACACATTGATTTGGAAATTTTCAGACTTGTCTTTAAATGCGTTTAGCATTCTTGTCTACAGACACCACCACAAATAAAAAAAAAGTAAGCTACTACAAACAAAAAGTATGGCCCATGTTCCTCCTTTTGCATGTCTTCTCTGCTCTTGAAGGAACTCTTTTAATTTTAATTCCTTTACTATAATTCATTTTATGCATTTCAGCAGCTGGTGCAGCTTAAAGACTATAGAATAGTATTCCAAATATAAATAAGACAGCAGACTATGATTTTGAGTCAGGCTGAAAGTTAACTTTAAGCAGAGTCGACGTCCATATCAAAATTTTTGGTCACGCTTTCTTTTTTCCTTTTCGTTTGATGAAAATTCTGATTCTTCATAAATATAATGTAGTTACCTCCGATGCAAAGTCCATTAGTATCAGCATATCCGGTATTACACTTGCAGATATTGTTTGTACAATCGTATTTCAAATCTTTACATAGGACAGAAAAAGAGCAGAATCCTCCTGGAGTACCATCTGTATATGTAAGTAATAAATAATCATTATAACCAATTCAATATCTTGTATATGATGACAATACGGAATCGTTAAGACATTACAGATGTGATATATTTAATGGGATATATGAGATATAATCACATTTGTATATACCCCAAAACAGGTCAACTAAATCGTTTACAAATGTTATGTGACAGCAAGACAAATGCAATCAGTTGTATCTCGCAGAATACAGTACACTTTTAAAACCAAACAATTCTTCTTTTCCAACTGTAGTTGGTATAATATAAAAGAACAAAACAATACAAATTTTGTATCGCAGTTTTAAAAGCAGAGATAATGGAACGTACATTTTAAATAACATACATGTACAAAATCACCAAATATCAACATAAACTGTATTTAAAACGACTACAAATGAATGCAATATGTAGTCCCCATAATGTATTACCTTCAATACAAACTCCACTGATAGCTGTGTACCCAGTATTACACTGACAGACATTGTTTGTACAGGCTGAATTGGAATCTTTACACTGAATATCGCCATCACAGAACCCTCCTGGAGCGCCATCTGTGGATGCAATTACCAAACAAATGAAAACCTATATGAATTGATCCTGAATTATATCATTTAAAACCCTTGATCCAAACAAAACGAAAATGTTCGAAAACATTGCACAGAATACATACGTCCGGTTGGGCATGTTTTGCATGAAACCAGTACAAGGTTTAAGTGGACAAAGTACCCAAGTCATAAGTGTCGTAAGTTCGAACTCGTTGATTATATAAACATTGACAATTCTGAAATAGTTTAGATACACAGATATGGACCCATAAACAGAGATGAGATTAGTTGCACGCAAGTAGTAAGCATCACCTGCCTATTATAATACAACCGCCATACAGTAAAGCCAGAGAAAAACTTGACATAAAGTGCAACTGATGTGCACTAGCCCAAGGAGAGGTGTGCACATGACTTTGAGTAAGCTCAGAGACACAGGTGCACTCGACTTTGCGACCCAAGTGCACTAGACAAATTTCCAACTCAGCAATCACCTGTGAATTCAATGTGCACATTCATGTTCAGTATATTTGCTATAAACCTACTCTTCAGTTCTTAGTTCAACATTGTAAGACACCATTTATTCTTGATTTTTCTTTTTTATTTATCTATTTCATTCTGTCTTTTTATTTAACCAAACATATCAAATTTGATCTTTTTATGTCATTTGAAGTCTGTAATCACCATCTATTTATTAATGAATACCAATCAATTAAAAATAGTGGTGAAAGGTTGGGATAATTACATTAAATAGAACATTCTATCAAAGTAATTTAAAGGTGCGCAAACAATGATTTTTTTCTAATACCCCTTTCTTTAATTGGTCAATAGTTTTTCCTAGAGACAAAATTATGAGTAGGTGGAGTGAGAATTGTCATAATATTTAAATGTATATAATGCGTTATTCCCAACACACTTCTTTAATGCTTTTGTTGTTATAAGACAATAGAAGATGACAGCCAGGCAGAATCTCTTTCAGGTAAGTATTTATCTAATTGTTACCTTATTTATTGCAGAGCACCTCGTTTAGTAATGCTCATTTAAATATGTTTATTTTAGTATATCGATGTTTTGGAAGAGCTTGCTTAACGCTGTGTATTTAATTATTTATATTTCAATTTATTTATTTATTTACATAACGTTACACAATAATAAATTTGGCTAATTATCTCTATCATTATTTCTGAAGTAATTACAGAAATTTGTGGACTTATACATATAATTTAATATCATTACAACTCTATAATTACTGATTATCTATCTGACAAAACCATGACATTCCCTGTCAGCCAAGCGAAGACGCATTTCAGCCTGGGAATCCGTCCAGTCTGATCAGTCTCTGTTTTCCTCATGCAGGCAGAGAAGATTCTGATCAGCCTCGGTGGATGCCTAGGCCGATCAGAGTCTTGTTGGATCTGTCGCGCAGCGGCTGGAATGAGATGGATTTGAATAAGGCATCTGTCAATACATGTATCCTTGGGCAAGAAGATTTCTTGTTTGTGTAAATGTTTGATTACTGTGTACTTAAAGGTCTGGATTTTGCTCTTCAAACCAATAATGGAATCTTCTTCAATAAACGGGTAGTAAGGATATCGAATGCATCTCTTAATCTCCTCATTATTAGAGTCATAAAATATTAAAGTGCTGAGACCGCTGCAAGCTTCAGGGTTCCCGGTGGTGTATATTCATGAATCAATCCAGTAAAACCTACAAAAAAAATGAAGATCAGAACCATATATTTTGAAAAAAAAACATAAAAAGGAGAAAATGCAAATAAAATAAAATAGATAGAAAAATAGAAATGAACTGAAAAAGGAAAGTTAGAAGAAAGAAATTTTGATATATATATATTTTCTTGTATATCACTTACAAATCGTACTTACTTTACTTTTTACCATTTTAATTTTCAATTTTAATATTATTAACTTTTTAATTCATTATTTTATTTTTATTATATTTCATTTCATTTATTTATGGAGATCAGAACCATATATTTTGAAAAAAAAACATAAAAAGGAGAAAATGCAAATAAAATAAAATAGATAGAAAAATAGAAATGAACTGAAAAAGGAAAGTTAGAAGAAAGAAATTTTGATATATATATATTTTCTTGTATATCACTTACAAATCGTACTTACTTTACTTTTTACCATTTTAATTTTCAATTTTAATATTATTAACTTTTTAATTCATTATTTTATTTTTATTATATTTCATTTCATTTATTTATTTATTTATTAATTTAGTAGTTGAAATATTCTGCAATTTAATAAATTTTCAATTTTCAAATAAAGAAAGACAATGCAATTTGTGAAGATAAAATTTTTGTTTCAAGGCTCGCTGCACAGATCTCTAAGACAACAATTAGATTGTGAAACATATGTTTTGAAAATCATTGATAATCCGTTTGAGGAAATAAGTTTAGTGATTAAAGCAAGGTATCTGTTATTGATTTCCCTCAACTAGTCCACATTAAGACATAAGGTATAAAAAATAATACAAATGAAAAAAAATCTACAAAGACATCTTAATTCTTTTTATCACATGTAGTCACTGTGGAAAGGAAATATTCCTGTTGCATTATATGGCGTAATGGGTTTCAAATTGTGTAGACTCTGACCAGGCTGCAGACACATTTGAGCCGCGACATGAGAAAACCAACAATGTGGTTGTGCGCCCAGCGCAGACTCAGGTCAGCCTGGGCATCCACCCAGTCTGATCAGAGTCTTCGTTTAGCGTTTAGTGGGTAGCTAAGGGTCTAAGCTACCTTCATGCGGACAGCAAAGACTCTGCTCAGACTGGGCGGATCTGAGTCTGCGCTGGCCGCACGACCACATTGTTGGTTTTCTCAAGTCGCGGCTCATTTGAGAAATGAGTAAAAATGTTGCTATTCCTGAAAGTGTACCCATGAACTTTAATACTGTATTCCGTATTGCGTGAAAGTTCAACTTTTACACAGATCTCTAATGCAAAATCCATATGATCACCACTTCAAACTGTATTCAAAGCCGTCCCGGCTGCTCCGGACCGGCCATGGACCACTGTTTTGACAAGCATAATATAAATCTTACTCCCCCCCAACCCCCCACCCCCCCCCCCCCCCCCCCTCCTCTTTTTTCCATTTGTGTTCTCTTTCTCTCATTTTTTAAAATCTTATCTAAGAGTGTTCGGAAAACACCAACCCTTTTTCATAATAGTCGATGAAATCTTGTTATCAGCTATTGATAAGCCTGAGGGTGTGAAGCGAAGTGTCGGCACACTTCATATACAAACATTGCGATCGTGAAACAGATACCTGTTTGCTAAAGAATTTGCTTGATGAGAGAATTTAGAGACACTTCAACTATTTGCAGGGGTAGACATAGTTGTTTTGCAGTGCTTCAGATAAGAAGGGGTAGTGTGGTAATTTACAGATAATTTATCACATTTCTCCATAGAAAAATAAGTTGTAAGCCCTCATTAGAATCGATTCACCGAGACGGTTGTAATAAGGGGTTGCAGTCTGGAACTCTGTATTTGTGATGCTTTTTCGAAATTTTACAGAAGTAAATTGTCGTTTGCCTTTTCGGTGCTTAGAGGGTTTATAAACTAAAGGAGGATTTTTGCCTACTTTTGGTGACCAGATACACTTTCAGAGGAAGCAACTCTGATCATTTTCATTTTGTTTCAATATACATGTAGGGTTCAACCCAAGAAAGAATTGAAGTGAGCCCCAATGATCAAATTCTTTCCTATATGAGTTTATTTTGTCTAGGAAAGCAGACAAGAAAGTCACAAAAGTCGTTCCCCTTTTTGAAAAAAAAATGCGGAAAAAAAGTAATAAAAAATTGCAGGAAAACATGATAAACTAGTAAACTGTCTTTAGCCTTGCAGACAATGCATCTCATATTTTGAAGAACGAAAACAGCGTAATTTGCAAATAGCGTAGATCCTGATGAGGCGACTCATACTAAGCCTACACTGTTTGCCCTCTAGTCTTTGAATTCTTATCCATTTCTTTAACATACTGAATTTGCAAATAGTGTAGATCCTGATGAGGCGGCTCATAGTGGACAGCCTTATTTAGATCTGCACTGTTTGCCCTCTAGTGTTTGAATTCTTATCCATTTCTTTAACATCTAAAGCGCGAAACAAAAAATGAAAATTGCTGAATTTGCAGATTGTGGCGGCTCATAATCAATTGAATGAGCAGCCTCATCTAGATCTACACTGTTTTCTCTCTAGTCTGTGAATTATTATCCATTTTCTTAAACATCTAGAGCGCTAAAGGACGAAAACCGCGGAATTTGCAAATGGCGTAGATCCAGATAATGCGGCTCATAATAAGCAGCATCATCAAATCTACACTGTTTGCCCTCTAGTCTTTGCATTTCAATTCTGCGCTGGGCAAACAACCACATTGTTGGTTTTGTCGTGTCGCGGCTAATTTATTTCCGACTTTGTGTACTTAAGACGCCGCAGAAGTGTGAATACATGTATCTACTCAGTTTTAGAGTTTATTGTTAAAACAACAGTACAATAAACTAAGATTCAAAAGGGTAATGCAAGTGGATTTAAGAACAATCAAACAGATTTACCTTTGAATATGCTTGATCCACAACTAATTGTGTTAGTTTTGTCATGATTCAAGATCAAATAAAAGAATATAATAAAGTTGATAGTTTAATACCTTACAATATGTCTTTTCTGATACTTAAAATAGATTATTATAATACTTTAATTGTCTTCTATGATATTTAGAATAAATTATGTGATATGAATCATTTTAATTGCTTTCTTAGCTTTCTTAAAAACTGAAAGAAAGAATTAAAGACAGAAAAAATACACAAATTAAGATAATTTTCACTTTTGCAAATAAAAGTAAAAAAAAAGAAAAAAAGAAAGACATCAGAAATTAAAGCAAAAACAAATTTAAAATTCTTATATTTTCTTTAAAAATAAAGTTGATAGTTTTGATAGTTTAATAGCTTACAACACATGGCTTCTCTTTACTTGAAATAGATTATTACAAAATCTTATTTTTTTCTGTTATATTAAGAATAAATTAACATATGTGTATTATTTTAATTGTCTTCTAAAAATACTCAAAGAAAGAATTAAAGACAGAAAAAAGACAAAAAATACACACACTAAGATAATGTTCACTTTTGCAAATAAAAGAAAAAAAAAGAAAAAAAGAAAGACATCAGAAAATTAAAACCAATACAAATTTAAAATTGTTATATTTTCTTTACTCTTGCAATACAAATTAAAAAAATAAGATGATCTGGGTAGTGCACAAACTGTATGTCCATTCCATGACTGGCTAATCATAAAAGTAGGTGTAAAGGTACAATCTGAACTCTGAACTTCAGGTGCACTACGGTTTGAGAATGGGGTGCAACTCAATGCTCAAAGCTAGCTCAGGTGTAGTGCAACTCATGTGCAACTGGGTTGCACATGGGTGTCAAGTCTTTCTCTGGCTTTACTGTATCTATGTACTTGCGGAATGAGTCAGGGAAAATGAAAGTCCAATATTTGAAAGCCTTAGTATGATTCGGCTAAGGCCATCAAATCGAAAATAAGTTTTAAACAGTCACATTATAGGGATCAACGAGGTCGGTCGTGGTGTCGCCCTGATTTTACAACGATTTTCTCCTGGATGTTTTACTTTGGTTTTAGACATATGTAGATATGTATATATAGATAAGAAAACAGAATCAAAATGATATTTTATGTAAAGGTAAGTTTTGCTCTAACATACAATGGCAGAACCTTTGCGCATCAAAAGCCGGCTTAAACAACCGAAAAATACATTCTTACAAACAAATATTCTTGTTTATTGGGTGGCAAAATCCTATTATGCAACAGTCCAGTGACGCTGCTATTTCAGCAAAGGAAATACCCTTTCTCACATAGGTAATGACATAACAGGGTCATAAAACCAATGAAGACTGGGAATGTAGAGAATGTTTGTTTTTAACTGTTCCAAGGCGATGCTCCTGTTTTGGTTTCTTCTTTCTTATAAATGGTTTAATTGCTCTTAACGGAAATCATTTACGATTTTTATTTCCTATTGTTTAAGTTGTTTTATCTGCTTCTCTGATACTGAGTTTGACAGTTTGTTAGTTTTCATGAACTAGCTTCGTTGTCACGCGTCTAGGAAAATGTTGTTCAATCGGCTTTGCGTCTGAAAGACAACGGAAGCAACTCCTTGGAACGGTCAGTAATAATGAATAACTGGCGGGCTTGAATCGATAAAATAGAGCCATAGCCTTAACTTCAATCACCATCAAGGTTAAAGTGACTATCATTTTCAATTACAATACCTTCTTTACTCATAGAAACTGCGCAGTACTGAACATCGGCGGATGAAAATGAATCCGTATATCATTTAAGTTTTATTTTACAAGAAATTGTATTCTCTCGGGTACGTTTTTTACTCTACAGTCATCAGACATCATCAACCGACATCACCTATTTTCCAACAATCGTATAATGTAAAATCTGGGAGTGTTGGTATCATTTCTACAAGAATTCCGCGGAACGCTATGTCGCACCTGATTTGCACCTTCACTTTCAGAACTTGATAAAAGTGTCATTTTGAAACATATTTGGTCAAAATCCATTCAGTAGTTTACGAGATATTATTGTTTTCATGTTTTTCGCTATTTTTAGTAATGGTAGATGGTTGCCATCTTGGACGGTCAATTTGAAAAAATCATGAAACAGCTTCATGCAAGGATCATTTTGATACACATTTAGTCCAATTCCATTCAGGGCCTCTTGAGATATTGTCATTTTCATATTGTTCTATTTTAGTAACAGTGGCTGGCGGCCATCTTAGATGGTCTCAATTCGCTTCAATTTCAAAAAACTCCATTTAAGGACCATTCTGACTAATTTGACCTAAATATGTTCAGGTATTTTTGAGATATTGCAAACTCGGACTCATAAACAGAAAGTAGGTCACTGTGACCTAATTCCGCTATAGGTTTTTTTTTATTTTGATAATTTTTAAAACCAAGGTCCCTTTAATGCTCCATATAAAATTTCAGCCAAATATACCAAGTGGTTCTGGAGAAGAAAGTGATTTTATTGTTTATGCTATCTTTAGTAACAGCGGCCATCTTGGATTCTTGACCAAGCTGAATTTTGTCATTCAGAAGCCCTGCAGTCTGGTCATACAGCATGTAAAATTTGAGAACCATGGGTACAGTGGTTTCAGAGAAAAAGTCATTTGAATGGACTTAAAATTTAGGGTCGACGTAAATGTGAACGGACGGACGGACGGACGAACGGGTTGACGGACGGACGGACGGTCGGAAAACCGGACGCCTATATCGCACCTTGCTAAAGCAGGTGCGACAAAAAACAGATAACCTGGGAAAACCTGTAACACTGATACTATTTTTTCAAGATTAATCAATGTAAACACAAGTACTTCGTTCTGTCATACAACGCCGCCATCAGCTTCTAGATGTTCTACCTTCAAACAGTAAAAGGTGCCCTGGTAGTTTAGTGGGTTAAGCATGGCTGCTAATCTAGTGGTCAGTTTTTAACTCCCGCTATCGACGGAGATATTTTCAACCGGAAACGGGGCTCCATTGTACATCCATTCACTATTTCCTTTCCATCGGCTCAATATGACAAAATGCTGTTAAAACCATAAAGCTGCCATCCATCCGTCAAACGTTAAGCTAAACGAAAACTTAATCTGATCCAACAGATACACATTTCTGTGATTTACTTCATCAGTATTGCCAGAACAAAAAAAAACGAAACAAAAAGGTGATGTGAAATCTTTTTCTCAATTCTTTTTTCTGTCGTTTAGATCACCGTTTGGAACTAGAATTCATGTTACTTTTCATTATATCAGCAATTGGCGTACATTAACATGATTAAATTAGTCAGGATTAAAGCCTCGTTCACACGACCAATGTTTCTTTGTCACAAAAACTGTAACAAAGAAAGTTTGGCAAAAATTTTGAGTTTGTAAGGTTAATGCAGAACAGTAGGCATAGTGGCATTTCACTTTTAATGTAAGAAGTGTTTTAGTGAGAAAGATTCATATATATAAATATATATCATGTGAATTACCTTCGTGGCAGACTCCATTATCATCCGCATACCCAGTGTTACAAGTGCAGATATTATTTGTACAATCGTAATTCGAATCTTTACATGGGACAGCAACAGAACAGAACCCTCCGGGAGTACCATCTGTAAACAGAAATTGTGTGTAACCATCGTAACTAATCCCATAATTTACATGATCTCATACAGAATCGTACTGTTATTCTACATTTGACATGTGCAAAAGACTTAAACTGGTAAGAGAAAGTCTCATTTGTATAAACTGAAAATGTAAATACATTAGTAAAAATTAATAAATTGCAAGACCAATGCAACATCAACAATATCAGGTTGAATTTATCACAGTCATATTCTGACAATTCGTCTTTATTATTCTACATAATATCAAATCTAATTCAATATAAGAGTCAATAAAAGTGTGTTCAATGGGGTAATACCAATTTGGCTACTTGTGCTTTCGACCGAGTCTGTACTATACAAAGTGGCTTTCCACCGACAATACGATCGTAAGCATTACCAATAACGGCAAATGGTACAATTGTTAATGGCTGTCGACCGAGCTGATACTGCGATCGATTGTCTCGGTCGACAGCCACCTTTGCATGTATGGTAATTGACTGACTCGGTCGAAAGCACATGTAGCAAAATTGGTATTACCCCCGTGGTGTTGCAGGTGTAAGAGATA
This sequence comes from Ctena decussata, assembly GCA_963989385.1. Lineage (NCBI taxonomy): Eukaryota > Metazoa > Mollusca > Bivalvia > Lucinida > Lucinidae > Ctena > Ctena decussata. Next base: position 82,584,154 of record OZ022502.1, on the reverse strand, counting down.
CAAACTTTTTGTTAGCGATATAAATATGTTTTATCAAAAGTGTAAGAATACCATTTTTTAAGAAAATCGAAATCACAAATATGTACCACACCAATTAGTAGCTACCTTCAATACAAAGTCCGCTGATAGATGTGTACCCAGTATTACATTGACAAACATTGTTTGTACAGGCAGAATTCGAGTGTACACACTGAATATCATCATTACAGAACCCTCCAGGAGCGCCATCTGTAAATGTAGTTGCGTTATCCTTTTAAACAAATGGAAGCAATCATATAAGAGTTGTTTACTGAACTATAACTTCTTTATCTGAAGAAAATATGTCAACGCTTTGTTCCAAACAAAGGTAAATTCACACACTTACAGTCATTGTTTAAAAACTAAAAATATGTCTTGGACACGGAACAGAATATTTACTCCCCGTTACATGCTAGTTTTGTTGGAAAAAATATTCGTTTGAAGTTAACAATAAATCTAATCTTACTTCCGAATGCAGATGACCTGGCACAATATTTGGTAGATTTGCTCATGAGGCTTTTCCATTTATATATTGAGAAAATGGTTATTTCAGTATGCTGTTTGCATCGTTGTCTGCATCTGATTTCATACATAACGCCAACTTGGGCTTAAAGGTTTGGGCCCAGTAAAACCGGTTTAAACCCCGCAGTAGTTATTACTGACCGTCCCAAGGCGGTACTTTCGCTGCGGTTGCATTTGTTTTATGTTCGGTGCTGTTTAATTTATTGTGTTCTCATTTTAACCCTCCTATAATGAAAATAGAAAATAGGTAAAAATAGTTGTTCAATGTTTTTCATATAATTTGCTTAGTTGCCACCTATTTGGGAAAGCGTTGCTGACTCGGCTTATCACTTGTAATTTATTGTTTGTTGGGATGTCTTTGTCAATCTTTCCCTTTGATGTTGGGGATAGGGTTTGGGATCTGATTCAGTAAGTTCCTGAAGTGCAGTTACTCTTTAAATTTTCTTATGTGTTTCCTTCAAACAATTGGCAAAAGGGAAACGTAAACAATATTTATTAAAGGAGATCTGTATTCTTTATTATTTATTTGACAATAAACCTTTACCTTTACCTTTTTAACAAGAATTCATGTCAGTTTTATATCATTATTAAAGCAGTTGGCACAATTTGAAACAGTATGGTTTAATATAATGTGACACCAATAGTGAAGGTGGTTCTAAGTGTGGTCCTACTATTTATTGCCAGCATTCCTTCGCAAATTGTAAGGCATGTTTTTTTTCTGGGGGCTTTCTGTTCATCTGTCGTTATGGTAAAGTAGAACCAGTATTTCTGTGAAAACATGTTCATAATTATTATGTAAACTACCTTCAATGCAGATTCCATTATCATCAGCATACCCAGTATTACAAGTGCAGATATTATTTGTACAATCGTAATCCGAATCTTTACATGGGACAGCAACAGAACAAAACCCTCCGGGAGTACCATCTGTGAAAGAAAACAGTTATCATAACTAGATTACCAAAGTCTAACACTTATACAGAAGTTAAATTTTGATGTTTAAAAGGACTGACATACTTAACTTTGTATTACTACACATTTTTTACTATTGCACATAGCAGAAGTCCTCCTTTTTTGTTGTATCTTTTCGAACATTATTAACCAGAACCACTGTTGTTTGAATTCAATACACTTTTAAATTAGAACTTGTATTTTTTATATATTTTTATCACTTATGGCAAAATGGTCCACTTACAGCGGAAGCAACTCTGCCATTATATTTTGCCTCCCTTCCCAATAGGGATCAAATCTTAAAAAAATAATATATACATTATAATTTGGTCCGTCTTATATCGATTTAGAACTTTTTTAATTTATTTTAAAAGGAAAAATGCAAGACGGATTTAGATCTTGCGAAATTGTTTGAGAAGAGGAAAACTCCGTCTTACAACGAAGAAAAATGATAGTTACAAAAGGCATAGTGCAAAAATCGGTTAAAATCACTAATACCTTTGCTTTATTGTCGGCTTGATTTAAACAACATTTTATTTCTTGTTTCGTACAAATCTTATTCACACATACATATAATGTTAGGATCGGAAAACAAGTTCCAAGAACATATAGATATCCTCTCCTACTAGTGAACAAATAACAATTCAATATATTGTGCATCATGGTGAAGTCCAAAATTGTCGGCTTGTATTGTCTGTCTACCTGTGGTGTTACTAAGTGTGCCTTTTGGTGTCGTGACTGAGAGGTTGAATTTAATTGTAGTATTTCAATTACTGTCCATTCACAATGCTTAATCAAAATTAAAAATTGATATAAATATAGGCAATGTGCCGCTCAGCAGTAATTACCTTCAACACAAACTTCGCCGATAGCTGTGTATCCAGTATGACACTGACAGACATTGTTTGTACAGACGGAATTGGAATCTTTACAATGAATATCATCATTACAGAATCCTTCAGGAGCGCCATCTGTTAATAAAGTGAACTATTCTTATGAACTCAGAAACGAATATTACATTGATTAAGCATAAATATAGAGCAACGTAGCCAGAAAGGCCACGCTCACAAAAAAGAAAGAAAAAAAACATTCTATCGTACAGACGAAGAGATTGGAAACAAGAACTGTTAGCAAACAGTATATCTGCAATTACAAGCACATTCTAGAAGGTAAATCATTTAAAAAGTGCGTTATTTCATAAGAAGCCATGCCACAGGCTATTAAAAGCCATATTTAAATGGGCGAAAATTCATGATTTAACAAGGCAGTCACGTGTTGTTAAAGGCCGCCATGCAATATTGCTGATATTCATTTAAAGACGATCACAAAATTTGAGTAACAGTAACGAAGGTACAGTCAGTGACCAAAAGTATTTCATCAAATTCCAAATTTCCGCTGACTTACATGCAGTTTTCCGTGTGCAAGAAAGTAAACTACGCTGCTTCTGCTCATGCACTGATTTAAAGGAAAACTAGAAATGTTTTTCAGAGAAAAACTAATGTCTTCCCCCACCCGCCCATTTCCGATCCCCTCTAATGAATAGAAAGCCTGTACAAGTAAACTATCTAGGCAAGTTTGGAGAAAATCCATCCATTGGTTCTAGAGATATCCTACATAGATTACTATGATTTTGAAAATGAGGTAAAGGCCACCGAAATCTAATCAGCTCTTAAACTTGACCCAATGATGTATCTATGCAAGTTAGGCGAAATTCCACCCACTGGTTCAGGAGATATTTGTCATCCAAGTCCTCCAATGACCTTGAAAATAAGGTCAATGTCATCCAAATCTGACCAGTTCTTAACCTTGTCCCAAGGATGTAGCCATGCAAGTTAGGTGAAATTCCATCCACTGGTTCAGGAGATATATAGGGTTCAAGAACTTGTCATCTATGTCCTCCAGTGACCTTGAAAATGAGGTCAAGGTCATCAAAATCTGACCAGCTCTTAAACTTGTCCCAAGGATGTATCCATGAAAGTTTAGTCCATCGGTTGGTTCAAGAGATATGGTTGGTACAAAATTGTCATCTAAGTCCCCCAGTGACCTTGAAAATTGGGTCATGGTCACTATAATCTAACCAGCTCTTAAACCTGTCCCTATAATGTATCCATGCAAGTTTGGTGAAATTCCATCCATTAGTTCAGGAGATATAGTGGGTACAAGAAATGTAATCTAAGTCCTCCAGTGACCTTGAAAATGAGGTCAAGGTCACCCAAATCAAATCAGCTTTTAAACTTGTCCAAATGATGTATACATGCAAGTTTGGTCAAATTCCATCCATTGGTCAGGAGATAGTGAGAACAAGAAATTGTCATATAAGTCCCCCAGTGACCTTGAAAATGAGGTCAAGGTCACCAAAATCTAATCAGCTCTTAAACTTGTATCAATACTGTATCCAAGCAAGTTTGGGTAAAATTTCATCGATCTGTTCAAGAGATATCGCGCATGCACGAAACTGTCAAGCCGACGCCGACGCCCGGGATCCGCACTGAAAACAATATGTCCCCCCTCAGCTCTGGTGGGGCAACATAAATACATTGATAGAAAGCGAGTTTACTGGAACTGTTTATATTAATGTTCCATTATTGTTTCTCGCATGACAGCAAATTTGTAGCTCTCTGAAACCTCGTGGTGTTATTATTCGGTTAAAATTTGGCGATGTCGCCGTTGACGTCAATGTAAAAAATGTGTTTTCGAAATTTTTCATCGTCTTTAAACAGCTACTTTTTTTATGATATTACAATGTATATTGTATCGAGTTTAAAAGATTATATTTCAATGTAGAATTTATTTTGTTTTTTACCCACAATAAATTAAAAAGTAAATTTGGAAATACATCTAAGTCAATGGGAATTCGGAATTTGATATAATATTTAAGGCCACTGACTGACTGACTCTAAGTTCCTAACGTCAAAATTGTCGCTATCATTTGTCCCGAAAGCAACGATTTTAAAACGTGCAAAGATAAAGTGACATTCTACGGCATAACAGCTAAAGGAAAATAGCGTTTTCGAAAAGTTTTATCCAATGTTTTCGAGTATTCCTGCATGGCAGGGTACTTTTATTCAATTACAGGATCAAACATGATTTTTTTATGCATTTACATTAGCTGAGCTCCTCGTGATTGGTTAAAACAGCAAAGCCTTTCAATCTCGGTTTTCAACACCTCTTTCTTGGTACAGCAGATGTGATTGCACCGATATCATGTTTAATTCCTATATTATTGCTTAAATATTGGTGCCATATGCTATTAAGATGCATGTTTTAAACGAACATAAAACCATGTTTTAACAATACGATCCACTTGCTATAATGACCGCCTCTGCGACTTTTAATAAGCAAGTTGCAGGGCAATACTCCGTCAGTATAGAAGCAAGCAGTAAAATTGCATTTGCAGATATCGATAAAAGACTTGTATGCAAGAGTTATGCAGATCTGTATTGCAAAAATGGAAGAGCAGACGACATTGAGTGAAAATTTTAGCGAAAATGTGTTTGACTTGGGAACTGCTGTTGAAGATTGGACAAAAATGTACGATTGCTGACCATGGTTGAAACGATCAAAACGAATAAACATGGGTTTTCATTGCATTGACATTTGCCAGGTCCGTCGGGGGCTGTTGAACATTTCGGCCTTTGGTCTCGGTTATCAACAGCTCCCTCGAGACCCGGCAAATGTTTATGGATGAAAATCTATGTTTGGTCCCTATATTGCAAATACAACTGTTGGTGATGTTCTGACCTAAATTTATAATAAGGGACAATAAAGGAGTAGACTGTATTAGCCTTGCAGCTGTTATTCGTTTTGCTTTTTAGTATTATTTTAACGCAATAGGATTCCATCGCCAAATATACCACAGGTCTTTTATCACTGGTGTAAAAAGTATGGTATAATAAATCTGGCCCCAGTTGTTCAAAACTAACGACGTCGTTTGTAAACAAGAAGTTAATTTTTCAATAATGTTATATGTAAAAAAAACACTGCAATATTTTGCGGAAAAATGTGATTTTGCATTGCAAAAGCTCTTCTCATTTTTTGCGCGCGCTAAAAAATTAGCACACTTGATTTTGTAATTGCTAGAAGACTTAACGAATCTGTGGCTAAAGACTTTGTTAAGCCAAAGATGCTTTGAATAACTGGGCCCAGAAAATCACTTTGTTAGAGCAATGAATTACCTTCGATGCAGATTCCATTATCATCCGCATATCCGGTATTACATCTGCAGATATTATTTGTACAATCATAGTTTGAATCTTTACATGGGACAGTAACAGAACAGAACCCTCCAGGAGTACCATCTGCAAAATAAAGCGATATTTGATCATCACAAACGATCCCATGATTTAAATGATGACGACACGAAATTGCAAAAATTATACACGGTAGTAAATGGCGTTTATGGACCTTTTACGATTGCACATTTTAATAGGCTAGTTTCCAAATGTAAATCAATCGTCACTGAATATGATAAAATAGCAAAAATGAACGCAAATATCAACTCTGCCGTGTATGATGTAGTGTATACACATTTCTTTAATAACCCATTTTAACCATCGTTACATGATAATACTTATTCAGAGAGCATAAGACTAATTTATACTTCAATATTTTACAAAGGATCCACTTGCAGTGCAACATCGCTGGTATGTAAAACAGAATAATACAACTACAAGTACTATTTAGAATACAAATTACCTTCTATACATACTCCGCTGTTTATTGTGTACCCAGTATTACACTGACAGAAATTGTTTATACAGGCAGAATTTGAATCTTTACACTGTATACCGCCATCACAGAACCCTCCTGGAGCGCCATCTGTAAATGCAGGCAAGTTGCATATGAAGACCAATAAAAATATCCCGTGAATCCTATCATCCCGTGTAAAATGCATATTGCAATAATTGTTTCCAACATACCCTGCTGCATTGTTTGTTATGCCGAACGCACATCACAGAGTAACAAACCCCATTAAAGGCAAGCTGCATCTCTGTCGATTTTCCCACCTTAGTTACTGAGCTACGTTTGGCAACTTTGTCTGTTACTACTTCCCCATATCCACGAATGCATGTTATTATTACAATAACTGGCACATCATGGAGCGATATTGATTTATCCAAAAACATTTGTACAGGTATGGTAATTTTAAAATTATGCAACTTTTAACTGATGGGTTTCTAGATTCACCTTAAAACCGATTTACTGCAGACAAAATTTAAAGCAAAACAAATGTATGCCTTTTTTTAAAAGGAAAACTCTAGTAATCATTTGGAAATGATTTTCTTTATGTACTGTAAACTACCTTCGATGCAGATTCCATTATCATCTGCATAACCAGTATTACACCTGCAGATATTGTCTATACAATCATAGTTTGAATCTTCACATGACACAGACACAGAACAGAATCCTCCGGGAGTACCATCTGTGAAATAAAGGGGTTAATAACCATCATAGACAATACCAAGACTTCTAAAACAGAAATCAAGTAGTTTTTATACTTTTGTTTATTGAGACTTAAATCAACGTAGGCTAGCAATATGTCCACTTAAAACATTATGTCCTGCTATTGGTCCTGCTCCTTTTCTGAAAAAAAAAACAAAAAAAACGTTGATTTGAATTTTACGGGTAACATTGCGTCAACCTGTTTGTTCTCACAATGAAAATGCCCAGATACCGTACTGTTTATGAAACGCTGACTTTAGTCTAATGAATATTATATATATAATCATTGTAGCAAATAACCTTGCACTCCTTTTCGTATAAAACTCCTTTTCTTTCCTTTTTAGTTAAACTGAAGATTTTACATGAGTGCCTTTGTACGAGATCAGCTCCAAGACTCTGCCGAGCATCTTATCGTTCCCTCATCAAGGAGTTTAACGTTTAATAAATTTAATAATTTACAACCACGATTGCAGGATAATTTTATTCATGTGAAGCAAAACCGCATTTAATTTCCGAGTTTCTTTTCTCGCCATTGATCAACGCGGAATTATTGTGGATTATGTCATCGCATAACCTTATGCATCGGCGCAGAGAGGAAAATCTGCTGAATTGGTTTCTAAAAGCGCACGACGTTAGTGCCCCCCCTTATTTAAAATCAGACTTTGACTGAAATACGATTAATTGCTATAGGAACCGTCTGAGAGAAAATCTTGATTTGACTCATTAATATTTGTTCCAAAATTAATTAATGAATTGTCTTCATACAACATGTATAATTTTGGGTACGAATTTTAAGGGCCGAAACAAATACATGCATGATAATAAAATTGTTGTCCATAAGTCATGAAACAGCAAATACCTTCGATACAAACACCACCAATAGCAGTGAATCCAGAAAGACACTCGCAGATATTGTCTGTACATGCAGAATTTAAGTCTTTACACCTGATACTGTCGTTACAGAATCCCCCAGGTGCACCATCTATAAATAAAATGTAGGTTTTAGACCCATACTTGCAAATATGCAAATATAGTCAAATATATTCAAATGGGTAAGTACCATCAAATTAACAATTTATAAACTGCGAATTCTACCGTTGCCAACTTTGCCTAATATATTCTACCGTAGCTAACTTTAACACCATCTCGCTTTGTATTCTACTATTGCCAACTTCATTTAATACCGGTTTGCTTCGTATTCTACCAAAGACAGCTTCTTTTAACACCGGCTTTGTTCGTATTCTACCGTTGCCAATTTCGTTTAACATCGGCTCGCTTGATATTCTACCATTGTCAACTTCATTTAACACTGGTAAACCCCTTATTCTACCATTACCAACTTCATTTACCCCGTCTCGCAAGGCAAAGTTTGGCACAGGCAAAACACAATGTTTGTTGATAATATAATGAGCCGCGACGCGAGAAAACCAAGAAAGTGGTTGTGCGCATAGCACAGACTCAGATCAGTCTGTGCATCTGCCTAGTCCGATCGGAATCTTTGCTAAGCGCTTAAATGGTAGCTAAGGGTCAAGGCTACCTCCATGCGAACAGCGAAGACTCTGATCAGACTGGGCGGATGCCCAGGCTGATTTGAGTCTGCACTAGGCGCACAATCACATTGTTTGTTTTCTCGTGTCGCGGCTCAATTATATTGCCGGTGTCAAACAAAGTTGGAAACCGCTGAATACGATGTTTGTCAATGACTGAAGCTGTTTAAACAGTATCCACTGATTTTCCTGCATTTGCCTTATAGGTCTAAGGTGTAGCAGTACACCTGCAAGGAAGGTCAAAGATGAAAAGACGTGACATTTGTATGAAAATTAATGTGCAAAAGTTAAGCGCATTCATGGTGATCACTAATACATGTACTTCTAAGAGAGGACAAGATTAATAGAAGTAGCGATGTAAAATGGCCATCAGTAACTACTATAAATGCCACCAACGTTTATATATTCCACTCATAAAGTACATCCTGCTAACCTAGGGGAAACAGTGGTATAATTTAAAACCTCGCCGACAGAGGAGGTGATATTTATTTCTAGAAGATCATTATAGGCAAAATTAGCTGAAAAAGATATTTGTGAATTACCTGCAATGCAAAGCCCGGCGCTTTCAGAGTACCCAGTATTACATTGGCATACATTGTCTGTGCAGACAGAATTGGGATCTTTACACTGGATGATGTTTTCACAGAAACCTCCAGGAGCGCCATCTGTAAATACATATAGGTTTGAGGATGTATACAAAGGAAGTTCAAGCACTGATTGCTAGACGAACGTGAGAAATTATGCTTTCATCTTCAATAAAACGTGGAGAATTTAAAATTTCTGCAATCTAGTAATCAGTTACTTTATGTTTCCTTGATCTGGAAAAAGTTAATAGTAACATTTTAAATGTAAAGTTTTAAAGGGAAAAAACAAGCATCTATTATATATATACTGTATGGCTTTTGTTGTCTGTCTATTACAGTCGTCTTTGTTTGACTGTTATCTCTGTTATCGAAGATGTGCTGGGGCCGTATTTATAAAGTCGTTGTTATGCTGTTGCTAAGGCTAAATTTCTTTTTAGGAGATTCTCTACAACTATGAAATTTGCTCTGGAGAAACAGTCTTAAAAACAGTCTTCGTAACATTGTTTCTAAGGGTCCTAAGTATAGATTCCCTTCCCATATCGATTTCAACAGATGTAGGGAAGAAATTGCATCTGCATTAAATGATTTTGGTAATCGTTGGTGTAAACAAGAGGGTGTTGAAAGTAACGCTTTAAAGAAATGGAAACTAAGTATCTTTAATATTGTGGAAAAACGTATAAAGTTTTATTCACACAATACTAATCTTTTACCTCCTAAGCCTAAATTTTCCTTTAGATATTTGAAGCAGGGTATCCAGGATTTTCATAGGAAGTATGTTTTGGTTTCTGCTGACAAGGCCGCAAACAACATTGTTGTTGTTTGTCGGTTGCACTATATTAACACTTTGAAGCAGGAACTTAATGGCACCACGGCTTACGAAGAGACTTTTACAGATGAGAAGACTGTCGTTAATAGCCACTCAAATGATTTGCCTTATAAGTTTGCTGTAAACGTTAAGGAACGCCAAGACAAACTTCCTACGATGTATTGGTTATCTAAGCTTCACAAAAAAACGTATAAAGCTAGATTCATTGCCAACTCTAGCTCTTGTACTACTACAGAATTATCTAAATTATTAACTTCTTGCCTCACTGCTGTGAAATCTCGTGTCATTTGGTACTATGAGACAGTGTATGAGAGGTCAGGGAAAAATATGTTTTGGTCTATAAAAAATTCTGGTGAGGTACTTAGTAAACTGAAGTCATGAGGGTTCCGTGCGACTAGTTTGTCCACTTATGATTTTTCTACTCTTTATACCACATTACCCCATAATTTAATAAAGGAAAAACTTGTTGATTTGATTGAGAGGGCCTTCAAAAAGTTCTCCAAAAATGAAGATACCCTTTATATTGCCTGTAACGATAAGAAAGCGTTTTTCACTTCTACTGACCGTAAAATATATAGAGGATATGAACGTTGGTCATGTCAGAATGTATGTGACGCCTTATCATATCTCTTAGATAATATTTATATCAGATTTGGTAATAAGTTATACAGACAAATTGTTGGTATTCCGATGGGTACAAATTGTGCTCCTCTTGTGGCCGATTTGTTTTTATTTTGTTATGAAAGAGATTTCATGACTTCTCTTTCTGTTGATAATCAAGCTGATATCATTGAGGCATTTAACTCAACCTCTAGATATTTAGACGATCTTCTGAATATTGATAATCCTTATTTTGAAAGCATGGTCAACCAAATTTAACCACCTGAACTTAAATTGAATAAAGCTAATACTTCAGATACCGAGGCCCCCTTTTTGGATTTACATCTATCTATTTCTAACGGTTTTGTATCTTCTAAAATTTATGATAAACGTGATGACTTTGACTTTGATATAGTTAATTTTCCATTTTTGGATGGTGACGTTCCACGTCGTCCCTCTTATGGAGTGTATATTTCTCAACTTATAAGATTTGCTAGAGTGTGTAGTCATGTAGATGACTTTAATGCTCGTAATAAATGTTTAACTGCTAAACTTCTTCAACAGGGCTACCGGTATCATAAGCTTAGAAAGGCTTTTTTCTAAATTCTATCGCAGACACCATGAATTGGTTTCAAAATTTGATGTCGGATTTAAATTTATTTTACACCAAGGCCTATCGGAACCAGAATTTTATGGTGACTTAGTATACAAATTCAAAAAGATTAAGGGTAGGACTGATTTTTCTGATCAATTCCGAAAAATAATAATACGTCACAAACGTATTGGCTATAATTTAAATGTTATGCGACAGTCTGCATGCTTAGTGATTAACCCAATCACGGTTGATAACTTTGCTGCACTCTTTAATTGCACACCGGGGGATCGGGCGTCAGACTCTATGATGGCCCCGACCTAAAGCTATATATTTTAGTTGGTTGGGACCGGAGCCTTTTTGTCTGTTGCTTGGTCCACCGGGGCTCAACTGGTGACCTTCTTTTGCTTCAGATTTCCAGTGGGGTTGTTTGGCAGGACAGGGATCTCCACCTGTCAGACGGCCCGTTGTATCTGTTGAGTCCTCGTCTTTGCTTCTTCATGGTGTTGAAATTTGATTTATGTGTTTACCGTGATGATTCATTGACGAGTTAGAGGGTTATCATGCGAACCAAACAACCAACTAAATGTTTTGTACCACTTCAGATACTGAGGGTGAGGTTGGGCCTGTAAAATCGATTTAAGCCCCCCAGTAATTCATTACGGACCGTTCCAAGGCGGTAGTTCTGTTGTGGTTCTCTGTTGCCTGTTTTTTGGTGTCAGAGTTTCTGTGACGTTTTACCTTATGTATGTTCTTATTAGTTTTGGGTCGGTTTGGGTTGCTGAGTGGCCACCTTTTGGGAACAAGCTGCTCACTCTGTTGGCCATATGTTCTCTGTATCTTGATTATTTGTAATCTTAGTTGTTTCCAACTATGGTTTGAGGGCTGGATTTGGATTTTGATTGTTTCAGTTCCTGGTCTTTGCATACTTTTTACTTTTAAAAAGACTTTTCCTCCAGAGCAATTTTCATAGTTGTAGGAAATCTCCTTTATAGAAATTAAGCCTTAGCAACATCATAGCAACGATTTAAGTGCTTTTATAAATACGACCCCTGTTCCGTTTCGTCGTTAACGTTTCTCTCGTCTCCTCTCGGTGTCTTGGTAGGTTTGTGTTTTGTAACTAAGGCCTTCCCGGGGTATTTCCGTTTTATTTTTCGTTAGAAGTCTACCAAAATGTAAATAAATGCATTTAATACAGCTTAGACACTGCACAACGTATGCTGTACCGGCTGTTACATGCATGCCTACTGAAATTTTGAACTATCAAAATGACATTATTTACTTGAAGTGTAATAAAAACATACCTTCCATGCAGATTCCGTTGCTTTCACTGTACCCGGCTTTACAAATGCAAACACTGTTCGTGCAGACATTGTCTGAATCTTTACACTGGATGGTATTCGAACAAAAGCCCCCAAGAGTACCATCTAAAATAATATTTTTTCTTAGGACGATACAGGAAGCCATGGTAATGAATGTCAAACAGTATTTTCTTATTCTACAGTTTTTTGTGTGTTTCAAAAAATGCAATTACAAATGTTTAAGGATACGCGGGCATTTCGCATGTCGTGCTCTTATAATGTTCCGAACCAACCTAGACGACAAAGCTATCATCCGATATTAGCATTATTTTTAATAACTTTTTATAATTTTGATCAGTCTGTCCATAAAACACGTTTGCTAATGATTTTATTTTTGTCCAGTCTCGTGAAACTTTGCATAAAACATATCAAATAATTTGCTTTAAGGTTAATGGGTTCACATCAATGGTTTCGCGCCATAATTTGTACGGAAACAAATTTTGTTACTTCATATTTGCTTCCGTGAGTGACTTATCCATTCTAAAACGGAGTCAACATTTAAAGGAAAGAGTTTGCTCATAGACAGCGAATTATTTCCTTTAAAAATAACCCTATTGAGAAGAAAGAAAATGAAAATGGTGTAATTGCGTCCCCTGAAAATGTACTTTATACCATAGGCATATTGTAAATATGCATAATGATAAAATAGTTTACCTTTCTTACAGACACTGTTGATGTTCGTGAATCCAGAAATGCATTTGCAAGTAGTGTCTGTGCATCTGGAGTTTGCATCTGTGCAGGTAATAGAAGCAGAACAATAGCCATCGGGGGCCCCATCTTAACGAGAATAAAAAAACAACATAGTTTTCAGTTAAATTACTTTAATGGTTACCCCATAAGTTTGTATTGTAAGAAAAAAGATCATACGTTCTGGTGACAGCAAGCATACTTCCAGAAATAGCACATTTTACTGTCACCTCATACACATTATATTCGTGTCCGAGCTGCTAGTTATTTCTTTTTGTCGCAAAAAGCTTCAACTTTCTTTTTGTTGTGCGAGGATCCAGGCCATGGGTCCGATCCTCAACAACAATGAAACATACTATGCTTTATTATATGGCTTCATAACCTAAAAGTCCATCTTCAGTCATTTTAAGACACAGAATTCTAATTTAAACAAACATGTCAATTTCAGAGGTTTATGTATACGGGACTTAAAGTTATTCTTCCGAGCCGTCCAGCATACAGACAGATTCTGAGAGTGACTGAAAGTATCAGACTGAATATGCTTCTAAACAAATTGCACTGTAGCATATTGATAGCAAAAAGTAAAGGTCGAGAAACAGAATACAGAAATCAAAACATCTTTAAATAAATCCAACAGAAATATGCATATAAAACATATGCCTTGATAAGCAAAACTCCAGATAAGAGAACATACTTGGTGATCATTACTGCTAATATCGTTTCAATATTTTCTGAATGACAACCTGTTTGGGAAAGAGCTATTCGTTCGGTTTGCCGTGCGTAGGTTTCGTGAGCTTTTGTCAATTTGCGTGAATGCTTCTTTCCCTTTTGGTTTTTAGGGTGGGATGTGTGATTCGATTGTATAAATTCCAGACCATTGCCTATACTATAACTTCTCACAAGAGCGGTTACAACAGCTACTGTGTCGTACACAAAAAAATGAGGAATGGTATTTCTGAATTAATTATCATCAATTACTCCCTTTATCTGGAGCTCTGAATTAAGGCCTGTTTTAAGCGCAGTCCGGCCATCGTGAAGTAATTGCTGCCTGGGGGACTGCCGCTGAAACCTGAACACAAATATAACACTTATCATAACAGTAATACAAATTTCCCACAAATGTAAAAACTCCCAAAAATTTAGAAAAATTACCACATTTGTGGTAATTCTTGTACATTGGTGGGAATTCTTTTATTACATTTGTGGAAAGTTTGTTGTTGTTGTTTTTCTTATTTGCTTTTTTTACATTTATGGAAATTACTGCTACCTTTGTTGCTGGTGTTATGTGTGTGCCGGTTCGGTTGTTTTACATTTAAGGTTCCTACAAATAGAATACCTAGACCACTATATTTTGATATTAGCATATGTGTTTTTCTATACATTGATAAAAGTCAGTAAAGTTTTAGAATATGCCACAGTAGTATTCCACGTTTATAATGTGCCAAAAACATTACTGTCGCAAACTCTTAAAAATCTCAATTCCCAGCATGGATTCGAACCCGGGTCTCTCGTGTGAAAGGCAAACATTCTATCACATTGCTTTAAAAGCTGGCTTGAACCGCATGGCAGTACATGAACGTGATATACCTTACCTATACCCTGTGACATTACCAGCCCCTCAAAATTTTTTAAACAGAGCTGGTAGGGTGTGTGCCATTATAATAAAGTGTGAAAATGTTTGGTCTATGATACCTTTCACACACTTAGCATCAATATTTCTGAAATCTTTATTGCAGACGCAGATATCATCTGTACAAACTGAGTTTTCATCTATGCAGCTGACAGTAGAGCAATTTCCACCTGGATATCCAGGGCCTAAAAATATAGGGAAAAATCAATGCTGATCAAATTAGGTTACCAAATGATATATCCTAAAAGCGTGGGCTTGCATTGTATTAACACAGAAGCCAGAGTGGTGTAACCTCTTTGCATAGATGCCGTTTGTAATCTGTTGAAATGAATATTAGTTTTGTTAAAACTTCCATCATTCTGCACACAAGCTTTGTTTGAGTGCTATCAATGTGATTCGTGGTGTAGCAACCCTGTCCTTTTTGCAACTTTTGTTACAATATGCAAGTGTAAACAGTTTTGAAGTCAACTAACACAAGCCCGTAGTAAGCATGCATTTTACGAGTATTCTGTAAAATAGTATAGCACTCCGTAATAATTAAGACATTTTCAAATAATGTTCAAAAGTCATATATACAAACTTTGCTATCCAGGTTAAACAAAGGAATTATTCAATACTTTTAACCGCTACTAAAATATGAAACAGATATGTTATAAGCTTCAGAAAACTGTCACCGTCTTATTGTATACCTTTTGTGTAATTTAGCAACGTTTCTATCGATGGTCCTGCCAGTGCGTAAATTGAGATTTTCTCGAGGGAAATAGGCCCTAATAGCATTATGTATACTAAGAACATAGATAAAAACCTTTCTTATTTTGTCAAAAAAACACATGCACATTACTCTGTAGCAAGATGTCTGTCAGTTGGCACTTACCAAATATACAAGTTCCGTTCATGTTAGTATATCTTGACATACACGCACAAACATTGTTATAGCAGTAAGCATTAGCAGTGTAACATTCATCGGTGTTAGAACAATAACCACTTAAAGATCCATCTGGCAAGAACAAATTCATAAATAGATTCAATATGTATCGTTTAATACTGGAAACATGTGTAGAAGTGTACCAAGTCATTTTAAAGCCACGAATTTGCTGCTACAGAGACCAAATTTGTTATTCCATCGGAGAAATGGTTCATATAAAAATCTATTTGAAAAAAAAAAACACTAGAAAAAGCTAGTCTGTTTAATTCAAATATTATTCTTAAGTATTTATAAATGATGGTAAATCCATAAAGATGCGCACATGCACATTAAATGATTCATAAGTTGTAGTGACTAAAAGCGTAACTGGCATAAAACTAAGAATATTTTCGTTCAACAAATGCAGACAAAGAAGTTTCCTACCTTCCTTGCAAATTCCATCAATATGTGAAAAGCCTGGTAGACACTGACACACCCAGTCTTGACACTGTGCCTTCTCGTCCGAGCATCCGCTCGTTGTCCGCGCATTACACACTCCCCCTACGTCACCATCTGGGAATACATATGAATAACTTAAGCTTATGAAAAAGGTGTACTGTTCTTATAATACATAACTTACCAATTTGTTGTAATTTTAAATTTCATATCGTAAATTCATTTATCAAGACAATGGCAACCATGCACGTTAGCTGACACATCAAACCCACTTACTTAATTTTCATTCATGTATAGACTTTCGTAGTTATATACGAGAAACTGCAGTTTAAAGTAAGTTAAAACGTTGTCATGTTTCAAGAGCAGTTCTTTGTTTCTTGGACGGCATGCTATGAGTATAAATACATATTGCTTGTAAAGATATGACAATTGAAAATAATACATATTTTTCTTTGTTCAGAAAATATAAAATAGTTAATTTCGAAAAATACAAATACATATAGTAAAAAGAAATTCTCAATTCCACCTCTAAATCTTTTTTTCTGCATCGGCAGTGCGTTAGAGACCCACAGTATTTTGAGCACTGCATATGAAAGACTAAGCCCATCCCTCTCCTTTCGCTGTCTTTAGTTGTCTCAGATTCAAAAAGTACCCATTCATTGCTTGGTTGACAACGAGAGCTCTTCAGTTACTGAGTAGGCCGTTGGGGATTCGCCCTTTTAAAATTGTTGCAAAACGGGTTTTCTTAAATGGTTTTCGTTTCAAACAAACAGTTCAACAAGTTGTGAAACTAGTATTAGTATTTTAATCAATCCTATTGATCCTCTGAGGGAGATATCTAAAAGTGATCAAGTTTTTTTTTTGTTTTTTTTAGGTGGGGGGTGTTAGGAGGGGTTCTCAGCGACTGTAGCTTCATTATACTAGGCACGATCGGCATAATGACTTGTGTATACACGGGCAATAGTCAGTCAGGTAGTCTTTGGACTATTCACAGATATGTATTTATGCATAGCTTCGATAAGTCCGAGAAATACCTGAGTATTATGCCGAACATAGCCACTGTGACTTGCTTGACACATTACATACTGGGCACGATCTGCATAATTTCTGGGGAAATACAAACAAAACCCGGGTATTGTTCAAGTTTGCCCAATTCATTATGCCAAACTGCACACTCATACACGTCACATCATCCTTCTCCTTCCTTGGAAAAGGTACCCATTTACTGCTGGGTTGACAGAGTTTTCCAGTCGCCAGTTGAGCCAATCTGGGATTCAAACCCGCGACCTTCTGCACCATAACCGAGTAACTCTAACCACTTGACCACGGCGCCTCTCCGACATCATGAAACGGAACATAAACTACTAACCTAAAGTGCAACTACCCTCAACATCCGTGTAACCGGCCAAACAGTCACACGTATCTTGAACACAGGTTCTGTTAGTTCCTAAACGGTTAGGGGAGAAAAATGGTTAGTGTGTTAATAATACTAGATGCAAGGAAAATTATGTCACATGCAGAAATAGTTTAGCTATGAGGCAAAGCAAAATACAAAGTGTCCAACTAAAAGAAAATGGAACATCTAAAATTAATTACAAAAGAACATATTAGTTTTGAACACAGGTTTAGTTCTACTATAAAGGTCATCTATGAAAAGCATCGTAGCTGTTATAAAATCATTGTTGTTTAGTTATAACAAGCAAATCAACATGTTAACGGCACATCATTTTTGAAAGGCGCTACATTTGAGGACCTGGGCAAAGAATTACAATCGTTCCTTACAGTTAAGGCCACCTTAGCCTGTAAAGGTCTGAAATTTCAAAAGTCGCGTTTTAAACCTGCATACTAATAATTAGTAAGAAATTTTAAGCAAGTGAACCAGTTTGGGGTGCATTCAAGCGATTAACACAAGACTAGCTCGTAAAGTACTTTTGAACGCTAGTTTTCATGACGAAAATTGCCTCCCTTAAAGTTAAGGTGATCTTAACTGTAAGGAAAATTTGTAATTCCAGGGCCCGGTTGTTCAAAGAATCGTTAGCCTAACGAGCTCGTTAAGAGGTCAACTCGTTGAGTGTTATATGACTGTATAACCAAATACACTGATATTATTGTTGAAAACTGAGAGAAACTTTTGAAATAAAGAGGTTCTCAAATTTTTTTCAACAAAAAATGTTGGCCTATTTGAGATATTAACTTTTGAAAGTTTACGAAACGTTAACTAACGACGTCGTTAGTGTTGAACAACCGGCCCTGGGCCCAGTAATACGAATATATACATTTATTAACATGTACTGATATTTAGACCGCCGCTACGTCCGATAACGCACTGGTTTCATTATTTTAGGTAGTCCGACCAGACAATATATGGCAGTAAGGTACGAAATGGGTACACTTTCATGAAGAGCAACACAGCCATTTTCATTTTGACTCCCCTCTTAATGTGCGTGGGGTTAACTTGTGAAGAAACTAGAGCAAGTGAGCAGGGGCTCACGTATACCCTCGGCCAGCGCCACCGCCTAATGATACTAAACTTCAAACACAAAAATTTAACACAGATACATATTTTAAAGTCTGTGACCTTGTCCTTTGGTCAGCAGCAGCATACAGAGAAAGTAAACTAATCTGCTGCAACCTAAAAGTAAACCTAGTAATATATCAAAAGGTTCCATTGAAGGATATCTGAATTATAAGAAACATTTTTAAGCAGTATACATTGATGTAACTGTTTAAGTATGTGACATTGACCTTATGTAAACAACAGCACCCAGATGATGTAAATTGTTGCAACCACAAGATAAATGATTTCACACATCAAAACGTCCTGTTAAAGAAGATGGGAAAATAAGCAAAGAATATAAAAAACACAAAACTCTAACATGTAAAAGCAATATCTTAAGTCAAGGCATGTGTGGGGATGTTAAAGAATAAAATCTTAGACTAACACCCATCAGCATACCAAATATAAACCAAATCCAACAAAGGATTTGGATGATATGAGATCTCAAAACCTTTTACACAAAACGTATATGAATATGTCTAAGTCTGTGACCTTGACCTCTAGGTGACAGGCATATGTAAAGATGGTATAAAATAAAGCTTTGAACATATATAAACCAAACCCAACAAAGTTTTTTGATGATATAACATTTCAAAAATTTAACATAAAACTTTAACATGAAAAGTCTAAGACTGTGACCTTGACCTTTAGATCACAGGCATGAGTGGGGATGGTACAAATTAAAATTTTGAACCAACATCTATCATAATGCCAAACATAAAACCAATCCACCAACGGGTTTGAATTTTACAGAGATCTTAAAACTTTAACGCAAAATTTTAGCATAAAAAGTCAAAGTCTGTGACCTTCACCTCTAGTTTACAAGCATGGGTGGGGATGGTACAAAATGAAACTTTAGACCAAAATCTATCATCATGCCAAACACAAACCCAACTCAAAAAAAGCATTTGAATTATTCAGAGATCTTACAAACTTTAACGCAAAACTTTAAAGTCCGTGACCTTGCCTTCTAGGCGACAGGCATAGATGGGATAGTACAGAATAAAACTTTGGACCATTATCTTTCACCATGCCAAATATAAACCCAGTCCATTAAAGGGTTTGGATAATATAAGATCTCAAAAACTTTAACGCAAGTGTTAACTTACGGACGGACGGACGGAAGGATGGACAGACGGACGAACGGACATCGGACGAAAGCTATAAACCCCTCATCATACCTCGTATACCAGGGGTATAATAATTGTCTTCTCTAGGTTCACCCCTTTCTGGAACAGCAAACAGAAACTCACAAAAAGTGGTACCGATTGGTAAAATCGGTGAAAAAAACTACGATGTTTTACCAAAACACCTTTAGCTATAAACATGCACCGGCTTATTCTTCCCTGTGTTTTATCTCGCCGTATCGCCACAGTATCCAAACTCGTATACCAGACGAAGCAAAGACTTTTCGAAGGCTGATTCCTCAGCAGAGAAGTGCCGATCTTTGCGATTTTTTGCACAACTATACATATTAACTGTGAATTTTAACAATGCTTCAAGCTTGATTCGAACCCACACTAAAGAAGTTTGTAGTCAGCCTACATGCAAACGTTTTACCTACTGCGCTATCAGAACCGACTTAACCCCATGTGAGTAATTTAAGTATTGCTCACGACCTACTGCATCTATATCTGGATGTTAAAAATCAAATTCGTCTTAAGTAGACCTGTATATAAATATATTAGTAGCACCTTTCTATAACCTTAAGACATCATGTCGGGTAATATGTCAAATTTGCAAACCTTCAACACAGGACCCACTTATGTCAGTGCTTCCTGACTGACAAACGCAGGTCTCTCCTATACACTTGGCGTTGCCGCTACAGTCAAAGAAAGCAAAACAGCCACCTCCAATGTCTTCATCTGCAACAGAATTCAAGGAAATTCAGTAGGTAATGTCGGGTAAATTCGGAAAGCGGGTAAATTCGGACAGTAACATTGTTTCCTTTATATGTCAGTTGTTTGGAACTAAAACAAAAGTAACTGGGCAAACAATGAAAATTCTGATGAGACGACTCATTATGAGCCGTCTCATCTGGATTTTCACTGTTTGCAATGGTATGTCCGAATTAACCCACTGTCCGAAGTTACCCGACTTGACCCTACAAGCTGGTGTTATGGACACAATGCATTTGGAAATTAAGACCGTATCGTTAGTTTTGGACAACCGGTACATGGTTTACCTCTGTACGGGATCCATTTCTGTGTGTCTAAATATTTCAGCTTTGCCATTGTTTCTATGCTTTACGAGTTCTGACTTATTAATTTTGTACTGACCACTTCAACTCCATTTTGTACTGACCACTTCAACTCCATTTTGTACTGACCACTTCAACTCCATTTTGTACTGACCACTTCAACTCCATTTTGTACTGACCACTTCAACTCCATGTTGTACTGACCACTTCAACTCCATTTTGTCCTGACCACTTCAACTCCAGCAGCGTATTTACGTGTATGCATCTTTGAGTTGTGCATACCATGTAGAATGCATCATCAGTGAAGTTGCCAGAGTCGATTTTTTAAAGAAGACTGGCCAGACCACAGTTAGACAAGGCAAGTGTTTGGCAGATGCAGGCTGTTTAAGATATAGGGTAGAATCAGGTAACTTCGGACATGGGGGTAAATTCGGACATATCATTGCAAACAGTGTAAATCCAGATGAGACGGCTCATAATAAGCCGTCTCATCAGGATTTTTACTGTTTGCTGAGCCGTCTCATCTGGATTTTCACTGTTTGCTCAGTTAATTTTATTTTAGTTCCAAACAACTGACATATAAAGGAAACAATGTCACTGTCCGAATTTACCCGCGGTCCGAAGTTACCCGACCCTCCCCTAGGTCAAAGTATACAAACAATGTCAGCAAAATATTTCTTACATATACTTCCTTGTAAATTGATACCCATGTAGGTATAACTTATATGAAAAAGAAATCACTCACAATGCTAGATTAACAAAAGGAAAATTGAGTTATTACTTTTATAGCAGGACTTCCTTGATTCAAGAAAGATATTTTTTATTCTTTGTCAACCTTTATATCTAAAAGAAACGGCGATATGATCGATAGTTGACTGTAATAGGTGAAAAGTGCAGGAAGAGTTGACGAAACTCCTGTAACTGCAACAAACGTTGCTCCAGTTTTCACCCGATTTTTATCAAACTTTAAAGCTATTACTACTACATCTGAAGATCACCAAAATTTATCGGAGTCACGGGTGGACCCTTTCTTCTAGAGACAACAGCATTTGTCAATAAAAGTTTCAATTTTTTTTTATTTATTTTTTTTTATGTCGCCAAACGAAACTTTTCAAAACTACATCAGTTTTCTAAATATTTTCATCAAAAATTCAAATTTTCTTATCAATCATATTTAACATGAGTAATAATTGGACCTTTCTGCAAAGCTGCATGCAGACCTTGTCGTTCTCGATTCCCTAGAAACTAGCTATAACAGTTTGAGTGAAGAAGACACAAGAATGGATACGAAGACAGTTACGAGGGTCATCCAAAAAGTTCTGTCACTGGCTTATGTCTCGAAAACGAAAGGTGGTATTCACCTTAAATAAAAACCATTCAGAAACCCTATTTTTTATCATATAGCTGTAAAAAAACTGATCCTTGTATCAATGACATAACATTCACAATCTGCTTTAAAAGAAAGGTACTCTCACCCTACTGGCAAATTAGTAGATGCAACTCCGGCAATGTCCAATTAAGGGATGCCTATTATCGCTGCCTGGTGCCTAAGATATCTCAGGTTCTAATAAACACAGCACAAAAATCTCCAAGTCATTCTATCCATTTTAAAGGGTGTACAGCATTTCGTAATTTCAACAAGTTATGCAAACAACGCCATAGGAAAATCGATTAGGTCATGTTCTAAGTACAAAAGCTTCATAAATGTATAATATTTCAAATTCTGAAGCATATATTTACTGCAGTAGATCATGACAATGTGATCTCAATCAAAATTTCGAAAAAGTTCCCTAAACTGAAGGCACAGTGTGTCCTTGAAAATCACGTGACTGTGTATTTCAACATACATGTATTTCTGTGACACCATAGTTATCAATCTTTTGCATCGCATGTAATTGACAGAAATCGCTGATTTTTATGTAGTGTCCCACAGAATGCAACAGACAGCAACCCTGAAAATTTCAGAATCCTGCGATATGCAACTGACAAGATATGCAGCATGAATCACAAGCCAGCAGAAAAACACTAATCATGAAAATAGGCCAGTGTCAAATACAAGGTGTGTATTTGAGCTTATAACTCAACCAGATGGCATGTTTGTACCATGTACCTGATATCAGTATAAAGATAAAAGATTGTTCTTTTGATTGTTGCAAACCGTGGTAAGCTATCACGTCTGTGAGCAAAGTTATGAGTCCAGTGACAGAAGTTTTTGGACGATCCTCGTATGACCAATAAAGGATGAAGTCAAGCGTAATTTTTGCCCCGGAGTTGAAGAAAACTAACTCCCCCCTCTTTTACTATGTATATACAAGGGCTGTTACGATACGAAAAAGAGCTGTTACGAATTGAAAGAGTCATAGTTACCAAACGACTTGATGATCAGGTCGTTTGGTAACTATGACTCTTTTTTCGCTTCGTAACAGCTCTTTTTCGTTTCGTTACATCCTTGTAAATATAGTTAACCAGGTGTGTAACGTACGTTCATCACTATTGCAAACTTAAATATTTTAATAAAATATTTGAAACAAAGACCTACCTTCCACGCATTTGCCATTATATTCTGTCAAACTGTCGCTACAAGAACATACGCCGATGTTACAGATGCTATTACTAACGGTGCAGTCTGAATCCGACAGACAGTCACTGCCCAAATCCCCATCTGAGAAAAAAAAAGATAAAAAGTGGATTTGCGATAAAATGTACTGATAAATGATTTGCATTCAACGTAAACGACATTTCAGTTATTATGTGACGACCAAATGAAAAAAGATGGCGTCGCAAGACATTGAGATTTGAACTCGTAATCTCAAGATTATTAGGCAAGTATTTAAATGGCTGGTCGAATAAGGATGACACAGGTATCTCTTCAGTATCTGTTCATTGTCACGAAAACTCCGCAACTTGAGGGTTCATGTCAATTTAAAGTTGTGCAGCAGGTGTTGGGTGCCGTAGGGCCGCTGTATAAAGCCTCCCTGTACTTCACCATAATGCATTTTTGTTTTATTTGTTTATGGGATCTTTGACTCCATTCTTGTTTCTTTTAATTTCTGTTCTTATTGTCTAGCTACTTGCTTCTTATTTATCTACACTGCAGCTGGTGTTGGGCCGTGTGGCCGCCATAAAACG
Organism: Ctena decussata; assembly: GCA_963989385.1. Classification (NCBI taxonomy): domain Eukaryota; kingdom Metazoa; phylum Mollusca; class Bivalvia; order Lucinida; family Lucinidae; genus Ctena; species Ctena decussata. The sequence goes on along the minus strand of OZ022502.1, from coordinate 82,560,145 downwards.
TCTCCCCTTACACCATCATTGTGCATATCATATTTTCTTGTCCTTTGGGATCTAAGAATAGATTCTGAGTCATTTTGAAAATACACTTCTGCTTAACACGGTTCTAGGAGGTGTGGCCAGTGTTGCACATTTCAGTATGGGTTATGAGCAGACTCAATTAAACTGAGTCTGCTGTTTTCATTTCTTTGGAGTATTCCTTACCTCAAAAGGATCTTACTATTTACAACTTTTTGTGATGTAATGGGTTACTAGAATCCGTTTCATTTGTTAAATGGAAGGTGGAATTCCATTTTATCAATTCCTGATCAATAGCAGTTACTCGTCACAATATATCTGTCTTAAATATTGAACCCAATTCACAAAATATTGAGTTTTTTTCAATATTTAAGGAAGACATGTGTTGTGACGAGTAATTGCTAAGATTTCACTCTGGCTACATGGAAAGGCTCTAACACATACCTGGAATACATTTTGGTTTGCTTTTAGCTTCTGCACCGCAAGAGAGAGTAGAAATAGCCACAGGATCTGAAGCTGTTAAAAAAGACAAACTCTTTTTTTAAGAATGTAAAACCTCAAGCTATCATCTATCCATCCATCCATCGATGGTCGCACATACCTACCCATGAAATTTTATATAGTTACCTAAAATTATTTTAGCAATATTAAAAAAAAGTTTTACTTTCCTGATATAGATTGTTACAATTCTGCACTTTTCGCTCTTTATCAATTTCAGTTGTTTTTTTTCTTTTCGTAATGTTTTCGTTGTCATTGACGCCAACATGATATGATGCATAGGTAACTGCCGCTCACAAGTATACAAAAATAAACTGTATACGGCACGAGTTGTTTGACTAATAATTAGTAGAGTTTTCGTGATGGTATATTTTACGCTTTAAGTTCCAGATCATCAATTTTTCGGTTAAAGCGAAAATAGCCCAAATTAAACGGCAACGCACACTTTTAGTACATCCCTTTTATGAAATTTAAAATTGATAAAAAAAAAACGAGATACACTCACCTTCAAACTTGATCCAGTATATAAAGTCCTCCGGGTTCGCTTGTATCTGAATAAAATTACTGGTGCTTTCGTAAATGACATATTCGGTGTAAGGTAGTTCTGGACATGGCGTATAGGCGTTCACTGCCCCATACTCGTCAACAATGTGAAGCCGCTGGTCACAAACTCCGTCAGTGTACGTGTACCTGACATCAACTGCCGTCACTATGATGGTACTGTCACATGACGTTTCAACGGAGCAAAATACGTTCTCGGAGGCGTCTGTGGCGTTTGGGTAGTCTTCACTGTCAATATTGACTGTAGTGCCGTTTGTGGTCCCATTCCCAGGCATGCTAATCACTGAATTTTCTGGAAAAATACAAAACAGACAAAATATATTATCGCTCGCAGCTAAGATTCTCTTTCTCTGTCTCTCTCTCTCTCTCTCTCTCTCTCTCTCTTCTCTCTCTCTATTGTCATTTTTCGTTGTCTTTTTTTAATTTTGCTATTGTCAGTTTTCTTACTATGATGATGTTTTCATGCCAGTATGAGCCGATTGGTAAACATTTGTAATGTCTGGGAATCAGAGCAAAACACACTCGACTTGCGTAAACCTTGCCAAATCGGCAGCAGCTTCCGCGTGGCAGAGTGGTTATTGCTGCCGACTGGATCATGGGTCTCGGGTTCGAGTCCCGCTAGAGGCTGAAATCTTTTTAACCATAAACGGGGTTCCATTGCACATAGCCTTGCATTTTCGCCTTTCTAGCATCTTGATTTGATTGAAATACTGTTGATTTTTTTTCTATCTATCCTTACCTGGTACACAATAATATTCCATGACCATGTAGTTGGTGGACAGTGGGTAAGTCTGTCCGGAGTCGCTACAGTGGTCAGGTGTCAACATTCTTGTTACCTGGGACCAGCAACTCGTCTTTCCACTACAGGTGTCGTAATGACGGTCATTATTGTTGAGATCTAAGCCGCCGCAATCATCTAGGAGGTAAAGAATTTTACATCATCAGCAAGTAGGAAAATTGTATAATAGGGTCGAGTCGGGTAACTTCGGACAGGGGTAAATTCGGACATACCATTGCAAACAGTGAAAATCCAGATAATGAGCCGTCTCATCAGGATTTTCAATGTTTGCCCAATTAGTTTTGTTTTAATTCCAAACAACTAGCATATAAAGGAAACAATGTCACTGTCCGAAATTACCCGCTGTCCGAATTTACTCGATTTTACCCTATAGCCTACACAAAATTGTATGATAGGGTCGAGTCGGGTAACTTCGGACAGAAGGTAACTCCGGACATACCATTGCAAACAGTGAAAGTCCAGATGAGATGGCTCATAACGAACCGTCTCATCAGGATTTTCACTGGTTGTCTAGATAATTTTGTTTTAATTCCAAACAACTGACATATAAAAGAAACAATGTCACTGTCCAAATTAACATGCTGTCCGAATTAACCTCACTTGATCCTTGTAAATGCTCATTACCAAAATACCGGACAGTCAGCTTCGTTGGTCCGTCCAGTAAATCATTCAGTCTTATTACAAGCTCATTTTGAGAACCAAGCCGATTGCACGGCTGGATGAAGAAGCACGGGATACTTAATCTTAGTATTAATTCTTTGTGAGAAATACTACCAACAAGGCCTCTGTAATTTGTTCATTAAGTTCAAAGTGACTAATTGTTAATAGACTTCAAAATGACTTTTGCCATGGTAGGGCATGCAGCTATTTCGGCCACCATGTAACTGCAAAGTATCAACGAAAACCTAATCCTTACGATATGACAAGTAATACATAGACCGTTAGAAGTTAAACACCATCTCAAATTAAATTCAGTTTAAATTTTAATTTTCATATCTGCACACGTCTGATAGTCACCTAATGGCATTTTCTCCTTTGCTAATCAAATAGAGTGAAACTAAAACGTAAGACATTATACAGTGAAACATTTCTTACATTCAAACTTAGGGTAAAGTCGGGTAACTTCGGACAGCAGGTAAATTCGGACAGTGACATTGTTTCCATTATATGTCAGTTGTTTTTGAATTAAAACAAAAATAACTGGACAAACAGTGAAAATCCTGAAGAGACACTGTTTGCAATGGTATGTCCGAATTTACCTGCTGTCCGAAGTAACCCGACCCTACCCTATTGCATAAAGAGAAATTATCACAATTACCATTGATGCCAGAAGCATATCTCTCCTACATTTGTGGAGAGTTCAAAAAAGTGTAAAAAAAAAAAAGTACAGTATAAAACCCTCCTGGTTTTCCAAGTGTAAAAATAATGATTTTTTTTTCAATATTACAGGCTAAGGCGGTTCATCATGGCGCGAACGTGCTTAACATTTGAGAAGTAATACTCTACTGAACAAAAAAAAATGAAGTAAAAGTATACAATAATTGAATCTCATATTTTAAAACACTATAACATATAAATAAAACAATTTGCTGTTAAATTTCTTACCTTGGTGATATTCACAACAATCAGGTCTAGAAGGGTCGTAGTACTCCGGACAGCCTCTGTTCGTGGGTTTGGAGTACGAGATGGCCCTGTGTATACGAATAATTCCCTCAGAGCAGTTGAACTTGAACATGAAGCCCTCGACTTTGCTACCGGCGCCGCCAGATCCTATACAAGCAGAGTAGGTATACAGAGGTCCCTCGTCTCCAGATACCAAAACTACTGAAAGACATCAACATTAATACCATAAAAATTCTAAATATTGGGTTGCAGGGCAGACCCAGCTCAGACTGCTCATACAGCCTTTTATTATCATCCTCCGATCGTCCTGATATGACTGAAATACTGTTTAAAAAGGCGGGAAATCCAAGTCATCCATCCATCCGTCCATCCATCTGTTGGTCTCGAGGAAAAGCTCCCAAAATCTAAAGAGAGAGTGTCTAATACTTCTCGATGACACTCTGAAAGTTAATTTACCATGAGTTGTTGTGGCAAAGCTTCATCAAAACATAACTATGCTGCTCAGTGGGTTGGAATACGAAATTGCGGGCCCAGTATAAATAGTATGAATTAATCTTGAAAAGCACTAAAACAGATGACAAATTTTACGTCTGAAAAAATTTCAAAAAAAAAAAAGATCAAGATGAGATGGTTTATAATGGGTCATCTCATCTACATCTAAGCTGTTTTAGCCCTTCAAGTGTGTGCAGTGTAATATCCTTTTGAAATCCATACCGTATCATATGACATGTCTCAGATTTGTATAGAGTGGAGGGGTACTGTCTGTTTGAAATTATTAAACTGTGTCCTACTTTGGCGTTACTTTTAAAATTCTTACATATTTCCATCCAAAGAAATAATATGAATAAGCTCACCTGATAAAGAAAGTATCAAAGACTTGACCAAAATAAAAAATATTTCCATATCAAATTATTTTTATAATTTTAACCGATATCATTTCAGAATGCCACCATTACTTAATTCTTGTGTTTTCAATATGAGCTAATTTAGCATATTGGTACACTGTCATATTTAACTTTTTTTATTCAGTCGGCTAAGCAATCTATTGTGAAACAATCGGGCCGCATTGTGAGAAATTCTCTCTTAAGGCTTTATGCAATAAGTGCGTGCTCTGACTAGACTGCGCATATGCGCAATCTAATCAGCACATGCGCAGTTTGCAGTTGGATATCTCTGTCAGGGCAAGCTACGCATGTGCACTCCGAGGCGCCAAAGGGGTACTCAGCATATGCCTGACAACAGTTTTTCCTATGGTAGGGCTGAATCTTTGAAAATTAAATACACCGCTTGACAAGAAAAAAACAATTGGACTAAAAATCACCTTTTCTTCATTGTTTCTGCCAAAATAAATGGTGTCTCATGAAAGAATGCGGGGTATCGTAATTTTCAGAAGATGCCAGTGTCTTCCTGCTGATGTTCGTCACTATATGTGCTGCGACACGAGAAAACCAGCAAAATGGTTGAGTGTCCAGCGCACTCTCAGCATCCGCCCAGTCTGATAAGAGTCTTCGCTGTCCGCATGGAGGTAGCTTTGACCCTTAGCTACCCTTAAAGTGCTCAGCGAAGACTAAGATCAGACAGGGCGAATGCCCAGGCTGATCTGAGTCTGCGCTGCGGGCACATCCACATTGTTGATTTTCTCATGTCGCGGCTCAATTATATATTTTCATGACTTCATCTGCAGTTTCTACATTGAAACTTTGTCCGAAGTCGCTTTATAAGTTTTTGATGGAATCAGTTTTTCATTATATTGAAGGATTAGACTTCAAATAAAACATTGTTAATTGTACACAATGTTTTGAACCTAACCGTGCTTTAATAGACAAGTATATGCACTGTTTCTTGATGTACTCGAACAGTGTTAAAGTCTGACTATATATAACAAATAGTAATTCAATACGTTTTATTATAATTTATCAGCAAAATCACTGTCATAATTGGGGAATTCATTCAACTGTAGACAATGAATAAGTATAACATAAGTATTGATATTCGACCTGTTAATTATGTCAAAGTCAGTACAATTCAGGTCTTCCTGGTTGGCAAGGTGTGTGGGTACTACTTCATGTTTTTTCGGCAATTTTTTTAATATAAAAGGGAACAACTTTCAAGACTTCCTGTTTGCTTTAATGGAGGACACGAAGCCTTTTCAAAAGTAGTTTACTCTTAAAGGAAAGAATTTGCTCCTATAGGAGCAAATTCTTTTCTTTTAAGAGTCGAACCCACTTGAGGAGGGAGATGAAAAAGGAAAAGAGTAGAGTTGCTTTCCCTGAAAAAGTACCCACTAATCTTAATCAGCAGGGACCAACCACAGTTTCCTGTGCATTCTCCGAGGAAATGCTTTTAACACTAGCCCGCAGCAGTAGTTCCAACAAAACGGGTCCAAAATAAAATGTCAAAATAAAGCATTCGTCCGATCGAACAAACAATTAGGATAACTTTCTTTGCCGTCACCTAGCATCCGCTTGTTGCTCCCAAATTGGGTGGGGGCGTGGGCTGGAATCATGAAAAGACATAAACCGGGTCCGAGGTAATAAAACTTGAGTACATTCTCAAACTCAGAATAAAGCACACTGATTGGCTGCATGCTCGGAAGCAGCCAATCAGTGTGCTTTATTTTGAGTTTGAGATTGTTCTCAAGTTTTATAACCTCGAACCTTGGCGCTTTATCTGCTGTGCTTTTCCTTCTTCGGCGCTAAGCATCAGGAAGACAGAACATGTCCAACTGCATAGGCGTAGGAAGGTTTGAAATATTGTGTGTGTGTGGGGGGGGGGGGGGCGGGGGGAGGCAAGACTATATGGGACACTTTTCTAGAAGAAGAAAGTGGAAAATTGTTCAAATGTTGGGGGGGGGGGGGGCAAACAGTCTTTGCCCCCCCCCCCTCTACCCCCCCTGCAAAATTATTTGGGGGGGTGCCCCCTCCCCCTCTTCCTACGCCACTGTACTGAGTTATACTCTAAAGATAAAGACATTAGGCCCCTAGGGTAGAGTTGGGTAAATTCGGACAGCGGGTAAATTCGGACAGTGGCATCGTTTCCTTTATATGTCAGTTGTTTGGAATTAAAACAAAATTAACTGTGCAAACAGTGAAAATCCTGATAATGAGGCCGTCTCATCTGGATTTTCACTGTTTGCAATGGTATGTCCAAATTTGCCCGTTGTCCGAAGTTACCCGACTTTACCCTAATATACATATGAATTATTATTATTATTATTATTGTTGTTATTTTTATTATTCAGGCATGATATTGTACTGGAAAAAAAACTGAATGTGAATCTTAATAGTTTAATGATGATGCATCAAGCAAACGTTCTTTCACCAATGCATAGGCTAGATCTATCAGCCCTATTCATGATTGAAAAATAAATGCTCATTAAATAAAATAAAAGAGTGATTGCAGATGTCTGAAACATGCCAGAAAAAAATCTTTCGGGGTTTTTAATCCCCATATAACAGTAAAAAGATTTCTACGGAGTCCCATAAAGGCTGTAAATTCGTAACAAAAAGCGAATCAACATACAGTAGTACATTGCATGGTATTGAAGTCCAGTTGCCTTCCGTAGCAGTAATGTTAGCAGCTTTTGTTCGCCCCTGATCAGATATGGCAAGAGTTGGTTCCTCTTGATATGGCTTGATTTTTGCGATTTTTCTACCTTTCAACAGTATTTCGGTCATATGAATAATAAGGATGATGGGAGAAAATGGTTGAACAGGTTTCCGCCTCTAGCAGGATTTGAAACCGGACTACAGTGGACTCGACAGTATCGGAGCATCGACAGTATCGGATCACCCTTATGTTATCACCCATTTTCCTCACAAATGAAGCAAATACTTTTTACCATTATACTACAGTCATCGAGTTAAACCAATGACAAAGTGCAGGGTGAAAAATTCAATCGAAATGTGCGGCTGTGAAACAAATCAGAGTTGTTGAAAAGCTTGACCCCTCTTCAGCGGCGCTTGCATTTTGTCTGTTGCTCGTTACTCCCAAAACAAATTTCGGTTGTTTACACAATTTTATAATTAAGCGATTGAAACCGATTCTGCTTTGTAATGTGTCCTGGCATCCCTCAAATTGCAGACACTCATTATTTTCGTGACATCCCAGTATTTGATGAAGCTAGTAGACCTTGAGCTGACCATAGACCCCCCTCCCCCCCAGGGGGAGTTTTGTACCCTATGATTTTCTGAAAGTACATTATATAAGAAACAAAATGACACATGTTAGCCCTCTGTACGTTGGGGCGTTAACGTATGATGTCAACGTCAATTACACTACCCAAATTTACATATTTACGTTATAATAGAAGATGCGCATTGTTATACACATGTTAGTATTCGCCCTAAATAATGTTGGGTTTTGTCTGCTAGTGCATAAATCGCTGTTTCAAAGTAATTGACATTGTCAAGGATAAGTTGACTAACCAATATAACGTAGTTTACATTGCATTTGACGTTTTTCCCCTTCAATGTCTAAATACATGTAATATAAGGAGCAAATTTTAAGAATTTAAGCGTAGAGAAAAGTTACTGTCATATATATGACTGTTTCAATAGTCTAGTATAAAAAAGAAACAACTAAAGTCTTAAAAAAATTCGTCAGCAGTCACGATAAATATGTAACGTATATAACCACAACAAAAATACAAAAAAGAAAAAAACAGAATTAGACTAAATCGTGCTCCATCAATCTCCTTTGATTCATGCCCAGCTTAGATAAGCTAGGCAGCAGTAAGCAGTGGATACATTAAATGGAGACAGAAACTATTTTATTTTTGAAGAACTTAACCTACAAAATGACGAGAAAAGCTAAGCAAGCCAACATCAGCTGCATTTTATATTTCAATGTTATCTTTATTTTGTCTTAAATAGATACTGTTTTATATGTAAATATGAAGAAATGTCAATGTTATGTGTCCTCAAACTATGAAAAAAGAGAGAAAAAAACTAATAGTGTATATTTGAAAAGCAATCTAACAGTAACATTACGTTACATAATTGTAATATGTCGAGGAATAAGATTTGTGAGTCATCTGTTATCAAAATTTTAGTTCCCTGGCGGTATGAATTATTCATTGCTGTAGTATAAGCTTACCACAGGTAGTCAGATGGCAAATTTAGCTTTTTGAAATACACAAGAGTTCAGCAAGACGCACATAAATTGTTACAGCTGAAGCAGTTCGACTTTGCCTTCAATTGAGTCTCACTTAAAAGTGACTCCATAAAAATGTTTTTTTTAATTCTATGCATTAAATGAAGTAGGTATAAGTTGGTATATGCTGCAACTGATTAATATTCAGGTTCTCGTTATGATGGGGATAAAACCAATTTCGCTACCTGTGCTGTTGGCTGAGCCATTCAATTACCCTACATACAAATACGCAACTACCAGCTGAGGCAATCAGAAGCAGAACCAACTATGCCGGCATGCATTAACACCATTTTTCTATGCTGTCAGTCGAATCGTCAGCCACGAGCCTCTTTGCACAGTAACTGCTTTACATGGGTTAGCAAATATGTGTGGCTCCCGTGATCATAACTTATATGTTAATTTGTGATCTACGTGATCTGTTTATGCAGCTCCCTGCCATCAAATACATTACAAAATGTTAACAATGTGAACATTTAAGGATTATAGACAGTGACATACTTTATAACACATACAGCATTCTGTCTTCAGCCTGTTCAGGAGTTCTATTTTTTCATTATGTTGTTACAAATATTTAACTGGTCAGATGATTTTGCAAACCCCATGGTTTTATTCCCACTTGTTGTTACTATCAAGGACTAAAGGTGTTACGAAATACAAATTTCAGTCAGACAATTTTCAATAATGTAACAACTAAAATTGGGGCTTTATTCTCTAACAGTATTTAACATATTTGGACAAGGATGATTTGACAAGCAGTAAGATATCATTAATAAGCAGTTTACAACCATATTTATTGCTAAAAAGTAAACAATGTGGTAAAACAGGGTCACAGAGATCAACTGCAGTACGTTATTTAGGTTAGCCCTTCCTTGGCATGTACTGATATGCACTATTTCTATTGTTTGATTATTTGCTCTTCAGATATACTGTATTACTAGTTAAGGATATCGGAAATGAAGAATTCATAAACTCTCATTAAATACGTTGTATACGTTACTTGTTTGGTCTTTTTTTGTCTTTCTTTTTTTTCTCAATATTATGCTGCAAAGCATATAAATACAGTGTAGGCAAGTACATTCTGAAGAAGAAAAACTAAGATATGCTCATAAATATCTGAACAACGATGACAAACATTCATATTTTCTGTCATTTTCATTTGCCATTTTATTATGTGTGCAGAGCTACTGGAACACTGTCCCTGAAAAAAAAAAAACAAAAAAAAAAACATTTTTGCCCAATCAAACGTGTCTTTATGTTCTTTAGTGAATAGATTCTTTAAGAGATGATTGAATGTAGTAAGATTCTTTAGGATATGGTTGAATGTAGTTAGACTTTAAAGAGCAAGAAACAAAGCATAGAAATATAGATCATCATAAACATAGCATTTATAGATTGCTACAGTATACTAGTAAACTGCTAGTGTCTCTTTTCTGTATTAAATATTTCTGATACTATTCTCCCAAACTCCAGGTTGACACATAATTGTTAGTTACATAAATGAACTAAGTAAAGCAATGTATTGACTCTACCATTAATTATTTTCAAATGTTTGTTTGTTTCTTAACTGTAACTCAGCAATGCTGTTTCCTCTGGTAACGTAAAATATACGATAGTTTTACAAAAGTAAGTATACGCTGCCAGCAAATATCTACATTAGCTTTGATGCAGAACTGTATTTGGCTTAAGCTGTCAAACTTCAGGTTTACTGTTCTGCTTTATAGTTTTTCAGTGTGCACGTAAAGGCTATAACAAATCCTGTCAATATACAAGGTGGAACTCTATTTTGCATTGTTGATTACTGATTAATTTATAGTTTGAAACTAAACACGTCAAACCGCTTAGCTTTAAATGGTATCAAACTGATAGCATATTATTTTATTCGACCCCTATATGCAAAATCAATGCTGGCTTTTAATAGCTGCGGCTTTGTCTTTTATGAAGTATTTTTTTTTCTGTTTCTTTTTTTTTTTTTTCTTTAATTTGATTTTTCAGCTGTATATAACAAAATTTCAGGTGTGTTACTGTCTTTAGAACTCAAATGTACAATTTGTAAAAGAAACAAACTGGGCAATGCCGTTATGAAATACTTTAATTTTTGATATAATAACAAAGTAAACAGCAAAACCAGTTTAACATATGCAGAATATGTCAATGCCCTTAACATTACAATTTGAAGTGTACTGTGTTTAATCACGTATAAAACACACCTCATGAATCTCTAAAAGTAATAACTGAGAGAAGTGTTGATAGGTTCAAGTACACGATATATCATAAGAACACCCAGTCTTATTTGTGTTATTTTTTATGTGAGAGTGGAAAAAAACCTGATTAAAGGTATTATAATAAAATATTTTAAATGTTAATGTTATTTACGTTACTACTAGTAATAGCTTATCATAGAAAATAAACCTGAATGCATTTTTCTCTTATATTAGAAGATTCTTTTATGAAGAAACTGCTATCAAAGAAAATAGAATGATTGTATCTTCAAATTATATGATTTTAACAAGAGTAGCCCTAGGTAACGTATATAATTGATCATTATGGCCGACTAAAAGACATTCAAAATATTTTTGAAATGTTCCTTGCTATTTAAATAGGCTGGCATATTCAATGTTACCTTTTACTGTTGTTTGCAATTCCAACAGTGTAGTTCAAGCACTTGAATTATACGGAAAGTGATAATTGTAATATGGAACATTCATTAGGGGGTACTGTGTTCAACTACCTATTTCTCCAATAGTATACAAGATAGGACAATAATTTTTGCAGATCTGTAAAGATCAATTAATTTTCTTTAACACAGTAACAAACATTTGGTCTAATGTTAAAGGAATAACTCACAAAAAGAAAGTATTGTGGATGAAAATTGCAATTTTAATGGAGAGTAAAGAAAAACGTCACGTATATTACACCATGTAAGATAAAGTGACGTTTCAAACATCATAACTTTTAGCTGTTGGATTGTTCTATTAGACTACATTATTATTTTAAACATAGGAACGTGACTTCTATTTTTTATAATTTTTTATATTTTTTATTTTATGTGAATTATTTTAATGGGTAACGTAATGTAACAGGCTGTTACAGCTTAACACCCCACTCGCCAGAGGGCTAACATGCTGCAAAATACTTCTAAGATGCTGGACTTTAAGAAAAGTATGGTCTACAAAACTCCCCCTGGGGGGGGAGGTAAACCATATCTGGCTCATGGCCTATAGAGACTTGAAAAGTTGGGCACCAATGTGCGACAGTAACGGATCATTATATAAGTGGAACTGAAATACAGACATTACCTGGAAAACTTTATGTCAAATGCAGGCTTGATGCTGAAAGTAAGTCATAAATCAACTACCTGAATGACTGCCGTGTCTTCTTTAAAAAAGATCGGTATAAATAATGATGAAATATCTTTTTTGTAAAATATCCCCCATCTCACGCCCCACACACTACCGTCTGATAATGACGGTTATGCGTAGCACATCTAAGCTTCCGCTAAACATTCTAAAGAAAATTCGACATCAGCTCGCATATTTGTGAACCCATTAATGTTTTGTGTTCATCAGCTGGACATTTGTACACTGCGTAGACTCAGATTAATGCAGCAGAACTCGTTGAATGACCATGTAGTGTTCATACTCTGTTTGCATTGATATTCCAGTGCTAAGGCGGAAAATCACCATAAATTTCTTGATCCTGATCAGACGCTACCGTCTTATCAGGGTGTATTCTTTGCGAAGTCGGATTATGGTCTATATTGTTTGAGTAGTTGCGTGCTAAAGGAGCGCAGGGGATTACTGAGTTAAGAATTATTGACATGCTTGTACATATGTACACATTCAACTGTTAGCTAACGTTACTGGTGACGGGCCATGTGAAAAATATCGTTGAAAGGCCGTAAAAGTTTCCTCTCAGGGTTTAATAGGTCCAACTGTTTATGTAGCCAAATGATTGAGGCTATGTTGTTTGTCAGAGCGCCTCGGAGGAACTCTCTTATTGATCCGATACTGTCGCAACTGATTCGTTACTGTCGTAAGACCCTCCTGTAAGTCTGGATAGGTTATCTGCCCCTAAAGGAATAAATTTCGAAAATATTTTGACATGGATAGATAGAAGGGATATTTTGCAAGTGTTATGTGTAATAACATACATAATGTTAGAATTCATATACAACAAAACAGGAGTTTTGTTGAACTTGATCCGATACTGTCGAGTCCACTGTACTGTTGTGGTTGTTGTTATATTCTTGAGCAAGTCACAAATCCACATCCTAACTTGTATATTATTTTATATTCTTAATAAGCGCATTAGAACTCTACAGAGATAATGTTCATTGTAAATAAAATAAAAACGACTAGAAGTATTATTTTATTATTATAAAAAGCTTGTACCGTTTCAGCGAAAATATTTTACAATAATCCGGCAAATGCATGTACCCAATTACAAGCAATGTCAGTCAGGCGCTTTTTTTAGAAAAAAAAATCAACAAAAGTAGAATTTTAAATCATTTGAAGAAAACATCTGCTTTTCTACATTTAACTGATGAAGAATAGTGAAAAATGAACCAGCTTAAGAACCGAATATTACACTGGATCTGACTGCTTCCCGTAAAAAAACAATCGTGAATTGAAATGGCAAATGCAGACAGCTTTGAGGCAGATCATCATTCTTCAGGTGCTTGTCGCATCTAATAGAGGGCCGTTCAAAGGATAATCAGATTTAAAGTTGCGATATTTCGTGTCGTTGTATTTACTTCCAAGACAAAAAAAAGAAAAAAATGAATGAAAAATTGTGGCCTTACAGCCCTTTCAACTCTGTTTCAGTCATATCCAGCTTTTGAAAGGGTGATAATTAGAGACAAAGTGCAATGGATATCCAAAATTTTCTTATTTTTGGATATCCACATCTGATTTTTCAATACCCATAATTCCATTTTCGGATATCTGTCAATAAATTTTTGAATATATCTTATTTTTGAATATCCATAATTGATTTTTGGATATCCATAATTCCATTTTTGGCTATCAATAAATCAATTTTTGGATATTTTTTTTATTTTTGGAGTCCACAATTTGATTTTTGGATATTTTTTTATATCTGTGTTTCGATTTTTGGATATTCATAATTTGATTTTTGGATCTCTCTTATTTGATTTTTTGAATATCCATAAATAAGTCTTAATATTTGATATCCATAATTCGATTTAAGGATATCCAAAAATTGAATTATGTATACCAAATAATCCAATTATGTGTATCAAAAATAATAATATATTTTGGATATCCATATGATTATCCCTGATTTGACTTTTAGATTTCCTTACCTTATTCAACCCTTTAAGTACAGTGTGGGCATTACATTTTCAAAATGGCATTAAATACTTGCAGTAGACTTTCTATATAAGCGGACATTTCAAACCAGAGGGCCAATGGCCCTATATCGCTCACCTGAGCACTGAGGTTACAGCAACAAAACACCATGCACAACAGCAATAAAAAGCACCATTAATGTGGAGGATAATATCACAAATATTTATGAAAAAAAGCTTTATCCCCCCGTAATGGCTTCTCAGAAGAAGATCTTTGGCTGCAATGGCAACCAATCAAAATCAGGTATTTGGGAAATATTCATATGGCTGGTAGAGGACTACTCCAGGAACATTTCTGTAAAGCTTTTGTCAAAATATCTGCAGTAACACAGAAATAAATAGCAAATGTCCACTTTCCCCATTATAAGTCTATGGTAACTTTAAGTTGCCATAGCAACGAATTCACACGGGCAATGATAATATAAAACATACTTTAGGTAGAGGCTAATCAATATGTATGCTAAGTATCAGCTTCATCCCCCTCATGGCTTCATTTTTCCCATAATAAGTCAATGGAAACTATAAGTTGCCATAGCAACCACAGTTCTTATGGGATTGGAAGAAAAAGAATAAAATTTATGTAGAGGCTACTGTCATCAACACATCTGCACAATATCAGCTTCATCCCCCATATGGCTTCTGAGCAGAAGATTTTTTTTTTCGAAAATTTACCCTATATTTTGCCATGGCAACCAATCAAATTCAGCGATTTGGAGAAAATTCATATAAATCGTAGAGGACTACTCAAGAAACATTTCTGTAGAAAAAAAATCTAAATAACTGCAGTTAGACAGCAAAAATTGCCAATTTCCATTTTCCCCATTATAAGTTAATGGAAACTCTTAGTTGCCATAGCAACCAAACTGCTGGAGCAGTTGCCATGAAAAACAGTAATTCTATAGAGGCTAGTACTAAGGTTCTTTCTGTAAAGTTTGAGCTTTATTGGCCACACAGTTTCTGCCTAGATGATTTTTTAATATTTTTCTATTTTTAACTATTCGGTTGCAATGGCAACCATTCAAATTGCGTAATTTGCATAAATTTAACATGGCTGGTTAAAGACTACTCAAGGTACATTTCTATGAAAGTTTTGTCAAAATATCTGCAGTGGCATAGCAATAAATGCAAATTTTCCATTTTGCCATTATAAGTCAATGGCAACTTTCAGTTCCCATAGCAACCAAACTGCTGGAGCAATAGCCAAGAAAAACAGTACTTTTATAGAAGCTAGTACTAAGATCCTTCCTATGAAGTTTGAGCTTTATTGGTTGTATAGTTTCTGAGGAGATGATTTTTTAATATTTTTTCTATTTTTAACCATTCGGTTGCCATGGCAACCAGCCAAATTGCGTAATTTAAATGAATTTCATTCGATTGATAGAGAACTACTCAAGGAACATTTCTGCAAAAGTTTTGTCAAAATATCTGCAGTGACATAGCAATAAATGCAAATTTTCAATTTTTCCCATACAAGTCAATGGAAACTTTAAGTTGCCATAGCAACCAAAGTTATGAAGCGATTTGGATAAAAAACAGTATTATTGGTTCCCCCTGCCCATAGATGCTATATATGAAATTTGGTTACAATGGGCCTTGTAGTTTCAGAGGAGATGTCGTTTGAAAATGTTGACGGACGGACGGACTGACGGACGGACGGACGGACGGACGACGGACGACGGATGCCTGCCTATACTATAAGCTCACCTGTGAGCCTTCGGCTCAGGTGAGCTAAAAATTATTAGATATAGAATTTAATGTTTAAAGCATCAGAGAAAAGCTGCTTATAACCATGAAGGATGGAGAAGCTTTGTAAGTGAAAACTGAAAGAGAACTGTAGTGTTTTCAGCACTTGTAACAAGCAGTCAAAGGAATAAACTGGTAACAATATGTGCACTAATAATCATATGCCTCAGAAATTCTTATAATGTGGGCTTATTGGGCCATGTGCGCTAATTAGGTCAAATACGGTAATTCAATTTTTGGACATCCATAAATTGATTTCTTGATATCCATCAATGATTATGTTTATCCAATATTACTTTGCAATATCCAAAAATGAAAATGGGTACCAAAAATAAAATTATAGATATCCCTCAATAGACTACAGATATCAATAAATCATATTATGGATATCCATAAATTGAATTATGGATACCCATACCCATAATTCAATTTTTGAATATCCAATAAATCTACTGTATATCAAATAAATTAAACTATGGATATCAATAAATTCATATTTCATAATTCTAATTAATTTATTTTATCCAAATCGAATTATGGAAATCCATAAATTTAATTCTAGATATCCAAAAATTATTGATAAATGGATATCCATAAATAGGAAATAAATGATAAAATGGCACCCCATAAAATTGTACCAATTGTATATAAATTACTATGACAGAATTTTTACATGTTAAACTCAAAATAGTCATAAAAAACTTAAAAACCCTTAGATTTATGATGAGTGTTACAAAGTAATGATTGCCTCCACCAAAATTTACAAGTAAATTTTTTTGACATTTTCTCAAATGCAAAACATTATTATATGCAAAAACGAGCTTGTGATAAGGTTTCAGAATGACAGTGCTAATTGCTTTAATGCATGCATAAATTTAGAGAAAAACGATTGTCTCACAAAAGTATTTTATCATTGTAAAGAGGCAAAAAAATGACTTTGCAAGACTGCAATATTGTGATGTTTTTCAGACAGTTTGATCCAGAAACTGAAGATTGCTGTTGCTGTGGGCTGTATAAGAAGTAAGCCAAAAGGTGTAAGGGGCAGAGAGTATGCTCAGCAACTCTGTGACAAGTTTCAGAGAGATCAGCTGGAGTGGAAAGAAAAATGTCAGAAGGCAGAGACAGAAATCTTACATCTTAAACAACAGCTTGCTCTTCAACAGAATAATGTAGCTGAACTAATGGAGGTAGATTGTGATGGTTAGTGAAACACTCACACTTAATTTTGCTAAGCAGAAAATGAGCTGTGTCATGTGACTTCCAACAATATGGCAATTTGGTCTCATCCAGACAGCATAATCAGAGACCTCACTGTTGGCTCTATTACTTGGGTCACTTCCATAGATGGCCAATGTGACAAGTGAAGGCTCTAATCAGACTGCACTTATGTGCAGTCTGATCAGAGCCTTTGCTTGACACTAATGCCACATTGTTGGAATTCACATGATATGACTCAAATATGTAAATGTGAACTGAATATTTGGCATAGTATAATGAATATTACAAAACTGTAAAATCTAGAAAGTACTATTGTCTTTGTTTGGCTTCCTTGGTATATTAATAAGCATTCATGAAAAGTCCCAATTGATACCAAGGCATGATGTCATTTGATATATTCCATGCTTCCAACAGTATCTTTATTAACATTTCTGAAATTTTAAAGCTGCTTTAAGCATACACTAAAGTTAGAAGACCAGCATGCAATCATCTCCTTGCAACTGGACTTTTAAAAATTTAGTTTATTGATTTGAGGCTGTTTAAAACTACAGTTTTTTTCCTTGATGCAGAATTCTGTCATTTGCTCACAAAATCATTTCTGGAACTCCTAGAAAAGTCTTGAGAATCTTCTGGGACTGAAAAGTAGACTAGAGCAAAGACAGAAGGCTAAGAATTCTGCTGTTTTAATTACTGAATATGGCTGGAGAATCAAATATGTTATTTTCAGAATGAATCATTGAATATCTATTTTCAAATACATGTACATGTATTCCATATAGCCACTTAGGACAAAATTAAAGTAATATCTAGGTCACATAAGAAAACAGGACACTTGATTTTCTGCATGGGACTCATAAAAACAAAAACGAGGGTCCTGGGGGTTCCTTAGATTCAGAACCTTAGGAAAATCCTGATTAAACTGCAAGAAAACTTTCAGCTGCTTCTTTGTATGGGAAGCATTCCATGTTTTCACACAATACGGCCACTTTTCCTTATGAGTGTGCTGGATTCCTCAGAAATTGTGCTTCGTTACAATATAATTTCAGAGCATTGTTTCACCACTGCCTTTTATGGTCCATTTTGGCTTGATTTTGTGTGCTGTTGTAAGAGTTTTAAACAATTTATTGGCTGTCAGCCACCGGTATATGATAGTGAATATTATGTACAGTATTTATTTGGCTATAAAACAGGGTTTTCCTCTCTCTAGAATGACCCAAAATATCTAAATCAGTCTTTTGAAATTCTGCTGTTAGATGGTGTTTTCCCATCCAAAAACAATCCCGCAAATCTAGATCCATCTTCTAAGATTTTTGGGATTGTTTTGGAAGGGAAAAACCTCCATCTTATAACCAAAGAAAAACAGTATATCTGTTCTCCAAATGACTACAAATATGTCAGTCTTGCGTTTATTCTGCTATATTTACATTCTTGGTGTATTTACTGAGAAGCCCTATAGTAAACCATTGGAACGTAATGTAGTTTACATTCCAATAATTACATTGAGACACGCGACGTCAATGACGTAAAAATAAACAATGGCTTTCTACAACCTGATTGGATGTCAGCAACGTCATGACGTCATGCATGCCGTTCCGTTGTTAGCAGAAGAAACTGCGTGTACATGTTTTACTGCTTCAATTTTAGCGCTCATACAACATTTTTCCTGAAAGATTTGATTGAAACGAATGTAAATATAAGCAATGAACTTAATTTTTCTGCTGTTTATCGAAGTTTAAACTACATTGGGTCACTAGCAAAGTTTACATGAACCCCTTCGGGGTTCATTCACTTTGCACGTGACCCAATGTAGTTTACACTTCAATAAACCTCAGAAAAATGAAATTCATTCCTTAAATAAGATGTTATTTTCTCTTCCAAGACAGTCTTAAAGCTCTAGATTTGTCTTATAAAAATTTAAATAAAAGACAGGTCTAGATTTTTTTAGATTTTCATCTTATAAGACAGATCTACATTTTCTAGATTGTTTTGGAGACCCACCCCCCACGTCTTACAACCGAATAAATGCAATAGATTAGAAAAGAAAATAAGGCTTATTTTACCATTTCAGGATCTGGAAGTGAAGTATTATTTCCAACACCACCTTCTTCAGGAAGTCATGGTAACCAGAATGTCCATGAGGGTCATTCAAGAAGCGATGTACAGGACAGTCTGTCGAAACATACTGTGTTTCTGCATCATGTTATCTCATTGCAGACTGGTTCAAAACTACTAGCTGGAAATACTATAGATTTAATAACAAAGAAAAGTATTCAACACAGTCTAGATATCATAAAGAACCATATTGGTGATACAAATATATCGAATAAACTGCAGATTCAAAGTATAACTAATATCAATAAGTTGCATTCAAAGTGTGATAGTGAATTGAAGCAGGAAATCATGGAAAAAGTGAAGGTTTCAGCAGAAAAGTTAATAGACAGAATCATCTCTGAAGAAGAGTACAGAACACAGGCAAGTTTTTATTTCTCATATCCTCGTTAAGCCTAAAATGAAAAGTGCATTTCAGGTTCTTGGATTCCTGAGATATACCAAGACTGAAGTTTAGCCATATTGTTCCAATATTGTCTCAAATTCTCAATATAAGAAGGTTTACAGAATAATAATATTTTCCACCTACCACCCTTAATCACAAATTCCATGTAACCTGAAAAACACATAGTTTTATTTGGCCTTAACTTTTGGAACTAGATCTATTTCAAATTTTTATAAATGGAGTCTGAAAAGTTGAAAACAGTGGATCCTTTGGAAGCAGTGGAGCACGCCAAAGAAATGTATTGCAGACTGTCAGCACTTAAAGTGACAGAAATGAATATAGTTGACTTTGCAAACAGTGTAGACCCAGATGAGGTGGCTGATAATGAGCCACCTCATCTGGGTCTACAGTGCCCTCTATTTTTTTAATTTTCAATATGATAATGCTCTGATGAAACATTTTTGAAATTTTGCAGACATAAACTTTGTCGTCTTCTTTTTTGGGCATTTTAATGGTGAAATATTCTTTTCCACTTCTAAACTATTCAAAACTAAGTTTCAGCTCTGGTTGGATTTTGATTACAATTCTGTCATATGTTGAATGAGTACACTCCATGTTTCCTGCCAATTTTTTACAAAGGGAAACAGCTTTTGTGACTTCCTGTTTGCTTCCCAGGATAATGAAACCTTCAAAAACAGGTCTACACTTACAGGAAAGAATTAGCTTCTGCAAGAATCAAAATTTGTGATCATATTTTTAGCTCTCCTGAGCCAGCGGCCCCAGGGCAGCTTATAGGATTGTAAGGCTCCATCATCCGTCGGTCAACATTTTCAAACAACTTCTCCTCTGAAACTGCTGGGCAGATAGTAACTAAATTTGACGTAGAGCCTCTAGAGGCAGGGGAATGAAAAGTTGTTCAAACAGTCCTGGTCACATGACCAACATGGCCGCCATGCCCATATATGGTAAAAACCTTTAAAAATCTTCTCCAGAACCAATAGACTGATGGCCTTGAAACTTGGTATGTAGCATCGGGTACACAAGTAGTACCAAGATTGTTCAAATTATGACCTTAGTGTGACCTTGACCTTTTTTACGCTAAGGTCAAATTTGCTTTCTGTAGCTTTTATATGGGAAAATGCTAGAACATAAGATTTCTTGGAAACGAAGGTTTTGACCTGAAAATTGGTTTATACAGTCATCTTAATGAGTACATGAAAATTTATGCGTACAAGAGGTCACGGTCATTCTTTGACCTTTGACCCTGGTCTTCCATATTTTGACAATTTCACACATCTCCTCAAAAGCAACTCGGCCAATTGTAACCAAATTTCATGTAGAGCCTCTTGGGGGCGGGGGAACGAAAATTTGTTCAAATGGTCTGGGTCACGACCAACATGGCCGCCTTGCCCATTTATGGTAAAAATGTTTAAAAATGTTCTACTCCACAGCCAATAGGATGATGGCCTTGAAACTTGGTATGTAGAATTGGGTACACAGGTACTACCAAGAATGTTCGAATTATGACCTTGGGTTGACCTTGACCATAAGCCCAATAGAGCCTCTAGGGGCTGAGGGAACAAAAATTTGTTCAAACAATCTGGGTCACATGACCAACATGGCCACCATGCCCATATATGGCAAAAGCCTTAACAAATCTTTTTCTCCATAACCAAATGATCGATGGCCTTGAAACTTCGTGTATATAGCATCAGGTACTTGAGTACTATCAAGATTGTTCAAATGATGACCTTGGGCTGACCTTGACCTTTTTTTAAGGCAAGGTCAAGTATGGGAAAATGCTAGAACATAAGATTTCATGGCAAGTTTAGAAGATTTTGGCCTAAAAATTGGTATATACAGTCGTCTTAATTAGTACATAGATTTGCAGGTACAAGAGGTCAAGATCATTCTTTGACCTCTGACCCATGTCTCTCATATTTTGACAATTTCAGGCAGCTCCTTCTTTTTTTCAGGATCAAACCAGACATGTGGAGCTCCTGCAAGAATTATCAAAAGGAAAAGAAATTAATGCTCCAGTTACAGAATTATTAGTTGATAATATACTGGGTTTCTCCGACAGACTACGGATGGTGGTAATCAAGGGAGAGTCATTAAACCCTTACTCTTTCAGTAACATTTACTTACTCATCAACACTCTGCATCAGTGTCTGCAGGCTGTGAACCGTACATTATCAGATGAACTGAGGGACCACATTGTGTCAAAGCTTGAAGATAGCCTCCTACATTTAACAGACAAATTTCCTCTTTTTGCTCATGCTATATGGAGAATAACAGCTACATTGAATATATAGTGGAAAATTCAAGAATTGCATATGCTCAAGAATTGCATATGCTTTAGATTGTGATGGTGAATGGGACACACTTTCATAAGGAAAAAATCTGCAAGTTTTAATTTTGCCTTACTTTTCAATGGGGGTCAACTGTTAAAGGAAGAACTTGCTGTTCTAAAAGCAAGTTCTTTCCTTTAGAACCCTAGTGGAAGGTCTTCTTCCTCCAGAAAAGCAAGCAGAAAGTCATAAAAGTTGCTTCCCTTTGCAGAAGCAGTAAAAAACATGCAGGTACACCCATTAACCTTAAACACTGAAAGTCATAAGAGATCAGTTGCCAGTAACAAGTTCTTTGTACTGAGGTAATAGTATTTTCAAAATAAATCTACGTTTAATAATATGATCTGCCAAAGGAGTCGACACAACCAACAAAGTGGCATGTGTGCCAAGGGAAGACTCATATAAGCCTGGGCATTCACCCAGTCTGATAAGAGTCTTCGGTGTGCACTTTAAGGGTAGCTAAGGGTCTAAGCTACCTCCATGCAGACAGCAAAGACTTCAATTAGACTGAGCAGATGCCTATGCTGATCTGAGTCTTGCATGGGGCACATGTCACTTTGTTGGTTTTCTTGTGTTGTGGTTCATATAATGCATGCAGCAAATAAATCAGTTTTATGGTGAATGGATACACCTCCATGTTTATCCATCATTGTCGCACCTGCGTTAGCTGGGGTGATATAGGCGTGCAAGCTTCCGTCCATCCATCCGTCAGCACGTCCGTCCGTCCGTCAACAATTCACAGTGGGTGTCTTGTGAGCGCAAATCCTCCTACACTTTTTGGTCAATCATTTTGAAACTTCACAGATGTTTCAGCCATTTTTCCGTTCGTCAACAATTTACAGTGGGTGTCTTGTGAGCGCAACTCCTCCTACACTGTTTGGTAAATCATTTTGAAACTTCACAGATGTTTTAGCCATGGTCTGTAGATGTGCATATTGTTTGCGCATGATTCCCAGATTAATTTTTGCCACCTTTTTTTTTCACGTTTAACTTAGTCATTTTCTTGGACAATATACCTGCCATAGTGGGTGTCTTGTGAGCGCAACTCCCCCTGCACTTTTTGGTCAATCATTTTGAAACTGTACAGATGTTTTAGCCATGGTCTGTAGATGTGCATATTGTTTGCACATAATTCCCAGATTAATTTTTGCCATTTTTTCACGTTTAACTTAAGTCAATTTTTTGCACAATACTTTACATAGTGAGTGTCTTGTGAGCACAACTTCTACATTTGTTGAACAAACCCTTTGAAACTTCTCACATGCTTTGGCCATGGTCTGTAGATGTGCATATTATTTGCATATCATTTCCAAATTAATTTTTGCCACTTTTTTCAAGTGTTTACTTGGTCAATTTTTCACAGAATACCGTCCATAGTGGTGTCTTGTGAGCACAACTCCTCCTACATTTGTTAGACAATCCCTTTGAGACTTCACAGATGTTTTGGTCATGGTTTGAAGATGTGCATATTATTTGCACATAATTCCCAGATGAATTTTTGCTGCCTTTTTACATGTTTAACTTTGTCATTATTGTCACACCTGCTTTTGTCACACCTGGTTAGCATGGGTAAAATAGTTCTCAATACCAATTGGAACTCATGTGACTTAATCCCTGCAGGTGCGACACCGCTTTCGGCGGATTTCTTCTTTTTACAAAGGGCAACACTTTTTGTGCTTCCCCGAACAAAGAACACCTTCAAATATGTGATCCACTTTCAATGGAAAGAAATTGCTCCTAGAGCTGACCCATTAAGAAGGAAGACAAAAATAAATGGAAGAGTTGCTTCCAGTGAAAGTGTCCCATACACTTAAAAACAAATGATATGGTAAATGCACTTATCAAAATTAAAAATGGACTAGTCCATTCCAGCATTCATAGTCATCAGACAGCATTTTGTAGGAATTTTAAATTGCATGAGTCTTTTCTGTTTGCTATGACAGAAAAATGTAAGGAGCCCCGTAGGTAAAGCCCTGGCCTGCTGATCTAGTGGTCCGGGGTTCGAGCCCCAATGGGGGTGGGAATCTTTTCAATCATAAACTGGGTTCCATTGCACACAGCTTTTCATTATTACTAACCCATCGTCCTGATATCACTGAAATACTGGTACTATTGAAAAGGATGTAATATCACAATTAATTCATCCATATTGAAAATTTGCACTTTTCTTATAGAAGAGACAAAATGTTACAAGCATGGTATGAAAAGTTACTTTACAGCATTTCCAAAAAGATTGTGATCAGTCTGCACATCTATGCAGTCTTCTCAGCATGTTCCTTTTAAGTTTAAACAATATAACAATCATGGAGACTCTAGAAAATGAATCAAGACCGATCAGACTGCACAGATGCGCATGTTTGTAGTATCTGCTGTATGCATTGGGTTTACGGTTCTTTTTCATGATACCCGTATCAAATAAGACATTTGCAAACAACACAGACTCTAATTAGCTGGTGCATCTGCAAATACTGATAACAGCTTGCTTTTTAATAATGTTTTCAATATATGGATACTTATACAGGGATTTTAGAGATGAAACAAAAAATTATGTCTTCAATTTTTTTCTTCTTTTTTTAATTAGTAGGTTGTTTCCAAAGATTGATATACATTAATGGTATATATATATCAATATGGGACAACAGTCTGGAAATATTTTGACTGTGCACATTTTATAAATGTTTACAGATACTAACAATATGCAGACACTCACATTAACTTTATATTACCACTTCTTCAAGAATTTTTGATCTGACAGCAAACTTTTGTTGAACCTTTTGTTGGTGCAAAGGAGGAATGATAAGAATTACCTCCATGATACGATGTAATAAAACTAAAAATGTTTTTTGACAAATGCAGATGTCCCCAACCTGCACTTTCCCAGCAGTATGTTGCTAGTTTACATGACAACCTAAGAAACTGTTTGCACTAAAAACATCCTGTGACCAAGCTAACAATTCAGTGCTAAAAATGCTAAGTCTTGTCTTTAAAAGTAGCCCCCTATGAGGAGAGTGGCAAATATTTCCGCTTTTAAAGGTGTATCAACACTGCTCAAAATATTCAAAGGAGCACCTAATATTTTCCATTGACTACAGTGAAATGCATTTCCACTTTGAGAGTCATTTACTGTCCATCAACAAAGACACTCAATTTCCAATTAGTTTGCCAATTTTTAAAGAGGGTTGAGGTTACTGACTACTCAAGTTCTGATCAAATATTTATCCTGCCCATGTCCATAGACTGATTTTTGTAAACATGGCATTTTGGTAAAAATTGCAATTTTTCAGAACAAGGGAAAAGCATGAAATTTCAACCATATTCAAAATGACATTCTGTTGAAACTGATTGTCTTACAAGGTGACTCATTTGAAAAGATCGCATTAAACTGAATGTCTTACAAGGTGACTCATTTGAAAAGATCGCTTTAAACTGAATGTCTTACAAGGTGACTCATTTGAAAAGATCGCTTTAAACTGAAGTTTATAAGATTTTAAAGTCTTCAAAAAATGCCTCAATTTCAGAAAATTTGAAAATTGCAAAACAAAAACCATGGAAATGAGCATGATATCGGTTGTGTTGAACTTCTTCTTGTCTTAAATTCAAATCCTTCTTCAAACTGCTCAAAGAATGAGAAATTCTTGGCCAATGGTAACCAGATTTATGAGCCGCTGAACTGGGTATATGTTGTAGTAATGTCTATGGGAAAATAATCAGTTACTCCTGTAAATGTTTTGAGCAGAGTATTTTGAAGGTATATCAATATACTTTTAAGTGAATGGATAAACGTTCAGTGGAAACAACTCTGTCACTTTTATTTCTGCCTCCCTGCTCAATAGGGTCACCTGTTTCAGGAAAGAAATTGCTCCTCTACAAGCAAATTGTTTTCTTTTAAATGCAGACTACTTTCTAAAAGAGTTTCTTTGCCATGGGAAGCAAACAGAAAGTCAGAAAAATTTGTCTCCCTTCGTAAAAATGGTGGATAAACATGCAGGTGTTACCATACACCTTAAAGCATGTGGAACTGCATACAGTCAACTCTCGATATCTCGAACAATGATATCTAGCACTACCCTCTTCTATCAAAGAAAATAGTTTGGACACATTTCCTATTTTTATTTATATTCCAACTCCTTTAACCTCAAACTACTGACATCTCACAGTAAATTTTCTAGGATCAAAAAATTTATTTGGAGATATCAATATTTTGGGTAAACTTTGACTCTGAGATATCAAGAGTTGACTATATCCATGTCAGCTTCAGCACATGCCATCATGTAATAACATGTACAGTTCATCCAAACAATAAATCTGGGCCTGGTTGTTCAAAGAATCATTAGCTTATTGAAGTCATCGGTAAAAGCTTAGTTAGGTCTTTTGTTGAATATAAAATCAAGTGTGGTAACATTTCAGCTGAAAACAGGGTGCCCACTGGTCCGGAAAAAGTCTGAGAAATCTGAATTTTCTTCACGGTCAGGGAAAAAGCGGAATTTTGAAAAATAGGGAAATCCTAAAATGCTAAAAAGTCGGGGAAAAGTCAGGGAATTTTATATTTTTTGGACAAAAAATATGAATTTTTGGTGGTTAAAGTGTCTGATGATAGTTCTATAATGTGCTTTTTATATAGCTGCTTCTCTGGAACAAGTTGTTTAGACCAGTATCATATGTATTGTTGCAAAGCTTTTCAAAGCTTTGAAATATATCTGCTGCTTTGCTGTTTATTTTGCATCCCAAAACATGTACTGAATAGGCAAACCTTAGGGCTGAAGAGGAAAGGACCTCTGACGGTTGTAATGTTAATTTGCCTATAAAAATAGTCAAAATTAAATTTTTGATATACCAAAGAATTTCTCTTGAAATTTGTTGCTCTCAACTTCCCCTAACTGGCCATGAATTTAATTTCTGATTACTTTGCACATAGACTTCAATTTTTGGTGGAAAAAGCCAAATTTTGTAATTAAACGTAATGGAAACAGGAAAAGTTTTTTAAAGATACTTTTCCCCCCGTGCCTCAGCTAGCCACTTTGCATGTATGTGTGTACTATCATGATACACATTATATGTGAGTGGCTTGCTGAGGCACGGGGGGAAAAGATAGTCTACAGCTGAAAAACTGAAAAAGTGGGTGGGGTACTTACACCCTTTATATCTAAAAATAGGCTAAAGTCCTTAGTACTGAAAAAATATTGCATAATATCAGTAACTGAAGTAGTGTGTACGTCAGTTTTAGCATAGTTATCAATTAAGATTTTGATATCTTAGAAAACCAAATAAATGGACTTATTTTCAGAGACTGAAAAATTCACATACCCCTCTTGATAAAATTGGTCTATGTTAGTCTAGAGGCATGATAATTTTTCAAAATCACTGTTAAAATGTCTTTATAGTACACAAGGCTACATACTAATGCCAAATATTTCAACTTTTGCTGCCCGAGGAAGGTGCAGTAATTTGTCGAAAAATGGGCAAATATGCATTGATACTGTCAGAGGTCCTTTGTGACTGTTAAATAATGACATTTTGGTCAGTGAAAAGTGGAATTTGGTCAGGGAAAAGTCAGGTAATTTTGTTGCTAACGAAGAGTGGGCACCATGGAAAAAATGTGAGAAGCTTTGCAGTGCACATTTTTTTTCAGCAAAAGAAAATACAAACAAACAAGGCAGTAATTTTGTAAACAGTGCAGATAAAAAGTCTCATTAACAACTGACATGATCTGTTTTGAACAACCAGGCTCTGACCTTGAAAATTTTAAACCAGGGTTTGAGGTTATAAAACTTGAGTACATTCTCAAACTCAAAATAAAGCACACTGATAGGCTGCTTCCGAGCACATGCTCTGAAGCAGCCAATCAGTGTGCTTTATTTTGAGTTTGAGAATGTACTCGTTTTATAACCTCAGGGCCAGATCTTGCCTGAATTCAAGTTTCCTTTTAAGATTATAATATTTAAAGGACTATGGGTACACCTCCATGTTTTTTTCTGCCATTTATATTAAGGGAAAATGGCTTTTGTGACCCCTGCTTGCTTCCAAGGATGATAAAGCACTTCCATACTTTTAAAGGAAATAATTTACAGGGAGCAAATTCTTCTAAGAGTTGAATATGGAGGAAACAGGAAATGAACCGGTTTTTTACCCCAAAAGTGTAACCAACTAGAAAATGTGTTTATGAAACACTATGCCCCCAACCATATGCTTGTCTCTAGAGAAGGTTCATCCAATAATGCTTGTACCTTTGTACCATAGGCTTACAATGCACTAAGTCGAAAAAGGAGCTTAACTCAGTCAAAAATTTACGAATTGTTTTCGAAAGTTAATCAGGTCATCTACACCTAGGGCAATATCAACCTGCAAAAATCATGGTCCAAGCATCAGGGGTTCTCCAGATATTTTGTTCACAAGCTTCCATAGGCAAATACTGCACTAAGTTGAAAAAGGGGCATAACTCAATCCAAAATTTACAAATTATTTTCAAAAGTTAATCAGGTCATCTACACCATAGGCAGTATCTTGCTGCATAAAATCATGCTCCTAGCATCAGGTGTTCTTGAGATATTTTGTTCACAAGGTTCCATAGACTTACAATGCACTAAGTCGAAAAAGGGGCATAACTCAATAAAAAATTCCTGATTTCTTTTCAAAAGTTAATCAGGTCATCTACACCACAGGCAGTATCTTCCTGCAAAAAATCATGCTCCTAACATCAGGGGTTCTTGAGATATTTTGTTCACAAGGTTCCATAGGCTTACTAAGTCGAAAAAGGGGCATAACTTTGTCAAAAATTCACAATTTGTTTCAAAAGTTAATAAGGTCATCTACACCTTGGGCATTCTCATCCTGCAAAACCTCATGATCCTAGCATCAGGGGTTCTTGAGATATTTTGTTCACAAGTTTCCACAGGCTAAGTAGTGAAAAAGGGGCATAACTCTGGAAATACATGACCGGCGGAAAAATAAAAAAATACGGGTCTGCTTATTTTCCATACTGATCATGTGTATAAAGTTTCAAGTTCCTAGCTCTTATTGTTCATGACTATATGTAAGGGTACCTTTGTACCATAGGCTTCAATGCACTAAGTCGAAAAAGGGGAATATCTTGATAAAAAATTCACGATTTTTTTTTAAAAGTTAATCAGGTCATCTACACCACAGGCAGTATCTTCCTGCAAAAAATCATGCTCCTAGCTTCAGGGGTTCTTGAGATATTTTGTTCACAAGGTTCCATAGGCTTACAATGCACTAAGTCGAAAAAGGGGCATAACTCGGTCAAAAATTCACTAATTTGTTTCAAAAGTTAATCAGGTCATCTACACCTTGGGCATTCTCATCTTGCAAAGCCTCATGATCCTAGCATCTGGGGTTCTTGAGATATTTTGTTCACAAGGTTCCACAGGCTAAGTCGAAAAAGGGGCATAACTCTGGAAATACATTGCCAGCGGAAAAATAAAAAAATACGGGTCTGCTTATTTTCCATACTGATCATGTGTATAAAGTTTCAAGTTCCTAGCTCTTATTGTTCTTGACTATATGTAAGGGTACCTTTGTACCATAGGCCTCAATGCACTAAGTCGAAAAAGGGGAATAACTTGATCAAAAATTCACGAATTTTTTTCAAAAGTTAATCAGGTCATCTACACCACAGGCAGTATCTTGCTGCAAAAAATCATGCTCCTAGCTTCAGGTGTTCTTGAGATATTTTGTTCACAAGGTTCCATAGGCTTACAATGCACTAAGTCGAAAAAGGGGCATAACTCAGTCAAAAATTCACGAATTTGTTTCAAAAGTTAATCAGGTCATCTACACCTTGGGCATTCTCATCTTGCAAAGCCTCATGATCCTAGCATCAGGGGTTCTTGAGATATTTTGTTCACAAGGTTCCACAGGCTAAGTATAAAAAGGGGCATAACTCTGGAAATACATTGCCGGCGGAAAAATAAAAAAATACGGGTCTGCTTATTTTCCATACTGATCATGTGTATAAAGTTTCAAGTTCCTAGCTCTTATTGTTCTTGACTATATGTAAGGGTACCTTTGTACCATAGGCCTCAATGCACTAAGTCGAAAAAGGGGAATAACTTGATCAAAAATTCACAAATTTTTTTCAAAAGTTAATCAGGTCATCTTCACCACAGGCAGTATCTTCCTGCAAAAAATCATGCTCCTAGCTTCAGGGGTTCTTGAGATATTTTGTTCACAAGGTTCCATAGGCTTACAATGCACTAAGTCGAAAAAGGGGCATAACTCGGTCAAAAATTCACGAATTTGTTTCAAAAGTTAATCAGGTCATCTACACCTTGGGCATTCTCATCCTGCAAAACCTCATGATCCTAGCATCAGGGGTTCTTGAGATATTTTGTTCACAAGGTTCCACAGGCTAAGTCGAAAAAGGGGCATAACTCTTGAAATATGTGACCCGCGGAAAAAAGAAAAAACATGTGTTCGGTTATTTTTCATACTGATCATGTGTATAAAGTTTCAAGCTCCTAGCTCTTATGGTTCTTGAGTTAGAGGACAGACGGACAGACGGACAGGCCCAAACCAATATGCCCCCACAATTTCTCCGAAATTGGGGGCATAATAAACATATTTGTGGAAACAATGCCAACGTTGCAGCACACATAAAAATTAAAATGGATACGTCCATGACATGGCTTATATACCGTATTAATCCTATTAAACGCCCCGGTGGCATTGCATTTTGCGAAAAGGTGGCATTATTTGGAGCCTGAAGCGTAGTAAATCAGCCACTGCCAAAATACCTCTAAACAATGTAAAGGTGATGTGTTTACTTTCACAGGAAGCAACTCTACTTGTTTTTGCCTCCCTTTTTAGTGGGAGTCAACTCTTAAAGGAAAGAATTTGCCCCTCTAGGAGCAATTTGCTCTAGGAGCAAATTCTTTCCTTTAAGAGTAGACCCATTTCAAAGAGCTACCTTATCCAGAGAAGCAAAGTGGAATTCATTCAAGTTAATATAATATTATTTTCGGGAAAGAGGCAAGGGGTGTTTATTAGAGCAGGAGCGTTTTTTAAGGTATCCTGGTTTTGATTGTCTAGAAAACAGAGCCATAATCATCCCTGATTAAGGGCTGTTAATATATGAAACAAGAGGGCCATGGTGGCCCTGAATCGCTCACCTGAGCATTAATCAGTTCACTGGCTCTGGTGAAGATTTATAAGAGTTTTTACCATACTAACATTTGACCTAGTTTTTGACCCAACATGACCCAGTTTCAAACTTGGCCTGGATATTGTAAGAATAAACATTCTGACACAGTTTCATTGAGATTGGATCAAAACTGTGCCCTCTGCAGCGTATACAAGGTCTTTCTTATATTTGACCTAGTGACAAAGTTTTTGACCCGACACGACCCAGTTTAAAACTTTAGATTTCATTAAGATAAACATTCTGACAGAGTTTCATGAAGATTGGATCAAAACTGTGCCCTCTAGGGTGTACACAAAGTTTTTCTAAGATTTGACCTTGAGCCCACGTGACTCAGTTTCATAGGGGGCTTAGATATATGGACAATAAACATTTTGACATAGTTTCATGAAGATTGGATCAAAACTATGTCTTCTAGTGCTTACACAACGTTTTTCTAAGATTTGACCTAGTGACCTAGTTTTTTCCCGACATGACCTACTTTCAAACTTGGCCGAGAGTTTATGAAGATAAACATTCTGACAGAGTTTCATAAAGATTAGATCAAAACTGTGTTCTCTAGAGCGTACACAAGGTTTTTCTATGATTTGACCTAGTGACCTAGTTTTTGACCTGACATGACCCAGTTTCGAACTTGTCCTAGATATTATGAGGATAAACATTCTGACAAAGTTTCATGAACTTTGGATGAAAACTGTGCCTTCTAGAGCGTACACAAGGTTTTTCTAAGATTTGACCTAGTGACCAAGTTTTTGACCCGACATGACCCAGTTTCAAACTTATCCTACATATTATGAGGATAAACATTCTGACAAATGTTCATGAACTTTGGATCACAGCTGTGCCTTCTAGAGTGTACACAAGGTTTTTCTAAGATTTGACCTAGTGACCTAGTTTTTGACCCAACATGACCTACTTTCAAACTTGGCTGAGAGTTTATGAAAGTTAACATTCTGACAAAGTTTCATAAAGATTAGATCAAAACTGTGTCCTCTAGAGCGTACACAAGGTTTTTCTACGATTTGACCTAGTTTTTGACCCGACATGACCCAGTTTCAAACTTGTCCTACAAATTATAAGAATAAACATTCTGACAAAGTTTCATGAACTTTGGATCAAAACTGTGCCTTCTAGAGCATACACAAGGTTTTTCTAAGATTTGACCTAGTGACCTAGTTTTTGACCCAACATGACCCAGTTTCGAACTTGGCCTAGAGTTTATAGAGATAAACATTCTGACAATGTTTCATAAAGAATGGATCAAAACTGTGTCCTCTAGAGCATACACAAGGTCTTTTCTATGATTTGACCTAGTGACCTAGTTTTTGACCCGACGTGACCCAGTTTCTAACTTGTCCTAGATACTATGAGGATAAACATTCTGACAAAGTTTCATGAACTTTGAATCAAAACTGTGCCCTCTAGAGCGTACACAAGGTTTTTTTAAGATTTGACCTAGTGACCTAGTTTTTGACCCGACATGACCCAGTTTCAAACTTGGCCTAGATTTTACGAAGATAAACATTCTGACAAAGTTTCATAAAGATTGGATCAAAACTGTGTCCTCTAGAGTGTACACAAGGTTTTTCTATGATTTGACCTAGTGACCTAGTTTTAGACCAGACGTGACCCAGTTTCAAACTTGTCCTAGATACTATGAGGATAAACATTCTGATAAAGTTTCATGAACTTTGGATGAAAACTGTGCCCTCTAGAGCGTACACAAGGTTTTTCTAAGATTTGACCTAGTGACCTAGTTTTTGACCCGACATGACCCAGTTTCGAACTTGGCCTAGATTTTATGGAGATAAACATTCTGACAAAGTTTCATAAAGATTGGATTGAAACTGTGCCCGCTAGAGTGTACACAAGCAAAAGTTGACGGACGTCCGGACGGACGGACGTCCGGACGTCCGGACGGACGTACGACGGACGACGGACATCACGGTATCCCAAAAGCTCACCCTGAGCACTTCGTGCTCAGGTGAGCTAAAAAGAGTCCTAGTTCTCAAGGGACCTCGTCATCATGGCTAAGCAAACTTGTTTAGCCACGATGACCAAGTAGTTTTGGAACTATGAATTTATTTTGTTCTGTAACAGCCTCTTTTTCCTTCTGTAACAGCCTTAGAAACATGATTAACCAGGTGTGATAATGTCACAAATATCCATGGCATGGGAGACTCAACACCCGAATTCTACTGTCAATGAACAAACCTCTACTTTACAAAGATACAAAAAGCAATCTTAGCCTCAATGAAAATAATAAATGAGGTATTTACCAGTACATGCATGTAATGCCTTTAATATCATATCAGGGTTAATTTGAAGCCTTTTAGGAGAATAAAATCTATTTCATGGCGCTACACTTGAAACAAGCTGACAACACACATTTGAGCCGCGACGCGAGAAAACCAACAAAGTGGTTGTGCGCCCAGTGCAGACTCAGATCAGCCTGGGCATCCGCCCAGTCTGATCAGAGTCTTCGCTGTCCGCATGAAGCTTGGACCCTTAGCTACCCTTTAAGTGCTTAGCGAAGAGTCTGATCAGCCTGGGTGGATGCCCAGGCTGATCTGAGTCTGCGCTGGGCGCACAACCACATTGTTGGTTTTCTCGTGTCGTGGCTCATTTCAACACTGAAAAGACTAACCTAAAAGACTAAAACTCTAATTTACAGACAAGAACAAATGAGCCGTGACACGACAAAACCAACAAAGTGGTTGTGCGCCTAACGCAGACTCAGATCAGCCTAGGCATCCGCCCAGTCTGATCAGAGTCTTCGCTGTCTGCATGGAGGTAGTTTAGACCCTTAGCTACCCTTTTAGGGCTTAGTGAAGAGTCTGATAATATTGGGTGGCTGCCCAGGCTGATCTGAGTCTGCACTGGGCGCATATCCACTTTGTTGGTTTTCTCGTGTTGTGGCTCAAATTGTATTTTCCCAAAAAGTCCATTTTCTATACACTGCCATGCCAGATGTTTGTAGAAAACCATTTTTGGGAAATAGTTTTGTCCTTGCGTGTGTCATTTATTTACATATAATAAAATACAAAACATAGGGTACCCAGTATTATACTGAATAAATTTTACCCAAATCTAATATATACAAATTACCACAAAAACATATTATATACAAATTACCATATAAAAATAAAACAGTGAGATTCACAAAATATTTTTTGGGGGGACTGCAGTACTGATCATTTAACATTCAGACGGTTCAGATGAGGGGTCACAACATATGGTTTCAACGAGAAATAATAAAAATTATCCCTAATTATCATCAAGTACTCCCTCTGATTCTAACTTGGGATATTATGATGTAGTTGTTAGAAAAAAGTCAGAGCAGACTGCTCAACAAATCCAAAGTTGTAATGTATGAATAGCAAAGTCGGACCATATTTTTAGCAGGCTGATCTGATGAAACTTTGATGCTTGCAAATGTAGACAGGTGTATGGTACATCTCCATGTTTTTTCTGCATTTTTACATTGGAAAAATTATTTGTAACTTCCTGTTTGCTTTGCTGGACAATAAAGCCCTTCCAAAATGGGGGTCTACTCTTAACCCTTTTTAGACCGGATACCCTTTTTGGGGACATTATGCAAACAGTGCAGACCCAGTTCAGACGCCGCAAAACGCGGCGTCTGATCAGGGTCTACATTGTTTGCTTACAGGAATTTCTATGCAAAGTACAATAAAAGTGAAAATATTCACCAGAAACCCCTAAAACTAGTAATGGGATTATCTGAATGAGAAGAATGGACAAGTCCACTGGTCAAAAAAGGGTTAAAGGACAACATTTGAGGTGTCAATTCTTTCATTACATTGTTGGCTTTCATTGTGAGGCTTAGATCAAAATGAGAAGAACTGCTTCCCATGAAAGTGTACCTATTCACTAAGAATCCATGAAATTTCGACTTTCACAATGCTGAAATTTAACAGTTGTCAAGTAATTCTGAGTATAGAATGCCATTCTAAGTGCATAATTTTAGAGTGTCCCTTTCAAAGTGCATGGTTTTAATATAAATGGCAATAAAACTATTCCTAGCCAAGATAAACAGTTTTTCATTTACTTCCAAAATATATTTTTAATCTTGTCACAAGTTTAGTGTCAAAGAACATTTAGAAAAATATATGATTAATCAGTTTCTATGCAAAACGCCATAATGATCCTGGCATTCTTTTGATCAACCCTTATATTTGTATTCTTAAGAACAAAAGTGATTTCAAATGCAGAAAGTCTTTGCTGCTATTAAAAGTAAACAAAAGCATATCACTAAGATAATATCAAAAATAAAAAACAATGTCATAATTGGCGTATAAAAAGTTGTTAACATAAAAAGTGTTAACAAAACTGCCTAAGAGTAATGTAAAAACAAAACAAAAATCATGGATGGAATCAAATACTAGGTAATACAAAGTCTCCTGAAACAAAAGAAATGTTCATAAAAAATTTCTCTTAGCGAAAAACTTAGCTGGTAACTCATTTTAATCTTCTGTGCTTCTGATACAGTTGGCTCAGAATATAATTCTGAGATTAATTTGGCCTTTTCTCCATGAAAACCCATTGTGGCCATCACTGAAACTGCCTCAATCAGGCAGTTCTGATCAGGAACATAATTGAGCCACGACACGAGAAAACCAACAAAGTGACGTGCGCCCAGCAAATACCCAGATCAGCCTGGGCATCCGCCAAGATTGATCAGAGTCTTTGTTGTGCACTTAAATGGTAGTTTAGTGTCTAAGCCCCTTCCATGCAGACAGCGAATACTCTGATCAGACTGGGCAGATGCCCAGGCTTATCTGAGTCTTCGCTGGGCGCACATGCCACTTTGTTGGTTTTGTCTTGTCGCTACTCATATATATTTCTTGAGAAGTAAGCAAAACAATCCTAAAATTATTACTTAAGGCGCACCATAGCTCTGACCTCGAAGTAAGGAATGCTTCACATCATGTACTTTATGATGTCTTGAATATGTATAAATATCAGACAATTTGGCACAAATGATTTTTGCTTTCATAACAAGCCTATGTATTCCTTGATAAGCCAATGCTGTGGTAAGGAAAAATCCTACCACACCCAATGACAGGATTTTGAATGTGACAGTAGAATTCCATGTATCCCAAATAGTCATATCTGTAAATGGATTTGGGGCCTCCTTTAATTTGTTACATCAAACAGTAACTTCTAAAAATAATGTTTAACAGGATATCTTTCCAATAATTACTATCATGATGTATAGCGAGCACATTGTCTTAAATTCATAATTTGAAAAAACTTATGGCTGTCCATCACTGGTTACACTGTGTATATGGAGGATCTAACATGAGTGTTCACGTATCATTGAATACTGTGGAACATTATCAGAATCTCGACAAAGTGAATCTACCACAACACTGAAGCAAGTTTTTGTGGGGAAATGTGAGTTTATCCAGAGATCCAGGTAAAAGTGGATTTTGAGAATAATCGTGAGAAAATTTCACTTCAATCTCCATTAGAATTTATGATGTCACCTCTCATTAGAACTGTCTAACAAAGGCAGGTGTATTGAGGGTCACAGCTGTGTTGAAGACAAGAAACTTGCCCTGGAATTATCCCCAAAACTCCATGAGAAAACAACAAAGTGGCTGTGTGCCAAGCACAGACTCAGATCAGCCTGGGCAGCCGCCCAGTCTGATCTGAGTCTTTGCTGTCCGCATGGAGGTAGCTTAGACCCTGAACTACCCTGTAAGGGCTTAGGGAAGAGTCTGATCAGACTGGATGGATGCCCAGGCTGATCTGAGTCTGTGCTAGGCGCACAACCACTTTGTTCTCTCTATCACGACTTTGTTATCCCAGAATTATCATCAACTCTAGCCCTTCCCTACCTGTCTACAGTTTTTCTTTAAAAAGTGTTATTTATGGCAACAATACCACTGAACACATTGATCACAACAGTACCCATCACATTCTTGCTTAAAACAGTAATATCCACCAGTCATCAATGGAACCTGTATTTTCTTGCTGGTTTCAAGTTTATAAAAGTCTTTTTCATGTCTTCACCGTCATCCTTTTTGATTTCTGTAAATCTTTGACCTTTAGTATTAACAACTTGGCTGTCAAGGTAACGTACTAGCTTCTTTGGTTCCTGAAACAAATCAACATCACTACCAGTTGAAAATATACCTTTCGTAATAGTTATACCATGGTCTGTCCACCTGTCCAAGGAGATAATCCACAAGCTTTAGCAAGTGGATTTTCTCATGTACAGGTGGACCAACTATGGCATAATTATTTTATACCACCCGTAGACCTTGCTCATTGCGTTATACTTTGTGCTAAAGTTGGCATTTTCTGGAAAGGGTGGTATAATTTTATGACAACCATACTTTAATATATCCCAGTTGATGTGTAAAATGTTCTTTGTGTATTAGTATTTGCCATATTTATGCTTAGGCATAAGTCCATAATAATGTACATTTTCTACAAATGATTTTCTAAAGGAAATCAGCAATGTATGTGAATTTCTCAAAAATTGTGACCTGTTATCACTGTGAATATTAAGCTCATAAAGGTATGCCAAATAACATGCAAACATCATGGATCAAAGCTGCAGATAACGTGGGATTTTTATAATAATTCTGAGGTACTTTTTCTTATTTCTCAATGAAAACATATGCTGTGATCCCTCTTTAGAACTGTCTCACTGAGACAGTTCTAATGCAGGGGCACAATATATGTTTTTATGAAGAAATATGAATAATCATCCCTTAATTATCCCTGTTACCCCTTCTTATTTGGAGCACTGGTGGATACAATAAAAGCATCCATTTGATTAAATCAATGCATATCTGAAGCTTGTTCTAAGTCTGATTTTTTTTTACACAGCCATTTTCTGCTATAACCCTGAGCAAAAACACAAATTCAGCCAATAATTCTGCAATGTTCTTGAACACAGTCTAAATCCAACCCTCTTCAAATGTGGTAGCAGCCATATCAAAGCAGTTTCAAAAGTTTTTGTATCCAGAATTTACAGTGTTTAAAATCAATTTAATGAGTTTTATATTCTCCTGTATCAAATTATGAATTCTGAGAATGTATTTCATCCCTCTTAATAGCCTTGCAGAATATTTACCTCTTTTGGTGCTATTGGTTTATGTGTTCTTTTATCATCACTTTCATCAATATAAGCGTATCTGAAAATGTCAACAGAAAGATTCATACTGCTATAAACTTTAGAACTAAGCTGCGACATGAGAAAATCAACAAAGTGGTTGTGCACCCAGCCCAGACTCAGATCAGCCTGGGCATCCGCCCAGTCTGATCAGAGTCTTTGCTGTCCACAGGGAGGTAGCTTAGACCCTTAGGAACCCTTTAAGTGCTTAGGGAAGACTCTGATCAGACTAGGCGGATGCCTAGGCTGAGCTGAGTCTGCACTGTGCGCACAATCACTTTGTTGGTTTTCTCATGTCGCGGATCAGATGAGAATGATATTAATGGTGCAAAGATTTTAACAAATAATGCAGACCCAGATCAGAGCAGTGTGATCAGATTCTACAATGTTTTATATTTATTGTAAAATTGCTCAAAATATAAATGGACCAGCCAAGTTGAATGCAGATGATTCCACAATAGGAAGTCAGGTTAAAACTGAAAGTAGAGAAACACATCGTTTGAAAGTGAAACGATGGACAAATCTGTGAGTTGATATTTTAGAAGAATTTGACAGCTATAATAGCAAGTGGAAACCAAGGTAACACCAGTGTAATTTAGCATTTTACACAAATCAAGAATACAAATGTAATCTTGTTTAAATACAACTATAATCATTTTAGATTTCAACTGTTATCTTGTTTGAATACAACTGTATTCCTTTTGTATTCCTTTGAAATAATTCCCATCACCCCAAAGCCACACCAAAACACATTTTTAATCAATTGTCCTTCCTATCCCCTGGATTTTTCTTGGCTTCTCCTTTAAATACAGTAACTGACATGCTTTCTTTCAGCTAGGACCTCAATGAACTAGTGTCTTAAAGTGCTGACTCTCACCACTTTGGACTCAAGCCTTGCTCAGAGCATGAGAAAGACAAATTTTGCTTGCAAAAGCCCAGGTATTTTTTCTCCGAAACTCCAGATTTTGCCCAACTTGCTTAATAACCTGCTCAATTCATAGTTCCCAAAACCACACCTACTTTCAACAGGTATACATCCCTCAATTAACTGTAAGGTGAGATCATGGACTTATGTGAGACACTGAACACCTGGGGCCGGTTGTTCAAAACTAACGACGTCGTTAGTTAACGTGACGTTAAAATTTCAAACTTTAACATCTCAAATATGCAAATATTTTTTGTTGAAGAAATGTGAGAAGCTTTTGCACTGCAAAAGCTTCTCACATATTTTCAACAAAAAATATCAGTGTTTTTGGCTATAAAGTCATAAAACACTTAATGAGTTGACCTCTTAACGAGCTCGTTAGGCTACCGATGCTTTGAACAACTGGGCCCTGCAATTTAGTTTTTGAGACTATGTCACGTGCTAAGTTGTCATTGCAATGGCCAGGTGTCTGCTATCAGGTGACTTTTGAGTGACATTCTGGGTGTGGCTCAGATATTCATTAAAGGGCCGTAAAACCAAACTAAAAGAGAAAATCGATGGAGAAAAGTCCCACATACCTTGACATGAGTCTCTCTTTTGCCTTTTTGTCCTCATCTTGATCAAGCAACCTTTTTGTTCTCTTCTCTCGAGGCTGAAATATTAAAATATCACTGAATAGAGAGAACTTAATAACGACAAACAATTTTTCTGGTTCCGGAACTTCCTTCCTTTATAAACATACGTTGTGAATCTCATTAGAATCTCCTCACATCAAGACATTTTTAAGTGAATGTGTACACCTTTCTGATTTTCAATCTAATTTTACAAAGCGAAACAACTTTTGTGACTTCCTGTTTGCTTCTCTGGACAATAAAGTCCTTCCAAAATGTGATCAACTCTAACAGGAAATATTTGCTCCCTAGGAGTTGGTCCCTAATGAGAAGAAAGGCAACAACACCTGTCCCATACAGGCTAGCTTGCCTGACAGTGGCTTGCCCATCACATAAACAAGTAGCCCAAAGGGCAACAATTGCTCACCTGAGAGACACTGTAAACCTATAGGGATATTAAAGATGCTCAAGGGCAGCTAACTCCACAGTCAGTGGTCCAATCAGGCTGAAAATTAAACTCATCCAAAACATTATGTATGCCCTCATTTAATATATGCAAGTTTAAAAAGTATCCGATCAAGAGCACAATAGACAGAGCTGTCAAGGGCAGCTAACTTCGTAGTGGTTGGCCTGATCTGGCCAAAATTTGAACTTGTTTAAGATATTATGCATTTCCTCATTACCTGCAAGTTTGAAAAGGATCGGATCAGTAGAAACCAAGAAAAAGTGGCAACATTTATTTTTTTGGATGCTCAGGGCAGGTACTCCATAGTCAGTAGTGAGATCTAGCCCAAATGCTTACTAATCCAAGCTTTTATGCATATCCTCATTACCTGCAAGTATGAAGAGGATCCGATGAAAAATGAAAATGTGATGACGTTGTTTTCTCCATTATAACACTATGGGATTTTTTTCAAACGCTCAAGGGCAGCTAACTCCGTAGTCTGTGCTCGAATCCGGCCAAATTTCGAGCTCATCCAAGCTCTTATGTATGTCATCATTACCTGCAAGTATGATAAGGATCTAATCAAAAACCTTGATTGCAGCACCCTGCAAGTCAAACTTGCTCGAGATATTGTCATGCCCTACATTAGTGTGAAATTATTGTGGAATCCATTGAGAAATGTAGGTGCTAGAGCGATGACAAAGTTTTTCTGAAAATAGCCACAGTGACCTTGACCTTGGGCACAGCATCCTGAAAGTCAAACTTGCTTGAGATATTGTCATACCCTACATTTGTGTCAAGTTATTTCAAAATCCATGGAGAAATGAAGGTGCTAGGGCGATGACAAAGTTTTTCTAAAAATAGCCACAGTGACCTTGACCTTGGGCACAGCACCCTGAAAGTCAAACTTGCTCGAGATATTGTCATGCGTTACATTTGAGTGAATTTATTTTAGAATCCGTTGAGAAATGTAGGTGCTAGAGCGCTGACAAAGTTTTTCTAAAAATAGCCACAGTGACCTTGACCTTGGGCACAGCACCCTGAAGTCGAACTTGCTTGAGATATTGTCATACCCTACATTTGT
Source organism: Ctena decussata (assembly GCA_963989385.1). NCBI lineage: Eukaryota > Metazoa > Mollusca > Bivalvia > Lucinida > Lucinidae > Ctena > Ctena decussata. The sequence continues at coordinate 82,518,952 of OZ022502.1, read as the reverse complement.
GTGAAGTTATTTCAAAATCCATGGAGAAATGAAGGTGCTAGGGCGATGACAAAGTTTTTCTAAAAATAACCACAGTGACCTTGACCTTGGGCACGTCACCATGAAAGTCAAACTTGCTTGAGATATTGTCATGCCCTACATTTGTGTGAAGTTATTTTAAAATCCATTGAGAAATGTAGGTGCTAGAGCGCTGACAAAGTTTTTCTAAAAACAGCCACAGTGACCTTGACCTTGGGCACAGCATCCTGAAAGTCGAACTTGCTCGAGATATTGTCATGCCCTACATTTGTGTGAAGTTATTTTAAAATCTGCTGAGAAATGTAGGTGCTAGAGCGCTGACAAAGTTTTTCTAAAAATAGCCACAGTGACCTTGACCTTGGGCGCGGCATCCTGAAAGTCGAACTTGTTCGAGATATTGTCTTGCCCTACATTTGTGTGAAGTTATTTTAAAATCTGCTGAGAAATGTAGGTGCTAGAGCGCTGACAAAGTTTTTCTATAAATATGTGATGACGTTGTTTTCTCCATTATAACACTATGGCAGTTTTTCAAACGCTCAAGGGCAGCTAACTCTGTAGTCTGTGCTCGAATCCCGCCAAATTTCGAACTCATCCAAGCCCTTATGTATGTCATCATTACCTGCAAGTATGATAAGGATCTAAGCAAAACAATTGAGAAAACGTGATGACGCCATTTTCCCCATTATAACCCTATGGGATTTTTTTCAAACGCTCAAGGGCAGCTAAATCCGTAGCCTGTGCTCGAATCCGACCAAATTTCGAACTCATCCAAGCTCTTGTGTATGTCATCATTACCTGCAAGTATGATAAGGATCTAATCAAAAACAGTCGAGAAAACGTGATGACGCCATTTTCCCCATTATAACCCTATGGGGGCTATCTGTTGCCATGGAAACCAGAGTTCTGAGCTGATCGGCACCAAAACCTAATGCAGCCTTTCCCCCACCCAAACGATGCTTCAGATAAAATTTGATTGCGATCGGCCAACTGGTCTCTGAGATATTTATGTTTGAATGTGTTGACGCACCCACCCACGGACGGACGGACGACGGCTCGACTCCCATCCTATAAGCTCACCTCTGAGCCTTCAGCTCAGGTGAGCTAAAAACTTTAATGTAAAACTTTGACATTTTGTTCACACCGATGCCTCCACTGCTGCCAGTGCAATAGCGCTTCCTGTACATTTGTACAAGTGAGCTAGAAATGAAAATGATAGAGGTGCTTCCTCTGAATGTATACCCACTGACCTTAAAAAGATGCCAAAGTAGGAATTTATCAATGAAAACTTCTGACTCAGAGATAATATAGCCCACTATGTTTTTATTTACGTCTTAAAATAAAATTAAAATAAAAAAAATGAAATGAAATTTCAAAGTCGGGAGGGGGGGGGGGGGGGGGGGGGGGGGGGGGGGGGGGGGGCCTAGTATATATCAAAACCCTGAACCATTATCTAACATCAGCCCAAGTATTAGTATCAACTGAGTCCATCATCGTTGCACCGTGAAATTATGTCTTCATAAATATAAAACTTTAACCAAAATCTTTAAAACAAAATTCTAAGTCGATGACCTTGACTTCAAGGTCACCCAGTGGGGTAAGTATAAGGTGTTTTGTAAAAACTCAAAAAAGAGTCTAACATCAGTTCAAGTATAAACTAAATCTCTGCAAAGCATTATGAATCAGTATGCAATTACAAAACTTTAAAAAAGACAAAAATTTCCTAAGTCCCTGACCTTGACATCAAGATCACAAAGCGGGGTTGGGGTAGTACTCTGTAGATCTAACTACAGTGCAAATATAAAAAGAATTCATCTCTGGGTTCAGGAGATATGTGTCTTTAAAAAACTTTAACCAAAACATCCAATCAATAACAAGACAATATTCTAAGTCCATGACCTTCACATCAAGGTCACAGAGGGGGTGGGGGTAGTACCTTTGAAAACTTTAGACCAATATCTAACTTTAGTGCAAGTATCAAAGGAATCCGTCCATGGGTTCAGGAGATATTGGGCTTTATAAAACTTTTACCAGAACATCCAGTCCAAAAAAAACACCAATTTTCTAAGTCCATGACCTTGACATCAAGGTCACAGAGTGGGGTGGGGGTGGTACCCTGTTAAACCTTAGACCAATATCTAGCTACAGTGCAAGTATCAAAAGAATCCATCCATGGGTTAAGGAGATATAGGTCTTTAAAAAACTTTAACCAAAACATCCAATTCGAACGCGGACGCGGACGCTGACGCGGACGCCGACGCCGTGGTGACAACAATAGCTCTTCCTGAACTTTCGTTCAGGCGAGCTAAAAACGACTTTTGTGACTTTCTGTTTGCTTCACTGAATGAAGTAGTCTTTGAAAACAGGGTCTACTCTTAAAGGCAAGCGTTTCTCTTTTCTGTATGAGAGTTGACCCCCATGGAGAAGGGAGGCATAATAAAAATGGCAGAGTTGCTTCCCTTGATAGTATATCCATACACCTTAAATGTCTATTTGAAAATCTTGCCGCATCAGTAAAACACCAAAGACTCTGTTCAGACTGTGCATTCATGCAAACCAAATGGCTTTTTTTCAAAAAACATTGCAGCCAGTATGTGCGTCCAGCTGCACTCCATTTAAATACTTTACAATGTCCAAATCCTTGAAAAAAATGCCCATTTACAGAAACGTCTTATCCTGGTGGAAATAAATGAAACATGGTTCAAAACAGTTGATCACTAACAAACAGGGTTCGAGGTTATAAAACTTGAGAATAATCTCAAACTCAAAATAGAGCACAATGATTGGCTGCATGTGCTCGGAAGCAGCTAATCAATGTGCTTTATTTTGAGTTTGAGAATGTACTCAAGTTTTATAACCTCAGGGACAGGACTTACCGTATCTGTAGTAATTGCTGTGCCTGTTTCCTGTCTATATAAAACAATCTGTGCAGCTTTCTCAACATTGCCCTCTGACACAGCCAGACACTGTTCTAATTCTCGTCTTACTGTACCAGGAAACATCTCTGTTAGAAGCTGTATCTGTTCATCAATTTCGTCTGAAGATTCTGATGTACTCTGAAACAATGAAATTCGTCTGACTCAGTAATTACGCTTTGCACTGACTTAAGACCTGACAAAGAGCCCTATCATTCAGATCCATGACTTCTATACAACTACCTTTAAATAGCATCAAATCTTTCAAGTGAATTTTATAGGTTAAGACATTTTTGATGTAATTCCTGTTAACTGTTTTGTTTTGTTTTTTTCACTCTGATTTTTTTTTTAAATGCAAAATTCAGACAACATACCATAATGCACAAGAACTATTGGTTCATTTTCTCCCCTAATGCTTAAGAAAAGCTTTTCTTATCATAAACATAACAACACAAAAATGTCTGATTAGTTTGTGACTTTAAAAACTGAAATGAAGACTTTAAGCTTGCAACAGCCCCAATATGGTGTGTACTCAGAAGATTACATGTACATCAATTTTGACATTAATATCTCTATGCATGTGTAATGCAATGGAACACATGAAATGTGACTTATCTGGTTTGAATATTTGTTTTTTTGGTCCTGGGATATTATCATATAGGAATGGAGGTTCCAGCTATGTTAGCTATTGAATAAGATAATCAAAGCAGCCTCAAGACTTGGGCCAGGTTGTCTTAAATTTTGAACCAGTCTCAAAAAAAACTTACCCGTTCACTTTCTCCAGCAGAGTTTTGTTCTGAGACAGACAGCCGACTCATACCTCCACATGCTGCCATTGTCAAACAGGCATCTATGCTCGGTGAAGTTGGTGCTGAATTACTCTCTTCTTTATCTGCTGTACATGTATTTGTAGAACAAGATTTTCAAATGTAATCATTATTGGGGTGGCTTAAAGTGTACAGATATGTTTTTCCATCATATTTACAAAGGGAAACAACTCGTGACTTTTGCTTTCCTGGATAACAAACCCCTTCAAAAGGAGGTCTGCTCTTTAAGAAAAGAATTTGCTCCCAGAGGAGCAAATTCTTTCCATTAAGAGTTGACCCTTGTTGGGAAGGGCAGCAATAGTTAAAATGGCAGAACTGCTTCCCCTGAAAGTATTATGTATTATAGTAATTATCCAAATATTTGTACAATCTCAATTTACTGTCTTCAACACACTGCAGGTTGACTGCCAAATATTACACACATATGAAGAAAACTCATGACATAATGTTTAGAGTGTAATTCAAGTTCTCTGTATAACCAATTTTTCAAATGCCTGCTCTACAACTCTATGAAAATGATGTCCTTACAGATTCAAGAGGCTGTACTCTTCATATGTAACAAATTAAGGCATCACAAAGTATTAAGGCTATATTACAGAGTGTCTTCTCACCACTGGAGCTATGACAAGACATAAAGGATCTTACATGAGTGCTCATGTATTATTGAATTTATTAAACAAGTTGGGGAAAAAGATAAGATGCGAGGCTTTGCCGAGCATCTTATCGGTTTTCCTCAACGAGTTTAATAAATTCAATAATACAGGAGCACGAATGCAAGATTCTATCTATCATATGACACTAAAATCGCATTTTATTTGCAAAATTTGCACTAAAACGGCACGATTTCGCCATTAGAAAAGGCGACGTTTTAATGGACGTCAACGTATAACGTTACCACGTAATTTGCATATTTAATCCACTAGTGGATTATCGTTTTTAAATGCATGACTTTATTACACTCTCAGATGCAACGTCATATGATAAAAACAGTTATACGCAATATTTGAAAATAGAGAAACAGATCAACCTCAGAGCTGGAGATAGGGAGATTATCTGATGACAATTCTGATATAACAGTTCTTATTCTTCAATAAATACATAACTGAGCCGTGACATGACAAAATCAACAAAGTGACATGTGCACCCAGTGCAGACTCAGATCAGCCTGGGCATCTGCCGAGTCTGATCAGACATTTGCTGTGGGCTTACAGGGTAGCTAAGGGTCTAAGCTACCTCCATGTCAACAGTGAAGACTCTGATTAGACTGGGTGGCTGCCCAGGCTGATCTGAGTCTTTGCTGGCAAACATGCCACTTTGCTGGTTTTATCATGTTGCGGTTCATATGTTGTGACCTCTCATAAGCATAATCTCCACAAGACATTCTGAAGAGGGGTCACAACGTTTGTTTTCATGAAAAAGCATGAAATAGTGCCAACAAATCTTTCAGCACTGAGCCTGTTCAGACAGTCTTCCCATTTTGCTTCAATATCAGTTTGTCCTCTCAAAACTTGATACTGGTAAAACTGACAACTGCTCATTCACAGCAGCTGCATATTTTGCATTGGCATTGCTTGTTCTAAAAGAGTGTCTGTGAGTCAGCATATTAAAACCAAGACTTTCAAGTAAATCAAATACTCATATCACAGACTTTCTGGTCTGATTTTGCTGGCAGAGATAATTCAAATTATGTCAAATGTTGTCATGTTTTACATGTACACTCACCTTGGTCTTTCTTGGATAAAACTGAGGCCAGCTCAAACATCCATTCACAAATTTCAACACTGGAATAGAAAATGTCAGCTTTTAAATGCTGGATCTGCAAATAGTACAGATTTAGGTAAGACTACTTCTAAGGGTATACACTGTTTCCTATTTACCACATCTAAGGTGATGACAGGAGCCGTGGTCGAGTGATTATGGTGCAGAAGGTCAAGAGTTCGAATCTGGGTTTCGCCAACTTGCACTGAAAAACTCTCTCTGCCAACCCAGCAGTAAATGGGCACCTTTTTCATATCAGGGATGGGTAAGCCAGCAAAATGAGAGGGAAACCCTGCACCTTTCATCTGCTGTGCCCCAAGATACGGTAGGCCTCTAATCTCATGTGCTCCTATGGCCACTAGCCTTCCAGGAACCTTGCCTTTACCCTTTAACATGACAAATGAACCAGTCTAAATTCAAACAGATATGTCAGCATGCATTGTCTACAAACAGAGAGAGTTTGCCATGAAAATACTGATGTAACTGTGAACAATTCCATAGAATGTTTCAGTGCTTTGCAAACATACTGTCTTTAATTGTTTACAGTCAGTATCTAAATATTAAGACAGATAAGTCAGAGCAAACAGTTCAGACCCAGATAAGACTTCTCCTCTAGGAACCATCTGATCAGGTCTACCCAGTTTGCCAGTCCACCTGCACCTTTAAGCTGCAAAATGCAATGAAAAGCCAAACTATTCAGTTTCTAGGACAGTTATGGTAATTGTTAAGGTGTTCCAGTCCATAAAGTTGTAAAGTATTACATCCGTTTCATACATACAGCATTTATAATTTATACTTAAACAGTGGGGAGGAATGTACATGTAAATAGCATAGTCTACCATTTTCATGAAAATCAAAGGATTAGTACATGGTTAAGAGTATGTGACCAAACTCTATTATGCAGGTGCTATAAGACTGCCTCTTAATTGCATACCCAGAGACCTGAAAGGGTGAGTATTTAAAGATTATTCTGAGATATGTTTTGTTCTCCAAAAAAGCATATGTACTGACCCTCATATGTTTAAATGGAAGATGAAAAAATTACCCCAGAATTATTGTCAAATACTCACCATATCTGGGTCTCTGCCTACCTGTTAATTTCGGCAAACCCTGGAATGTATGCATCCATCATCTCTATGAACTGATCAACATCAATGTTTTCTTCAGCATTCTCACTGTCTCCGAGATCCTCCAGTATACTTATTACATAGCTCAGAACAATATCATCTATGTCACTGAAATGTAAGAACAATTGGGCCTTGACACAACAAAACCAACAAAATGGCATGTCCACCGAGCAAAGACTCAGATCAGCCTGGGCATCTGCCCAGTCTGATCAGTCTTCACTGTGGACATGGATCCGCCAGACCCTTAGCTACCTTTGAGTACACAGTGAAGAGTGATCAGACTGGGCAGATGTCCTGGCTCAACTGAGTCTTCCCTGGGAGAACATGCCACTTTGTTTTGTCATGTCACGGCTCAGTTTATGATACCTTCTCTCTTTTGATTGTTCAGTTCCTCACATGCCTGTCTCTCCCTCTGATATTGCGGCAAAACAGTTCCCTGAAATTGTTGATGTTTTGGTTCCTGGTTCACTTTTCCAAAATTTAGTTGATTGTAACCATTGGCTTCTATGTTCCATCACTTTCTGACCATCTACAGTCATACATGACAGTCTCTCAATTCTCAGACTTTTAGCAGTATATGATCACTATACATGTACAACTAGAAATGATGACCCAAATTTCTGGATGACTTTTCTCATAATATTGGTTTATAGGCTCTTTTTACTTTAACATCTTTAAAATTATGAAGACAATTAAATCTATCTTTTTGATTGCTAGATACTTAGAAGATATTTTTTTTTTTTTTTTTTTTCATTTCGAAATTTTCAAAGCACACAACTTACATCCGTAAATATACAACTACATATTTTCCAAACTATACACTGTAATATTTCATATCATAATGCAAATATAAACAAATATAAAGAGATGTCTATTTTTTACAAGAACACTTCCAAGATTTCTGCCATTTTTACAATGAGGAACAACTTTTGAAAATTTCTATTTACTTCCCTGAACAAAAGGGGTGAACTTCTAAACAACAGAATATGCCAGGACAGATGTCTTGGCCATGTAGTTCTATTGAGGGGTCAAAAAATGTTGTTGTTTTTCCTTTTTTTTAATGGAAATACATGTAGAATAATTATTCTAGAAGTACCATCAGATAACCCTGTTATCTAGTGTTCAGCTTACCTCACATGATCCTCCAGTGAGTGTGCTTTAAGAAATTTACCAAGGGCTGCTTGTACCTTCTCCTCACTCCTTGTGGCCATTCAGTCTGTAATTCAAACACAGAGGCTAACAGATTCTTTGAAAATAATTGCTATCATTCATGATATTGGAAATTGATCACAAGTAGCTAGAGCTAATTAAACAGTTTTAAAAAATTCGGCAAATCTCTTTTTAAACAATCTACTTTTTATTAAATTATGAAAGAACAGCTATATAGATCTGCATGCTACTAATTTCCTAGCACATCTGATGGTTGCAGAATGACGTTTTAAGAAAAGTTTTTAATACTGTTCATTACTGTCTACTTTGAGATGATCCCCGGAAAATGACAGCATATGATTGGATTATACTTAGTGGTAACAATACCATGTGTAGGGGGTGCCTTAAAAATGTCTGATACTTAGAAAAACGTATATGGTAAATGGTCATTTAAATGGTATTGTTTTATTATCCTAGGTCCATGTAAACATTTACAATATTTTGTAAAGATGGAAGCCCTAAAGGGAACACAGTGAAAAGGGTACTAATTTTTAAAGTTTGAGCAGAGTGTTCAAACATTGGTATCAAGCTGGTCCATTTAGGGTTTTTTAGAATGTGTGACATCACAGGCAAACAATGACAAGGGAAGTCCTTTAGATAGGTGAAAGGAGCCTTTACCTGAAAGACAAAAACACAGAGTAATAACAGCCAGATTATACCCAACATGAATAAACCATGCGGTGGGAGTTAACCAAAGATATTCAGGTGATGTGGAGATTTGATCCTCATTATTTTTGTCAATGTCATTTTCATCTCCGGTTAGAAACGATATCGTTACTGTACCATTACATCATATGGGTCCGCAATTAAAACTGCCCACTGACCAGCGATGAAAATGACATGAACAAATCATCAGTGATTTAAGACTGTTATTGGTAAGATTATACTAAGATACGGCAAATTATTTAACGTATGTTATTTAACAAATTCTTAAATAATTTGAATTATGCAGTATTTTCATGGCAGACTGGTGAAAAGTGAATCACTTGTTTTAGTGTTAAATTGCAGAGATAGGCTTGTATCACTGCTGTTCTAACAGAAGAAAGAAGGCTAAGGTAGTGATTATCATTTCTACATATATAGCCATTGTTGTCGTTGTTGTCATAGATTCTGGCCGTCTCAGCACACCTCCTCCTCACGGAGTAAAAACACTTCTGAAAGTCTAAAACACCAGGTTTAAAATGGCTAATAAGTGAGTTCGGAGTTCCGAGTTTCTGGTCGGACTGGAGCAAAAGGTCAGAGGTCAAGTGTGGAAAAATCTGATTGGTCATCATTACACTTACCTGGGCAGTCAATATAAAACACCTTTCATGATTAAAAATCAATGATATGATGAAAACTTGTTTTCAATTCAGAGAAAAAGGATAGTCACATTAGTTTAGCAAGGTAGACTAAACAGGGAATATTGGAAAATTGATATATAAGTTGATATGATGGTGTGTTACGCTTTGCGTATACAGTCAGCTTTGGCACACTTGACCTATGACCCAGAAATGAATTATCGACCTTTGCGCATGCGCACTGCGGAGCTCTAAACTCCCTTATACTTACACCACTCTATTTACAGTTAGTCTAACACTATTTACAATCTAAAAACACTTGTCTAAAATATATTAATAGGCGCAATCAATGTGTGAGACGAATTGCCTCGATCGTATGACAGTTCATCGTTTCTTTTTTCTCTGGCGCCTTGGTACCAGAGACAGCAACTTATACCTCTCACAATGTAAAATGTGACATAAATGTCTACATTGGAATTCTAAGCTTCGCCACTGTCCACTGTCACTAGCATTTATAACCCAGTGGCAGAAGAGATAGGAATTGTCAGAATTGTCATGCCATCGAGGCCATGGATAGCAGTTAGCATTAAGACTGGTTGATAACATGCTATGGTCCAATATTAGCTGCAGTTATCCAAGCGCAATGTGCCACCAAGGCCTAGAGTAGCAGCTAGCTGATAATGATTATGTCTGGCTTGGACTCCTTGATTTAATAACTGACCTTTTATTTTCTGCCTGATGGGTGATGTGGCCAGTCAATTTCAAACACAAACTGAAGCACTGCTAAGGAGGGTGCGTAAATTTACCGGAACGGACTTAAACACCGGAACGGATCTATTTTTCAGTCGATTTTTGTAATATTTTATATTTACATTAAATACCATCTTTTTTAATATTGTAATGTATTCTGTATGCGCTCTTGTATAAAATAAAGTGACTCAAAACAGTGTCCTGTATATAGGTCACTGCTGAAAAGGAGATATTAGTTAAACTACTCTTTCGCATTTTTGCTCTGGGTAGCCATGGGCATATACACTTTAGCTTAATATCACAAAATTTGATACTCCCACCTATTTATCCTTCTTCCAAGCCTTGGAAAGAATGAAAAACAAAAAATTCACGATTATAATGACCAATGTTTCATCCATCGGAAATAGGTGCAAGTACATGTACTCGTATCCGAGTAGATCTCGTCAGCTATTAGTTCTCGTCATTCTGCTTAAAACGAGTTTTTCGCGTATTTTTTCTTCACTTCAACTGCCTTAATCCTAAGTTTATGATACATTTGGTCAAACTAGTGCAAAAACTCATCAAGATATCGAGCTGTGTATGTATAAATGCCTTTTTTTCTCTTTTGGATTCGCAAAGTCGCGTGATTACGTCAGGGGCATTCACGTGAGCACGTTCAAGCCACGTGCTGACCTCTCTTAATTGGGTAAGGTTTTCCAATATTGTGTCTACTTTGCAAACAAATTCCGAATGTAAGTCAACATTGCAGGAAAAACACAAAAATATTAAAATAGCAAACCTGACCCGGTCAAAATTTATCGTTTTCAGCAGCCTCGTGAACAAGACAAACTCTTCGTCTCAGTTTTATGTTTGTTTTCGTCTGCTGTGACCTCATTAAAAAAATTGAGCGCATTCGGCATACTAACGGACTTCGTTACATGAATAAGATGTCAAAAATCATTATATAGGAACAACAGCAAAATGGGTTTTATATTTATTTTAAAATCGAGCTCAAAAGCAACATGACGAGAGCTGCTTCTTGACGTGACGTTGCCTGTGCGTGGTAGCATATCAAATAATGATCGCTCCCTGAGGTACGTTTCATAAATAAATTCATGACGTGTGTGTCGAAACCAGAGTTATTAGGTACACAATACACAACTACCGCAAACTGAAAGAAAACCTGCTTGTTTGGGAGAAAACAGGAAACTGTTAGAAAAAAATGACGAGAACTACTCGGATACGAGTATCAAGTCGATAAACTGAATCAGGGTGTTACTAGTTTAGAGGCTTCATCTATAAGTCATTGGTAGCACCTGGAATTAATTTGCACATGCATATTGTAGCGAAATTTCTAAAAGTTTTAGCTAGGAATAGGAAAATATGGGTCTGTTCCAGTCCGATCCAGTAATTAGGCCCGTTCCGGTCCGTTCTGGTAAATTTACGGCCGAGGATATCGGCACGACCGTCGTGCCGATAAGAATCCTTATCGGCAAGACGGTCGTGCGGATAAGAATCCTTATCGGCAGGACGGTCGTGCGGATAAGAATTCTTATCCGCAAGACGGCGATCAGATACTCCATTACAGATGCTATGGTCTTTCTTACAAAATGATTGGAATGAGACGGAATTAGGCCGTAAACACAATATTGACAAAAACTTTGCTGGGAAAAAAAGTCTGACACAAGCAGGTCACAATAAAATATTTTCCTGATTCAGCTTGTCTGTCAAGGTCAAAGATTTGTTTGAAATAAGTTAATATCAGTAAACAAAATAAACTATTAATTGGCAAATGTTTTATGCGACAAATGATTTTTTTATTTAAATAAAAAAAATAAAATAAAAAAGAAATCACCACGTGGAGTCTTGAACCCGGGGCGCAGGTTTATAAGGCCGCGCACATTGCCACTGCGCTACGGCCGCTGATAGTCCAAACATTGATTGTTTTAGACCTATAATCTACTCAGTAAATTACTTAATGTCAAATGTTCAATATACAGCTGCTGTCATACCCACATCGGACTGTGTATTACTGTAATAAACTTGTTTTAAACGTTAACCTGATCATCCGACCCGATAAAAAGTATTCAGCAACTGATGTTGAAATATATAATTCGCATTTTCGCAATTATTCGCCGGCTCTATGTTCGACAGTCAAAAGGCTTCCATGATGAAATATAAGAAAAATAATTGAAATTAACATTGTGTGTTGTGACTCAAATACTTAAGAACAATTATTTACAAACAGAAATGAAATAATATTATTATACCATAATAATAATTCTCAGAATGATTGCAACTTTTGTCTATAGAATATCTGACCGCCGTCGTGCGGATAAGGATTCTTATCGGCACGACCGTCTTGCGGATAAGGATTCTTATCGGCAAGACCGTCGTGCCGATAAGGATTCTTATCCGCAAGACGGTCGTGCCGATAGTCACTCCCTAAATTTACGCACCATGCTAAGGAAGAACAACTACAACTATGGTTTTGTTTCATTTCATAGCCCTTATTGGCTGTGCTAACTCACAAGTATTATCTGGTAAAGTCAAAATACATTTACTAGGGTGAAGGCGGGTAAATTCGGACAGCTGATAAATTCGGACAGTGACTTTGTTTCCTTTGTATGTCAGTTGTTTGGAATTAAAACAAAGTTAACTAGGCAAACAGTGAAAATTCTGATGATACGGCTCAATATCACGGGGGTAATACCAATGCTTCTACCTATGCTGTCGACCGAGCCGGTACTGCGTATTTGGCTGTCGACCGAGAATTACGGCTTTCGACCGAGCAGTACGGCTGTCGATGGTGTTAGTATCCAAGTTCGGGTGCCTTCTGAGCTTCGAAAAATGAAAAAAGAAACATTTTAATCACCGCCGATCGTCAAAGAGGTGTTGAACTTTATATCTGATCTCTTGGTAAGCGTTGTGACACAAAAATCTTTACGAAAATGTACTTGGTATCAAAAACTTCCATTTTCTTCGTTTATTTGCAAAATTTCAGCATTTACAACTGTCAGAGACAAATAAAACTGCCTGGACAGTTTGCTTTGCAAAAGAGCTCTGGCGAACTAATATCATTAGCCTCATTTATTGTTTCTGCTAGATGTTATGGACGATTTAAAAAAGTTACAATACGGCTGTCGATGACCAATGATACGGCAGTCGATTGTAAAAATATTTGCACGGTACGGCTGTCGATAGTGATTGGAGATGGCATGTTGTAGATTTAAGTCAAAACCATCGCATTTTATGGGATTTTTTGGTTGAGTCTGTACAAAAAGTCACTCAACAGACTATAGTATAAGAACAAGTCGCACAATATAGTCCCTTTGTATATATGAAGCACAGGAGTAATGAAAATAAAAGTAAGCGTTTAAAGGCGTTCCTAGGCGACGGTTCTGGTGTAATACGTACTTAATATCACTTGGAGTAGGTGATTTATATCGTATTTTGTATTGCCGAAGCTGTTGTTATCACGTTTAAATGTAAACTTTAGCAGATTTACAACCTCGGCTGGGGAAGAAAGCGCTAATTGTTGTGATATTGATTACTTGTTATTTTGTGGATTTTGTTTGGAGGGGTTTTCTCTTCTTCTTGATGCCTGTGATAGGCTACGTCATTTGATTGCAGCACTCTCTGGGCATTCCATTTTACATTTAGCAAATAAAATGTACAGTGTTTGCAACGTATTTTATGTTCCGCACAGCGTAGACTCAGATCAGCTTGGTCATCAGCCCAGTATGATTAGATTCTTCGGAGACTGCATGAAGGAAGTTTAGATCAAATCAATCCATCGAGCGCAATGAACACTCTTATCAAACTGGACGAATCTGATCTAAGTCGTTATTTGGCCCAACATCAATTTGCTTTTTTTGTCCTGCAGCGGCTCGAATACTTTCGTTTGAAGAAGATCTGATAAGATTCTACACGGCTTGCCCAGATCCTTCTGGTCATATCTACTCGTAGGATCGTTTCATTTTGCCCGGTTGGCTCAACTGCATACGATCTCTCTCTCTCTCTTTCTCTTTCTTATTCTCTCTCTCTCTCTCTCTCTCTCTCTCTCTCTCTCTCTCTCTCTCTGATGAGATATTATCAGTTTAACTGATGTTATTTTTTTTAGTTTTCACAATCAAATGTGATTTAAAATCACATGGAACATAAACGAACTTCTCACAAATCTGTGTCCAGTGGCACCAACCACCGACCGCCTGCCCAACTTCATAAGGTAGCTGGAGGCTTGAAATCTGAGATGAAGGATGACGAACCTTTTCAAAAGTTTCGTTATGAAACTTTACAAAAGTTTCGCTATGAAACTTTTCAAAAGTTTCGTTATGAAACTTTTCAAAAGTTTCGTTATCCTTCAATCCCATGATTGTAGGCTACTATCGAGGCTATGAACAACGATGCTGTCCTGACTGCGCGGATGCGCATGCACAGGCTGATCTGTACCTTTGTTATTACAATATGCGAAAAGCAGGTTTGTCATGTATTGAGATGCTTTTGTTTGCTGGCAAACGTTCCGAATTTATTATCATCTATTATATTCTATTCTATCCCATAACCTTACTAGGTCGTTGGGGCACCACGGATGATTTCGAAACAATCCCTTTCCACCTTGTCCTGTCTTCAGCTGCCCTAGTTGAGCTGGCAAAAATCTATCCCTGTCCATACTTTAGAAATGTCTTCCCACCTCTTTTTCTGTCTACCTCTTCTTCATTTTCTTTTCATTGTGCCCTTTAGAATCGTTTTACCTTGAGACGTGGCCAAACAACCTTAGTTTCCGTTTCTTGACCAGTGTCAGGAGTTCATCATATTCTACAATAGCTGCTTGGATCTTCCTGCGAACCTCCTCATTGGTTATATGGTCCTTGTACGAAATGTTTAGTAACCTTCGGTAGCAACTAATCTCAAAGGCCTGCGTTCATTTCGCTGACTCTGCTGTCAAGGTCCACGATTCACAGGCATACAGAAATATGGGAACGACAAGGGAGCCAAGACATGTGTTGTTATCTATCCAAATTGGTTTCAGCTTGGTAAGAGCTGAAGTGGCTTGTGCAGTCCTTCAGAGAACCTCCTGTTTTGAGCCATCATCTGAGACAATTGCTCCAAGGTATTTGAAGCTTGTTATAGTACCCAGCTTCTGCCTTTTTAACTTGATCTCCCTCTGAATGCCATCTGCACTATTTGTTACCAGTTTGGTCTTCTCAGCACTGATCTCCATCTTATATCTTGTGCAGGTTTTGTCGAGACTTTCAACTAGGGCTTCTAGTTCCTGATTTTCCTCAGCTAGAGCGTCTATGTCATCGGCAAACCGCAGACTGGTAATGTTTCTGCCGCCTATGCTAACCTTTCCGCCATGTTCTTCCAGATCATCAGACATGATCCACTCGAGAAAAATGTTGAAGAGGGTGGGTGACAGAAGACATCCTTGTCTTTCTCCAACTGTTGTTCTGAACCATTCTCCTGTGCTGCCGTCCATCAGGACTGCACTTGCAGCAATGTCGTATAGCTGCTCAATGGTGCGAACTAGATTTGCACTGATATTGTACTTCCGCATGGTGGTCCATAAGGCTGCATGCCATACCCTGTCCAAAGGCATTTTTGAAATTAATGAAGACATGGTACCGATTCTGCTGATGTTTGAGATACTTTTCACACAGGATTCTAAGGTTGAAGATCTGTTCTGTGGTGCTTCTTCCGGCTCGGAACCCAGCCTGTTCTTCAGCGATTTTCTCTTCGGCTTGTGGTTTAAGCCTGTTCAAGATGACTTTCAGCAGAATTTATTATCATCACATGCGTAATAAACGTGCATTTTTTGGAAGAATGGAGCGTTCACAAATATTGATGATCATCTAAATCCGTTTTGTGAAAACATGCCAGAATGAGTTTCCATTGACGGCATGCGACCTGGTAGAATCGAACCAACCTTGAACAATTATCTTCTTGTGAAAAACGTCCATTTTTGCAACACTCAAGTTTGAAAAATGCAGTCATCGACTGATTTAAAAACTAAACACTTTCTATAATCAACTATAAAATTAAAAAAATGCAGTCCTTGCCCAGATCTGCTTTCAAGTTTAAACTTGTAATCACTGACAAGACGTACTAGACTAAAAAAAAAAAAGGCAACCCCTCCCCACCTACTCCCACACCACCAAAACAACAGTAACTCGGAATTGGACGGACACACGGCGCCAAGTGTGTACAACTATGGTTACATGTACGTACCGTTGAGCCACTTGGATAACGTCGATAAGAGAATTGAACTGAACTGAACTGAAATTGGCTATTTTTCAATTATCAAGGCAAACAAAAGCACTATTCTTTCCATTTTCTCTTCCTTGGTTACATATTAAGAAGAACTTCGAAAACTATTAACCATCACGGGAACGTAACCCCAGATTTACACCTAACAAAATAGTAACAAGAGGGCCGCGAGGCCCTGAATCGCTCACCTGAGTAAAAAGGTCAAACTAGGGTAATCATTTGAACAGACCTGGCAGTTTTACACTGTCAAAATATGAGAGTTGTTGTTTTATTGTTTTACGTCCACGGTACACAGCTATGGTCATGTCGGGACGGTCAGTTACCCTAATCACACTATTCCTGGACAGGCTAAGACCTCCTAAGCGGTTAACCAGTACAAAGTGCACATACTTTCGCCAGTAACTGACAACTGCCCTTCTTGAATCAGCGGAAGGAGAAACGAAAGTATGTGGCCGGACCTTCACCTTCTAGTTGCGCAGCGGCCTGAGCGCCACTTAGGAAGACTTCACCCTCTAGTAGCGCAGCGGCATTAGCGCACTTTAAGAAGACTTCCCCATGTAGTAGCGCAGCGGCATTAGCGCCACGTAAGAAGACTCCCCCCCCCCCCCCCCCCCCCCGTCGTAGCGCAGCGGCATTAGCGCCACTTCAGGAGACTTCACCCTCTAGTAGCGCAGCGGCATTAGCCCCACTTAAGAAGACTTCTCCCTGTAGTAGCGCAGCGGCATCAGCGCCACTTCAGGAGACTTCACCCTCTAGTAGCACAGCGGCATGAGCGCCACTTCAGGAGACTTCTCCTTGTAGCAGCACAGCGGCATTAGCGGTACTTCAGGAGACTTCAACCTGTAGTAGCGCAGCGGCATTAGCGCCACTTGAAAAGACTTCCCCTAGTAGCAGCGCCGCGGCATTAGCGCCACTTCAGGAGACTTAACCCTCTAGTAGCGCAGCGGCATTAGTGCCCTTTAAAAAGATTTCCCCCTTTAGTGGCGAAGTGGCATTGGTGTCACTTAAGAGGACTTCGCCCTTTATTACAGCAGCTCAACCTGGGCATTGTTTGTGACCCTTACCAGTTCCCAGGATCAGCTTGACTTCATCTAGTACACTGACCCTGTAGGGAGTTTTGTCCCAGCGGCCTTCGGCCGTGATGTTTGCCTAGTGTCCGGTGTCATCGGTAAAGAGCTGATTCGATCATGCTTGATAGTAAAGGGCCACCGCCAAGATGGCTCAGTAATGAACAGCACCGCCAAGATAGCATTGACCGAGGGGCCTTTGGCCCTGCGATCCCGTGCCCTTCAGGCCCTTGCATAAGGATCTTGTTGTAAATGGTTGTCATGTGTCAGGAAGATTTGGATTCATTTCTTCCAGAAATTAAGGTGCAGTAACACTGAATAAGCATTGTTGTGACATTCTCATGCCATTTTTTAAGGTGACAATATGCCTGGTTCAGCTCAACCTGGGCACTGCTTGTGACCCTTCCCAGTTCCCAGGATCTACTTGTTTCCACCTGATTGCACTGACCCTGTAGGGAGTAGGTCTGATAATGTCTGATCAAAAAAGTCTAAAGTATTACCATAAAGATAACATAAATTTTAAATTTTGGCAACTGAGTTATGACTGAAGACTCAGGGATGAATAAAATGCTGAGCTACTGAAAGGTGGTGACTTCTAAAGTCGCACAGTTCCACTGCTTTATTAAAGGTGATGTCTTCTGTACTAGCGCTAGTTCCGCCGCGCCACTAAAAGGGACTGTCTCTTGCAGTAGCACTATTGCCACTGCTCTACTATAAGGGAATGTCTCCTGAAGTAGCGCTATTGCCGCTGCTCTACTATAAGGGGAAGTCTTCTGAAGTAGCGCTATTGCCGCTGCGCTACTAAAAGGGGCTGTCTTCTGTAGTAGCGCTAAAGCCGCAGCGCTACTATAAGGGAATGTCTTCTGAAGTAGCGCTATTGCCGCTGCGCTACTATGAGGGGATGTCTTCTGAAGTAGCGCTATTGCCGCTGCGCTACTAAAAGGGGAAGTCTTTTGAAATAGCGCTATTGCCACTGCGCTACTAAAATGGGCTGTCTTCTGAAGTAGCGCTATTGCCGCTGCGCTACTATAAGGGAATGTCCTTTGAAGTAGCGCAAATGCCGCTGCGCTACTGTAAGGGAATGTCTTCTGAAGTAGCGCTATTGCCGCTGCGCTACTAAAAGGGGAAGTCTAATGAAGTAGCGCTATTGCCGCTGCGATTGTATCAGGGGCTGTCTTCTGAAGTAATGCTATTGCTGCTGCGCTACTATCATAAGCTGTCTTGTGAAGTAGCCCTATTGCCGCTGCGCTACTGAAAGATGTCTTGTGAAGCAGTGCTTATAAAGGAGCACTCTTTTTAATTTTGTAGTAGATCTATCTGTACATTGGCCCACCCACCAACCCTCTTTTCCCGATGGTCTTACATGAAAGATGGACCGAACAATCTTGGACCAAAATCTTTAAAACTTTCCATTAAATATAGTGTTCTAGCATATTCTTATATTTGATCTTGGCGTAAAAAAGGTCAAGGTCAACTCAAGGTCATCATTTGAACAATCTTTGTTTTACTCGAGTACCCAACGCTACATACCAAAGTTCAAGGACATTGGTCAATTGGTTCAGGAGAAGAAGACTTTTAAAGGTTTTTACCTTATGGTGGCAATTTTGGTCATGTGATCTGGACGCGCTGAACAAATTTTTGTTCCCTCAACTTCTCAAGGCTCTGTATGAAACATGATGACAATTGGCCCAGTGGCTTTTCAGGAGATGTTTTAAATTGTCAAAATATGAGAGTCCTGTGTAAAAGGTCGAAGAATGACCTTGACCTTTTGTACTCACAAACCTTTATGTACTCATTAACACTACAGTTTAAATTGTCGAAATATGAGAGACCTGGTTCAAAGGTCAAATAATGACCTTGACCATTTTTACTCACAAATCTTCATGTACTTATTAATAAAATAATGACCTACACAGTCACAAAGCCGATAATGTGACATTTGCGCCCAGCGAAATCCTAAATCAGCCTGGACATTGGCCCAGTCTGATCAGAGTCTTTGCTGTGTGCTAAGTGTATAGCTAAGGACCTACGCCCTTCCTTGCGGGCAGATAATACTCTGATAAAACTGGACGAATGCCCAGGCGGATCTATGTCTTCCCTGGGCGCAAATGTCACATTGTTGGTTTTGTCACGGTGCGACTCTGATAATTTCGACGAATGGTACTGTACGGAAATAAAGTTATAAAAATGATTTTGTTCCGCTTTATAAATGCACTGCAATCCTCTTGAATCGTCGACATCCGTACCAAGTTACGTCGACTGCAGTATCAGACACAATATTACCTCATCGACAGCAGTATCACTGAAAACAAAACTCTCCCGGAACATCTTTCCAACGTGCATTTCGTTGCAAACTTGAAACGTTTAACCTTTGGAATGATCCTTCCCACGTGTTTCAATGGTTGATTAGCAACAAGATAGGCTAAATAACACACTTTTTGCATATTGTGCCTATTTTTTACTTTTTTGGGTTTGACACCGCTTCATATGAAAACAAGCGACACAATCGCTCACCAAGACTTTTCGCAGAAAAGGAAAATATCTTACAACAAAGTCTGACAGAAAAAATATTGAAAAATACCTTAGGATTTCACTGAAGCAACTTCCGTTCGCGTGTTATCCCTCTATCGACAGCAGTACTGCTCGGTCGAAAGCCGTAATTCTCGGTCGACAGCCAAATACGCAGTACCGTCTCGGTCGACAGCATAGGTAGAAGCATTGGTATTACCCCCGTGAATATGAGCCGTCCTATCTGGATTTTCACTGTTTGCAATGGCATGTCCGAATTTACCCGCTGTCCGAAGTTACCCGACTCGACCCTATCTCACGCTAATTCGGTGGCCGAATTTTGTTGGGGCGAATCAGTATCCACAAAAACGTAGGTATGAGACAAAAATCAAATGGTTTTGATACCTGATAAAAGTACCGTTTCTGTATTATGTTTTAAAGCTTCTAAAAATGGTCGTATGCCGTAAAATCTCTCGCTGGAACTCCTAAATAAAGCAACTTTAGTTCGGTCCGCAACAAATTAAATTAAGCGGATGTTTATTATTCTTGCGCATGCGCTCTGCAATGTTCTGTTCTATTCTGTTCACATCCTGCAATGGAGGCACCACCAGTACGGTAGGTCGGTAGATTAGGCAGAAGCGAAAAATGTTGGTATGAGGATAGCTAAAGTAGGTAGGGGGCCGACCATTTGATATTCTGGGTGCGGGGCTGGTATTCTTGGAGCCAGGTTATTTTTTTCACTGGTCTCTGGAAATAATTTCTTTTTTTTTCACCTTGAGGGAGCAATATCTTTTTTTACAAACTAACTCAAACAATTTTTTTTATCAGATCCATATTTATTTGACCTTAACATCCTTTTATTTTACCCACATCAGTAATTTTTACACCTTTATATTTTCTCACAAAAAGAACATGGTGCTGTCTGTAACCAGACTTAAAGGGCATGGTTTAGCTTGCTTTTGCAAACCAGTGCCTAGAGCATGTTACTCTCTTCATCTATGGTACAGATGCAAACATCGCTGTATGAGATTGGCAAAAAATTAGGCCTTAAAGTAGGGTTATTTTGACAAAAAAATTGGGCTATTTTCGCAAAGTTTTAGGGCTATAACATTAAGAATTTAAGTGTGTGTTTTTTCTATCTATCTATCTATCTATCTAGTTGTACTGCAACACCCCCCTCGCGAGGATTACGTGCAGGATTATTGCGCGCCGTGAAGAAAAAAAGTGAGATGAATAGATGAGACTAAAAAGTGCAAAAGTGAGGCGAAGAAAGATGAAAGGGTTAAAACAGTTAACAGAAGTGAGATATTAAAACAGTGACCTATAAATACATAAATCTATGTATAGGTCACTGATTAAAATCAGGTTAAAAACAGGTCTGTTGTATTTATGGCATCTGGTGGTCAAGAGACCTGACTGCCACACTGAACTGAGTCAGTGTAGGCAGCAAAACAACGTCAGCTGGTAGTCGATTCTATTGCACAACAGCCAGGGGGAGAACGAATACTTATAAAATTTGCTTGAGTGTGAATTTGCAGTAGCGCGAGGGGGTGGCTGTGACGTGTCATTCTTGTAGGATGTTGTTACGCTGAAGGTTTTACACTCGGTCGACACGGGTGTAGAGCCTTATGCGTCGCCAGGACGGCGGAGGGTGACTTCCGGTTAAAGGGTTATCTACTAGTGTAATACACTAACAAGGAAACTCTAACAACGTTAGAATTTTTAAGTTTATATATAATGTAAATTCTATATACAACAATACAATTTACAACTGTCACAATTACAATAATATACAACACATATTAGTTCATGTCGCTGGCCCAAGTAAGGTGTTTGTTTCAAATCTGTAATCGATTTGCGTACAATACGCAAATAGATTACCGTCTGACGTCAACACCGTACTCGGCTCAGCGCCATGAACTAAAGGAAAACACAAAGGACAAAAAACGTTAGTTTGAGCTCATACAAAAAAACAAGGCCTTATGTTGGTAGACTTCAAAAAATTCGTCGTTCCCTGGATCATGTCATGGGCCAGTCCATATATCATGAGGAACACCAACTCTTATTAACACGTGCACGATTATATACTGGTCGCTCCCTGGATCGTACCAGGGACCAGTCTATATATATATTAATACACCTTAGTGGACGAACACTGTCCCACACTTGATGTGACCTTCAGATCTTATCACAGAATCTGGCAAAACTGTGCTAACCACTTCCGCCTACATTTTGTGCTTCCCGCCTCTGCTTAGGAACCATGCACAAACGGCGTTGTAACTGCCTCTACCCGGGTTGGTATTAACCTGGAGACGTTTATCGAATCTCCAGGTGAGACGTGGCTCTAAGCCCTAACAGCTGACTGCCGGACTTGATGTGCCTAAAAATAACGAACTTACACTTAATACATTGTAACTACATAATAACAATACGTAAGACTTGGGCCTGTCTTGGAAATACCATACAACGCCCTCGGCGAATGCCGAGCATAACGTGCACACGCCAGCCGTGTCACTAGACACGACTCGCGCTCACGATGTAAAGCTAAAAGTGTGCTTACCACTTCCGCCAATGAAGAAACGTAGATCCTACTACGCATGTGCGTCGAAGGATCTGACGTCAAACATTGTCAAGAAGTATACTGACGTCAACAGGCATCACCATGACATACCCCACATAAAACATGAATAATCTAAACAATGACCTATTTACATTAAATTGATTGACCAAAATCTAACTCGCATATGTATTAATTCATTTCTTTAAACTAAACGTAATACCATTTGCCATAGAATATAATAACTGAATAAGCGTTTCTAACACATTTGGGATCATAACGTTTGATCTGACATCATGACATCAATGATGTTATATCATATGACGCCGTCTAATGAAGGCAAATCAAACGCATGATGACCAAATGTTACCATTATAACTTATGAAAAAAACCCTTAATGCGGTGCATGCTATGGCGTCAATTGACGTCACGAGTATATAAATTAGTTCCATTACAAATCAATCTACTTCTATAGGCCACGTATACGTGAAACTAATATAAAAAGTGCTGACGTCGCAATAACATGAATGCAACTGACTTCACATGAATAACATGAATGCAACTGACGTCACATGAATAACATGAATACAACTGACGTCACATGAATAACATGAATGCAACTGACGTCACTGGACGTCAAATAGACGCACACCATTGCAACCAACATCAGTGATATAAACTATTTCCGTAATTTACAAAACTTCCTAATATACAAATACCATGCGCAGCATGCTTACTAACAAAATCGGTCGACACATGCGCAGCCTGATCACTGCCAACAAAATCAAATCAGTCGACACATATAATCATACCATATCAATCAGAAGTCACATTTTTCATTCTTAGCCAAACTATTCTAAATAAATATAATAAAATCTTACCCTTCTAGGTCTTAACACAGAATCTGGGCACACAACAATATAACATCCATCAAGAATTAAACAGCCACGTCTAACTTTTCATTAAAAGATTGGCGTATAAATACTATGCGTCTCACATTAAAATCATGCAACACGCTTTCCACAATCAAAAGACTCGTGCAGGTATTCACCTTAAAATCATGCAATACGCTGTCCACGAGAGGTATTCACAAACAACCCATGCATAACGTAGCCACAATTTCCGTAAATGTTTTATTACCACAGTTACCCTAAAAACTGTAGTCTTACTGATTGAAAGGATTAAAATAATCTCGACGACATAGTGGACGATTAGATCCATTTCGTAACATAGGTTTCCCCTTAGGGAGAAAAAAACATAACAATGTTTCTTTTCTGAAATAGTACGAAATGCGATCGAATCGTAGGCTATGTCAAAACTGGAAAACTAGCTATATACACAACAACGGTGCGATGCATAACGTGGCCAAACTATCTACTAAGGTAGTCCGCCCCCAAATTATCTTGGCAACAGATTTACCTAATCCCAAAGTCAATCAATTCTCTGTGTCGTACCTGTCGTGCCTCAAATGGAATGGGGAAGTATGGGTAAGTCTGATCGAACACTAGGTGGAAATCGCCACCTTTAAGTGTATCAGACGTAAAATTAACGTTGTCTTTGACATTACACCTACTTCGCACGACAGATCCCACAGGATCCGTTGCCTCTGCCTCTAACCTACTATCGCCACCGTGTTCTTCCATGTTTGCTTTCTGAATCGACGTTACGTCGTCGGGCTTTACGTTTTCACGTATGAAGTCATATTGGGATACGTCCTCTGACGTACAAATGTTAACTCTTTGGACATTCGGATCAATGTGATCCTCTGATCCAACATTGTCAGGTGCGTTAACCACCGCAGACGTCACGTTCTTTTGACGTTGAACGTACTGCTTTATCATGTTAGCAGGATAAGTATTCACGACGCCCTTGACGTTAATCTTGTAGTTCATTACATTGACTACTTCGACAACTTCATATGGCCCGTTCCATTGAAGTAACAATTTATTGCACTCATTCGGGAGTAGCAAAAGTACTTTGTCTCCGACGTCAAACTTACGCGACCTCGCGCGTTTATCATAATAAGCATTCTGCTTTACGTCCATTTTCCGGACAATATCCTGTGCTAACTTACACGTTCTTTCTAAACGTTCTTTTAGATCAATAACGTACTGATACGTCAATAACGCACGTTGGTCAGTTTCCTCTACAGACCACAATTCCTTTAATATTTGCATAGGACCCCTAACATTACGTCCATACAACAGTTCAAACGGGGAAAAACCTAATGACTCTTGCGGAACTTCCCTTACTGCGAATAATAATGCTGGGAGATACCTGTCCCAGTCATTCGGACGTTCTACGCACATTTCACGTAATATCTGTTTCAAAGTATCATGGAATTTCTCCACGGGTCCTTTACCAGTAGATTGATAAGGAATAGTTGTCAGATCTTGAAGCGACAACAACCTACTAACCTCTCTCATGACGTCAATCGTGATCTTACTATCATGCTCGATTAGCATTTCACTCGGTATTCCTAATCTACTGAACATTTCAACTAACGCTTCGGCTACGCGTCCCGTTTCAATGCCGGGTAACGCTACCGCCTCGGGATATCTCGTCGCATAGTCTATCATTGTTAAAATATAGCGGGATTTCCTGTCAGAACGAGGTTCTATCGGTCCAACTATATCAACAGCGACTCGTTTAAATGGTGTGTCAATCTGTGGCAACTTTCCTAAAGGAACCTTAGTGACACGACCTTTTTGAATAGTCCTTTGACATATGTCACAAGATTTACAAAACCTTGCCACATCACCACAAACTCCAGGCCAAAAGAACTCAGTTAACACTCTATCCATAGTTTTCTTTATGCCCAAATGACCTGACATCAAGGTTTCGTGCGCCAATCTTAACACCTTTTCACGAAAACCTTCAGGGATAATAAGTTGCAAAGTGACCTTGTTTCCCTTAGTAAACTGCCTATACAATAAATCTTTCTTTCGAATAAACTTAGTTTCACCCCGGTTCAATCCACGACTAATCGTCACATTCCCAGATTCCACTCTTTGCCTTATGCCATTTAATTTCGGGTCAACAACTTGGGCCTGCCTCAACGCCTCCTTATCACTAGCAATAATTTGATCAGGAACTTTAAGTTCCTTATAGACCTCTTCTCCTTGCTTAGCTTGTGACCTAGTCACTGCCGCCATTGCAAAATGGGACATATCGGGAAGTTTTGACCCGTCAATATTTCCAATAACCAGGTCATACAATGTATCTTCCATGCACAATGCCTCAGTTTTTCCTGTGAAAAATGGACAATCTATGTCAACCATTGCTAAGGGATACCTTTGGGTAGATTCATCAATCAAAGTTACATCAGATTCTCTACCAAGTAACTGATCATTAGAAACCAAGTTTCTACGAACGACACACCCAGTACAACCTGTGTCCCTTAAAACTACAACAGTCTTACCATTAACCGTACCCTGCGCTGTTGGTAATCGCGACCTTAAAAAGTAACAGACACCTCCCCTATCCACGTTATCATTGATTAGTGGACTTTCTTCCTTACTCTTATAGAGACCTTCAATTTCATGAGACCTATTCATTGTAGTTTTACAAAAGCTCACTTGATGTCCGCCACCCCGACCACGTCCGCGGGAATAACCCCGACCACGGCCACGATCTGAATTACTACCCTTCGTCTGTACAGTATCGCTCTTACTCTGTGATCTTTGTGTCTCATCTTTCGGTGCATAACTACTCCCCTTACTTCCGCTATACCCGCTTGCACTTGCACCTACCTCCGCACTATATGCTTGCTTCCTATCGGGATTCTTAAAACATTTATATGTTAAATGTCCCTTACCACAAATACTACATTTTATCTCTGGCTTCGCACTCGGCTTATTATCAGATCTACTCTGAGTTACGCCCTTACTATCACGCTGCCCCTTATTAACACAAGCGTAGACACCGCCACGTGCTTCTGCAAATAAATCTGCTTCCCTAGCCATCTCACCTAAATTCGTGAATGTTTTCGGTTTCAAATGAACATATAGTTCTTTACTACAGGACTCTAAAAACTGATCTCTAGCGAAAACATCGCAAACAGATTCATAAGACTGGTCTACCTTCGCCATTTTCAACCATTTATTAAGATACGACCTAAGTCTACTACTAAACTGAATAAACGTTTCGGACTTTTCAGGCCTATCATAGCGAAATTTCTTCCTAAAACCGCGTTCAGTCATATCAAAATTCTTTAACAACGCATCTTTCAACTTGTCATAATCTGCTGCATCATCTACAGACAATCTATCATAAACATCAAGCGCGCGACCTTTAAGTAATGCGCTTAAATATGCAGCCCAAACGTTTTTATCCCATTTATTCGCCGTCGCGTATTTCTCAAACCTTGATAAGTAACTATCCATTTTGTCCTTACTTTCATCAAAATACGGTAACTTGGGATCTCGCGCATGCGCTAACTTTTCAGCCTTCTGTTTTTCTAATTCAACTCTAAAAGTTACCTTCTGCAAATCTATCTGATTCTTTAACTCGCGTTGCTGCAATTCAAAACTATACTTCAACTTTTCTAACTCAACTTCGTTCGACAACTTTGCTTCCTTATCGCTTTCGACTTGATACAACCTAGCTTCCCTATCTTTCTCGGCTTGCCGCTCTATGCTTTCAATCCGCGCCATCTCGATTTCCCTATCCGCCGCAATCTTAGCTTCTTCCGTCGCGATCCTAGCCAATTCAATTTCCCTATCTTTTTCGGCTTGCGCGATCCTCTCTTTCTCCGCTGCGATCCTCTCTTTCTCCGCCGCGATCTTAGCTAACTCAATTTCCCTGTCTTTATCAGCCTGCGCAAGCTTTTCTTTCTCCGCCGCGATCTTCTCTTTATCAAGTTCCCTTACCGCGTGCCTTTCTGCCCTCTCAGTCTCTTGCTGCTGCTTTACAAATTCCTGCAATGCCTGCCCTTCATAACCTAACTCCCTTCCCGTCTTAACTAACTGATCCATAAAGCTTAACGTAATGCTCACGTTAATTTAACTGAAACCGACGTTCACTTATAGTCACACACGTTAACTAAAACGTTAACAATAATAATAACGAACTAATCCAACTAAAACGTTGATTAATTAGTATACTCGCGATCTGGACGTAGCCATTAAAGTTACGTTCATAACAGACCGGAAATGACGTCATAAACTGACGTTGACTTTGCCGAGAATTACTTTTCACTTTCAAATGGCACAATTAGATGACGTAAATAACCCACATTACAATTACGCCCAACTTGATCTAGCGTATCGGATTACAAATGTAACGTATGTAACGCAACGTATTAACACTGACACGACAACTGTACGTCCTACATTACAAAACCTTATAGGATACCACCGGTAAATCAAACTTAAGATTCCGCTATTAGGTTTAATTCATTGTAACGATATTATATATCTGAATCTGAATTGTTTACTGGTGATACGCCAAAATTGACAATCTTTCACCAGGGGGCGTGACTGGAGGAAAATTAGTCCCTAGCTCTCACGAGAGATGAGAACTTTGACACACAATCATCTGACATTTCAGCAGAGGAAATCAGGGAATCAGGGAGGTCATTCCAGTCCCTGATGGTCTGGGGAAAGAAGCTACATTTATATGCATCTAAACTAGCAATGGGTATCTGAAATGCCATGGAATGTTGATTTCTGCAACGCCTAGTTTTGGGGACAAGGTCACCTGTAGGTATTCTGGCTTTACCTTTCAGACCTTTGTATAGCAATATGAGTCGGTTATCCTTCCTCCTCTTTTTGAGGCTTTCCCACTTAAGTTGCTCAAGGATGCCAGTCATGCTACCCGCCTCTCGGGTGTAATTCCTAGTTACAAACCTAGCTGCACGGTTTTGCACCTTTTCTAACTCTTCCTGAAGGCCTTGTGTATAGGGATCCCAGACCGAGCTTCCATATTCGAGGATGGGACGCACCAATGTCTTATAGCCTACTTCTTTCACTTCTTGGGGACAAGAAAACAAATTTCTCCTTAAGAATCCTAGGGTTCTGTTGGCCTTAGTGCAAATATTAATGATATGGGTATTCCATTTCAAATCACTTGTAATTGTTACTCCAAGGTATTTGATACTTTCAACATTTTCCAGTACTGTACCCTCAAGGGTGTAAGAAGCCTGGATTTTGTTGTGCTTTTTTGTCAGCTGCATCATGTTGCATTTGACAGGTTGAAATCTCATACCCCATTTCCTAGCCCAACATCCTAAACGATCAATGTCTTCCTGAAGTTATATCGTTACGAGTGACCTACGTTACTAAATCAGGACATAAAATGGACCTCAGTAACGGTTACGACACTACGTACAAAACGTTTAGGTTAATAAACTTACAGATTGTCATGCAACAGCAGTGCCAAGGTACTCAACCGGACCTTAAAACTAAATATGTATCATCCGTGCCAAGACAATTCAGGTCTAAATACCTCAGTTTCCCCACTCAGATATGCAACCTGTTACATTCTATCACAAATTAATGCATGGGCTATCGCACTTCATCACGCAGGGAATAAGGATAGTTGACCTTAATTGAGTGTAGGTTACATTTACAAAGAATTTAGTGGCAAAATTGCTCCGCTAAAATTCACAGCCTTACGTCACCTTAGAAAAGAACAATCAGAAAGTCAATAATAATAAAAAAAAATGTCTGACAAAATTGTGCCTAGATTCTGTATATATTGTCAATGTGTTACACTGGCAGATATTAACCGGAAATCAAATCCCGTTACTTCATGACACCATGTTACGCTGAAGGTTTTACACTCGGTCGACACGGGTGTAGAGCCTTATGCGTCGCCAGGACGGCGGAGGGTGACTTCCGGTTAAAAGGTTATCTACTAGTGTAATACACTAACAAGGAAACTCTAACAACGTTAGAATTTTTAAGTTTATATATAATGTAAATTCTATATACAACAATACAATTTACAACTGTCACAATTACAATAATATACAATACATATTAGTTCATGTCGCTGGCCCAAGTAAGGTGTTTGTTTCAAATCTGTAATCGATTTGCGTACAATACGCAAATAGATTACCGTCTGACGTCAACACCGTACTCGGCTCAGCGCCATGAACTAAAGGAAAACACAAAG
Organism: Ctena decussata; assembly: GCA_963989385.1. Classification (NCBI taxonomy): domain Eukaryota; kingdom Metazoa; phylum Mollusca; class Bivalvia; order Lucinida; family Lucinidae; genus Ctena; species Ctena decussata. The sequence goes on along the minus strand of OZ022502.1, from coordinate 82,489,571 downwards.
GACAAAAAACGTTTGTTTGAGCTCATACAAAAAAACAAGGCCTTATGTTGGTAGACTTCAAAAAATTCGTCGTTCCCTGGATCATGTCATGGGCCAGTCCATATATCATGAGGAACACCAACTCTTATTAACACGTGCACGATTATATACTGGTCGCTCCCTGGATCGTACCAGGGACCAGTCTATATATATATTAATACACCTTAGTGGACGAACACTGTCCCACACTTGATGTGACCTTCAGATCTTATCACAGAATCTGGCAAAACTGTGCTAACCACTTCCGCCTACATTTTGTGCTTCCCGCCTCTGCTTAGGAACCATGCACAAACGGCGTTGTAACTGCCTCTACCCGGGTTGGTATTAACCTGGAGACGTTTATCGAATCTCCAGGTGAGACGTGGCTCTAAGCCCTAACAGCTGACTGCCGGACTTGATGTGCCTAAAAATAACGAACTTACACTTAATACATTGTAACTACATAATAACAATACGTAAGACTTGGGCCTGTCTTGGAAATACCATACAACGCCCTCGGCGAATGCCGAGCATAACGTGCACACGCCAGCCGTGTCACTAGACACGACTCGCGCTCACGATGTAAAGCTAAAAGTGTGCTTACCACTTCCGCCAATGAAGAAACGTAGATCCTACTACGCATGTGCGTCGAAGGATCTGACGTCAAACATTGTCAAGAAGTATACTGACGTCAACAGGCATCACCATGACATACCCCACATAAAACATGAATAATCTAAACAATGACCTATTTACATTAAATTGATTGACCAAAATCTAACTCGCATATGTATTAATTCATTTCTTTAAACTAAACGTAATACCATTTGCCATAGAATATAATAACTGAATAAGCGTTTCTAACACATTTGGGATCATAACGTTTGATCTGACATCATGACATCAATGATGTTATATCATATGACGCCGTCTAATGAAGGCAAATCAAACGCATGATGACCAAATGTTACCATTATAACTTATGAAAAAAACCCTTAATGCGGTGCATGCTATGGCGTCAATGGACGTCACGAGTATATAAATTAGTTCCATTACAAATCAATCTACTTCTATAGGCCACGTATACGTGAAACTAATATAAAAAGTGCTGACGTCGCAATAACATGAATGCAACTGACTTCACATGAATAACATGAATGCAACTGACGTCACATGAATAACATGAATACAACTGACGTCACATGAATAACATGAATGCAACTGACGTCACTGGACGTCAAATAGACGCACACCATTGCAACCAACATCAGTGATATAAACTATTTCCGTAATTTACAAAACTTCCTAATATACAAATACCATGCGCAGCATGCTTACTAACAAAATCGGTCGACACATGCGCAGCCTGATCACTGCCAACAAAATCAAATCAGTCGACACATATAATCATACCATATCAATCAGAAGTCACATTTTTCATTCTTAGCCAAACTATTCTAAATAAATATAATAAAATCTTACCCTTCTAGGTCTTAACACAGAATCTGGGCACACAACAATATAACATCCATCAAGAATTAAACAGCCACGTCTAACTTTTCATTAAAAGATAGGCGTATAAATACTATGCGTCTCACATTAAAATCATGCAACACGCTTTCCACAATCAAAAGACTCGTGCAGGTATTCACCTTAAAATCATGCAATACGCTGTCCACGAGAGGTATTCACAAACAACCCATGCATAACGTAGCCACAATTTCCGTAAATGTTTTATTACCACAGTTACCCTAAAAACTGTAGCCTTACTGATTGAAAGGATTAAAATAATCTCGACGACATAGTGGACGATTAGATCCATTTCGTAACAGATGTGTAAAATACGATGGGAGAGGTACAGCAACAATATTGTGAATAATTTTATATAACATGCAAAGGCGAGCGTCTGCTCTCCTCTGCTTCAGAGACCTCCAGCCAAGACTAGACTGCACAGCAGTGACGCTGTCGTTGGGTGAATAATCATTCAGAGTCCAGCGGATAGCTAGCTCTACGCTGTATCATTTCTATTTTGTGAATATATGATAGTCCAATCATATGCCCAAACATGCTTTATTTGCACTTTTGGAAGTTTGATAAATGCTTATTGATAGAGTCACATTATGAATGAATGCAAGTTAATGAATGGCTAAAAGTTCTTTGCTTAGAAGTTATCAAAGAGGGGGTCTGGGGTGGGGGTGGGGGGGGGGGGGGGGGGGGCTGGCGTTGCCCCTCCCTCAGAAGCCAAAGTAATTTCCCAATTTCAATGGCAGTTTTAAGACTGGAAACAATAGAGAAAATCTAGGGATGATGATAAAAGAAATAAGGGCTTTTTTAGGATTTTTGCCTTTTAGAGTGTTTATTTTGCCAAAATGGCTTTGTCTCCCGTAAGCTAGTGACTCTTTTGCGATTCAGTTTTAGTAGAAACATTTACTTAGTAATGCGCAGAACAATAATACATGTATGTGAATGTTGTATATGATTTTTTTTAAATGTATGCACATGTGTGTGTGTGTGGGGGGGGGGGGGGGGGGGTTGTTGCTGCTGGTGTAAAACAATTGTAGATAATATAAGACATTACTTAAATATGGATGTCTGGGGGCTGTGCCCCCAGAAGCCAGCGACATTTTAAAAACTCAATTCAAATGGAATTATCTGCAGACTATTTTTTTTTAAATTTAGGGTGGAGCCAGATTTTTTTTTTTCACTTATTTTTGAGGCTAGGTTAGTTTTTTTTAATCCCCTTATGAGTCAGGGTGTTTTTTACTTGCATATCCAAAAACCAGGGTTTTTTTTTTTTGAAAATATACCCCCCACCCCCCATCAAATGCTCGGTCCCTAAGTGAGCAGATAGAGGAGGTAGGTATATAGGCGTGTATAGGCAGGTGGCTAGTTTGATTAGATAGGTATAGCAAGTAGAGGAGGAAGGCTGAGTGGGTATGTGGGTAGTTTAGGTAGGAGGAACAATTTTTGTGACTTCATTTTTGATTCTGGATGTTGCAACACTTCTTAAAGGGTCTTTTCCTAAAGGAAAGACCAGGTATTGACTGACTGTCCGCTTTGAATTGGAGAGGAACAAACATGGACTGGTCCCAGATGCACCTTTTGGATTCATTCTGCTGAGCCTTGTGGGGAGCATATTATGGGAATTGGACAAAAAGTAAATAAACAAGACCTGTCCTTGTACAGGACAGCTTGCATGACAGCCCCCTGCCCCTCACAAAAAATCTTTAACGTAAAACTTACATTTTAATTGCTAACCCCACTGCTGCCAATTCAAAGGCCAACACAAGGGGTAGTGCAATAGCTCTTCCTGTAATTCATACAAATGAGCTAAAAAGGAATGAACTCTCTTATAGTGGAGCAAATTCAATCACCTTTGAGGAGATGCAAAAGAGTGAATGGAAAATTTGCTTCCCCTGATGTACCCATTCACCTTAAGAAACATAGGTCATCCTAACCCCTGATTGCTTAATTAGTTCCATGGCATGTATTCCTTAGTGGTTAGATGCTAGATCTGTACACAGGGCCCTTTTGTACTGTAGTTTTGTACTGCTTAACCTAACGTTAGAGCATTTGGACTAGATCAGTTGCAAGACTGATGAACTCTGGTGGCTCTAGTACATCTGCAGGCTGCAGAAGCAAAAATATATTGGTACAGGTGAACTGCATTGAGCTTTAGAAAAGTAGGTCATGATAATCTATGATGACCCATTTTCATGGCACCTTGAGTGAAAATGTATGCACTGTTGACACCAGGTGGCTCAAGGACCAACAGAGGTAAAAAATAAATCTGCAAATAATGTTGAACTTAAGGTGTATGAGCACACCTCATTTTTTCTGCCATCTATAATAAGGGGAACATATCTTTTGTGTTTTCCAGTTCTCCTAGATGTTGCAACCCTATTAAAAGGGGTCTACTCTTAAAGGAAAGAATTTACTCCTAAAGAAGCAAATTCTTTCCATTAAGAGTTGATAACTATTGAAAAGTGCAGGAGGGGAGGGGAAGGGGATGCAAAAAAGTAAATGGCCGATTTGCTTCTCCTGAAAGTACCTCCTCCAGGAGCATTTTTTTCTTCAAGAGTTTATTGCTGTTATTACTTTTTTGCTCCCCTTCTCAACAGTTTGTTGCTGTTGAGAAAGGGAGCAAAAAAAGTCATTAGAAAAGTTGCTTATTCACTTTTAGGGACACGGGTCATCCTCATCCCTGATGACCTACTTGTTATTTTTAATGTAATCTTTAGTGATCAGAGGCATGCACTAATGAATTCTGGTAGCACTAGGTTATGTACAGGTTGTAGAAGCCCAAATATGGTGAAATAGGTGAACTACATTGAGCTTTAGGAAAGTAGGTCATGATCATCTATCAAGACCTATTTTCATGGCATGTTTGAGTGACAAGATGTATGCGTGCACTGTTGACATCTGGTAGCTCAAAGGACCCACAGAAGCCAAAATGTTTGAAATCTGCATATCATATTGAATTTCAGGTGTATGGGTACATCTCCATGTTTTCCCCACTTTTTATGGAAGTGGGCAACTTTTGTGACATCCTGTTTCCTTCTTGGGATGGAAAAGCTCTTTCAAAAGCAGTCAACTCTTAAAGGAAAGAGTTTGCTCCTAAGGGAGCAAAATCTTTCCTTTAACAAGTTGACCTTAATTGAGAAAGTAGGCAAAACTGAAAATAAAAGAGTTGCTTCCCCCGAAAGAGTACCCATTCCCTCTTAGGCAACGCCTGTGATAACCTAGCTACTGTCATAGATTGTAATCATTAAGTGATCATATATATGAAAGGCTGAACTCCATAAGCACTACTTTTACATTTAAAATGAAAATATTTTGAAACCCACAAATTCCGTTAGTTTTAGGAAACTGAGCAGGTCATCATGATCTAGGCTGACCTACTCTCATGGCATGTTATAGTGAGTACAAACATTTGCCGGTATGCACTGTTAAATCTGGTTCCCAGATCTATTGAAATCTGTAAATTGCATTGAATTTAAGTTCATGAAATGTCATCTAAAGTGATCTGTGCATTGGTGAATTTGGTAGTACAATATAGATGCCAAAATATATTGAAATCAGCGAGTTACTTTGAGCTTCATGAAAGCAGGACAATATTGTGAATTTGTGACATTTGCAGACCTAGTTTCAGATCATGTTATCTGGAAAGATAAGATAAATGCACTCATGAAATCATGTTGCTACAGAAAACACAGAATTAAGTCATATAATAAAATCTGAAAGATTGTATCGTTTTTCAGGCAAAAGGTCACTTTGATCTTAAATGACATGGCATGTAATCTAGAATGACAAAATGTTTGAATCCATAACTCAGGTGGCTCTAGGACTCATAGAAGCCAAAATATTTTTAAAGATGCAAATTCCATTCAATTTAAAAAAAATAAAAAGGAGGTCACAGCAGCTTCGATAACCTACTTTCATGTAAAGTCATCAAATTGACTTTAAGCATTGACTGATGAAATTTGGTGGATATAGGGCCAGCGGGTATCAATATCTATGCCAACTTTTTTATTATTATTATCTCCCAATTTTGAGAACCAACAATCTTCAATACCGACTCTGAGTCAGATTTACCCAACAGATCAGGAGACTAAAATCATTTTGATTTTTTTTTTCTATTCTTTTATGTTTTATTACAAAAACAATGGGACTGTTTAGACAGAAAACTACAAGTATGAACAGAAAGAAATTTAGCTGTTAACTATATTTCACCTGCTTATCAAAACGAGTTCAACAAAACAAGTACTGATGCTTTGTGTGTAATACATCCGTGTATATCCATGTATGTATGTTACACTATGAATCTGTATTGATGTGTGTATTGCTGTCTGTCTGTCTGTCTGATGAAGCAAGCTGCTTATCCAGAATAGACTTCCAACTTCCAACTTGTGGTTATTGTACAGATATAATAGTTTAATTTTTATAAACTTGCTACTTTCATATCTTTGGTGTATTCCTTGTTTCCAAAGGATCTCACTACTCAGAACTTATTTGTTTACTGCAGCTGGTGTTGTGCCATAAGGCCGTAAAATGTCACCCCATACATCAGCACAGTGCAGATTATATTTTCTGGTCCTTTGGGATCGAGTTCATTTTGAGCAGATGTGTCTATGAAATTCCTTTTTCCTGTGCACATGTTCTAAATGGCTCCAATCAGCTCCTTCCTTGGGGTATAATAAACAAGCTTTATAGATTTCCTCTTTAATTCATTTATTTTACTTTTTTCTCTTTAATTTGAAAACCTTCTAAGGGCATATATCATATGTATCAGCTATAAAATGGGATTTTGACCTCTCTATAATGACCCTAAATATCTAAATCACTCCATGAAATTCTGCAGAAATATGGCTTCTTCCCTTCCAAAAAAAATTAAAAGATCTAGATCCATTTAGATGGATCTAGATTTTTAAGATTGTTTTGAAAGGGAAAAGCCTCTGTCTTATCTCTGAAGAAATACAGTATAAATTGCACTTGTCCTGAACAGCCTGTTCACATGGGCAGTCTGGCAGGGGCAGACATAGCTGCTTTTAAGGCCAAACTCCACAAGTCTTTATCAGACAGTGCAGTTTGGTCTGGGAATATCCAGTAGCAACTGCCTTACATAAGCAATTAATGTTATGTGAAATTAGACATTACACAATGTGCATACAGCATTTACTAGGGGTGCGCGATATTACCGGTATACCGGTAAATCGCGATTCAAAATTCCAACGATACGAATCACGATACGTTTTGGCCATACCGGTACGCTCGGTAAATTTCGGGTGTTTCCGGACATTCTCGTGAAAACGTTTTATATGCTTTTAATTAACAGTTTCCTTTTCATTTTGTTAGTATTTTGCCCCAAATATTCTTTTTTTTATAAAACGGATCTAGGTAGTAAAGTCAATTAAAGGCAATAGTCTTTAAAAACAGGTTTTGATTGTTTACTTTTGCCAGAGGCTCGCTTCCTCTTTTGTCTTTTGTCTCCGTAATTATCACCCACAAAGAAGATGTAAACAAAAATTACCGTGATTGTAGATAATAGTGTCCAGATTAATCCTTTTGTCAGTATCCAATTGATCCTATCACTCCAACGGTATGATCATTTTGACACATATTCCCATTCATAACTTACGTAAATATTCGAACATCTTTTGGAATATTTTTTTTGTGTGTATATCACTTTTTCACTTACGGGAAGTTTCATTATTTTGTTGACATACTAGACTGCAGATCCTGATCACACTGCTCCAATGCGCTGTCTGATCTGGGTCTACAACATTTGCCCAGCAATTACTGTCCGATTATTTAGTGTATTTCCTTTTCATGTCACCGATAAAATAATTCACCTAGACTTCAGACACGTGTCAATTTCTTTTGATCTTTGATGACAACTGGTGTCGAAAATCTGCATGCTTTTTTCATTCTCGCCTTGGGGCAAAACTGGGTCAGGGCAGAATAACAAATAAAGAAGTCATGCACCAGATGCATGGTCACCAGGGTCACGTCAGTAAGTAAGTCAATTAGTTAAATAAAATGAGATCGCAGACCAGTAACAGTTGCATTTTAATAAAGTACATGAGCTGGTTATAATTTGTTTTGGTGTTAAAATAAACAGGTAAAGAATGGGATGTTCATTTTTATTACAATCATTTAATAAAAGACAGAAGCAAACAACACAGTAAAAGCATGTAACATGGAAGTACATACTTAAAAAGAAGTCATGATATATCGTGATACGTATCCCGATACGGACCAGTGTATCGTGATATATCGCGATACGGTTTTCAGTGGCGATACCCATCCCTAGCATTTACGCATTTCTGCAAACTGACCAGAATTGTCACTCTTTACATAAATGTGTATGTGAAAATTGAAGACTCTTATCAGATTGCCAGGATGTGCAGGCTGATCTGAATCTCTTTCCTGTTTGCCCATGCTGTTAGCCACCTTTATGTGAGGCAAATCAAGTGTTCTCGCAACTGCTCCTCACAGGTTTTAGATACATGTATAGGGATACATCCTCAAAGTTTTGTTGCTTTATTTACAAGGGAGACAAATCTTTGCTTCCTGGTAATGGCTGTTCCAGGTAAATGTACATCCAAGGGCAGGGCCAGAAACTTATCAAAATTTTCTTTTATTTTGGGGGGAGGGGGGGGGGGGGAGGTTGAGGAGTTTGTAAATACTAAAATTTCTTTGAGTAAGAGCAACTAATATTTCTGGGCCTGCCCAAACAAGTTACTTTCATGTGGAATAGCCCTAAGAGATTCCCTGCTCTAATGGGGTGCTACTCTGAAAGGAAAGAATTTGCTCTCTCTGAGAGCAAATTCTTTTCTTTAAGAGTAGCCTCTACATGAAGGGAGACAAATACTGCCAGATTACAGTGATCGCCCTTTGAGGGGTTTTCCACATGGCTTATTGGATAGTAAAAATATGAAGATGTTGTTTAATACGACTAAAATTTAAATAAAATATTGCACATATACCACAAACTGACAAATGTAAGTAATGAAATAAGAAACTAGTCAGCAGCTGGAAAAAGTACAGAGGAAATGTCTTGCGCTATGTTTAGGAATACCAACAACAGCAGGTTTAGATGCAGTGGAAGTAGAATCAGGGATTATGCCTCTGGATTTGAGACGCGAGGAGTTAGCGGTAAGAGAGACTGTAAAAATTATGTCAAAAAATAAAAATGAAAAGATTGTCAAGTGCTTGGATGCCTTTAAGGACAAAGCAGAAGATAAACAAGAACGAATATTATCACCTTTCGGTAAGGCACTCATGCAGGTCAGCGACACAGTTTCCAACACAGGAATAGACATCAGTACAGTTGAGCCAGAGTTTTCCTTTCTTCAACATCTTCAACCCTCGATGCAACGTCCTGAACACTGGAATAACCTGGGATCATCTAAGTCCAGAAGTACAGTGCAGGAACAAGAGGCAAGAGTGATGGTGGAAGGAATAATGATGGAAGCTGGAAAGGACGTGATCTATGGTTTCACAGATGGTTCATGTCGGGGAAATCCAGGTCCCTGTGGAGCTGGAGCGTGTCTTTTCTTACCAAATCAAGAAAGAGTCGATATTAAACAGCCAGTATCTAAAAGAGCATCCATACTTCTGGGGGAGCTTGTCGCTATTAAAGTAGCTTTAGACGGCATCAGGCTAGAAATAGATAAAAGGTGTGTGAAGAAAATCCTGTTGTTTTCAGATTCACAGTCCGCAGTTGGAATTCTCACCTTAGGTTGGGAGAATAAATCACACAAATCAGTTGTGGCTGAAATTCAGCAAACAATAGACATATTTAAATCAAAGGGCTTAGAAGTGGATATACACTGGACCCCAGGACATGCTGACATCTCCGGCAATGAAATAGCGGATAAGCTGGCTAAGGCAGCGGCAGAAGAAGCTGAGGGAATGGGGGATATCAGTTCACCAGTTACCACATTGGATATACAAAAAGCAATAAAAGATTCTTGTAAGATGAAATGGCAACAAAGATGGAGTGCAGCCTCAACAGGTAGACATATGTTTGACCTTAAAAATTCAGTGAGTACCAGAGCAAAGCCAGTAGAGAACATCAAGATTCAACGGGTAATCAGTCAGCTGAGAACAGGGTACTGTTTCCTAAACGAATACATGCACAAGGTTGGATTGAAAGACTCCCCTCTATGTACCTGTGGAGACCCAGAGAGTGTGAGTCATTTTCTAGAAGTTTGTAACAGATATGAAGATTGTAGAGAGAGGATCAGAACGAGATTATTTCAGCATACAGGAATTAATGAATTCTCAGTAAGCCTATTTTTAGAGGTAAGAGAGAAGGACCCATATAACCAATACAGAGAAATACTCAATGAAGCATTGGAGGAATTTATCAACAGTACAAAAAGATTTGAAAAAGTGAATTCTTGTTAATATGATTAAATTACCAAATATGTGACCTGAAAAAAAAAAAAAAAAATTCTGTATAAAAAAACAAAAAACAACCGAACCTGACACATCGTGCTACTTTACTAATGTACTTGAGAGTTTCTACCTGTGAAGAAGAATACCAGAGAAACCAGCAACATACCAGAGAGATACTTCGGCCAGAGGGCTGTAACAACAACAACAACAACAAGAAACATATTGAAATGCTATTGATCTGAATGATAGAATCCTACAGCCATTTTTCAATTCCTTCAAAGCTCAGACTGTTACGAGCATTCCTATAATTTGGCTAGGTGCCTAGGTGAGAACAATGCTTGGGGTGATAAGTTTGGGAAATTTATTTCTTCATAAAACATGCATTGCCTTGTCTTTGTTTGTCCCCTCAATAGAACTGCCTAGGTGAGGTAATTCTAATAAGGGGTCACAATGTATACAGTCAATTCTCAATATCTTGAACACTGATATCTCAAAAGAAAGCACCCTCTTATATCAAAGAATATAGTTTGGACAAATTTCCTATTCTAATTTAAATTTTAACTCCAGATATCTCAAACTACTGACATCTCAAAGTAAATTTTCTGGTACCAGAAAATTTACTTTGAGATATCAGTAGTTTGGGATGAATTTCGACTTTGAGATATCGAGGGTTGACTGTACTTTCAAAGGAGATTTAACAAACAAAATCTTTAATTATTGCCAATTTCTTCCTCTTATCTGCAGCTCTGTCAGATGATTCCAAGATGCTTTCTGTACATTCTTAACAGAAAATTATTTCACCCTAATCACAATTGCATTGACAGCGCAGTTTTAACAAGCGGTAACAACACGTTTGCGTGTAGCGTGAGGGTACCCCCATCGGACAGGGTACCCCCATCGGACACCTTTACGATCTGTTCTCGTTTAAAATGAGTAGCACCTCGTCCAATTTAATACCAATTTTTATAATGTTTTGTGGTCTTTTCCTCGACACTTTTGCGCGCCTTTCTCGTCTCGGGAGCGTTAACGTAATTTTCACAGACGGTATTTACCGGACAAGGGTACAAGTCAGAAACATTTCAGTGAATGGTTACACCATGATTTCGTCGTACCTAAATGCAGTTCAATAATCTAATCAACAACATTGGATGGAGATTTTAGTCACCTAACAAATAATATAAGGATTATATTCCAGTTCGTTCTAGTTTTAGAGAAATTAGAGAAAATGCACACTTGTTTGCCTCTCGACACTGGCTAAAATCTATATAAATAGTTCAATGTAAACAAACGTCATCATTCTGAGGGAGCACGTATTATTTTACCTTTCATGTCAAACTTAAAGTTCTGAATCGATTCTTGCCTATTTATCTTAAACAAGGGTATGTCTTTACAATGTTACATTAAATTTGTTTATGCATAATTAGTTTACATGTGTAGAAAATAAAGGTGTCCGATGGGGGTACCCCTAACCAAGATTTTACGCCCGTTACCTGTGAAATAATGAATGCTCCCCGATTCCTCCGTATGACGTCATACTACAGCTAATGTTTACCGAATCAATATATGAGGTATATATTTTGCAAGTCACATAAAGTCGTTAGACTTTTGATGTAACAATTTGAAAATTCATTTGAAAAAGCATTTATTAGGTGTCCGATGGTGGTACCCTTGCGCTATAATTGAAATGTATAGAAATTATCCAAGATCCTCAAAATTTGTCCTAATCAGGTTCATGTTTAAATGTCAGTACTGAATTTATATAATCCTTCACTGTTTGCCAAGGCCGTATGCAATGTTGTACGAACTTGTGGTCCATCCCATCTGTCTGTCCTGTTTGGCACTAACCTATCAGTCTTTATCATTTGACAATAAAATGTTTACACATCTAGTTATAACTCATCTTGAACTGACCATAACCACCTTGCCTACTCGTACATCTTCAAGTTCAGATAACTTCTCTGGAACTTTATCTAATGGCACTGTTTCTGATACTTTACATCTGAAAAGAAAAAAAAAGAAAATGACTTAAACTGTAACCTTTGAAATCTTTGCAAACAGAGCTTACCCAGATCAGACTGCTCATGAGGAGCAGTCTGATCTGGGTGAACACTGTTTACCTTCTTTTTCAGTAAAGCATGCCTCAGAATAAGACTGAACAATTCCAAAAGCAAATGCAGTAGATTCAAGAGAAGACTCAGTCATGGTTTAGAGGTGTGACTAAAGACTGAGTAGAAGAAGAGACCTCTATTAAATACATGTATCAAACAATGAAAAGCCTTGGCTGAATTGGACAACTTTTTTATACTTGCCGACTGTCTCTTCCTTATAGATCACAATACACATGTAGCCTCTTATTTGCTTCATCTCTAATTTTATTTGCTTTACTTTAACTTCCTACTACCGAAGTTCCAAAGGTATGTGTTGAAACACTTTTGTAAATAAAACTATCAAACAAGTGCCAGACTGAAAGAAAAATGCCTGCATGTGCTTGCCCAAATAAAACTAAGTTTTGGCTTTCATGTACCAGTGTCTATTGTAGGACTGAAACTAGAAATGTGTCCATAGTACACGGATTCCCCCGCCTAGTGCCTCAAATAAGATGGTACCTTCATTAAGGTACTGGCACTTGAAGGATAAATAGGTTCATACAGACAGACTTGTATAAAATAATAGTTCACAGGCCAAGCGTCACCCAATGTTTGAAATGTGATACAAACTGCAGCCCTTTATACAGTTTCACGGTTTCAGAGTCTATATATGACCAAAATAGTAAAAATAATATACTACAGAACCTGGTTTGAAACAAAGTTAGTGGACCGTGATATATGGATGGTCATGACCTGATTGTTGTATATTCCTGTTGAACTTACACTTATAAATGCTCATACAAACTTTTAATTTGCTACAATAACAAGAACCCTAAAATCTACTTCTTACAAAAATCTTAACCTTGCAAAATCAGCCTGTCCAAAGTCAGTGGACCATGACATATGGATCTTTATGACCTGATTGTTGTATTATCCTGTTGTACTTACAGATATTAATCGTTACACAAAATTTCAAGTTTCTACAACAAGAGGAACCCTGAAACCTACCTCTTACAAAAATCTTAACATAGCAAAATTAGCCTAAGTCGAAAGTCAGTGGACCATGACATATGAGTCATCATACCTTCATACTTGTATAGTCTTGTCGTACATATTTATATAAATCCTCATACAAAATTTCAAGTTGCTACAATAATAGGAACCCTGAAATCTACCTCGGACACAAATCTTAACCTTGCAAAATAAGCATAAGTCCAAAGTCAGTGGACCGTGACATATGTATCATCATACCTTCGTTCTTGTATATTCCTGTTGTACATATTAATATAAATCCTCATACAAAATTTCAAATTGATACAATAATAGGAACTATGAAATCTACCTCGGACAAAAATCTTAACTTTGCAAATTTTGGCCCAAGTCCCAAGTCAGTGGACCGTGACATATGGATCATCATACCTTCATTCTTGTATATTCCTGTTGTACATATTTATATAAATCCTGACATACAAAATTTCAAGTTGCTACAACAATAGGAACCCTGAAATCTACTTTGGACAAAAATCTTAACCTGAGTCTAACAGGATCACATAGGTATGTACGATGTATGTATGGACAGACGTACGTACGTAATAACGTACACACGTACGCATGACAAAACACTATATGTCCCAGGCCATGCAGATGGCGGGGGCATAAACTATATGCCCCCGGCCATGCTGATGGCGGGGGCATAAAAATAGAGGGGATTTGATTGATTGATAGATTTGATGTTTAACGTCCATGGTAAACAGCTATTGTCATGTCGGGACGGTCAGTTAACCTAACCACACTATTTTTGGGCAGGCTTAGACCTCCTAAGCGGTTAACCAGTACTAAGTGCACATACTTTCGCCAGTAACTGACAACTGCCCTTCTTGAATCAGTGGAAGGAGAAACGAAAGTATGTGGCCAGACCGGGTTTTGAACCCAGGACCTCTGACTTTCGACAGAGAAAAGGTATCACTCACACTTGTAACTCTAAAATTTGGCTTAAACTACATAAAAACAATTGTACCTAGTATTTTAGCTATAATTCAGTATCAATAAGTACACACAATGCTTTTAGGTATCATTTAAATCTATTTTTATGAATAAAATAAAGAAAATAATTCCCCCCCCCCCTTTTGCTAAGAATTAGGGGGGAATTGTCAGAAATGTGCATGAATCCCCCAATCCCCCTCTCTAGAATGGACACTGTGTACCCAGTGTAACGGTGCTCCAGATAAGAATGGGTAACAGGGATAATTTAGGGATTTTCCATATATCTACACAAAGACATATTTTGTGACTCTTCATTAGAGCTGTCTGACCGAGACGGTTCTAATGAGGATTCACAACATATGTTTTCACTAAGAAATAAGAAAAATTGTATCCAATTATAATCCAAACCTCCAAACCTGACCTCAAAACCTGACCTCATCATTCTGAAACACTGGTATGAGCACTTCAACTTTAATTTGCAGGTTAAAAGATGGCCACCAATTATGCAAAGACTTCTCTGATTTACCTTTATAGAGAGCACAAGACGAAATATACAAAAGTTATAATACAGACTTCTAAGCAAAGGAAAAATAATTTCAACACAATATACATACTTGATATAGCCTCTGTCTAACTTGTCTATAACATCATGGAGGATATCTAACGCATGTTAAGGAAGATAAGTCTAATATTTTATTAATCCATCATCTGAGCCTGGATTCTCATTTTAGGCCCTAACAGGAACTATTATGCCTATTGAAATATAAATATTCAGTATATCCCCTAACTACCAACCTGTGTGCAATTTATTTGTGTAGGGGGCAAAGAATTAACAGGTAAAGTCGCTTCCCCAAATATGAGCCATCCACTTTAAAGCTATAGTCCAAATACATCATGATATGTACTGTATTTCTTCTGGTAAACACCTCAGGTACATTGCAATTTGGAAGTCCTATGAATACAGAATACCATGTTAGAGTCTTTTGATATCAAATTTATCAGGGGAGACCAGAAACAGCGTAGGAATGGCGAGCTTGCCAAGAAACAGCGTAGGAATGGCGAGCTTGCTGAGCCAGTCCGACGTGTTTCTGGTCGAGCCTGATAAACTTGATATCAAAAGACACTTACATGGTTTTCTATTTATCATGCATCATTAGAATATTTTCAGGTGTAAAGAGCGTCAATCAAAAGAAAAGCAAACACAGTTTCCAATCGGAAGTTGTTATCACGGCAAACGTCAGTATGTAGCCAATTGTCTTCAAAGATCACTTCTGTAGGCATCGCTTGATAATATTCCCGCAAGCGCAGTTCTAAAGTGACATGATATCACATCATGTTATCATACCCCTGTTATCAGGTGAATTTAGCAGCATATGCATGATAAATGGCATTCTTGAGACAAAATTTGGTCAATAAATAAGAAATTTTTGTTGCCTAAAGCCGGTCTTGGTGGAATCGGGCCACTTTTTCATAACAAAAGTCAGTGGGAAAGTTTATTAGAGAAGGAGCATTTATTAGAAGAAAAGAGCCACAACCCAACACGACAAAGTGGCATTGTGTGCCCAATGAAGAATCAGATCAGCCTAGGCAGCCGCCCATTCTGAACAGAGTCTTTGCTGTATGCTACCTCCATGCCACCAGCAAAGACTCTGATCAGACTGGGCGGATGCCCAGGCTGATTTGAGACTTTGCTGGGCACATATGCCACTTTGTTGGTTTTGTCGTGTCATGTCTCAAATATGGTCCAAATAAAGGATATGTTGGTATCTGCCCTGCTGCGCATATGACAATGTCCAAGCCTGGTCAAACAAAAAATTGACACTGCCACCTCTTAGGAATAGTTGTTGACAATCTGGGGGATCCAGCTGCAATAAAATCAATAAAACTATTCAGTGCAACTTAACAACTTGATAAAAGCTCAATTTTTTTCATTTTCAAGCTAAAAGTTATCAGCTTCTCATTGCAACATCATAGTTATTTTCTGTTTTGGGAGTTGCTGAATTTGAAACATGCTCATAGGTTTTTCAAAGAAGCAAGTATATAAAAGCTTTCAAAGTAGCAAAACTAACAGAGCAAATGATCAGGAAGACTAAATATTACTTTTTTTCAAGTTTCTTATAGTGTAAATATGCAGTTCAATAAATAACCATATCTACAGTAAATTTCCAGAACCCTCAATCATACTTTCATTTTTGAATTTAATTGTGCCAATATATGCTGTTTGGGAAGCAGACAGTGTTGCCCATGATCAAACTGCTTATATGGCCTGAAGTAGGCCATCATAATTTGGTATTAAGGCATGTCTGTTTGAATTTACAGGAAAATTATAATAATTTATCAACCAACTGCAAACATATGCAGTACAGGACTAGAATACACTGCATGGATCCACTGATCTTGTACTTCCTTTTTAAGGTGTATTGGTATACCTCCATGTTTTGTAAACCATACTTATAAAGGGAAACAACTACTGTAATTTCCTGTTTCCTTTCCCTGATGATCAAGGTTTCCCAAAGAAGGGTATACTCTTAAAGAAAAGAATCTGTTCCTCAGAGTAAATTCTTTCCTTTAAGAGTTGACCCCCATTTTCAAGGGAGGCAAACATTAAAACGGCAAGGTTGCTTCCCCTGAAAGTGTATCCATTCAAATTAAATGAGCTGTGACACGAGAAAACCAACAAAGTGGTTGTGCGCCCAGCCCACTCAGATCAGCCTGGGCATCCGCCCAGTCTGATCAGAGGCTTAGCTGTCTGCATGAAGGTGGCTTAGACCCTTAGCTACCCTTTAAGCGCCTAGCGAAGAGTCTGAACAGACTGTGCGGATGGCCAGGCTGATCTGAGTCGGCGCTGGGAGCACACCCACTTTGTTGGTTTTCTCGTGTCGTGGTTCAAATATGCTTTATGTCACTTTTTATCTTTTTGATGAATTAGAGGTTTAGTAAAATGATCATCCCTTTAGTGAAATGACTACACTCACTTTCTTTAATATACTTTACTGTGAGAACCCTATTTTCTCACCTGTAGATCAAACTGCGATGTGACCCATTTTCCTCCAATACCCAAACAGGAAATGACCTCATGCTTATGTGGAGTGGGATATTTTCTCCTCTCTGAGGGTAAATTACAATCTTCCTCATTTGTGTACAGTTTAACTGAAAAAAAGAAAAAATATTGACAAACTTTGTAATAGTGATTTTTATACAACAACATATTTCCCTGAGAGCTTGTACAGCTGTATGTTTAGTTGGAAAACAACATGTCTGCCACACTTTCTGAAACTAAATAAGGGATAAATGTACTCAAAATTGTCAATTCAGGAGGTAAATTGTCGATATTATGTTCGGAAATTTGGTTTTAGGGCGACGTGCCAGGGGAGCCATAAAACACAATTTGCTACCCTAAAACTGGCAATTTACCACCCCAAATTACAATTTTCAATACAGTTATCCCCATTCTAATTCACTATTCAGTATTTCCACTTCTCAACTTTTCATCCAAAGCAAGCGCATTCAGCAATGTAAAACCAGACGTCAGCCAATGAGAAGCTATATTTAACTGACTGATTGATTGATTTGTTGCTTTACGTCCATGGTAAACAGCTATAGTCATGTTGGGACGGTCAGTTAACCTAACCACACTATTCCTGGGCAGGCTTAGACCTCCTAAACAGTTTACCATTATAAGTGCACATATTTTTTGCCAGTAACTGCCAACTGCCCTTCTTGAATCAGCGGAAGGAGAAATGAAAGTATGTGACCAGAATGGGTATCGAACCCAGGACCTCTAACTTATAAGTCCTACCAACTGCACTACGCTGCCAGGGGCTATGTTTCATAATGACATCAGGTTTTGCTACAGTATATTGCAGGATACCCTGTCGCAAATTGTTGACATTATCCAATCAGATGTCGCATTATATTCCTAAGTGCATTAGAATGTGCAACAGATTTTTTATAAAGCTTAGTCAATTAAACTCAGTCAGATTGAAACAAAACTTTCTCTAAACAGATTAAAGTATAGGTATACCAATAAGCCATAAAGCATATGCTCTGATCATATTGCACAACTGCGCAGGCTGGTCTCAGTCTTTGCCCTCGGCTATGTGTTATACACTGATGGTACATGCTGAATAACAAAAGGTGCTTTACCTCCACTGTCAATCACAACGTCAACACCTAGCCCTCCAGTTTCTTCCATAACTGAACTCACTAGAATATTACTTCTTTGGTTTAATTCTATTATCTGACCTGCAAAAGAAAATGACAGCAAAAACTCCAGGTAAGGACAATATTTCATGGCAGTTCAGGATAATTTCTGTAAATTTTTCATCAAAATATGGTAACCTCTCAATAGAAACACTGTTTATTGTGGAGTAGAAAAGCCCATTTTCCCTTCAGAATTATCTTCAAATGGGCCCTTCACCTGGAGTTCTATAAAAATGCATTAATGTCACCACTTATAACTTCAGGGAAAAACAACACTACCATTTTCATTTTTGTCTTCCTTCTCAATGGGGGTCAATTTATAAAAGGCAAGAATCTGCTCCCTTGGGAAGAATTTGACTGGAATCAAACATTAAATATTTTTGAAAATTGATCAAGGTCAATTTAAGAGGAATTGGCTACTACAATGACCTAGTTTTGGTATCACAGACCCAAAATGAGACTAAAATGGTAAAAATACAATGTACAGGTATGGGACCCATTCATTGTCTGCTTTTGTTTATATTGCAAACCAAACAAGACAGCCATGAGGCCCTGAATCGCTCACCTGAGTATGGTGGCCATGTAGGTCATGTGACCTAGACCGCTTGAATAAATTTTCGTTCCCTCAGCCCCTGGAGGCTCTATATGAAATTTGGTTACAATTGGCCCAGTGGCTTTTGAGGAGATGAGTGAAATTGTCAAAATATGAGAAACCAGGGTCAAAGGTCAAAGAATAACCTTGACCTTTTGTACATATTGAGTTTCATGTACTCATTAAGATGACTGTATATACCAATTTTCAGGTCAAAATCTTCAACAGTTTCCAAGAAATCTTATGTTCTAGCATTTTACCTTATAAAAGCTACAGAAAGCAAATTAGACCTCACTGTAAAAAAGGTCAAGGTCAACCCAAGGTCATAATTTGAACAATCTTGGTAGTACTCGTGTACTTGAAGCTACATACTAAGTTTCATGGCCATCCACCAATTGGTTCTGGAGAAGATTTTTTAAAGGTTTTTACCATATATGGGCATGGCGGCCATGTTGGTCTTGTGACCCAGACCATTTTGAACAATATTTCGTTCCCACAAGCCCTGGATGCTATATATGAAATTTGGTTACGATCGGCCCAGTGGTTTTAGAGGAGAAGTCGTTTGAAATTGTGGATGGACGACGGACGATGACGAAGGACGACTGAGCCTGTCCATACTATAAGCTCCCCTGGAGCCTCCAGCTCAGGTGAGCTAAAAATGAAACATATTTTGTGCAGCATTTTGTCATTTTTCAAAAACATGTTCCCTTTTTTTGAAGCCAATTCTGTGACTCAATTTATGCAGATAAAACCCCATTTCATGACCAAATGTGGAGGTTGAACTGCTTTTCATAATGATTTGTGTTTAATGTTTTCTACAACCGGTAGGACTATGGAAATTTAAATAACATACCTACTGGAGGATTAAGACTTTCTAGGTAGACCTTTTCTGCATGAGATGTTACCGATGCTATAACCTATAGAGAAAAATAATGAAGAAAGCCATCACAAATGTGTATAGATAAACCACACATCATGATAAAGTATTATCAATTATTGATGACCTAGTTTTGTGATGCTACTGAAAAGCTGGTAAGTTTCATGATAATGATGGGGAGTCTTTGAAAATCTGTATACCACTAAATTTGTAGGAAAACTCACAAACTGGTTAAAAGGAAAAACAAAGTACCCATATTTTGTGGGGAACCTATGAAGGTGCTAATAAACTGGAGTATTCATATCCCTCCCTACCTGTGAGTCTTCAAACACTGATATCACTGATGCCAAATCTTGAATATATAATAATCCAAAATTCCTACAAGGAATGGGAACACTATAAAGGTAAACAACTACGCCATTTTCGTTTTTGTGCCCCACCTCAAGAAACAACACTGCCATTTTCATTTTTGTGCCCCACCCCAAGAAACAACACCTGCCATTTTCATTTTTGTGCCCCACCCCAAGAAACAACACTGCCATTTTCATTTTTGTGCCCCACCCCAAGAAACAACTACGCCATTTTCGTTTTTGTGCCCCACCCCAAGAAACAACTACGCCATTTTCATTTTTGTACCCCACCCCAAGAAACAACTACGCCATTTTCATTTTTGTGCCCCACCCCAAGAAACAACACCTGCCATTTTCATTTTTGTGCCCCACCCCAAGAAACAACACCTGCCATTTTCATTTTTGTGCCCCACCCCAAGAAACAACACTGCCATTTTCATTTTTGTGCCCCAACCCAAGAAACAACTATGCCATTTTCATTTTTGTACCCCACCCCAAGAAACAACTACGCCATTTGCATTTTTGTGCCCCACCCCAAGAAACAACACCTGCCATTTTCATTTTTGTGCCCCACCCCAAGAAACAACACTGCCATTTTCATTTTTGTGCCCCAACCCAAGAAACAACTATGCCATTTTCATTTTTGTACCCCACCCCAAGAAACAACTACGCCATTTTCATTTTTGTACCCCACCCCAAGAAACAACACTGCCCTTTTCATTTTTGTGCCCCATCCCAAGAAACAACTACACCATTTTCATTTTTGTGCCCCATCCCAAGAAACATATCTGCCATTTTCATTTTGTGCCTCCTACCCACCACCCCTCTCCCTCTCTATCCCCTAGAGGCAGCAAAGTTCTTTCCTTTAATAACAGACCCTTTTCTGGAAAGCTTTGTCATCCAGAGAAGCACTTTAAGTGCTTGTTGTCAATA
The DNA here is from genome assembly GCA_963989385.1 of Ctena decussata. Classification (NCBI taxonomy): domain Eukaryota; kingdom Metazoa; phylum Mollusca; class Bivalvia; order Lucinida; family Lucinidae; genus Ctena; species Ctena decussata. Next base: position 82,468,622 of record OZ022502.1, on the reverse strand, counting down.
TGAATGGTTATACTGCCATCTTTGCTATGAATGCAAAAAGAGACACCTATGGTTAATATGAATGGGTATACTACCATCTTTGCTATGAATGCAAAAAGAGACACCTATGGTTAATATGAATGGGTATACTGCCATTTTTGCTATGTATGCAAAAAGAGACACCTATGGTTAATATGAATGGGTATACTGCCATCTTTGCTATGTATGCAAAAAGAGACACCTCATAGGTGTCTCTTTATGCATACATAGCAAAGATGGCAGTATACCCATTCATATTAACAAGCCAACTTGTCTTAGTCTAAAACAATCCATCAAACTGGCTAAATTATGGCAAATAAAGTATACCTTGGCTCCCCACTGTCTAGCAAGCTGTACAGCCACACTGCCAAATGACGAGGCACCATCAAGAACCAATACTGTGTCACCAGCACAAACCTGGGCCTGATAATGTAGAGCAGTGTATGCCCTCACACAGTCCCCTATACCTGCAGCTGCATCCTCAAAGCTTAGCATTCGAGGTTTCTTGACTGCAAAAAAAAAATAGCCATCAGAGGAGATGGCAAATCCCCCGACCAAAGGCCCCTTGTGCCTTGGTAAACAGGATGCACTTCAAAACACATATATGTAATGTATTGTCATTCTTTTATGCTTCTGATTGACATTATCTGTTTAACAGATGCATGATTATCTAACACTCAGACCAAAACAGTACGCCAGACTGCTAAAAAGAGGTAAAATCTCAAACAGTGACCATGTACACAATGTATAGCATATGATACACTCAACGTTTCAAAATGTGTGAATAACTTCTAAAGTACAAGCCCTACAAATCTAATTTTGAGCTCTCTAGTAAGTGAATTCAGACAAAGAATCCAAATCTGAAAAAAAAAAAAAAAAAAAAAAAAAAATTTTTTTTTTTTTTGGGTGGAGGGAGTATGATAAATGAGAGAGTTGCCATTCATGTATGAGACAACATGTCATGACCTGTTCTGCATATCTATAAAGTATCATGAAAATATTTCAAAGGGTATTCAAGTCATGGAACAGAATAGAAATCACATCTAAAACCATCAAGGGGAAATAACTCAAAAAGTAAGAAAGCAAGAGTTGTCATTCTTGTTCGCGACATATCGTCATGACCTGGTCTACATATCTGTGAAGTATCATGAAAATATTTCAAAGGGTATTCAAGTTATAGAGCGGACACGAAATCACACCTAAAACCATCAAGGGGAAATAACTCAAAAAGTAAGAAAGCAGGAGTTGTCATTCTTGTTCGCGACACATATTCATGGCCTGTTCTACATATCTGTAAAGTATCATGAAAATATTCCAAAGGGTATTCAAGTTACAGAGCGGACACGAACCTGCCAAAAATTCACCAAAGGGGAGATAACTCAAAAAGTACAAAAGCAGGAGTTACCATTCTTGTACGCAACACTTTGTCATGACCTGTTCTACATAACTGTGAAGTAACATGAAAATATTCCAGAGGGTATTCAAGATATAGAGGGGACAAGAAAATGTTTACGGACGGACGGACGGACAGACGGACGGACGGACGCCAGGCTCATCGCCATATCCCCCGAACCTTTTGGTCGGGGGATAAAAAAAAAAACACATTTGTCCATAACAGAAATGGTTCATGTACAAAATCATTCAGTTTAGCTTGTTTTAAGACACCCTTACTTTTGCACTTTGGGAAAATACTTTTGTGCAAAGGCAATTCTTAACTACATGCATTGGATATTTTGGCAAGCCAAGCCTGGATTCTTTTATTTTCAATTTTTCTTTTTTTTTCTCTTTTTCCTTTTTTTTTTCCTGATGTCTGGGGGCACTTATTTGCCTTAAGAGGCACCATCTAGCCCAAAGTTTGTTATTCCACCCTTTGTAGCTGTGACCAGGGCTTGTTGGTGGAGGAAAGACCGAATAACTCTAAGCCTCATAAGCTCAGTTGTGCTCAATGAAACCAGTACGATCCAATAGGAAACAGCCACACCACAGACAAACATACAACACACTACCTGAGGCGAGTTGCATAACGCTAGCGCTACGTAGCGCTCGCTAGCAATTGGCTATGCAACGGTATGTTACAAAAAAGCGCTTCGTAGCGCTACGTGGCATCCCCGGAGCTGCCTCGCAAAGCGCTTTTTTGTAACGTACCGTTGCATAGGCAAAGCGCTCGGTAGCGCTTTCTGTTTACATGGGTTTAAAACAAGGCAAATTTCACTGTGCAATCACTGCTACAGAAAAGCGATTTTTGAAAGCAAAATCATTGCATAGAAGTGGCAAAGCGCTACAGAGCACTATTTTATAGCACTTTCGTTAAGCAACTCTCGCCTGGTCTCTAACTTACAAAATAAATGTTATATAAGCCCAAGCTTTACCTACTGTGCTGACTGGGCTGCCTTGTCCCGACTTCTTACATCTCTACATCTTACATATAACTGCCAGATATACACATCAGTCACTGACATACAACTTAGTTGCCTTCCACTTACCTAAATCATATTCATTAAAAAGACAAAATTCTCCACATCCTGAGAATTGGCTGTCTAGAGGTAAAACACCTGAAATTATACATTTAAAATAATGTTATCAAGTCATGACTCCAAAACAGACTAAACTACAACAAAATAGTATGCAAATACGCATAAATTGCTCATTTGCCTCTAACCTCTTTGTTGTTTAGTCTCAATATAAAACTATGCCTTTCTATTAACCTGAAACATAGCATAATAGAGTGAATTTGTTTGGATGGTTGTTTGGGGGTTAACTGCTCTTTGAGACATTATTTTAATCAATATCTAGATGTCTCTCAGAGAGAGGGAGAAAGAAAAGGAATAGCGGTAGATAGAATAGATAAGACTAAAAAACTTCAGACAACTCCCATCTCACACCTGCTACAAAGATAGCTGGCCCTCGCCCGACTATTATCCAAATTAATAGGATATCCTGACATTGAAAGTTACACAGCACCATCGCCCAACCCATCCACACTTAATGATACAACTCGAATGCACAACAGTGTTCTCCCCAGAAACTTCAGAAGGCATGTCGCTTTTAGCACAAAAATCATATTTTGACTTAATCCTTAATATAGCAATGTTTTGTCAAAATTAGCCTAAATTTACATTATAAATAATTCATTGATGACCCTTAATGTATTTAAAACAACTTTACTGGCTAAGAAATGAAAATAATAGCTCTTAATAAATTTTCACAGGAAATTAAGGCATGTTGCAAAGGTGATTTGAAGAGGAAGGCATGTTGCAAGCGACATGCCTTAATGGTCTGGGGAGATCCCTGCACAATATATCAACTGATCAAATTTTTTATAAAAGATTAGATATAAATTGACCAGATTCTTGATAAAAGACTAGAAATGCTTCTCAAACTTTTGAAACAAGTAGCCCAAAGGGCAACAATTGCTCACCTGAGAGACATTGTAAACCTATAGGGATATTTAAGATACTCAAGGGCAGCTAACTCCACAGTCAGTGGTCCAATCAGGCTGAAAATTAAACTCATCCAAAACATTATGTATGCCCTCATATGCAAGTTTAAAAAGTATCTGATCAAGAGCACAATAGACAGAGCTGTCATGGGCAGCTAAATTCATAGTGGTTGGCCTGATCTGGCCAAAATTTGAACTTGTTTAAGATATTATGCATTTTCTCATTACCTGCAAGTTTGAAAAGGATCGGATCAGTAGAAACCAAGAAAAAGTGGCGACATTGATTTTTTGGATGCTCAGGGAGGTACTCCATAGTCAGTGGTGGGATCTAGCCGAAATGCTATCTAATCCAAGCTTATATGCATATCCTCATTACCTGCAAGTATGAAGAGGATCTGATGAAAAATGAAAATGTGATGACGTTGTTTTCTCCATTATAAGATTACGGGATTTTTTTCAAACGCTCAAGGGCAACTAACTCCGTAGTCTGTGCTCGAATCCGGCCAAATTTCGAACTCATCCAAGCTCTTATGTATGTCATCATTACCTGCAAGTATGATAAGGATCTAATCAAAAACCTTGATTGCAGCACCCTGAAAGTCAAACTTGCTTGAGATATTGTCATGCCCTACATTTGTGTGAATTTATTTTAAAATCCGTTGAGAAATGTAGGTGCTGGAGCGATGACAAAGTTTTTCTAAAAATAGCCACAGTGACCTTGACCTTGGGCACAGCATCCTGAAAGTCGAACTTGCTTGAGATATTGTCATACCCTACATTTGTGTCAAGTTATTTGAAAATCCATGGAGAAATGAAGGTGCTAGGGCGATGACAAAGTTTTTCTGAAAATAGCCACAGTGACCTTGACCTTGGGCACAGCACCCTGAAAGTCGAACTTGCTTGAGATATTGTCATGCCCTACATTTGTGTGAATTTATTTTAAAATCCATTGAGAAATGTAGGTGCTAGAACGCTGACAAAGTTTTTCTAAAAATAGCAACAGTGACCTTGACCTTGGGCGCAGCACCCTGGAAGTCAAACTTGTTTGAGATATTGTCATGCCCTACATTTGTGTGAAGTTGATTTAAAATCCGTTGAGAAATGTATGCGCTAGAGCGATGACCAAGTTTTTCTAAAAATAGCCACAGTGACCTTGACCTTGGGTGCAGCACCCTGAAAGTCAAACTTGCTTGAGATATTGTCATGCCCTACATTTGTGTGAAGTTATTTTAAAATCTGCTGAGAAATGTAGGTGCTAGAGCGCTGACAAAGTTTTTCTAAAAATAGCCACAGTGACCTTGACCTTGGGCGCAGCATCCTGAAAGTCGAATTTACTCGAGATATTGTCATGCCCTATATTTGTGTGAAGTTATTTTAAAATCCGTTGAGAAATGTAGGTGCTGGAGCGCTGACAAAGTTTTTCTAAAAATAGCCACAGTGACCTTGACCTTGGGCACAGCATCCTGAAAGTCGAACTTGCTTGAGATATTGTCATACCCTACATTTGTGTCAAGTTATTTGAAAATCCATGGAGAAATGAAGGTGCTAGGGCGATGACAAAGTTTTTCTGAAAATATGTGATGACGTTTTCTCCATTATAACACTATGGGATTTTTTTCAAACGCTCAAGGGCAGCTAACTCCGTAGTCTGTGCTAGAATCCAGCCAAATTTCGAACTCATCCAAGCTCTTATGTATGTCATCATTACCTGCAAGTATGATAAGCATCTAAGCAAAAACAGTTGAGAAAACGTGATGACGCCATTTTCCCCATTATAACCCTATGGGATTTTTTTCAAACGCTCAAGGGCAGCTAACTCCGTAGTCTGTGCTTGAATCCGGCCAAATTTCGATCTCATCCAAGCTCTTGTGTATGTCATCATTACCTGCAAGTATGATAAGGATCTAATCAAAAACAGTTGAGACAAGAATTCCGCGGAATGCTATGTCGCACCTGCATTGGGCTTCCACAGTAGTAAAGACTTTAGTTAAAAGAATTTGTATGAGAAATGGACAAAAATGCTAGGGTCCACACAATTTTCGATGTAATATTTTACTGAGTCAGAAGAGCATAGAATATAGGCCAAGAGTAGGAATAATTGCAACATCCCTCATGAACGTTCTAAGAATAAACTTTATGCCAGGTGTGATGACTACAGGTATCATACTTTCAGACAAAAGGACTAAAACGCTAGGACTGACATAATTTTGGGTGTAAAATTTTGCAAAGTCAGCACAGCGTTAAATATATGTCAAGGGTAAATTAATTGCAACAGCCCTTGAAAACATTCTATGAAGAAACTTGATGCCAGGTTTGATGATTCTAGTTATCATAGTTCGTGAGAAATGGACTTACACACTAGAGTCGACATAATTTTGAATATCAAATTTTTCAAAGTCAGCAGAGCCTGAAATATAGGTCAAAGTAAAAAAAGAGCATCAGCCCTCGAGAACATTCTTAGAAGAAGCTTGATGCCAGGTTTGATGATTCTAGGTATCATATGTTGCGAGAAATGGACTAAATAGCTAGGGTCGACGTAATTGTTGAGGGACCATTTTACGAAGTCAGCAGAGCATGAAACATAGGTCAAGGGTAAAAATAAGAGCAACAGTCCTCGAGAAAATTCTAAGAAGAAGCTTTATGCCAGGTTTGATGATTGTCGGTATCATAGTTAGCGAGAAATGGACTTAAATGCTAGGGTCGACGCTAGGGTCGACGTAATTGTTGACGGACTGTTTTACAAAGTCAGTAGCGCATAAATTATAGGTCAGGGGTGAAAATAAGAGCAAAAACCCTCGAGAACATTCTAAGAAGAAGCTTTTTGCCAGGTTTGATGATTGTAGGTATCATAGTTTGCGAGAAATGGACTTAAACACTAGGGTCGACGTAATTGTTGACGGACGGACGTACGGACGGACGGACGGACGGACGGACGAACGGAATGACTGACGGACGGACGGAAAAGTGAACTCCTATATCGCACCTTGCTAAAGCAGGTGCGACAAAAACGTGATGATGCCATTTTCCCCATTATAACCCTATGGGGGCTATCTGTTGCCATGGAAACCAGAGTTCTGAGCTGATCTGCACCAAAACCTAATGCAGCCTTTCCCCCACCCAAATGATGCTTCGGATAAAATTTGATTGCGATCGGCCCACTGGTCTCTGAGATATTTATGTTTGAAAGTGTTGACGCACCCACCCACGCACGCACGCACGGACGACGGCTCGACTCCCATCCTATAAGCTCACCTCTGAGCCTTCGGCTCAGGTGAGCGTATAAGTGAAACACAGAATGTCTTGAAGTTCTCAAATGCCTAAAGTATGTAAATAAAAAAAATGACAAATTGTCAGAACATACAATTAGGCTAAAAATAAAATTTTGTTTGTTTGCAATTGCCTATCTACCCACCAAAATCCTCCCTACCCAAAAAATTTATTTGACCATTTTGGGACAGCATTTTTTTTTTTTTTCAAAAAGGTAAATTTACCATGATCAACCTGAACAGTAAGACAAACAGACCTGACCAAACAGTGCAGACCCAGATCAGACTGCCCCCCCCCCCTCAAGCAGTCTGATATGGGTCTGCTCTTTTTGCCTTAAAACCTGCACATTTTGGGTGAACCATTTGTAGGTGAAATAGATATGTTTAAAATGTAGTATGCTGTTATCTTAGAATAATGGGCAATTAGTGTAACAATGTGTGACATTTTATGTAGTCCCAGTATTTCTTGATGTTGTTTTCATAGTTTGCAGGAATTGAAAAAAGAGAGAACAAGCAAATTCGTTGAATTTATATCCCCCATCAAAATGGCTGATTTGTTTATGGCTTATTTTAAGTTTGACGAAATTTCATTCACTGGTTACTCAGTTACAACTGAACCTGGATTTCAGATAAAATAAGACCAAATAATCCATGTACACGTGAGGTCATTCTTAATAACTTGCCTCAGCATCACCACACTATGATATTACATATTCATATCCATTTTCAAGAAATTTCGTTCACTGGTGCCTTATGTATGGCTAATTTGTGTGGTTTAAATTCAATCAAGGGCAGTAACTCCTGCATTACTAATGCCATCATGACAAAACTTGATGTCCACTGCTGTATTATGATGATACATTATTGTTTTAAGTTTCGAGATATTCCATTCATTGGTTATTTAGTTATGACTCACTTTGTCTAATTCTAAAGTGATTCAAGGGCATTAACTCACGCATTACCGCAGCACGTCCAACAAAACTGGACATGCACCATTCTAAAATAGTAATACATATTAAGTATAAGTTTCATAGAATTCCATTCATTGATTACTTAGTTATGGCTGAATTTGTCAATTTTAAATTAAATCAAGGGCATTAACTCATGCACTACTGATGCTATTCTGACAAAATTTTACATGCACAACTGTCTTATGGTGATACATATTCGTTTAAATTTCATGACATTCCAATAATTGACTACTTAGTAATGGCTCATTTTATTGGTTTTAAATCAATTCAAGGGCAGTAACTCATGCACTACTGGAGCCAGTCTGATCAAACTTGCCGGGCCGCGTAGCGCAATCGGTAGGGCACCTGACTCATAAGTCAGAGGTCCTGGGTTCGAAACCTGGTCTGGCCACATACTTTCGTTTCTCCTTCCGCTGATTCAAGAAGGGCAGTTGTCAGTTACTGGCGAAAGTATGTGCACTTAGTACTGGTTAACCACTTAGGAGGTCTAAGCCTGCCCAGGAATAGTGTGGTTAGGGTAACTGACCATCCCGACATGACCATAGTTGTTTACCGCGGACGTGAAGCATCAAATCAATCAATCAATCAATCTGATCAAACTTCATATGCACAATTGCCTTATAGTGGTATATATGTTTCAAGCTTCATGAAATTCCATTCTGTGGTTACTTAGTTATGGCTCCGGATGGACGGATGGAAAGACGGATGGACGGACATGGACAAAACTATATCCCTCCGCCTTCCATGGGGGATAAAAAGCCAACCTACCCTCCAAAAAAATACTAGGTTGGCAACTGCAAACATATTTTTTATGTTGGCCTCAACAAGTTAAAATTTTATGATAATTGTAGTAATATAAAGTGTAACAATATTTAAGAAAATTACAGTATAACAGAATTAAACTGACCTACAACATCATCTTCAAGGTCAACATTAGTTACACCTTCCCCTACTTTCACCACAATACCAGAAACATCCTGACCACAGGGATACGATTCACTCTCTTTCTGCAGCACTTCTGAGAGAATCTGTAGTATAAAGAAACATACTTTCAGACCTCGGACTTACCTTGAGGGCTTTTGTAAACAATACAGAGCTCTAGATGAGTGCCGGTTTTGACAACAACTCTAGGATTTTTTTTTCCCATTATTTTTAAGTAATACAGTTATCTCTCCATACCTCAAAGTTGAAGTTCATACCAAACTACTAAATTTTCTGGTTCAAGAAAATTTAGCTGAGATATCAGTAGTTTTAGATAAAGGGAGTTGAAACGTATTTAGAAAAATATGAAATATGCCCAAACTGTATTCTTTGAAATAAGAAAATTCTTTGAGATATCAGTGTTCGAGGTATCGAGAGATGACTGTAGTTCAGCTCTAGCTGTGAATTGCTGAGTAATAATTCACTCTTTAGAGGACAGTTGTGTAGATCATATCATGAGCACAGAGCACGAATAGTATGTCTACTAACTGACTGACATTATGAGTTTACTTACTGCCTGGCTAACTATGGACAGACCGCAGGACCTGACCTTGACAAGAACTTGACCTCTAGCTGGCACCGGAATAGCAACCTGAAAACGCAGAAATTCAGCTAAAATGAGCTGCCACACAAGAAAACCAACAAAGCGGTTGTGCGCCCAGCACAGACTCTGATCAGCCTGGGAATCCGCCCAGTCTGACCAGACTCTTCATTAAGCGCTTAAAGGGTAACTAAGGGTCTTAGCTACCTCCATGCGGACAGCGAAGACTCTGATCAGACTTGGCGAATGCCCAGGCTGATCTGAGTCTGCACTGGGCGTACCACAACTTTGTTGGTTTTGCCGTGTCACGGCTCAAATACGCAAACACAAACCTTATTGCATGTGTAAACAGACATGCTTCAAATGAGCCTTTATATTCACAGTTTTATCAGTAGTGATGAGCCGATGATTGAAAGAACTCAAAAGTCAATCGATTTCTACAACATTTCCAGCGCTCGAGCCGAATTCAAAGATTTTGTTTAATTCAAAATACAGAAAGAGTCGGAAATAGCCGAAGTTATTTTTGGTTTTGTTTGGCATCAGCGTCATTACTTACACGAAATTTCAATAAAATAATGTTCAACAACAATTTCATCATTTTTTGGATGTGGATATTATCATTCTTTATGACTATATTGGCGTTTAAAGGAGTGCAAACCTTATTTCCTCCATTCTAGACGTTTCCAAAAATGGCAGACAAGCAAAACTTTTACAACATTTCAACTTCCCCAGATGAAACTTCCATACTTCTGATGCTGAGAAGACTTATTCAGTCCAGAAAAAAATGATAGAAAATCAAAGAGCAGGACTTAACCTAACAAGCTTATGACATTTATGCAAAGTTGCATCAAACTAAATGCAATGTCACGATGTTGCATCTATGTTGATGAGACGTTGCCCGAACATCACATTGCCGCCGGATAAATGATAAAAATTCTTATATACTTAAGACACCATGAATCTTTTACTTTCGACAATACCTGTTTTCAGTGCTCCAGATAAGAAGGGGTAACAGGGATAATTCAGAGATAATTTTTCTTATTTCTCATTGGAAACTTACATTGTGACCCCTCATTAGAACCGTCTCATCTCAGCAAGACGGTTCTAATGAGGGGTCACAATGTATGTTTTTATGGAAAAATAAGGGAAATTATCCCTAAATTATCCCTGTTACCGCTTCTTATCTGGAGCTCTGCCTGTTTTAAAGCTATTTATTCTTGCACTTTGATTGGCATCACATGAAAAGGGACCTTAAGCTATGTGCATACAATTAACACTCAAATCAGCCTGTGCATTTGCGCATACTATTTCCGAGTCTTCACTTGTCACTTTTACTTACTTAAATGCATCCAAATGATGCTTAGTGAATGGCAAACGTTGTAGACCCAGATCAAACTGCTCATTGAGGAGCAGTTTGATCTGGGTCTACAATGTTTGCTTAGACCAGTCTGCCCAAATATTTAGGGTCATTATGGTTGTGTTAGATGCACTTACTTTGTTAAGATAAAATTTTGGCTTGATTGTTACAGTCTTGCTTGTTTCCTTGATAACTTCTTGTTTTATACACTCCATTTTGTGCTTGTTGTACACAGTAACCTTCTGTTTATCAGCTGCAGCTCATATTTACATACTTCTGAAAAAAAATGATGAAAACTTTTGTGTCAGAGTTGAGATAGAAGGCAGTGCTAGAAATGGCCAGTGGCCCAGTGGCCAAATGTGCCTAAATTTTGTCTTGGGCCACCAAAAATCTCTAAAATATGACCTTTAGTGGCCCAAATTTATCTTTCTGGCAATACTAAATGAACTTTAGGTAGTAGACAATTTGGGCCACTGAAAGTTAGGCCTGTTAAACTTTTGGGCCACTACAACAACATTAATCTTGCAAATTTCCAGCACTGGAAGGTAGTATTTGATGACAATTTGACAACTATGGGATAATTTTTCTAAGATCATATTGAAAATACATTCTGAGACCTTTAACCTGACCAACTTCATCATTCAGGTGAGGGGTCACATAATATATGAGCCGGGACATGACAACACCAACAAAGTGGCATTTATGCCCAACAAAGACTCAGATCAGCCTGGGCATCGGCCCAATCTGATCAGAGTTTTCACTGTGTGTCTAAAGGGTAGCTATGGTCATCATTTGAACAAATATGAGACATTGGTTAAAGGTCAAAGAATGACCTTGATCTCTATTGCTAAAAATTTTCATACACTCACTCATTTGACTGGATTTATTAACTTTTGCACCAATATCTTATACAAGTTCCATGAATTCTTATATTTATGCATTTTCCCAACTAAAAGCACCAAAAAGCAAATTTGACCTTGCCCTAAAACTGTCAATGTCAACCCAATATCATCATTTGAACAATCTCGGGCAAAAATCTTCAAAACTTTCCATGAATCCTATGTTCTAGCATATTCCCTTGCCATTAAAAAAGGTCAAGGTCAACCCAAGGTCATCATTGCAACAATTTTAACAATTTTAGTAGTACTTGAGTACTGTACCCAATGCTACATACCAAGTTTCAAGACCATCAGTCAATTGGTTGTGAGGTAGAAGATTTCTAAAGATTTTTACCATATGGACAAAGCAGCCATGTTGGTCATGTGACATAGACCATTTGAACATTTTTTGTTCCCTCAGTCCCTGGAGGCTCTATATGAAATTTGGTTACAATTGGCTTAGTGACTTTTGAGATGAGATGTTTGAAATTGTCAAATCAAGGAATGACCTTGACTTCTTCACTTGTACTCATAAAATCTTCATGTACTTATTAAGATGACTGTATATCAATTTTTAGGCAAAACACCTTCAAAAGTTTCCATAAAATCTAATGTTCTAAAAAAAAAAATCCAAAAGGTCAAGTTCAATCATAGGTCATCATTTGAACAATCTCGGTAGAACTCATGTACCAAATGCTACATACCAAGCTTCAAGGCCATCGGCCTATTGGTTCTGGAGAAGAAGATTTTTTTTAAAGGTTTTTACCATATATGGGCATGGCAGCCATGCTGGTCATGTGATCTGGACCGTTTGAACAAATGTTCATTCCCTGAGCCCCAGGAAGCTGGATATGAAATTTGGTTACAATACGCCTACTTGGGGGGAACAAGGTCATCTGTCCATTGGTTCTAGAGAAGAAGATTTTTGTAGGTTTTTTACCATATACGGGCAGGGAGGCCATTTGGTTATAACTGGCCCAGATGACAGAGTCTGCCTATAGGCATAATGTTCTAAAAAACTGGCCTTCAGCTCTAGGTCAGGACTGGAAAATTCTTGAAATCGTCACTTGTCCAACAAGACCACAGAAATGGTGATTTCAGTAATTTGCACTAGGAACAGTTAAACATTTCACTCATCCTTTAGCATGAGCCACTCGTCATGGCAAGCGGACGAGTGGAATTTTCCAGCCCTGTAGGTGAGCTAAAAGACTAAGAAACAAAGAAAACAGAGATTATCCAGGTCACAACAGACTGAGAGCAGATGTTAAAGGTATGTTCCTGTACTTTGGACTGCATCATAATTTTGATGATCTTTCATCCAAGTTGTTGGAAAGCACTTATAAAAGGGAATGAATAAGTTTCACTAAAAGGTGTAAAGCAAAAATATATTAGAAAAGTTGTTTTGCAAGGGATTTCCTAACTCTGCTTCGCACACCAGTTAGCGCTATTTTTAGTTCGTGCCAAAAATAGATAACGCAGCTGACGTCATGCTGCATTGCATTTTGGGATAGTTTTAACCCATCTGCAATGCCAGGACCTCTAGGAGAGCTCACGGCAAGGGAAAATTGACCTTTGGAGAATGGCATCAGAAATCGCGCACTTATAGACATGATAAACATAGTTATTTTTAGAACTGGAATTCCAATGAAAGAAAATAAAACAAAAGGGAATACGACTATTTTCTTCAACATCTGACGAGTTTCTCAGTGGCAACAAATTCAGAAAAACAAGGGCTTCGCAAGCGGCGCATAATACGCCCGTTTTAATGTCATAAAGGAGTATGGAATGAACAAGATTGTTTACAAAAGGATGGACAGGCAGACAAACAGGGGCAACCACTTTATAACTAATGACGGCAACATTATTCAAATATCTAACACATCAAATACTATGAGTATACCAAAAATCAGCTTCAAAGTTATTGTGGCTCAAAAGTTGAGTAATGCCATAGTTGAACAAGGGAGATAATTCATAAACTAAATATACTAGATTCTTGGCTCTACTACATTCCCCTGACAAAATCACATGTAGGGTTAAGGAATCACAGAGGAAACAGGAAATTTATGCAAGGGCAGATAATTCAGTAAGCCAGAGTTGTGGTTCTTGCTCGGGATACATTGCCCCATTATTATACATATTCCTACAAAGTTCCATTCTAATATTTCAAAAGGTTAAGGAGATATGGAGTGACTGAGAAATGCCTAAAATTACTTATCAAAGGGAAGTAACTCCAAAATGGAGAAAGGGGGAGCAACCATTCTTGTATGCCACGCATCGTCTTGTGATCATGCACATTGCTATAAAGTTTCATCATGATATTCCAAACGGTTACAAAGTTAAGGTATGCACAAGATATGTATACACAAAAATAACCATAATCAACTAATGAAAGGGATGTAACTCTAAAATGAAGAAAGGGAGAGCAGCCATTTTTGTACGTGACACATCGTTGAGACTTCATACACATTGCTATGAAGTTTCATGAATATATCCCAAATGGTTATCTAGTTATGGCACGCACAAGACTGGCAGGGAAAAAATTAATCAAAGGGGCATAACTTGGAAACTAAGGAAGGGGGAGCAACCACTTCTGTACGCGACACGTTCCCCCAACCTAATACATATTCCTACCAAATATCATGAATATATCCCAAACGGTTAATGAGTTATGGAGCGCACAAGAATGTTTACCGACGGACGGACAGACGGACGGACGGACGGACAGCGCCATGACATAATACGTCCGTTTTTTCAAAACGGGCGTATAATAAGAGAATTCAGTACTGCTCAGAAAAAGACGAAATTATTTTGTGGACATAATTGTTATCGCTAGTCCAGGAACCTACCTTTAATACCAGTTTTTAGAACATTATTTTAGATTATAAACTGTAAATAGTGGCTGTTTATTGTATAAAAGGAAACAGATCAAGAAGATCAATGCTTTCTATACCTTAGAGGGAAGGGTCCTCAATAACGTAGAAACTATCAAGTACCTCGGCATAACCATTACCAATGATTTGCAATGGAACACACATCATCGTGACACATGTCAGCAATATTTGCACAAAGGCTAACAGGACCCTTGGCTCCCCCAGATGTAACTTGGCAGCATGTCCACAAGACGTTAAAGAGTCCGCATACAAGGTACTGGTGCATCCAGTCTTGGAGTATGGTAGTTCAGTTTGGGACCCTCAAAGTATACTTCTTCAACATGAACTTGAGAAGGTGCAGAAAAGGGCAGCTAGATTTGTAACAGAAAATTACACATATGAAACTGGGAGTATGACTGGCATTCAGGAGAAACTTAAGCGGGAATCCCTGAAAAAGTGAAGGAAAGATAGTAGACTCATAATGCTTTACACATACATGTGATGAACTCCCAATGACCATGTGGGAGATTTGGATTTCATTTCAGGGAGATTGAGTTCTCCATCAGGGAGACTTTTCGACGGCAAATTTGATGCGTTGTATCATGTACTTTACTTTATTTTTGTTTTATTTTAAAACAGGACATGAACTATAGTGTAGTTTGTTTAGTTTACTTTTGAGTTACTCCCCCCCAGCCCCCCCCCCCCCTCCCCCCCCCCCCCCCCACACACACACACAAAACTCCTTTCTTTAATTATTATAATTATTCATTTATTATTATATTACTGTTATTTGTATCATTAGTTTGGTATCTGTCTGGCAAAGAATCTAGCTTTTGCAAAAGGGTATACTTGAGATTTCATACAGATTTGCCTCCCTTGAAATTTCTATTTCAGTGTATCTATTTATTTTCTTTCATAAACAAATAAGTTTTGTTTAAAGGTACTCAGAGCTGTAAAAACTGATAAAAATGTATATAACAATGTTCAAATTCTGTTTTTGACACAAACTATACCCATGCACAAGACAGAAATATCAAAACTTTCATGCGTAACTTTTACACCATTAATGATCAAAGTTGTCGGCCATATATAATAATCCAGATATAGTTTGCACTTCGGAGAACAAATACCTTACGGAGTGAGCGACAAGTGAAGACACCGATCAGCCTGCACCTCTGTGCAGTCTAAACAGAGTTTTGCATCTGTTGTCTATGCGTCTCAGGGTATCTAAGCAGTGAAAACAAATCTCCGACTGTATTGCACATGTTTATTTTGTGTAGTTGTGAAACAGGGCTATCGGCTTCTTTTCACTTGACATATCTTCTCAACACCTCGGTAATTCTTTGAAACATAGCTCCACGTGTTTTCACGGGTCAGTGAGTTTATTAGTGACCTGAATAATGGGATTAATGTCAACAGACATGATGTGTTTGTTTATTGCAAACAATATTTAATGCTGTGAATACAGGTCAATAGACCTGTGGATGTCTCCTTATTGGCAGGGAAAAAGGGCATGGCATTGGAAAAGGGGTATCAGAAAAAAATTATGAAGGGAAAACTCAGCATCCGGGAGATTCTGAAGGCTTTCCGGGAGCGCGGGAGATGGACTTCATTTCCAGGAGACTCCCGGATGATCCGGGAGACATCACATGTATGTTTACAAAGGTCTGAAGGGTGCAGCCATAAATGACCTTGTTTCCCCCAAGTACCCGTACCAGGAATCATCATTCCCTGGCATTGGCTGGGACTGACATTTACAAGTCCAGTTTCTTCCCCCAGACTATTAGTCATAGAGATTGGAATTGCTTGGAAGATTCCATTATTTCTGCTGCTGAGTGTGCAGAGGATTCAATTACTAAGTTTACTTCTCTTGTAAGGGCTAGGGACTAGCTTCCCTGATTCACAGGTCCTGGTGAATGATTGTCCTTGGACGTATCACCAGTAAACAATTCTGATTCTGATTCTCGTGGTGGACACACAATCATTTTAAATGTGTTAGCTGATACTCCAGCAGATCGGAGGTGTGCCAACTGTGGCGGAATTTCTTTAACAGAACAGAACAGAACAGGTCACTAGCCCTTTGAATTCAGTAGAGCCGTGTTACCTATCTATCCTCCATTACGTCTTTACCCCCGAGGGGGACACAGGCGGTGTACTTGTGTACACTCCAGTGTTGCAGGATGAAAAATTGAAAGCCTACATATAGCCATGTAGCTATAGTAGGGATAACCTACACAGGGGATGTCTCTCCCTGCACAAGGGGCCTCCAGTTAATGTCCCGATCCAAAGGAGGGCACACTTGTTAACATCATCCCTGCAAATGATGCTACAAAAACGCGTTCGGACATAGGAAGAGTTCACCCTGGCTGAGGATTGAACCACGACCTCTGGCTTCAGAGTCAATTAGTGCACTAACCACAGAGCCACCACACTTCTCAGTGCTTATTTTAGTGAAACACATTGGTGTTGTAACATGTGAAGCATAGACACTCTGAAATATAAAGAGGACTAAAAATTTCTTTTGTGTCTAGCTGACAGGCAGCACTGATTGAAAGACAGACTGCTGAAGGGGCCCTTCTTATATTTTACCGGAAAAAAGGCAGGTGCTCTAATAGGAACAGGGGCTCTTAATGTTGGTTGGTTGGTTGGTTGATTTGATGCTTAACGTCCACTTTGCCCTGGACCCACCAGTAGGGATGGGTATTGCCAGAATTTTCGTATTGCGATATATTGCAATACACTCACACTGTATTGCAATACGTATCACAATATATTGTGACATTTGTTTTCTACATGTAAAGTACACAGGAGGGCTTTGCATGGAAGTAGATATGAGATAATAAAGATGTATTATGTTTAACTTTGGTGTTTTCATTTATCCTTCATATTTAGTGTGACTTGAACTGGACAGGGGAATGACAAGTGGAACTCCTCTAAATAAACTGTCTGGCTAAGATTTTGGTTAAAGGCTTAGTCTGAAAAAGAAGGGCAATCCTATATCTAGCTTTTTATGCATTTTCCTAAAGGTAGCTGTTTATCAGCAGGAAAACTAAGACTTCAAGTTTTGTAGTTACTTATTAACTGTAAGTATACCGTTTATTTTCATGAATGTTTGACAACCATATCGCATTTGCGGCACACTGCAACATTTTCAGTAATGGTAGAAAGGCATGTACTACCCGCAGAATTATGCCTCAGAGTTTAGGACTGAAATAGCGGCGCGGCTTATACAGCAGAACAAGTTTTTTCAGGGAACATTTTCTCGGAGAAATTCACTGTTTGAAACGCCCAGTTGTTTTCATCTTACGATAACTTGCAACGTTCAATCTAGATATATCTAGCCCATATAAGGCATCATACCTATCAGCCAAAGCATGTTTGTAGGGCTGATCCAACTATCAAAGTCAATTTCATCTTAAGAAACAGAGAAATACATTTTCAACACGTTTTTCATATACTGCGAAAGTTTACCAAGTCACGCGCCCTTCCTGTCAATCAATCTATTTTTAGCCCTGACTGGTTGCGGTATAATTTGTGAAACGAATTCGGGTATATTGCGAAGCTGATGCCGAATTTGATGTGTGATAGTTCCCTTTCGTAACACATTGGTCTCGTAAAGCCAAATCCGGATTCGGCTAATTTGACAAATCTTTAAACGAAGACGGAAGAGTCCATTTAGGATGTGTCTGGGCGATAAGAGACCGTATGCCATGTGCGTATAGAGAATATACATCAAAACTGCGCAACTGTGCTTGGCAAACAGCGTCATCAATTTTTACTAGATAGAGTCCCCAGGATTCATAATATGCGAACAAGGAAGTCTATGGCCAGACAGAGAACATGTGTGACAGTGGTGATTTTATCCGTTTTAACTGGTTTTAAAATCCTTTTCCTTTGACCATATGTTTTGTACATATATTCAGAGTTAATAGCTTATATTAGCTATTAATAACTTTATTCTAATTCTTTGATTGGTATTGTCCGGGTCTACATTGAACAGACTCGGTGGGAAATGGGTTTCTCTTTAAACAGTTTACCTACTGTGTTGTTTTGGCTTGAACAGTTTACTGTTAAAAGGTGAGAAAGAAAGCTGCCACTTTCTTTTGTGTTGAACTGATTATTCTATTCACCTGATTGGTCAGTTATTATGTAGATATGAAAAGATCACAAACTAAATCAGTTTTTGGTCAGCTGTAAAGAGAGATAGATGAAATGAAGGGTGTTGTTTACCTTTTAATATTTCTGCTTGGAATAACTCTTGTGGAACTTTTTGGATAAAAGAAAGATACTTTGGCTCTAGTGAGTATTCAGTTTATTGGGTTTTGAATGCTGTTATTTTGGTAAGGCTTTCCATGCTATTTTTGGTTTTGAAATTGAGCAAGCGATAAATAGAATCTTATTTCAGTCTGAACATTTATTGTTATTGTCAGTAACACAATTCCACAAGAATTCATTTGCTTTTGTAGTCATTCTTAAAATGGTTATTATTTATCATTTGCCTAGAACAAGTTGCGTGTTTTAAAAAAGAAGTCAAAGGTGTGGGCAACATGTCTAAGTGTAAAATGACTACCTAACATTGTTTGCCAAAGTTTTAGTATAGAAGGACGCACATTTGGCCGAAGTTTATAGTAGAAGGAATTTTGATAAATCTATGAATGCGAGTAAACTGTATTTCTTTCTATCTCTCTATAAATACTAACATCTAATTCACATTGTTTTGTGCATGTTTCTTTTGGTGATTGCAGTTTGTAACTTCACGGTCGAAAATGCAGTGTGGAGATGAAGATGGCTGTTTCTGATGGTTCAAGCCCACAGTTTGGTGAGTCAAATATTGTTTTAATATTTTGATAAAGATGCTATTATGAAATGAAGGAGGTCAGAGGGTCACATCATTATATGTCACCATAATAGGAATGGTGCAGTGTATGAGTCAAGTCTCTGGCATTCTAAAGCATATGAAATGTTTGTTTGATGTGTTTTAAATATTTATCTTGATACAAAATGGTCCTGCAGTGATGAGAATATGTGATAATATGATTTATTGATTTTGAGGCATAATTTTACCAAATGGTAGAATTATCTCCCTTTATACATATGAATATTCAAGAATGCTACTTTCAGTATTCTCAGACACATACTGAATTAGTAAATAGTATATAGAGTGACTACTGGTCTGCTTTATTTACTGTTTACGCTCTTCAGTTTCTTAGTTTATAATATACATGTACACCAAAAGACTATGAACCAAGAATTTGTAGTTATGATATTTTATGTTTAATTACAGGACCATTGTTGCTGTGGTTGTTATTAAATGATGCTCTGTGATGTGTAACTGTTTGCTATGGTTTGGATGATGCTCATGATGAATAAATAGTGAAAATGAGAACTTAAATTAATTTTATTTACCTTGAAATTTCACTTTAACTTAATGCGGTTACATATTTTGGCGCCCAACATAAAAGAACCCAGTGGACTTTGTGGATTATATTCATGTTGCTTCCTGATGCTAGCTGTGTTTCTTCAGGACAGTGCTACTTGTGAACTAGAACTTTTCAGATTGATTGAAAGATTGTGATATCTGACCTACTCAGTTAAAATTTAAAGTGAACTCAATGGACATGTCATTCTCTGAGTGTTTTTCTATGATGTGACCCACTTATCTCAAAGGCCAGTCATCAGAGTGGTAAGAACCAGTGAGAAAGATGTGTGAATACTCTGGTTAAATATCTGATTTTCAAATTTAAATGGAAAAAAAAAGTATGAAATTGTGTATGAATGTGTTGCATGTCACATCTTAATTTCACATTGCATGCTTACTAATTTCTAATATGAAATAGTGACAGAAAGATAATCTACCTCAATATTTAAATTAAATAAGTTCGTGAACAACTAGGTTAATAAATTAAATTAATTCGTGAACAACTAGATTAATACATAAACATAGTTCGTGAACATCAACATTGATACATTAAAGAAATTCGTGAACATTATTAAAAAAAATCGTGAACGTTTTGACTAATCATGTAAAATTAGTGGACAGATTTGTTAATATTCAAAACAATTCGTGAAATATGTGACTATTACAATTAGCAATCGTGAATGAAATCATTAATACTCAGAAAATAAATTTGTGTTTGCATTTCTAATTCAAATTCAACATTTTGATACTGAAGTAGTTAAGATTTTTGCAATATGCATTGCACATAAAACAAGATTATTTTTTTTTATAGTGGTGACATAGTCACTGTGTCTTAGTGTTGACTAGTGTACCTAGACTTATATGATCAAAAACTGGAAGTACTCTGTGTGAAAGTATTCTAGGTGAAAGTAATTTGTCTAAACTAAATGTGAAAATTTTCACATTCTGGTTTAACTTTATATACTAGTAGCACAGAAAATTCCCAGTTGATCATTATATAGTATAGTGTTTGTGTATTGTGTTCAAATGCGTGCAAAAGAATTACAAGATTATTTAAATGAGAATCCAGTTATAGAGCCAAGTACCCCTAGATCTAGAACGCTAATAGTAGTTGGTGATAGTAAAGGCTGCAGGTTGCAAAATATTGTGCAAAGCATTGAACCAGAAAGAAGTATTGTTTGGCGATGCAAAGGTGGCAGAAACTCAGTTCAAGCTGCTAATTACATTATTGACAATTTGGACTATTTTGTTGAAACTTATGGTCAGATTTTACTTCTTGTTTGGACAGGGACTTGTGACTTGACAAAATTTCAGTCAGTATCAAGGTCAAATTGTGAAAACCAGTCAAAGCCTAGAAGGTGCATTGATTTAGGTCATAATACAGTTGAAGATATTCTCGTGCAGTACAGACGAATTCTGGTTGCAGTACAAAAATATGGGTGTAAAGTAGAG
This sequence comes from Ctena decussata, assembly GCA_963989385.1. NCBI lineage: Eukaryota > Metazoa > Mollusca > Bivalvia > Lucinida > Lucinidae > Ctena > Ctena decussata. The sequence continues at coordinate 82,447,430 of OZ022502.1, read as the reverse complement.
TTAGCTTTTCTTGAGGTACCCCAATATTCTATTTGTATTTGGAACAAAAGCAAAGGTGACCCACACTTTGAAAATTATAAAGCAAATACAGACATATTGAATTCACAGATTGAACAATTAAATGAATCAATTAGAGATATCAATAAGACATCTGGAATAAAAGTACCATTATTTGGTATTGATTTATATAAAAGCAAGAAGAGTAACCCAGGACACAAATCATACAAATTTTCGTGGAGTTTGCTATCAGATGGGATTCATGCAATACCATTGCTATCACAGTACTGGCTTAGAAGAATAGTTCTTACAATATGTCCTCGCTGTTATAAGTGAGTGAATTTTTCTATCACTGCCTTGCATAGTTTACGCTGTGTGGACATTGGTTTCCGACACGTATTTCATTGTTTGGCCGTGGTAAAGTAGTAGTTCACTCATTTATGATAGGGAAAGGAACTTATTCTTGTTCAAGGTAATTAAAGTGCAGAGAAAATCAGTTCTGTTTTATTGAATTTCATTTCACAAACATATTAATAGCTATGGCAGAATTAACAGATGAGGAAGGAAAGAAACTAATTGAAGCTTTTAATAAGCTCAAACTTAAACCTAAGGCTGACACACCTGAAGATTTAGCGTTGTGGTTGAAAGCTTTCAGTGAAGTTAAGGATGAGCCTGGTGTATCTAAAGATGGCACCGCAAGTGGCACTGCAAGTGGCACCTCCGGTGGCGCTTCAAAAGAAACTGTTGTTACTCCTCAACAGCCACGCATATCTTGCTTCTATGGAGATAAAGTCAAAGGAGAAGCATCATATGCTCAGTGGGTTTATGAGGTAAAATGTTTGTTGCAAGAAAAAACACATAAACCTGAGTATATTGCCCAAGCTGTAAGACGTTCTCTTAGAGGTGAAGCAAGTAGTATTGTAAGAAGGCTAGGTATTGGGGCAACCATTGAGGAAATATTACATAAATTTGACAGTGTTTACGGAGAAGTAGATACTAAAGAACATCTCTTAGCTAAATTTTATAGTGCCAAGCAAGCAGAGGGAGAAGATGTAACAAAATGGTCTTGTCGTTTAGAAGACATATTATCATCAGCAGTTGAAAGAAAATTAATAGATCCAAAAAATGTAAATGAAATGCTTCGAAACATGTTTTGGCAAGGCCTGAAACCATCACTTAAAGATATTTCAGGATACAAATTTGAAAAGAAAACAGATTTTGACCAGTTAAGGGTAGAAATTAGAAAATTAGAACAAGATCATTTACATCCTGAGGCCAAGATCCCGGACTGCCCTGAATCAAAAACATCAAATAAGGACACTAGTGATTTAAAAGAAGTGAAAACAATGATACAGTCTTTGTCAAATACAGTACAGCAATTAGAGAAAAAAGTAAATACTAATCAAGCAAGTAATCAGTCATTTAATTCAAACAGAGGTAGAGGTAAAAGTAAAGGAAGGGGTAATTACTCAGGTTCACAAGAAACATTTTACCAAAACACAGATTCAAATGTGCAATACAGAAATGATGGTTTTAATAAAAGGAGAGGTGGTCAGAAAAGTTATTCCCAACCACAACAAACACCAAGGCAATATTTTAACCCAAGAAATCAGTACAGTAGTTATTCTAATGCTGGAAATAGTAATTATCCAGCAACAGATCAAAGGCAGGGACAGGGGCCTGAACTTAATACAAGTCATCAAAACAGTAATTCCCAAAATATGCCCCAAGGAGTAAACTATAGCCAAGAACAAGCAGAAGGGGTTGAAGAAAGTTTAAATACCGGTCCACTTTGTTTCCGCTGTAGGCAGTATGGCCATTTTCAGTGGAGATGTCCAGTGAGAATGGACCATAGCAGAAAATATTTAAACTGACTGAGGCCTATGGACAGGGGCTGTCTATAGGCGGTGTCAGAACATGCCCCAAAGTATCTAATATCGTTGGAAGCAGCAACGAAGTTGACATAATTGTAGAAAATTTGAATACCAAAGCACTGCTTGACACTGGATCATGTGTTAGTACGATCAGTCAGACATTCTATGAAAACAATTTCAGTCATATAGAACTCATGCCTTTGAATGGTTTATTGAAACTTGAATGTGCTGATGGCAGTTCTATGCCTTATTCAGGCTATATACAAGTGAAAATTCAGTCACTAGGAATTCCCAATAAGCATGTTCAAGATTCTGTGTTATTAGTAGTCCCAGATACAGACTATAATAAAAATGTACCAATACTCTTAGGCACAAACGTTTTAGCAGAGTTCTTAAAGAGTTGCAAGGAAACACTAGGAGTCAATTTTTTGCAAAATGCTGCGTTACATACGTGTTGGTACTTAGCTTTTAGGTGTATGGTAATCAGAGAAAGAGAGCTTAAAAGAAATAAAAATAAATTAGCCATCATACGCAGTGCCGAGAACAAAAACATTACCATACCAGCAAATAGTACTATTACAATACAATGTGTGACTAGTAAAGAACTAGAATTTCAGACTACGTGTGCCATGTTTACTGAAACAGAGGATTCCATTGTTCCAAGTGATTTTGAAATAACACCAGGTGTGATTACTTACAACTTTGGACAGAATGGCTTACTTCATGTTCAAATTTCAAATGTCACAACATCAACTTTAACAATACCACCAAGGGCAATCATTTGTGAGTTACAACCTGTTTCAGTAGACATGACTTACCAAATATCTAAACCAGATGACGAACCTACATCAGTTTTAGACCAAGTTACAGTTGAAACAGAAGGTCTATCAGAAAATGAAAAAGAAAGTATTTTCAATCTTTTACAAAAACATGAAGATATCTTTTCATCCGGCGACACCGATATAGGCCATTGCACATTTGTAAAGCATATGATAAACTTAACGGACGACACACCATTCAAACAACGACATAGACGCATTCCGCCTGCGATGATCGATGAGGTTAGGTCACACATCGAACAATTAGCCGCTAGTGGCATTATCAGACCGTCACATTCGCCGTGGGCGTCAAACGTCGTTTTAGTCCGTAAACATGATGGAAAGTTACGAATGTGTGTTGACTATCGTCAGCTCAATAAACGAACAATAAAAGATTCGTACGCACTTCCACGAATAGAAGAATTATTAGATACTTTGGCTGGCTCAAAATATTTCACCGTCTTGGATATGAAGTCAGGGTACCATCAAGTGGAGGTGTTTGAGGAGCACAAATGTCGGACTGCCTTCACTGTTGGTCCTCTAGGCTTTTGGGAGTTTAACAGGCTCCCTTTCGGCTTAAACAATGCCCCAGCGACATATCAAAGGTTGATGGAGCAGTGTTTAGGTGATCTGAACATGAAAATTTGTGCCATTTACCTGGATGACCTGATTATTTTTTCTAGCTCTCTTGAAGAGCATATTGAAAGATTAGACAAAGTTCTAAACAGATTGAAGGAATGTAATTTAAAATTAAACCCAAAAAAGTGTATGCTCCTTCAGACCGAAGTAAAGTATGTAGGTCATATAGTGTCAGAGAAAGGCATCCAGGCTGATCCAGAAAAGATAGCTAAAGTTAAAAACTGGCCAACTCCTCAAAATGCGGAAGAGGTAAGAAAGTTTACATCTTTCGCAGGATATTATAGGCGGTTTGTAAAAGATTTTTCTAAAATCGCCAAACCGCTTACAGAGTTGCACCCAAACACTACTGTCAAAAATGGAAAGAAGGTCAAGTCAGCCAAACCCTTTGTTTGGGGTAAAACACAAGAAGAAGCCTTTAATCACTTAAAGGAACTTTTATCGTCTCCCCCAGTGCTTGGCTATGCAAACTATGATGGTCCATTTGAACTACATACAGATGCTAGCTCAATTGGATTAGGTGCCGTGCTTTATCAAAAGCAAAACGATGAAATGAGAGTGATAAGCTATGCGAGTAGAGGTCTTAAAAGATCTGAGAAAAACTATCCTGCAGCAAAGTTAGAGTTTTTGGCCTTGAAATGGGCAATAACAGAAAAGCTGCACGATTACTTATATGGGGCTAAATTTACTGTGGTCACAGACAATAACCCATTGACTTATGCCCTTTCCAAAGCAAAACTCGATGCAACAGGTCACAGATGGCTCTCAGCTTTAGCACCATATGATTTCAATATTATTTACAGGCCAGGTAAGTTAAACACAGATGCTGACATTCTTTCTAGATACCCTGGCACTGTAGAAGAACAAGTGAAAGAAATTCCAAAGGAAACAATCAAAGCTGTCTGTGGTGCTTTAGTTACGCCACCGTTTGAGACATTACATATGTCTGTTGACATTATTGAGGCTACAGAATTTCCTGGTGAGCCAATGGCCCAGAAAGAGATAAGACAGATACGTAAAGAACAGTTAAATGATGAATTTGTTGGTTACTGGGTAAGAGCAGTAAGAGATAAGAAAGTGCCTCTCAAGAGCAATCTTCATACAAGAGAAGATTTTACAATGCTTAAGCATTTTGACTCTCTCAAACTCATCAGAGGTGTTCTTTATAGGCAGGTACAAGGTGAAGATGATAAGAAGAACCAGTTGGTTCTTCCAGCTTGTTTTATAGAGGAAGTTCTCACAGGATTACATAATGACATGGGTCATCCCAGTAAGGACAGGACTTTGTCCCTGTTGCGTGACAGGTTTTTCTGGCCTGGAATGACAACAGATACAGAGTCTTGGATTAAAAACTGTGGCCGATGTATAAGAAGAAAGTCAAAAACAGATGTGAGAGCTCCTCTTGTGAACATAACATCAACATACCCGTTAGAGCTAGTATGTTTGGATTATTTAACTTTGGAACCATCTAAAGGTAATGTTTCAAATGTGCTAGTGATCACAGATCACTTCACCAGGTTTGCAGTAGCTGTTCCTACTCGTAATCAAACAGCAAAAACTACTGCCGATGTTCTGTACAATGAATTCATTGTAAAGTATGGATTTCCTGCCAGACTTCACTCTGACCAAGGAGCAAACTTTGAGAGTGATATCATTAAACAGTTGTGTGACCTTATGGGCATCAAGAAAAGTCGGACTACGCCATATCATGCTTCAGGGAATGGTATGACAGAAAGGTTCAACAGAACACTTATTTCTATGCTTGGTACTCTAGAGCCAGAAAAGAAGAAGAACTGGAAACAGTTTCTCCCTTCTCTTGTACATGCATACAATTGTATACGACACGAAAGCACTGGATACTCCCCATACTTATTATTGTTTGGGAGAGAACCCAGATTGCCAGTTGATTTGGCATTTAGCTTAAAAAGTGAAAGTGCTGAAGAAAGGTCGTATGATGAGTATGTCAATGATTTAAGAGATAAAATCACAAATGCATTTGAAAAGGTACAGAAAAATGCAGATATAGCAAGAGAAAAACAGAAACGCAATTATGATTTGAAAGCAAAGGCTGCTAAACTCTTTGCTGGAGACAGAGTGCTGGTAAAAATTCTAGCACATGAAGGGAAACATAAACTTGCTGATAAGTGGACAGCAGATGTTTATGTTGTTGTAGATCAACCTAATGTTGATATACCAGTCTATAGGGTGAAAAGAGAAGATGGACAGGGTTCAGTCAGGACTTTACATCGAAATAATCTCTTCCATTTAGGAAGTAGTTTATTAGATGAAAGTCAGAATATAAAGAATCCAGAACTGGCCTCTAGAGAAAAAGCTGATGACAAACCTAGGGTTCCAATCCCTTTGCCAAGGAAGAAACCCTCTGTCCCAAAAAGGTGTCGGACTAAACAAGAAACTCAAACAGAAAATAAAAGAGATATTGAATATATGTCAGACAGTGAAGAGGAGATGGTTATTACAGAAATAGCCAAAGAACCTCCTAATTTAAATAGAGATGCAGATGAAAAAGAAAGAAGTATGATTGTAGATGACACAACAATTCATACTCATTCAGATCAAGAAGAAGAAGAAACTAGAGAAGAAGTTTCTCGATCAGCTGTGGACACTGCTGATCAGAGTGATAGAGATATAGTAGACATGAGTACTCATGGTTCTGCAGATCCGATGGATTATGGGGACGCCCATACTCCAGATCAGCATGATATTTTAGAGTTAAGTGAAGATATAGCTGTCACTGATCCTAATGTTTCAGCCGACAATGAAGGTGCTTCTTGTTTAGAGACTGAAAGCAGTCATGATGAGCATACACAGTTAAAAGATGTGGTTCGGGAAAACAAACCTAAACCGGTATTAAGAAGATCCGCCAGAAATAGGAAAAAACCAACCTGGCAAGAAAGTGGTGATTATTGCATGTCAGTTTCAACTAAAGGCAATATGCTAAAGAATCTGTTTAGTCCGAGCACGCTTGTACAGCTGCATCCAGATGCAATATATGCTGTCGTTAAAGGTCTTAGTGACGTTAATTAAATGACGGGACGTCATTTGACAGAAGGGGGGAGGGTGTGACAGTGGTGATTTTATCCGTTTTAACTGGTTTTAAAATCCTTTTCCTTTGACCATATGTTTTGTACATATATTCAGAGTTAATAGCTTATATTAGCTATTAATAACTTTATTCTAATTCTTTGATTGGTATTGTCCGGGTCTACATTGAACAGACTCGGTGGGAAATGGGTTTCTCTTTAAACAGTTTACCTACTGTGTTGTTTTGGCTTGAACAGTTTACTGTTAAAAGGTGAGAAAGAAAGCTGCCACTTTCTTTTGTGTTGAACTGATTATTCTATTCACCTGATTGGTCAGTTATTATGTAGATATGAAAAGATCACAAACTAAATCAGTTTTTGGTCAGCTGTAAAGAGAGATAGATGAAATGAAGGGTGTTGTTTACCTTTTAATATTTCTGCTTGGAATAACTCTTGTGGAACTTTTTGGATAAAAGAAAGATACTTTGGCTCTAGTGAGTATTCAGTTTATTGGGTTTTGAATGCTGTTATTTTGGTAAGGCTTTCCATGCTATTTTTGGTTTTGAAATTGAGCAAGCGATAAATAGAATCTTATTTCAGTCTGAACATTTATTGTTATTGTCAGTAACACAATTCCACAAGAATTCATTTGCTTTTGTAGTCATTCTTAAAATGGTTATTATTTATCATTTGCCTAGAACAAGTTGCGTGTTTTAAAAAAGAAGTCAAAGGTGTGGGCAACATGTCTAAGTGTAAAATGACTACCTAACATTGTTTGCCAAAGTTTTAGTATAGAAGGACGCACATTTGGCCGAAGTTTATAGTAGAAGGAATTTTGATAAATCTATGAATGCGAGTAAACTGTATTTCTTTCTATCTCTCTATAAATACTAACATCTAATTCACATTGTTTTGTGCATGTTTCTTTTGGTGATTGCAGTTTGTAACTTCACGGTCGAAAATGCAGTGTGGAGATGAAGATGGCTGTTTCTGATGGTTCAAGCCCACAGTTTGGTGAGTCAAATATTGTTTTAATATTTTGATAAAGATGCTATTATGAAATGAAGGAGGTCAGAGGGTCACATCATTATATGTCACCATAATAGGAATGGTGCAGTGTATGAGTCAAGTCTCTGGCATTCTAAAGCATATGAAATGTTTGTTTGATGTGTTTTAAATATTTATCTTGATACAAAATGGTCCTGCAGTGATGAGAATATGTGATAATATGATTTATTGATTTTGAGGCATAATTTTACCAAATGGTAGAATTATCTCCCTTTATACATATGAATATTCAAGAATGCTACTTTCAGTATTCTCAGACACATACTGAATTAGTAAATAGTATATAGAGTGACTACTGGTCTGCTTTATTTACTGTTTACGCTCTTCAGTTTCTTAGTTTATAATATACATGTACACCAAAAGACTATGAACCAAGAATTTGTAGTTATGATATTTTATGTTTAATTACAGGACCATTGTTGCTGTGGTTGTTATTAAATGATGCTCTGTGATGTGTAACTGTTTGCTATGGTTTGGATGATGCTCATGATGAATAAATAGTGAAAATGAGAACTTAAATTAATTTTATTTACCTTGAAATTTCACTTTAACTTAATGCGGTTACACATGCGCAGGCTGATCTTTGTTTTTCCGATAGTTACTTTATCTTGCGAAGCCAATCACACTAAACCTCGTTGTCCATGTGAGTTCTTAAACTACCCAATTAACGCTTATTACCGCTGATTGTGCAATTATCAAAGTCTTTAAACCAATCAATTTTTATTAATCTTTTCATGCCGTGCGGTCAAGCGTTATATATATTTTTTCCAGTGACTGGTTTAAACCGGTTGATCAAAACACCGCCATTAGGTCAGAAGTGTTAGATTTTGATTTTGTAAACCATACATGTGATGAACTCTTGAGGACCATGTGGGAGATCTGGATTTCATTTCAGGGAGATTGAGTTCCCCATCAGGGAGACTTTTTGACGGCAACTTTGACGCGTTGTTTCGAGTACTTCACTACTTCATTGTTTTTTTTTTCTTGTTTTTTTTTTGTGGGGGGGGGGGGGGGGGGGGGGGGGGGGGTTGGTGGTGGTGGTGGCGGGGGGGGGGGGGGGGGGGGGGGGGGGGGAGGGGTTCTTGTTTTAAAATAGAACAACATGAACTAAATCACAGTTGTATAGTTTGTTTAACTTCTTTACTTTTGAGTTACCCAATACTTCAAATATAACCTCAAAAGTATGCCATTTCAGTGCAGTAACACTACCATCCTAAGTTTAATTTACAGTGTAATTCAACAGTACTGTTCATACTGTTAGTGCTGACCATTCCATTGCTAAATTGCAAAAAAAAAAAAAAAAAAAAATAAACAATCTGATTATCTGGCATTCTCAAACCATCACCCCTCCCCACTTTTCCCTAACCCTCAATATAAACATCCAAAATTGCATCTTGGATGATGGGTCCGATTTGCTCGTTATTTTGACGAAAGCTGATACTTGTTAAAAACTCAAAATCTGTTTATCTCAAAACCGAGTTATATTCTACACTTTAATGAACATACCTGTCATTAGAGCTGTCTATTTTCGTTGAATATTAGATTAAGAACAAATATAGCTGCATATTTGGGTCAGTAAACTTGTAGAATGGCATATTTCTGTCTCAGTCAGATGCTGAAGATCGCGGATTTCCCATATTTATTTATAAATTCACACTGGTTCTCATTTCACATACAATGTGTCTGAATCGGCGGGAACTGGATAGAAAAAGGCGGGAAACTATTCTTAAAGTGAACGAACCGACTTAAATAAATTGCTGCCACCCGTGATGATTTCATGAAAGTATCTGATCAGCCTGCGCAAATTTTGCATGATCGATATTTATAATGACTATACATTACGTATCTGACATGTTTACTGAAAAAAATCGATATCGAATCATTGTCGATTGGCGGCACTTGCATCTAGACTATTGCATTCGTGCAAATCAAAGACATAAACAATGACCGATGCATAAAGCCGTGACGCAATAAAAGTCATTTGCTCTCGGTAAAAGTTACCTGCTATAATATAGTTAGCACAGGTACCTTTACTGGTGCGCTAGCCAATTTAACACCTCGCTGCCTACCCCTCGGAATGACACGTCCTATATTGCACCCTGTTAGGTAATTAGGTCACGGACAACTAATCCTTTTGACAGCCGCCGGGTAAGTAGTTACCGCAAAATGGATGGTTCAGAAAAAATTATGACAGGAAAATTCAGCATCCGGGAGATTCTGAATACTTTCCGGGAGCGCGGGAGATGGGCTCCATTTCCGGGAGACTCCCGGATGATCCGGGAGACATCACATGTATGGTAAACGATCTTTTCAGTAACGTTTTAAGGAATAAGAAAAATGTTTATATAACAATAAAATACGTTATGGCTTTTATATCATGTAGGAGCTAAAATATCGTCAGCGTATCGATACGGGCGGACCGTATCGCAATACGTATTTTTTTCAGAACGTATTGCGATATACCGATATATCGGTATTATTGCGCATCCCTACCCACCAGGGGCCCTAGCGGCTCCCTGGACCTCCAGCTTGACGCCCCCCCCTAACCAGAAATCCTGGATCCGCCCCTGGTAAATAATAAAAGTATGCAATAATACCAAATGCACTAGGGGTGCGCGATATTACCGGTATACCGGTAAATCATGATACAAAATTGCCACGATACGAATCACGATACGTTTTGGCCATACCGGTACGCTCGGTAAATTTCGGAAGTTTCCGGACATTCTCGTGAAAACATTTTATGTGCTTTTAATTAACAGTTTTCTTTTCATTTTGTTAGTATTTTTCTCCAAATATATCTTTTTCATGAAACAGATCTAGGTAGTGGTGTCAATTAAAGCAAATATAGTCTTTAAAAACAGGTTTTATTTGTTTACTTTTGCCGGAGACGTCTTTTATGATCTCCGTAATCTTCACACACAAAGACAGATGTAAACAAAAATTACCGTTATTGTAGGTAAAAATGTCCAGTTTAATCCTTTTGGCAGTATCAAATTGATCCTTTCACTCCAACGGTATTGTCATTTTGACACATATTCCCATTCATAACTTAAATATTCGAACATCTTTTGAACATTTTTTTTTTTTTGTGGGTGTACATTTTCACTTACGGGAAGTTTCATTATTTTGTTGACATACACTGCAGATCCGGACCACACTGCTCAAAGGAGCTGTCTGATCTGGGTCTACAACCTTTGCTCAGCAATTACTGTCTGATTATTTAGTGTATCTCCTTTTCATGTCACCGATAAAATAATTCACCCAGACTTCAGACACATGTCAATTCCTTTGATGACAACCGGTGTTGAAAATCTGCATGCTTTTTTCATTCTCGCCTTTGGGCAAAACTGGGTCAGAGCAGAATAACAAAGAAGTCATGCACTGGATGCATGGTCAATAGGGTCATGTCAGTAAGTTAGTCAATTTGTAAAATAAAATGACATTGCAGACTTGTTACAGTTGCATTTTAATAAAGTACTGGAGCTGGTTATTTTTTTTTTGGTGTTGAAATAAACAGGTAAAGAATGGGATGTTCATTTTTTATTAGAATCATTTAATAAAAGACAGAAGCAAACAACACAGTAAAAGCAAGTAACATAGAAGTATGAACTGAAAAAGAAGTTGTGATATATCGTGATACATATCCCGATACAGACCAGTGTATCGCAATATATCGCGATACGGTTTTCAGTGGCGATACCCATCCCTAAAATGCACATCAGTGCTGTTCCGGTTAGTCGAAAAGCAAGGGAAAGAATCTAAACCTATCAAGAACTGAGTAATCCAGGATACATCCATGAAGTATTTATTTTATTGATTTCCCCTGGATGTAAATCTTTAATAGCAAACCAGGATTGGCTCATTTCTCTACTATATGGGCATGTATCCACACTGGGTCCCCTATGGACGGACGCTCGGCGCCCCATTACTGCGGCTATGGATTCATTACGCTGAGGTGCGGGGGCAATGTCGATATGAGAATTGAAATACTACTGGTCCCCTATACTGTGGTTATTCCGACCGGAAGAAATCTTTCTGTTCAGTTCTGTTCTGTTCTGTTCATACTATTATGGCCGAAACATCATGTCTATGTCGATAACTAGTGCCTACTCAGCATTAAATGCATTGAGATAAGACAGTAAATCTGAAGCTCGATTTCTTTCAAAGCTTAATTGTATTCCAGCAATAAACTATGTTTTCCTCATAGCTAACCTTTTTGGCAAAAATTAGGCAAAGAAAGTGTCAAAACAGCTCGATTTGATCTGACAGTTAAAGTTTGCCGACGACCGGAAGTTGGTGATCCTCTCTTCCCAAAGTGCAATTGAAATCTAAAAGCGTTTCCGGGGTGTACCACCAGACCAGTTTTGCACAAAATATCAATAATTTAATAATTTATGCACTTTCAGGATTGTTTAAAGGGTCCCTTAGCTGGTATACATTCACAATAAAGTGTCATCTTGGTGATGGCTCAGTCAGCCGGCCATTGACTGCCCTGTGTAATAAATTATGACAGGGTCATGAATTGATGATTTGCAGCTTGATCTGTCGTGTATGAAAATACTGGTATGTGCTGTTCTGAAGATATGGTAATTGTGTTGTTCTGTATTGTATCTTAGAATGCCAGCTAAATTAGACACAACTCCCTACAGGACTGCATAAGGCAAGAGTGATGGAAGTGATGGTACAAGGCTGTTACTACAACCTTTTCAGGTTAGGGAGAAGCTCAATACACAGTTCCGAGAATAGCTGCTAAGCGCCGCCTACTTAGTTACTGTTACTACGTCTCACAAGCTTTGCACAAAGATGGCGGTAAAGCAAATGACAAATGCAAGTGTCTGCTAAATGTTGCCGATCTATGGCGAAGAATCAGCCTCCTCATGACCTAAACATGGAAGTTGGCGCATCATGCATTTCCGATGCATTCTGTTCTTGCAAAGCAGGATAACTTTATTGAAAGTGGTGTCAGTTTGTTCTCTTTAAACAGGTATACATCCCTCCATTAGCTGTAAGGTAAAATCACAGACTTATGTACAATATTGACCACGTGCGATTTGTTTGTGAGACTATGTCACGTGCTAAGTTGTGGTTGCATTGGCCAGGTATACGCTATCACGTGATTTTGAGTGACATTCTGGGTGTGTCTCGGAACTGACAGTGTATTAGAGCTATATAGCCTGATCAAGCTATATAGCCGGATCAAGCTTTATAGCCGGATCTAGGTATAGAAATTACATTATAATTGGAAGATTCTTCACCTGAATCCATTTTTAATATAATTGCTAAATTTTGGGTACCGTAATCGACCCATTTACCGCACATGCCCCTATAACCGCACACCAAGGCCATTTCCGGACAAACTGCACAATCGCACACTGCTTTTTCTTTGAAACTCTCACAAAACCCAATAATTAACAGGGAACTCATGAAAAGTATAAACACAAAGTATTTCCAGTCCTACCCATGTTGCGTCTTTCAAGTCACCCTGCATTTCATTGCTCTGAGTGTGCGGTTATTAAATACAGTTTAACCACATCTTTTTGTTGCAATTTTGAAAAAGTTAAGCGCACGGTGCGGTAAATGGGTCGATTACGGTACTTCACTTTCAATATCGATGAAAATTATTTTGGAAAGCAAAGCAATTTGATTTTTCTGCCGTTGCGTTTTTGTGAAAGAACCACATACTTATTTTGTGAAAGAATCACATACTTATGTAAACATGTTTTTCATGTCGCAGACGCGTATGATTTTAATATTGTTCCACATTTGGTCAAATAACACGTATGTCAAAATTTAGCCAATAATATCAAAGGTAAGGAATATTTAATCTTCGTTTTTTCCCATAGCATGCACCGTGAATACATCTACATCTATATGGTACATGTACATGCTGCCGTCACACTTGACTACTATAGCGCGGGGGGATGCGGCTTTAAGACAAAGAATAGAAATGATAGGATAGCCAGAATACTAGCATGCTGTCATATATTTATTCAAAATGTTTCTCTTGTTGGTAATTTTACAATAGAATACAGACGCAGCTATTCAAAACTTTCCTCTTTTCTTTCGACGTAGATCTACTTTTGATTTCTACTTTCGATTTAATACACACAAATAAACATGTAGTGCACCATGTTGGTAACTATTTTGAAATCAGGTCAATTTCAAAATTGACTGCAGTCCATTTTTTGAATTCCAAATTGGACAGCCCAATTTTGAGATAGGTCATTGTCGCTACCCAGTGTCAAAATTACGGAGGTCATTGTCGCTACCCAGTGTCAAAATTACGGTTGCGGGTACCTACTGGCATAGCTTACTTGAGTCATATTCAGGACAGTTATTGTCAACTCTTCAACTAGAGACATATTACAAAACACACTTCCTTTTAATCTGCGACGATTATCCTTTTTTAAAGATTTTTCTTGTTTCCCATTCCCCTGACATTTCTATAATTGCAGTCCACTGATACAGCTGAGATGACCCCAGCGTAACGGGCATGTAAACAATGACACAGAAGTGAATATATCTGTCCTGTTTGAGGGGGCATCTCAAAGATATTCTTGTATTTAAATTTTCCTCAATTTGCATAAAACACAACGGTGGAAGTTCAATTTTTTTACAAAATCATAAAAAGTTTGTCGTCCATTATACTGTTTTTCATATCAAATTTTGCAGTTCAGCTTCATTGCAAATGCGGAAGCAATAATGCTTTCGTTTCCACTCATTTTTATACCTCGATCGGGCTATATAGCTCGATCGGGCTATATAGCTCCATTTGAGCTTCTCCCTAACCTGCTTGTACTGCACCACACCGGCTAAAACCTTGTACCACACTTACGGAAATTTCCTTACAGTGTCGAGTAAACTCCCAACTTTTGCGCACTAACATTATATTCCATCTCTATATACAGATCCTGTCTTAGTTTATGAGAGTAAATAAACTCTTAATAAATCAGGGTTCAATCTAGGCTGCGTTTTTGTGCCAATGGCACACTTTGGCGCGAAATCCAACACATGAAATAAGGACTTAGAATAAATGATAATGTATAGAGGAAGAGTTGAACTTGATGACAGTTTATGGCTAACTGTCACAAAGTTTGGAATTAAAACATATGTTGTGGACACCTGTTAGAATTGCCTCAAAGAGGCAATTCTTACAGAAACCCACAACATACGTTTTAATGAGAATTTCAGAAAATATGAAAAATATCTCAGAGTTATCCTAAAAAAAATTCCACTGATGACACTTTGAACACTTGTCCCAGGGCAAGTAAACTGAAATTTCTCACTTGTCTAGAGTGAAATGGAACAAGTCGGGCATAGTATTTCCACAGCAATGCTCTTTTTAACTTTTAGGCCTTTTGCGTGAGCATTAATTGTGTTAAAGGCTCGGCTATATTTACTCCGATTTTTGTTTTTATTATTATTCAGATTTTATAAGAGCTGATGCAGTGAAGAAGAACAATGGCAGCAGTAGCAGGTGGGTTTTTCAGGTTGAGAAAAGCATAACTGCAGCAGTGACACCTTTCCCTATGGCCAGCAAAAAACCCTGTCTCTTCTTTTTTCTTTTCTATCTTTCAGTAAACCTCAGTACCGTCAGGTAGTGTTAAAGTTGGTTTGAGAACAGGCTGATCTGAGTCTTCACTGGGCACACATGCCACTTTGTTGAGTTTGTTGTGTTGTGGCTCAAATGTTTGATTGTAATTTGAAATGAAAAACTATTGGAAAATATGCTTAATCTGCCAAGATTTTAATTTTTTTTCACAATTTGGAACTCACAATTTAGGTAGGTTTAGTTTGACCATATTTCACCATATTTGAACTCAATATTTCACCATTTTTGAACTCCATATTTCACCATATTTGAACATCCATGTTGTATTTGCACAATGTATAAAAAGCCAGTTTCTGATGATTTCATTTTTTTTTAGGTGGTGATGCCTGGAGAATAACAGGAGAGGATAGGGCCAAACATGATGCCCAGTTCTTTACACTGAAACCTGTAAATGGTTACATATCAGGTATAGAACATTTTGCTTGCTTGTACAAAATCACAGTAGGAGTTATAGCAGTCACCATAGTGTCTGCATTAAATTATTTGTTTGAGTTTTTAGATTGCACCTGTCAGGTGAGCTATCCTGTATTTAAAAAGGTCTTTTGTTCTTATAAAACCTGTCTTGCACATACTATCAGGATTTTCTCTCTTTTTTTGCCACTGCTGGACTTTTTAAATCTGATCTGAGGGCTTTCTGACTACTGTTTATTTACATGTACATGTATGTTACTAAACAGTCAGTTTTTGCACTAGGAATGCCAGGATAAAATAACAAGAAAGAACTACAAACATACTTAAAGGTAGGTTCCTGGACTAGCGATAACAATTATGTCCACAAAATGATTTCGTCTTTTTCTGAGCAGTATTGAATTCTCTTATTTTTCTGAATTTGTTGCTACTGAGAAACTTGTCAGATGTTGAAGAAAATAGTCGTTTTCCCCTTTGGTTTATTTTCTTTCGTTGGAATTCCAGTTCTAAAAATAACTATGTTTATTATGTCTATAAGTGTGCAATTTCTGATGCCATTCTCCAAAGGTCAATTTTCCCTTGCCGTGAGCTCTCCTAGAGGTCCTGGCATGGCGGATGAGTTAAAACTATCCTAAAATGCAGTGCAGTATGACGCCAGCTGCGTTATCTATTTTTGGCGCGAACTAAAAATAGCGCTAACTGGTGTGCGAAGCAGAGTTAGGAAATCCCTTGCAAAACAACTTTTCTAATATTTTTTTGATTTACACTTTTTAGTGAAACTTATTCATTCCCTTTTATAAGTGCTTTCCAACAACTTGGATAAAAGATCATCAAAATTATGATGCATTCCAAAGTACAGGAACCTACCTTTAAAATAAGATGTATTTCTCGAATTCGATAAACTTCAGTGCTTTTCAGGTTTGAAAAAGAGAGCATGTAGCAAGAGATACATGTGGGAATTTTGCTTGGGTTAAGTTTTAACTCATTGCATTCTGGGTATTTTTTTTGCCGTCTGTTGAAATTTGTCGTCTGCATCAAATATCAAGCAAATTCTTACAATATTGGTCTAACTCTTGCAGAAATGATCTCTAAGCAACAAACAGTTTGAATCTCAGATCAGGCCCCACCTTTGTGGGGCCTGATCTGGATCCAAACTGTTTGTTCAGATACCCCTAAAGGGGTATCCTGAATGGAATGGGTTAAATGTATAAATGAAAAGACAGGCAAGGATGTAAAATTCTGCTACATTTTGGGTAAAACACTGTGACACCTGGTGGAAACTCTACTGTGCTGTCTTCAAAAGAGAGCATGATTAGTGTGAGCTCAAGCGATTAGTACACTTTAAAGGGAAGCAACCCTGTTATTTTCAGTTTTGTCTCTTTTCTCAATAGGGTCATCTCAGAGGAAAGCATTTGCTCCTGTAGGAGCAAATTCTTTCCTTTAAGAGTAGACCCTATTTTGGAAAGGCTTTGTAATCCAGGAAAAAAACAGGAAATCTTAAAGATATGTCCTTTTCTAAAAATGACAGCAAAACATGGCGGAATACTCATTCACCTAAACTGTTTGATAGTCACTGTTTGTTTCATCAGGTGATCAAGCCAGAGGTTTCTTCATGCAGTCAGGACTTCCAACCCCTATACTAGGTCAAATATGGTTAGTACGGCTACTTCTGCTTCTTTTATACTGCTGATCATGGTTGAATTGTATAACACACAGATGTGCACTATATAATATGCATGTTATTCAGTAGGTTCTGGGTCTGGTTGTTCAAAACTAATGACGTCGTTAGTTAGGGAGACGTTAAAACTTCACTCAATATCTCAAATATGCTGGTATTTTTTGTGCAGTGCAAAAGCTCACATATTGCCAATAAAAAATATCAGTGTATTTGGCTATAAAGTGTTTAAACACTTAAAAAGTTGACCTCTTAACGAGCTTGTTAGCCTAACGATGCTTTGAACAACTGAGCTCAGGTCTTATAAGTAAAGAAGGAAGTGTACATGAGGTAACATGCCTGAGTTTTCAATGCCTAAAAGTGAAAACTAAATAATGGAAATTGTTGCAATGCAAGCAGCAATTTTAAATAATATATAGGAGGAGGAAGTTTCAGAGCTCTAGATACGAGGGAGTATTTGATGATAATTAAAGATAACTTTTTTTATTTCTCATCGAAACCATATGTTGTGACCCCTCATCTGAACCGTCTCGATGAGACGGTTCAGATGATGGGTCACAACATATGTTTTAATGCAGAATTAACAAAAATTATCCCTAATTATCACCAAATACTCCCTCTTATCTAGAGCTCTGAAGTTTAATACCCAATTTCACTGTAAATTTAAAGGTTCTTAACAATTTTTTATACAAGATGAGCTGCAGCCAGGAAAACCAACAAAGTGGCATGTGTGCCCAGCAAAGACTCTGATCAGCCTGGGCTTCTGCCCAGTCTGATCAAAGTCTGTGCTGTGCATTTAAAGGGTAGCTAAGGGTATAAGCTTCCTCCATGCCGACATTGAAGACATTGATCAAAGTGGCCGGATGCCTAGGCTGATCTGAATCTTTCATGGGCACACATGCCTCTGTTGGTTTTGTCGTGTCGTGGCTCTTATATAGTTAAGGAAAAGCTAGATAGACATGTCTCGAAAAAACCTGTCTTAAGGAATGTGTTAACTGAAGATGCTTGGACTTTCCTGCACATATGTTGTCTGCTCATAGGAAGAGCATGTCAGTCAGTCAGTGAGTAGTGAGTACTCCAGATGTAAAGGGTAAACAGGGATTATTTTGTATTGCGAAATAAGAAAACATTTTCTCTGAATTATCCTAAAAATACCATATTTTCTGGAAGTCAGGACAGTAGTTCATGTAGATTTCATACTTTGCCCATATTCAATATTTTTTTTTTTGCAAAGAAGATGCAGTCCACAAGTTCTATAATACAGTCGAACCTGTGGACAAAGGCCAGGCATGGGAAAAAACAAAATTGGCAGTTGTTATCAGATGACTGTTGTTCGGAGATTCAATAATTTTACTATTTTGACCGACTGACAGATGATAAATGTCGGAAAATCACCAGTGTATCATCTGGGTTTTTTTGGCGTGCTTCTATTTGCAGGCAATTGTTAATACTTCTCTTGTCACAAAATTACGTCAGTAATTGCAGTGACGTCAGCAAGTAGACTCATCCGCTCCGTAACAGTGATTTGTTGCAGAATAAAACACGGCAACTTTCCATTGCTTCTATAGGGGCACTGTGTTAGAATACTCTGTTATAAGATGGGGTTTTCTCTTCCAAAACAATCCGAAAGATCTATATTCATCATAGCATATTGATCTAGATTTTTGGGGGTTTTTTTTGAAGGGGCAAAAACTCTGTTTTGTAATCAACTGAATATAATATTTACAGGAGCCTAGCAGATATGAACAACGATGGCAAGATGGATAAAAAAGAGTTCTCTATTGCTATGCACTTGATCAAGAAGAAACTTCAAGGTTACGAGCTCCCTAAATCACTCCCTACAACTCTGAAGGCTGACCCATCACCAGTGATAGGATCATTTGGGACCATGCCGCAGCCAACTGGTATGGTGTCTATGGGGCCACAAATGGGTAGGTGTATTTATACTGCAATATTCAAATTCTGAAATCCCTGCTAAATAGGGATGTCAGAAATGAAATTATTGAAAAAAAAAAGTTTTCAAAGTATCGGCTGTACTTATCGTAATTAGTAGGCTACTGAAGGCATACGGGTACATGCCATGTTTTCCTGCTATTTTAAAAAAGTAAAAAAGGGAAATAACTTTGTGACTTCCTTATTGCTTCCCTGGATTATGTAGCCCATTTAAAATGGGGTCAACTCTTAAAAGGAATTTGTTCCTAAGGGAGCAAATTCTTTGACAAAAGATTTGTAGAGTTGCTTCCCATAGAATGTATCTATGCAGCTTAACCAGGTATTAGACTTATCTTGAAATTCCAAAGCTTATTTCTCAACATGTATTTGGTGTTGTGTCAGAAAGACTGGCAAACAGGGCAGACCCTGGTCAGACTGCTCCTAAACTGCTTCCAGGAACAGTCTGATGTGGGTGTTCGCTGCTTCGATGGGAAATTATTCTGGTTTGGTTTATAGAATCAGTACAGTATAAATAGTATTGTAATCTTAACCTTATATATTCACCTGTAAGAATATTTTAATACCACTTGTACCTCCATCACACCCGAAGCATCACATCTATATAGCCCCACTGATAATCCTTAGGTCACAGGAATTTGATGACCATAATGTATTGCACACTCTTGTTAATGCACCCCATTTTCTGTTGCAGACCCACATATGCGCAAGTCAACAGCTTCATTTTTGAACACAAGTTCTAGACCAAAGTTCAGACTGTTTTGATTAAAAATGCGGCACTGTCACTGCATTTTGAAATTTCCCAACCATGCAAAATTGTCTACTTCCGCTAATACTTTTGATGCCCAAACTTTAACCTTTGGTATTGTCGTGAAATTTGCAGTAAACCAATCTGACAACTTTTCTGCATCTTCAGTAACAACACATCTGAATAGCAGGTGCACAAAACATCACATCAGGTTGTGCAGTGAAATATGTATGAAAGCTTAAATGTTTCTTCTTAATTAAATTCCCCCTAAGATTTATTGGTTCAAACAAAGGACACTGACCCTGAGTATGTCGCATACTGTAACTGTTTAGGGATACCTTGCTTACATACTTTTAATTGGACTCACAAAAATATTACTGTTAGTGGGTGTGCTCAAAGTTGGACTGAACCGGACCATGATGTTAGGACATGCTTTAGCACTTAAAGCACCAAAACTGAAGTAACAATTTCCAAAAAGCTTAGATGCTGATTAGGTGGCTGATAATGAGTATTTTATAATGGTCATTTAAGGCAGATTAATGCTTGATTTGTGGGTTTGACTATATACAGTCAAACCTGTCTTAAGGGGTCACCCAATGGGACCCACAAAAATTGGCTGCTGAAGACAGGTGGTCCCTTAATACAGGTTCATTTGCACTGTATTTTGGTCTAAGGGACCCCCAAAAAGGGGCTGCTAAAGACAGGTGGCCCCTTAATACAGTGACCCCTTAAGACAGGTTCAACTGTATTCAATTATTCGGTCATCATGATTGTTTCCATTGCAGACTGGATGTATAGTTTGTACTCATTTCCAACAGAACATTAATAATAATATTGTCACATGTACCCTGCTTTTATTGTATATTTACGTCAGTCATTTAAAAGCCATCTGATACAATAAGGTAAAATCCTGTTTTGTGCAGTTCTATAGGTTAAAATAAAACATGATTTAATTATGATATACATGTACCATATTCAGTTATAAACACAGGATTCTCCCCTTTCCAAAACAATCTAAGAAATCTAGATCTGTCTTTACAAGATGGATCTAGAATTTCAGGATTGTTTTGGAAGGGAACCCCATCTTTCAAGTTGAATAAGACAAAACTGATTTACATATTCAGGGTTCAAGGTTATAAAACTTTAGAATAATCTCAAACTCAAAGGAAAGCACAGTGATTGGCTGCTTCCGAGCATGTGCTCGGAAGCAGCCGATCAGTGTGCTTTATTTTGAGTTTGAGAATGTACTCAAGTTTATAACCTCTGGGCCTGGGTTATTTTGAAAGGAGAGTATTTGTAGCTCAATGAATATGGTACCTATCCATCTGGAGTAAATTTATCATTCTTGGTGTGTTGATGACTGACTTAAATTTCAGTACACATCTTTTTCCCATATCACTGTTGTCACCCCACCCACCTCACATTTTCCTTTTTCCTGCCCTCTTACTAGGCATGCCCGCTATGGGTATGGTACCTCCAGTTCCCATGGCAGTTGGAGTGAGAGTACCCATGATGACAAATGGGGTTCCTCCCATGGTACCTACTACTGGATTTATAGGTAGGTATCGCACAAAATCTGTCTTTCCCAGAGGTTCTTATAAAAGGATTTCTACGACGATTTTTGTTTTGCTTGTGATTAGCAGCAAGACATAGGTATTACTTTTTAAGCAGTGGCAGGAACTTTGTAGATTTTGTCTCACCTACAACTAGCAGAAGTTAGACATAGGCACAGGTACTTGTTCATACAATATTAGCTACTCATACATGTACCCTTTACACTATAGCCACTCATACTGTATGCACTATACAATATGAGCCACTCGTACCCTGTACACTATAGTGTATAGGGTATGAGTGGCTCATATTGCATGAAACGAGTGCCTGTGGACATAGGAATTGCTTTTCTGACTTCAGAAGCAGAGTAAACTTTTGTCTGCTTTTCTGGTTTAGCTTTGTTTATGTGACAAATTCCAGACAGGGTAGACACCACCTTCCTTGGAATTTTTGTTCCATGACAGCTTTGTAAACTCTTTGTGACAATGCAAAGACAGGCAAGATATGGCATTCCACAGACATTTTTAGCTCTTTTTCCATAGAACATAGGTTGTGACCCCTCATTAGAACAGCTTTGATAAGGAAGTTCAGATGAGGGGATTCAACATGTTTTTATGTGAAAATAAGAAAAATATCCCGGAATTATCCTCAAAGACATCTTTTTTTTGAACCTCTGGGGTCGTATTTATAAAACCACTTAAGTCATTGCTATGCTGTTGCTAAGGCTAAATTTCTATAAAGGAGATTCCCTACAACTATGAAATTTGCTCTGGAGGAACAGTCTTTTTCAGACTGTTCCTCCAGAGCAAGTTTCTTAGTTGTAGGGAATCTCCTTCAAAGAAATTTAGCCTTAGCAACAGCATAGCAACCACTTAAGTTGTTTTGAAAATACGGCCCCTGCTTACCTTATTTTTCCTTCTGTTGTGTATGCTAAAGTTTGCGAGAAAGCCCCAGCTACTGTCAGAGCCTCTTTCAAGAGGACATATTTTTTGCCAGTATTTGAAAATATGAGCCACGACACGAAAAATCCAACAAAGTGGTTGTGCGCCCAGGGCAGACTTAGATTGGACTCTTCACTAAGCACTTAAAGGGTAACTAAGGGTCTAGGCTACCTCTATGCGGACAGCGAAGACTAATCAGACTGGATAGATGCCCAGGTTGATCTCAGTCTGCGCTGGGCGCACAACCACTTTGTTGATTGGCTCATATTAAGGATACGTTAAGATGGATGCAAGAATTTGGCAGTGTATGCTGGTAGACAGTGTTGATAAAACAGCATTTTTCTGAAGCAGGAATTAGGGCTTCTACGTTTACAAAATATTGTAAACGTTTACACGAGCGCTAGAAAACGAAACGATTCCGTTTAAACAACCATTACCATTGAAATCTTATTCTTAGTATCGGACATCTATGAGACGCCCCCCATACCTTTATAATTATAATTATGTCGCCAAACTGTGTCATCCTATAATGCGCTTTTCATTTTCGGGGGTCAACTCGAAGTTTACAGTAACCCACTGTATTAAAAAAAAAACGTATTTACTATTAACCAATTTCCGATGACAGCAATTATTTTGACCGTATTTGATAATTACATGGATTCGATTTATAAAACATCGGACTTAATTATCCTGTTAATTGATAATTACTGTCAAAGTTACAAGCTGCAATTATCTCACCTTTGCGGTAAGCTTAGAAACACAGGTACCGAGGTAGTCCTAAGTTTTTTATTGCACAACACGTGTCGTAACTGTTGTCGGCAGACATTACCTTGCCTTTGATCTGTATCTTGTAAAATTAGCTGCCGATTAAGACGTAACAATTTTCTGGCAAAACCTGTACATGTCATGCTTTGCGTAAGGTACACAGAAGTTAGAAAATAAAGATTTTAATAGACGTTTCCGAGGACACCGTCAAGTAAATTAAGATTGACTTCTGGCGACTGTGTAACATATTATTATTTGTTGGTGGTTTACCGGGTGTTCAGGTTCGGTTAAACGATGTGTGAATTTTGTAAACGTTTAGCACATATACACGAACCGTTACCGTTTATCCGTGTAAACGTAGAAGCCCTAGCAGGAATATGCGTCATTTATTCCCAAAATCATTCCTGAGACTCACAGAAAAAAAATCTTGGATGATCTGTGGGATTCTCAGTCTTAGACTAGAGCATGAACGGAAGAAGGTATGAACCCTGGCCCCGAGGTTATAAATCTTGAGCACATTCTCAAACTCAAAATAAAGCACACTGATTGGCTGCTTCCGAGCACATGCTCGGAAGCAGCCAATCAGTGTGCTTTATTTTGAGTTTGAGAATGTACTTAAGTTTTATAACCTCGGGGCCTGGTATCAGAAATGGTCACTGGATATTATTGAAAGATATAAGTTGTTTCTTTTCAGATTTCAGTTTTTCTGTATATCCACTTTAGGCACAATTAAAGAGATATTTAAAATAAAGAAGAGAAAAGGACTTAATTTTCTGCATAGACCCTTCAAACTAGAAATGAGGGTCCTATGGACTGTCGAGATTTGGAACAGAGGGAAAACCCTGTATAGTCTGAAATATGTCACAAAGGGATCTTAAACCCAAATCAGCCAGTCTGTATGTTATAATAACAAAACAAGTTTGCTTGAACCAATCTCAAGCATTTATAAGCAAAACCTAAAACAGAGAGCAAAATAATTAATGAGGCTTGAATAATATCTTAGAAAATGCACACCTAATGTATGCTTATTAGAGCTTGTGCACTTGAGGTGTTTGGGTACACCACTAGGAATTTTGTTTATTTTTACAAAGGGAGATAAATTTTCTGATTTACTGTTGGCCTCCCTGGAAAACAAAGGCTTTCCAAAATGGTGTTTACTCTTAAGTAAAGAATTTCTCCTTGGGGTGCAAAGTCTTCACTTTTAAGAGCTGTCCTCCTTTGAGAAGGAAAGAAAAATTGAAAATAGCAGAGTTGCTTCCCCTGAAAGTGTACCCATTCACCTTACTGTGACAAAAATGATATCAGAACTTCTGTCTGAAATACCATCAACTTTTCACTACTCCCATATTCCTGAGCTCAGAGACATGTTTCCTATTGTAGGTGCTCCAGTCTCAACTGCCCCTGGAGGGTTTCCAAGTGCTGTGCCTGTTAAACAGGGAGCTGGAGGGGCACCTGCTCCAAGGTGGGTATTATTGTTTCTTTATCAAGGTGCACAAATAATATGCCTGTATTAGTTAAAGGGATAGCTGCATTTATGTAGTATCTACCCTACTTCCAAAGCTGTGCAGTCAGTTAGGGAAAAAAGTATTGCAAAATGCTTATGGCCTTTGTCAGTTGTAAGTACTGTCATGATGATTGCCAATTAAAAAAAAAGCAAATAATTCCTATCATAACATTTCAGAAAAATAAGTATTTGTGAATAATTTTCAGTTTTAACCATATCATTGTATAAAGCAGTGCATTTAGTTGTCATAGTCTGATTTCACAGTCAGGACATATGTCCCTAGTTAAGCAGAAATGTTTTTCAGTGTCTCACTGTTTGTTCCACTTTGATGAGAAGGATTCTTTAGAATTCTTAAATCAGAGCTCAGCTCTTGAATTTGGTTTTACAAAAATCTGAACTTTACTTACTGTATAGTAGCTTTGTACCAAGACCTACTAGACAGTAAGTAATGTTGTAGGCCTTGTTCAAAGCATCGTTAGCTTAACAAATTTGGTAGTCAAGGATTCGTTAAGTCTTCTAGTATGCATAAAATCAAGAGTGGTCATATTTTTTGCTGAAAAAATGTAATGGACAAAAGTTCCTCACAATTTTTTTGCGTAAACACGTTTGAAGTTTTAACAAATCGTTAACTAATGGCGTTGTTAGTTTTGAACAACTGGCCCCAGATTTGTTTAAGTGTTAGGATAATGATAGTAAATGGTTAAGGTTTTACGATATATTGGCTGTTCATTGAACTGTATTATTTACAGTGCCACTACTTATGCTATGCCCCACTCCAGTAAATTAAAATATACCCAGATGTTCAACACCAATGACAGAAACAAGAAAGGAACATTAACTGGTAAGCTTTTACTGATATTAATTTTGGAAGCCATGTGGCATTGAAAAGATTATTCTGTTTTATCCCATAACCTTGGAAGGTCGTTGGGGCACCACAGATGACTTTGAAACAATACCTTTCCACCTTGTCCTGTTCTCAGCTGCCCTAGTTGAGCTGGCAAAGTCCATCCCTGTCCACTTCTTTATATTGTCTTCCCACTTCTTCTTTCTGCCTCTTCTTTTCTTTTCACCGTGCCCTGTAGAGGCAGAAAACTTTGAGATTTAGGCCTTTGTAATCTTATAGTTTTTTTCAAAGTTCAAAACTTTGAAAATACTACAAGACTACAAAGGCCTAAATCAGTATGTGCTGCTATAGCAGTGGCACATATGAGATCTTTGAAAATAAACAGTAGGCCTGATTCAGTATTGGTTGACCTGGGCTTTTACTCTATCTTCTTGTTACGGCTGTGTCTGCAGTCTTGTCTTCTGTAGATCCATTATGTGTGTCATATATAGAGAAAAGATTTGATTTTGCCCATTTCCGAGCTGAAATGACCTTGAGAATATGCGGGAACGGGGCAGGCTTCTACATTGGTGCTCAAGATGAAGCAGGGCAATAAAGGTGTGTGTTTCGCCAGCTGCCCATGTTTTATTTGACAAATTGTTCAAAAGTTGTGTCCACAAACATTAATGAGCCGCAACATGAGAAAACCAACAAAGTGGTTGTCCCCCCAGCGCAGACTCAGAGCAGCCTGGGCATCTGCCCAGTCTGATTAGAGTCTTCGCTGTCTGCATGGAGGTAGCTTAGACTCTTAGCTCCCCTTTAAGCACTTAGAGAAGACTGATCAGACGGGGTGGCTACCCAGGCTTATCTGAGTCTGCACTGGGTGCACACCCACTTTGTTGGTTTTCTTGTGTCGCGGCTCAGTTATTTTATTTCTGTTATCTTAGGTGTAGAAGCTCGTGCCATATTAGTACAGACTGGTGTTCCACAACAAATGTTGGCACAGATATGGTAAGTCTTAATGAATATCCAGACTTCTTTTAATCCCAAAATTTTCATAAAGGCGAGAAAAAAGTCTTCCTTTGAAATACGGAAATTTTCGCAACTGTAGTCAGCCATGGAAAATTGTGAAAGTACAAAATGTGGTACTTAGCTCAGTTTTCATGTAAATGCAGTTTAGAGATCGTAAAAGGATGTTATGTTCAAAAGTACAGGCTGCTCGCAGACCTTCATTGCAATTTGTGGTATCGAGATATCTATACAATTTGGTCTTTATACCATTTATAATATGGCGAGATCATCACCAAATATGATCATTTACAGTATTGAAGCTCAAATGACAAAAGAGCTGCTACACGACAAGACCATCCGCCTAATCTGATCAGAGTATTGCTGTGTGCTTAAAGAGTAGCTAAAGGTCAGAGCTACCTCCCTGTGGACTGCGAATACTTTGAGCAGACTGAGTGGATGCCCAGGCTGATCTGAGTCTTTGCTGGTTGCACATGCCTTTTTGTTGGTTTTGTCATGTTGAAGCTTAAAAAAGTATTTGTTGATAATCCTCAAGGTGAATGAGTGCCACACCATGTCTTTCTGCCATTTTGACAAAGGGATACAACTGTAATGACTTCCTAAATGCTTCCCAGGACAACTAGCCCTTCAAAAAAGGGAAGCTACCTTGAAAGAAAAGAATATGTTTCTAGCAGAACAAATTTTTTATTAATCCCTTTTTAGACTGGAAACCCATTTTGGGTATTATGCAAACAGAGAATATCCAGTTCAGGCCCCACAGAACATGGCATCTTATCAGGATCAACACTATTTGCTTACAGAAACTTCCATGCAAAATACAATTAAAGTGAAAACATCCACCAGAAACCCTTAAAACTAGAAATGGACTGAAGGGTTAAATTCTTTCTAGTCCGTCCTTAAGAGTTGACCCACATTGTAGACAGATGTAGACAAAAATGAAATTGGCATATTTGCTGTTGAGAGGTCACCATTCGTGGGGGGTTCCATGATTTTTGTGTCACCTGTGCATAACAGAATGTGGGAATTTAGTAATGTTTTTCAGGCATGAGTGGCTTAAACTTTTGTCAAGTTTTCTGGTTTAGCTTTGTGACAATGCACAGACGGGCAAGATACATTTTTCAGAATTCTTGTTTGTGGAACATTAAGAAAAACTGTCTTGAGTTCCATAACATTTGCTGCAGCAAACTTTAACAAGTCTTTAGCTGTCGCTACTGTTTCTCTTTTAGGAACTTGTCTGATGTGGACAAGGATGGTAAATTAAGCTGTGATGAGTTTTGTATAGCTATGCATTTGATTGACTTGGTGCGGATTGGTGCTGTGTTACCAGCTAAACTTCCAGCTGAGCTGGTGCCCACCAAGGCCCGGTCAGGTAGCTTTGGTAACATTGCTGCTCCTCCTGCTGCTCCAGGTAAGACTAATGAGGTATCTTATATTTTGACCCTCAAAGTGCAAAAAAGCAGAGGACAAAATTCATGTCTGCAAAATATAAAAATGTTACGTCCAAGCTATATCAAGAATTCTAAGAATAGATGGCAAAAAGTGTAGATTAGATGAGGTGGCTCATTATCAGAGTCTTCGCTGTGCACTTAAGGGTAGCTAAGGGTCTAAGGTAGCTCCATGCAGACAGGGAATACTCTGATAAGACTGGGCGGATGCCCAGGCTGATCTGAGTTTTGCTAGATGCACATGCCACTTTGTTGGTTTTCTTGTGCTGCAGCTCATCATATATGCACCATATCAGAGGGTTCTGCATATTCCCTTTAGATTAATAACAGCGCTATACCTAATGTCATTTCAGAAGTTCTGACCGATAAAAACATCAAAAATGAAAAGAAATTTGTTTTTGTAAGCTTGATATGTAAGTAGAATGAATGAATAGTTTTGCATTTTGTTACGTGCTTTAAGAAAAAGCTATTGCTGCTATTTAATGACCTAATTCTTCAAAATCAAAAACTGTTTTCTAATAATTAATAGGTTTGGTATATAGCCGAAGAAAATTTCTGGTTTTGACCTGGGGCCTTTGTCCAAATTCTTTGATAAATCCTCCTTATTTCACATAAGAAGGATCAGTTTACCTAAAATGTTCATGCTATACTCATACTGTACTCAGAGCTCAAGGAAAATGGGAATATTTTGTGATAACTAAGGGTAAGGGTTATTGGTACATCTACATGTTTTTCTGCTATTTTTTTTGAAGGGAATTAACTTCTGTGATTTCCTGTTTGCCTCTCTGGACTAAACAGTCCTTCCTAAATGGGGTCAACTTCAAAAGGAAAGAATTTGCTTCAGAGTGTGGTGCAAATTCTTCTTTTTCAGAGTTGACCACTATTTGAAAGGGAGGCAGTTTCATTTAGTAGCAGAGTTGTTCCCCTTGAATCTGTGTCTATACATTTTAAGAATAATTTCTGTTAAATCTCCATATTTTGTGACCCTCAGAACCACCTCAACAATAAGATAGATTTGATGAGGGACTACAGCATGTTTCCAAAGAGAACTAAAAAAAAAATTTCATGATTATCGTTAAAATTCCTGCTTACCTAGAGCTGTGTATGCTGAAATGTGTTCTTCTCTTACAGTGTCAGCCCCTCCACCACAAGATAGTTTTGGTGATTTATTGGGCACTATGGGTATGCCTCCACCCGTACAGCCGGCAGCCACTAATGGTGAAACTGATACTGATGATAAGGACAAGGGTCTTCCATGTAAGAAAATATACTTTCTTTGGTTTCGTTACCTTAATATTCCCATTTAATATTCTCTTTTAATATTTCCAGTCAAACTGATAAGGGGAGTATTTAGTGAGAAATGTGGGATAATTTTAGCCAGTTCATCAAAACATACATCGTGGGTTCGATTTAGAATCACCTCACTGAGGTGATTCTAAATAGTACCCACAATGTATGTTTTTGCACCGTGAGACAATCTAAAGAGTATCCAAGACATTTATTTTTAAGGAGAGAAAGGAAATAGTAAATGATTACTAAAGTACCTCTATCAGTTCTCAGTATCTGAACTTCTGAAGAGATGCTTCCCAAAAATTGTCTCTAATTTTAAGGTTTAACATTCTCAAAAATTGATTTAAGTTAGTCTGTCATACAACAAAAAAGGAAAATTAAAAGACACATAGTTCTACAATGGAAATGTGGAACCTGATCCTACCCTTATGCACCAAGAAATCACATGACATTGCATGAAACTTCACAGTTTTGTTTAGTATTCTAACAGGCATTATCATTTCTCTATTACATGTAGTCAGAGAGGGTAACTGATTATTCGAAAACCAATTTAATATTGGTTAAGCCATTAAAGCCTAGTAGACTCTTATATCCTGGTGTATTTTCATTTTATGATTTTAATAAAAAAATTCTGTAAATTTAATGCAAAATGTGTAGACCCTGATCAGATGCTGCATTCTGCATCAGGGTCTGCACTGTTTGCATATGTCCTTTTTCTGGGACCCTGGGCATTAATGGTTTAACACATGTGTGGCATAAGCAGTAGGGTCAAGTCAGCTAAATACGGACAGCAGGTAAATTCGGACAGTGACATTGTTTCCTTTATATGTCAGTTGTTTGGAATTAAAACAAAAATAACTGGGCAAACAGTGAAAATCCTGATGAGACGGCTCATAATGAGCCGTCTCATCTGCATTTTCACTGTTTACAATGGTATGTCCGAACTACCTGCTGTCGGAAGTTAGTTGATTTGACCCTAGTATTGATAAAAACACAAATTACGCATGTCTAAAAGCTGTTGCTCAATTCTAAAAGCCTACTTTCCTATCATACCTTGTAGTTACATTTGAAGATAAGCGGAAACAGAACTTTGACAAAGGGCAAGCTGAGTTGGAGAAAAGAAGACAAATGTTACAAGATCAGATGAGGAGAGAAGAAGAGGCAAGACAGGAAAAAGAAAGGAAAGAACAGGAAAAGAGAGAAAGACAGAGGTAAAGTTTTCATTCCAGAGCCACTAGTCATTTACAACTCAGTATGGTTCATTATTGCACAAGTTCCAGTGTAATACATATATCACACTGGGTAGGCGGCAATCGAAAATGCTCGTGCAGTCAACAATCGGGGATCAAAAACATTAGAAACAGCATTTTCGATTGTAAATTGGCGACAATTTGCATTCAAAAATGCTGTTTCTAAAGGTTTTTGATCCGGATTAATCGATTGTTAAGAGCGTTTTCGATTGGCGCCTACCCGGTGTGTGTGTGCTTTGGACCACACGATTTGACTTGAACCAATATATTTTCAACAAAAAAAAGAACAGACTAAAAACTCTCAAGTCTGAAAAATCATCCATCAGGTAACTGTCTTTAATCGTCCCTGATTCCAAAAAAGGTACCCAAATACTACTGGATTTACAGAGAGAGTTCTTGGCTGCTTGTTGGCCCATTTTGGATTTGAATCTGCATTTTCCTGCACCACAACAGAGCGCTTTTATCCACTCCACCATGGTGTCTCTTGTAATTAGTGCACAATAATATAAACATTTTCCGAACACACAGGTTCTCTGTTTGATGTTGTGGACAAACAATTAATATGAGTCACTAACTCAAAACGTGTCTTCAAGGAGAAATCTGAAAAATTATCCAACAATTACTGTCAAATGCTCCCTATTATCTAGAGCTTTGAAATTATTATAGAAATGTTATTCACTTCAGACAAGAGCAGGAGATGAAAAAGCAACAAGAATTAGAGAGACAGATGGAGAAACAGAGACAATTGGAGAAACAGAGAGAAGAACAAAGACAGAAGATGATGGAACAAAGAGAGGTTTGTTCAGTTTGTGTTAATGGTTAAAAGCAGTTAAGTAACGGAAAATGGTTACTTTTATTGACTCCGACCAAAGATGAATGTCGTCTTACAATTAAACTTGTTTGGTATACATGTGTGAAATGATAAATATGTTGAAGTGCATTAAAAAATGTTATACTACCCTTGCCAGAAAACACAAGCTTTAGCACAAAATATTTTGTAATGTGCAAGGCTTAATACACTGATAGGGTGGTATACAACAGTTATACCAAGATCTGTCCACAGGCGCTTGAAGTTTAGACTGCAAGACTCTTCAAAATGTCAAAAATCAGAAAGACCATATGTCATTTAAAAATATACAGGTGTGCAAGTGCTGTTTCGGAGCCATGCAGGCTCTAGTATCCGGTCCGTCGCAGCAAATGTTGCACAGCAACTTCAAAACGTTCGACGAGAAGTCGAAATGGCGACGATGCCCCAAAGCACCTTGCATTTGATCTGATCACTCATTTTTACAATGCTAAACCTACCACACAAGTTATGAAAGGGAAAAGCAACATGCAGAGCGAAAATTGTGGCATAGAAGAACCGATTTGGAGCAGGCTACACGAAAGTTGACAACCGGAGATCGAATTTTAAAATGCTAAACTCACCAAGATCGAACGCACTCTGCAGTTGTGTAGCGAGCTCCTTCAGCATGTTTGAATAGTAATCCTTTGCTTCAGAGAGAGTTTACTGAGAATTTTCAGTGAAAATGATTGTGTTCAAACGAAAATATACTTCTTCACAATGTCATCTGGCCGATGATTTCACCCATGACGTAGATTCACTTTTGACGTCACTAAAATGTACTACCTATGGTGGGGCCTCCAACGGGGTATTTATGCTGTTTCGAGATCCAGTCTTGATAGACTCACCGTCGGTGACGATGAAGCGTAATTTGTAGCTAAAAGACAAAATATTTCTGGTACATGTGCCACATGTCGACCAAGTGGCCCAGTAGCTCACTTGGTTGAGTGCTCGCACGTTAAGCTAGAGACCCTGGGTTCGAGTCCCGGTCAGGTCACGATTGCTTCCTCCCGACTCAGTGTGGGCTCATGGCAAGGTCCTCGCGCATCAAAAAAGCGCATGTCTCGTTGGCACCACCGTGGTTCCGAGCAGATTTGGGGACGAATCTAATTAGGCAGTGGGAAATGTCAGGCCCGGTAGTGCTCTCAGTTGGCAGAGTGTTCGCACGGTGAGCGAGAGGCCCTTGGATGGAGTCCCAGTCGAGTCCCTATTTTTTCCTCCCCTGTGACACATGTATGCTTCAGTGAAAAATGCGTTCGAGATGCACGAGTAGATCTAAATGAAAAAGTCACTCCATAGGAAACGTTATTCATTTTTATAAAATACAATGTCCAATTCAATTCTCTCCCAGACCCCGAAACCCGTGTTTAAATCGCTTTGCTTGTTTTTGAGAAATCCTAATTTTTATTTGCCGTGTAATTTGCATTTGTCACCGAAACATACTCGATAGTTCAACACAAATTATGTGTCTATGTGCAGGAAAATGTCAACGGAACATCTCGCAAAAAAATCACGAAGATGTGAACGGATTTCGCCACATTACTGCCTGTTTGATATGGAGAAATGCATTCATCGTTTGCTGATATGGCTAGTTTGACTGATGCATACGATACATCTATAGTCAGAAAATTTGAAAAAAAGAAGCATCAATCTAGCGTGTGTAAATCGGTCCGCCCTATTTGGTGGGCTGTTCCGTTTCCTAAAAAAGGATGTTCCGGATCTCGATCCAGACAGTGATATATTGCATTGCGAGAAAGCTTACTTATGGCGGCACGTATAAATAGTGAAGACAGATCAGCCTGCACTTTCTTATCAGGACTCGATTTTGAATTTTCCAGTACATACGAAGCGATTAAATTGAGCGGATGCGCAGGCTGATAAAAGTGTTCCCTGTCGCAAGTACTGTTCGTAAAAATTAACGCAAACGATATTATTTGCGCTATGACAATGTGTGTAGTTGGTTCGTCAGGTAATATTAATATAGTAACTAGTGAGCATGCGACGTTTGGCCAACGTCAACCAAACGTCTATGCAAGGTCACAAACGTTTGGACGCTGTACCAACGTTGTGTGCCTACCATCTTCGCTCGCCAGGGGTACTATGTCCACTTTGTTACTTTACGTACACAAGGAACAAAGTGGACTAAATACCCTTGGCTTGTGAAGATATCTGCCCACTGGGTAAAAATGTTTAGTCCGAACCCATGCCATTGTTGTTACTAATGGGGCCATATCCAGCGATTTGACATCTGGACCGAATCATTGTGAATGTGGAAAAACGGGTTGTTCTGTAATTGGTAGGCTACTGTAGTCTAAATGATAAACACTTCGGGAGTATTCTCAACTGGTCTACACTTTTTTTGTCAGAAATCGTTTGTCAAGCTGAACATTAAGCGGGGCTCCAGGGGAGAAAACTACCAGACCTTTCATAAGCAGAACTTTGCTTTTCTCACATGTGTCGAAGGAGGATCGAACCCACGGCGATGAGAGACCTAATGTTTAAGAGTGATCTCCCACCGCTCGACACGAAGCCTTCCCCGTAGACACCCTCTTAATCAGTTCACAGCCCAACCCGTGGACAAGAATAAGGAAGCCAAACCTATCCTAAGTGCCTGGTACTACTTTGTCGCGCTTTAAATCAATAGCGGCGGTAGTGTAGAGGATAACGCGCTGGACTACCATTGAATCCAGTGGTCACAAGATCGATCCTCCGCTTCTCTGGTCTTTCGTATGAGACTTTAAACCGTCCCGTCCCCGTATGACCTAGTTATTGGCGGGACACTTACTCAAGCGAAAATTGTTGAAGACTAATGCATTGATGTGCGGAGGTGAACAGGCACGCACGCATATATGCGAGTGATATTTCCACTCGTATGTAAAGTCTGATCAGAGTCCTCGCTGTCGGCTTAGAAGTAGCCTAGACTCTTAGCTACCCTTAAGTGCACAGCAAAGACTCTGATGAGACTGGGCTAATGCCCCTTCGCATGGCGCACATGCCACTTTGTTGGTTTTGTCATGTCGCGGTTCCATTATAGTGTTTTTACGCAGAGAGAACTAACAAATCGAAATTGTACTACAGCTATAACAGGTGAACTGTAAAAAATAAACGTTGATTTTACGGTAAAATACCGGGTATCTGGCTGACTATTTTTATGGGCGTCTGCTTGTAGAATGGTTTTGGAAATCACTATCTGATAGGATTATGTTAATTAACCGCACTCGAAAATACCTTCTTTTAAGTGTTGAAGGGCTATATGACCGTCCTGTTCTACCCTTCTTCACGTGCTGCTAATTCCTGCAAATATTTCTGGGCGCCCGTAAAAAAGAGCTGTAAATGGTAGTGCTCTCAGTTGGCAGACTACTTGCAAATGACATCGACATCCAAAAGAAAGAAATTGTTATTTTTTTTAGATCACCACGTGTTGGCTTTGTGACTTTTCAGTCGAAATTTTTGTTTTACATATACAAAAAAAAAAATAACACCTATTTACTGATACTGTACATTAAAGACATGGGTGGATTAACTTCGACGGTATCATTTTTATCGGCGGGGGTTGGTGGGGGGGGGTGGGGGGGCGGACACTCTGCGCCAGGTGTGTGCAACTATGGTTACGTACCGCTGAGCCACTTGGGGAACGTCGTTAGAATTGAACAGAACAGAATAAACAGTGTCATTTGGAAGAAAACTCGGCGCAAGGTGTGTGCAGCTGTACATAAAGGCCTATGGTTACGTACCGCTGCTCTACTTGGGGAACGTCGTTACAAGAATTGAAACAGAACAGAATAGTGTCATTCTGTCTCTTGATCACATAGTGTCAACCAACACCTCCAGTCAGCCAATGAAATTTTTGCCATAAGTGTTAATTTTGGTCCACTGATTAACTGAATAAATTTTCAGGTAAAGATGGGAATCAGGACTCCCCTCATTTCCCCCCCCCCCCCCCCTCCCCCCCCCCCCCTCCCCCGCACACACCCACACTCCCCTCACCCATCCACAAACACACCGGCAAAGAATTCCTACCTTCAGGGCTCCAGATAAGGATGTTTGGGTAATTGGGTAGTACCCACTGTTTTTTTTGTTAATTGGGTATTCTGAATTTTAATTGGGTAAAGCAACTTCCATCACCCACTGATTTTCCTTCTAATTGGGAATTCTGATTCTTTATTTGTGCAGTTTGGTAAAATTCGAGTTAGCAATAGTGCTGCAATCTTAATATTTTGCATCACCATGATTTCTATCTGTATAAATAGTCAACACACAGACCAGCCACTGAATAAAAAAATCATTAAAGAAATCAGTCTCAGAAAACACTTTTGTAGACCAAGGTCTGATAGTCCAAGATCTGTATTTTCACTAACAATGTAAATCCTGGACAGGCTGACCTGGAAGAAGAGTTTTTTCTTGCTTCTATATTGTTCTATATTGAAGTTCAGCCCTTTTCACTAATACATCTGGAGGACGCCAAATTTGGCGTCTCTGGACGCGAAAAATCTGGCCCGGACGCAGAAAATAAGCACCCGAAGAGAGAGACCGGACTTCTTTAAAATTTTAAATGTCAGAATTTAACTTTCAAAGAAGCCACTCGCTGTTCACACCTTGCATAGAACAGCAGGGGTGTCGTCAATAGGTACCGATAATCAATAAATCAACCTGTCATTACACATGACATAATGGAAATTGTCGTAGGCACGTGCCTCTTAATCGCCAATAACTGAACCGTAATCCGGCAGTCTTTGATCAGTATCAAGCAAAGTACAAATTGTGTCAACACTATATCGCTATATTAGTTCTACCGCGTCGTGACCAGTCTGTTTATCGCTTCCCGCCGATTGAATATGTGTCATAATTACTATAAAATACTACTACATGGCCAGAAATTGGAAATTATTATGGAGGTATGATGCTGTGATTACGAGAAAAGGAGCCGGGCTCACCCAAGGAAAATTTAGAATTTCAGGATCCTGTCGAAGTTATGAGCCTTTTCCTGGACACTTACTCTATTTCCTGACTTTTGTATTTCACTCGTGCCTGATGTGCGTAATGGGCGTTATGCCTAAGCATTACACCAGGTATTACTTGCAAAATGCAAATGGTAACATAAATTTGCTATACGCTGTCATCTGAGATAGTAATTATACGATTAGAAGGCCGATCAGATTAAATTCCCGGAAACCAGTGATTTTAAGAAGTTCGGTTCGTTCACTTTAAGATTCTTTCCCGCCGATTTTTCAGCATGTTTCCCGCCATTTCTTGCTCACCATATACAGAACGAGTACCAGTATATCTATAAATAACGCTGCGGTAAATCTGTGAGGTCAACACAGACAGTTGAACACGCGACATAGGAATTACACCCGATGCTTTTGTTTACACATGACAGCCTTGGATAATACCGTCGTTACGCTTCTGCTTTTTGGACTATTGCGTTCCGGGAATTTTGTCTGCGTATTGGTACGCTGACAGGAAAAGGTCATTTGTGTTTTTCAATTATTTCATTGGGTATTTACGCAAATACGCTGCTTATCTGGAGCACTGTACCTTTAAGAGATAAATAATTACCGAACCACGGTTTCTACTGAATTATTATTAGTATCATTTTATCATTATTATTATTATTTTAAGAAACAGTTAAGAAGTTCATCCTGTCATCATCTCTATATGTGACAGGCTGGTATGGCGAGTACGGAAGATGCCGACGGTTGGCGACAATGCAATACAAAGTGTCTAGCCAGATACGTCAAGGCACCGTTTTGCCTGACACGTCTCCACGCGGAAAATGTCAATGTTCCAAATACAGGCAGCAAGAATAAAATGCAAGGATATAAATTTAAGGTTCTGAAATTCGTTTCTCAGTCGTTGATACACTGTGACTGCCTCTTTTTAACCATATACTAATATTTTTTTTCCATCAGATCTGGCATAATCAGAACGCTTTTTCTAGGAATGTTCTCAAGGGATGTTGCACTTATTCCTGTCCTTGACCTATATCTCATGCGCTGCTGCATTCGTCAAATGTTTACAGCCTAAGTTGCAGAAAATTTTCTACATAAATCCATCAAATCTAGCATATGTATACATTTTCTTTTAAATACGGCCTTTACTACTGTGGAACCGCAAGGCAGGTACGACATAGCATTCCGAGGATTTTTTGTTCTTTTTAGTCCTCTCTCTATAACAGCATTCATGATTCATTACAATTCAGAATTCTTCAAAAGCAAATTAACAAGTGTCATCGTCGTATTTGCAGGTCCTTATTGTAATTTCTGTAAACGAGGTGCACGTTCCCCTTATAAGACGCGCATTTTTCTACTTCGGCCTTACTTTTTTTGGTTTCAGGAAACTTAAACATCGCATTCCCTGTGTTGGGATGTTTTGTTAAAATACTAAGAGTATTTTTTTTGCCTTAGTTCAAGATGAAATGATCCAAACTCTGTCGGTCGTTTCTTATGCAATTACATCAGACAAAGTGATGATTTTTTTTCATCTACATGTATCTAGATCTAGGTCCCAAATAAACTTTTTTTTCAATTCACTGACTAATTTTTTAGCCTCGTGGTCCGCTGTTTTTATATAGGCCTACAAGTTAGTGCTCCGTTCACTTTGACAGCATGCCAAGGAAGATAGGTAGTTGAAGTCAAATCGTAGAAACGAAAACTTTGTCAGCAAACCATGTGATGGAAGGTATATTTCTAGGTCTTTGCTTTACAGCAGTAAGAGCATAAGTTGCCGATCGAGCGAGCGAGAACAAAAGTATCTCGCTACTCGTCAAAGGGGTTAAAGCTAACATAGGAAGCGAAGGTTGGCTTCCGAAATGTTCCGTGAAGGCGGGATGGAGATCTGACGGTATTAATTCCTGATCATTGCCTTCTTCATTCTTGTGCAAGAGTAAATTTCTGAACTAAAATATATTTGGGCTGACTGCTTCAATGTGCTTTTCCAGTGGAAAGGTCCCATATTCGTACAGTCCGGGGTCCCATACATTTGTGTCTGTGTTTTTCTCTGTCGGGTAGGGAGTTAAATTTCATTGTTCCCTTACTCTTTCAATAATTGTCAACCCTAAAACTTAGGAATAATGTCACGCACTCCAGCCAAGTCGCATCTCTAATGTACATAGTTCTACATCGGTCATATTTTCACCCACTTGATACCCCTGACAAACTCTGTCGCTCTATCGATTTTTTCAAATCGTAGGTCACGCTAGCCGTTAGGAAAATCCAGTGTCTATTTTTAATTTTCTTATCCGAGGAAGTGTATCAGCGAGCGAAATCGACTGTAAAGGATTTGACATGAAGTTTTAAATGAATTTCAAATTTATTAAGTGGACTAAACTTTATTGGGTATACCATTATGTGCCAGCCGTTGCAGGAATTCAAAGTCACTCCATAGGACCGGATACCAGAGCCTGCATGGCTCCGTGAATTTTTCACCAATTTTCTTTTGCTGTTTATATCATCGTGTGGACATAACAGAAAAAGTTATTTCTGCCTCGAAGGACATTTCGAATGGAACTTTTCAGGTAACTAGTCAGATTTTGCAATATCATATCTGTAAGTCTGTACTGAAGGGGTCAAATTTGAGCTTGCACTCCTGTATTACTGTACAGTGTTGTATTGGGCACTTTGGATGACAAGGTTTAGAAACGTTTCTAAGCTAGAACTTCAAGCTCCTGTGATCTGTCTGCCATCTGCTTGTGAATATCCTCCTCATACAGGAAGACAAACAGTGGTATAACTGTTGCATATAGATATTTCTTTTTCTACTTATTATCCATTAATTGTTCATATTTTCTTGGAATATCAAGTTTTGAATGAAGTAATGTGATGATAAAGTTAGAATAATTAATTATAAAAATTAGTCAGAAATCAAGGAATTTTGAAGTAGAAGTTGAGATAAGTCTGATACCATAAACTAAATGCACAAATTTTACTGGTCACCCAACATTTTGTATCTACAGTCAGCAAGACGTGAACTAGATAGACAGCGCCAGATGGAATGGGAGCGCCAGAGAAAAGAGCAGTTGATGGCTGAGAAAGCCAGAGAATATGAACAGCTGATGGCCTTGAAGTCACAGACCAGTAATTTTACGTGTGAACTAGAGTCACTGGTAAGAGCATTGTTAAAATTGTGCCACCTTTTGTTTCCCCTCCAGAAAGGGGCAATGGTCAACAGACGAACTGATTGGTCATAAATGTAAGCATTTTCCATGAGGTACCTTTTTAGCTCTCCTGTACGAATGTACAGGACGAGCTATTGCACTACCGTCGGGGTCAGCGTCGGCGGCAGCGGTGGCATTGGCGTTAGCAAAACGTTAAAGTTTTACGTTAAAGTTTTTTTAGGGTGATGGGCAGGGCGCTGTCAGGCCTCTATCCTGTCCTGCTGACAGGTCTTGTTCTCTGTCCTGCAACTAGCAGAAGTGAGACTTAGGTCTTACTTTTCTGGTAGCGATGTAAACTTTCATTAAGTTTTCGAGTTAAGCTGTTATGTGACAGTGCCCAGGCAGGCGAGACTCTTTTCTGC
The DNA here is from genome assembly GCA_963989385.1 of Ctena decussata. Classification (NCBI taxonomy): domain Eukaryota; kingdom Metazoa; phylum Mollusca; class Bivalvia; order Lucinida; family Lucinidae; genus Ctena; species Ctena decussata. The sequence continues at coordinate 82,407,638 of OZ022502.1, read as the reverse complement.
TGCATTCTTGGTACATGGTATAGCTCTTTTCTTGTATTATGAGTGGGGTTGCATTACAAGGACTGTAATCCAATCTGTAATTCAAAATCAAATACTCAGATCAACCTGAGTATCTGTGCAGACTGATTAGAGTTTTCGCTTTCACTCTATAGAATGCCCCAGATAATAGAATAGGGAATACTCCAATCAGACTACGGTTTGTGTGAACAGGGAAATAGCTATATAGGCTAATAGACAACTGATATGCAGGCTGATTTGAGTCCTCCCAGTTCACACATCCCATAAGGTATCTTTGCACATGAGGCCCTACATTAAACATTTTTAAATGATTTGAGAATGAAGTATTTTTATGATGACATCATTATATTGATAACATAGTTACAGCATAGTGATGTCATGATTACATCACTATGATGATGGGTATGTCGTGCGTACCATTGCTAGTAAAATCCACATGGAATTTGCATAATCACTGTTTTAAATGTATTCGCAGCAAGGTAAAAAGATGGAGATAACGACCAAGATCTCACAGGTTAAGAATGGTGTCACAGATTTTACTGCCCATATAGAAGCTATGAGAAGTACAAGAGATCTAAAACTGGCTGATATTGAGAGGATACAAAAGGAATTGCAGGTACATAACCCACCTCCTATACCATGAGAAACTTTCATATCTGACTGATTATAGTAGACTTCATGCAGATTTATGTTTTCATGAGTTGAGGATAACCTCAGCATCAGCTAAAATACATTTTACCAAATTGTGAGGTGTAACTTTGTTGAATATGAATTCCTGGCACTATTGTGCATTTTCCACTGTTAAATATTAGAAAAATGTTGAATTGGCATATGTCTTAAAGCATAGATGGAAAGTAGACTTGCGATTTTACTTCATTTTCAACAGTATTTCAGTCATATCAAGACAATGGGAGGGTGATAATGAAAGGCTGTGTGTAATGGAACTCCATTTACAGTTGAGAAGATTTCTGCCTCCAGCAGGGCTCCATCCTTGGACCACAAGATAGCCGGCCAGTGCTTAACCCACTGAGCTACCAGGGCTGCTCATGTCGTTAAGCATGTAAATACAACAGGCATATTGCAGAACATACAAACCTATAAAAAACCTGTTAAAGGATATGACATGTCAGTAGGCAAATCATATCTGATCTATTTCATGCTTTTTAACTGGAAAAAATATCAACTGAAGTTATTTGTTGTACCTTTGTGACAGTCTGTCAGGGAATACAGAATTTTGCTGAAGTTTTACTTTCTTTTCAGGAACTAAGCCAAAAGTTACAGTCAGTTCAGTCAGAGCGACAAGACTTGGACTTAAAAGTTCAGACCTCAGTTCAGAATAATCCCATGTGTAAGTAATACCGTAAGGTGGATAGTATTCGGGACACCTGACAATAAATAAATGGCTATTTGTAAAATATGTGTCTGAAGTATTTGGACACCTAAAAAGTAACTAACAAAATCATCCTCATTAGCTTCCCAGTGTGTAGCTATTAAAAAGCCGGAGGCACACATGCAACATAGGTTTCATTTAGAAATGAGAAATACCTCAGACCCTCCATATCATAAGTTTTACATTTAGATAAATAAAATACACTCTGGAGGACTAAATAGGGATATTTTATTTTTTAAGTAAGATGAAATAAGGAGGTAAGGAGATCCGAAAGTTCAAATACAGAGATGTATATATATAAAGCAGGGAATATAGTGAAAGTTAGCTTGCTTAAATTTTAGGATAAAGGTTTCCCAATGTTTGGATAATAACCTTCTGTTATATGTTATGCTTGCAGCTGAGACACACAGAACAATGATGCACAGTGTAGAGCTGAAGAGAACATCAGTGCAGCGGTTAAAGAAAGATTTGGAGGAAATAGAAAAAGAGACTGAAACTAGACTTTTGGATATAGACAAGTCTAATACTGAAATAAAAGTGAGCATCACTTAATTTGAGCCGGGACAGGAAAAAAACAACAAAATGGCTGTGCGCCACGCGCAGACTCAGATCAGCCTGGGCATCCGCCCAGTCTGATCAGAGTCTTCGCTGTCCGCATGGTGTAGTTAGACCCTTAGCTACCCTTTAAGCGCTTTGCAAAGAGTCTGATCTGATCAGGCAGATGCCCAGACTGATCTGAGTTTGTGCTGGGTGCACAACCACTTTGTTGGTTTTCTCGTGTTGAGGCTGATTTAGTCAGACTGAAACTGATACTAATGGCATACAGGTATATGGAGGGGTATATAGTTCTAGGCTTTCTGACTGTTTGTCCTTTTGTCCCTCTGTTTGTCTATGCATTTGTTCATCTACCCATCTGTTAACATTTATGGTACAGTTTCATGTTAAATTGTTAGTTTTGCTGTATTAGCTGGTAGGACTGCCTTGAGGGGTATATGCGAGTACCTGCTTACTTGCTGTAGGTATTTTTCTAGTTTGGAATTATTGAAAATAGGAGTAGCACTTTTTTATCTGTTCTGGCATTTTTGGTGTAGAAAATCTGTGAAAGTAGCTGAATTATGTCCTCCACACTCTTCCACCCTGTGTCCCCCTCCCACCAACCCACATTCACCAAAAATGTTAGAGGACATATTCAGGATCACATTGATTACAGCTTTGGGATAATCATGACTTGCATAAATTTTCATCAAATTTAGCCCTGTTTCTTTGACAGAATCCAGGCAGGCGAGAGACAGTGTTCTGTGGAATCCAGAGCTCTAGATAAGAGGGATATTTGGAGATAATTAGGGATCATTTTTGTCAATACTGCATAAAAACATATGTTGTGACCCCGCATCTGAACCGTCTCAAGAAGACGGTTCAAATGAGGGGTCACAACATATGGTTTCAGTGAGAAATAAAAAAAATCATCCCTCAGTTATCATCAAATACCCCTCTTATCTAGACCTCTGAATCCTTGTGTGAATATACACATTCATGGAATTTTTTACATGGCAACCATCCATCAGACAGAAATAAACTACAGCCAGCAGGCAAATTCATGCAAATGTTTATTTTGAAAGATTATCAGATATATTTTGTTTATTTCAGGAATCAGCCACTAAAATCCAAACATTACAGTCAGATATTGGTAAAGCTGAACAACAGAAGAAACAAGACAGTAAAAAACAGGCAGACGAGGCAGAAAGAGTGAAACAGGAGAAAGAAAAGCATGAAAAACTAAGAAAAGAGCTTGAAGCTCAGAGACTTAGGTTAGTAAACTGTCTTGAAGTTCCAGACATGGCAAATTTTTTTCGAGATGACATTTGAAAAGTTGTAGTTGTTTTATTTCTCCTCTAACACAATATTGGTATTGTGAGTTTCGTTAGAAAAATATTTTATCATTTGAAACATACATTGTGAGATCTCATCAAGAATAGTATCTAGGGTCTTATTGGAGACATTTCTTATACAGTCGAACTTCACTGGCTTGAACTCGGAAGGCTTGAACGCCATGCTTCGGTCGAACTGACTTTCCAGTCCCAGCAAAACTCCCATTGATTTTAAATTAACCTGAGACCTTTGGCTCGAACTACAATGGCTCGAACGCTCAAACCCAAACCCGGTCCCTAGGGTACATTTTGTATGTAAAAACCCACCGATGGCTCGCACTAATCACCTTGTAAATAATTTCCTTTTCAATAACGGTCACTTAGATGTTTTGATCATTGTCATAAGACACTTTGATATTGACAAAGTGTTTGCTGAAACCACAGATATACTTGATTGGTGCTAGCTCAATTAAAGCTGCCCTTTGATCAACTGGTTAATCGATTAATGCTGAGAGGTTGTCAATTATTGGTCTTATCTATTTAAACGCATATTATCATCCTTGGCCAGTGAGGCGGCATATGAAAATTAAAGATGGTAAAATAATTTTCTTCAATTAAAATTCCACACCGAAATTGAGTAAAATATGCCAAAATTTATGTCTCTGCCTTTAAATACGTAACAAAATTAGGGCCCATCATTCACTCCTGCAGTCATGTCAGAGAGTATGTCAGCCTCCGAGCAATCTGGTGAAGGACCCGGCAACCGAGGAGATGTGATTTCTGCTGGCACCGAGTGGCTTAAATTATGACAGATCAATAAACAGGAAGTCACCCTTGCTATGATAGAAAAGCATAATACATACGGCTGGACCTTGTGAGTTGGTCTTCAATGGCTCGAACCACAGATGGCTCGAACTTTTTTGGGTGGTCCCGGCGAGTTCGAGCCATCGAAGTTTGACTGTATGTATCACTGGAAGTCTCTTTTGAGTTTAAATTAGAAACATATGGTATTGGTCTCAATATTTTATGAGATCTCTTTAGAAACATATGTTTTATAGATCAAAAGAATGGCCTTAGAGATCTTAATAAGAAGATCTTGTTAGAATTGCTGTATATAGGCCTTTTATAGTAACTTTTCACAATGTATGTTTTTTAGAGAGTGAAAATAAAAAAAGGTGAATGAATTATTACTTATGACCAGTATAGCAAGGGGAAAATGGAATTGGCTCCATTTCTATCATTTCTTCAAACAGTGATAAAACAGTGAAAACCCAGTATCTTCCTCAGCATTATCAGACCATTTTCTCTGCCAGAAGTACAGATGAGCCGAAACATGGCAAAACCAACAAAGTGGCATGTGTGCCCAGCGGACTCAGATCAGCCTGGGCATCCGCCAAGTCTGATCAGAGGCTTTGCTGTGTGCATAAAGGGTCCGCCCAGTCTGATCAGAGGTTTTGCTGTTTGCAATAAAGGGTATCTAAGAGTCTAAGCTAGCTCAGTGCGGACAGCGAAAACTCTGATCAGACTGAGCAGATGTGAGTCTTTGCTGGGTACCGAGCCACTTTGTTGGTTTTGTCATGTCACGGCTCAGATAAAAAGAGAGACATGGAGAATACACTGGAGCGCCGTTATAACGCGGGTGTCGGGAGACATAAAATCAAACCGCGTTACAAGTGATCACGTGTAATAACGATCTTCACAGAAATACCCCACCCACTAATGTAAAACCCCATGTTTACATGTTCGTAGCGCTTATTTAGCCCTTACGAGGTAGATAGACATGTTTACTGCTTACCTGACACAACGAAAGTCATCGCTGAAGTAAGCTTTCAGTCCCTATGTTCTTACTTATTGTGAAAAATGCGCTGCAAAACCGTGAAAACGGTTGAAAACCATTTACAAAGCGACAGTACAATCGTAACACATCGGCCAATTCCGTATCCTGAATTAAACCTATATCGACGAGGATGTCCGATTGAGCGAAAGTAGACTTGTTCGAGTTAATTCCCTTGTATATACACTTGCAAAAAGGTACCTTCGGACGAATAAAATATACTTATTTGCGCGAGTACTGACGTCGCCTAAAAAAAACTCTAAGCAGCCTACAGATAACCAAATCGGGGTTAAGCTTTTTTTTTTTTCATTAATAAAATTCTTTTATAATGTTTTCTTTGGAAGTAATCAGTGACTGCTACGCACAGCCTTTTTCCTGAGCGTCGGCTTGTGTATTGTGTATAGTGTATATGAGGTGACCTTCGCTTATTGGTGACACGTGATATGCGCTAATTATCGAAGTCTTTCACACCTTGGCAAGACAACCGACGCTTTGATTGTCTGTAATAACTTTTGACACGTTGTTGATTAAAATTATGTAAACAGCCCAATTACTTTTTAATGGTTATTTACTATTCCAATGTCGTGAACACCTACGGAAACCGCCGAAAAATCCGCGATCTGTAGAAAAACTTTGGGAGCCACAGGACAACCGCGTTATACCGATTACCGTGATATATCGGTCCGCGGTGTAACGGCGCTCCAGTGTACTAACTAGAAAAGAAGAGAGACTGAAAAATACTTTAACTGATATAGAATACAATGAGGAAGTGCTTTGATCATGTTTATAATGTAAAAGTCGGTGTGTGTAACTTTATACTCAGAATGAGAATGCTGAAGGTAATTTGATAAAGAAACATTATCCAATATCTAGACTTCTAAAGGTGGGACATAGTTTCTAAAGTGTTGATATACAAACTAGTCTCCTTACAAGAATATAGGTGATATGCCAAGTGACAAAAAATGCTTAGGTCATTTGCTAACATTTGTGACACTTTTGATGCTGCATATCTGCGCTGACTGATCAGAGTCTTTACTTTTCAACAAACAGTTTTCTTGGGTTTGATAGACAACTTATGCAATGGGGTAGACTCTGACCAGACTGCCTGGATACACAGCTGTTTTGCATCTTCACTTCAAACAGATGTTCAAGGACCCTTTTTTAACACTGACTTTTTTAAGGTTTCTCTCCAATTTCATTTATAAATATGCATTTTCACACCATGGTTATCGTAAATATTGGGACTTTAGTCTGATCAGGCCATCCAATATTTGGCATCCTTACAGCACTTTGTGTCTTTGTTTGTGAAAGATCATTGAATAGTAAAAAATAGTAATAGTAAACTCTGCTCAGGTTGCTCAAAAAAGAGGCTGATCTGAGTCTTTCCTGTTTACAGATGGCATAAGGTACCTATTTCATGGGATGCCTATTAGTTGTTAGGTAAGGTGTCACTAAAGTTAGGATAGTTATGTTAATAAAAATGGAGAAAGAAACAATGCAGATGTGGTTGGAAATTTACATGTAAGTGTTATTAATTAAACACCTGGGCACAGTTTTTCAAAGCATTGTTAGGCTAATGAGCTGGTTAAGAGGTTAACTTGTTCAGTGTTTTACAACTTTATAACCAAATTCACTGATATTTTTTTTTGAAAAAATGTGAGAAGCTTTTTTTTTTTTTTTTTTTTTTACTGCAAAAGCTTCTCATATTTTTTCGGCAAACAATGGCGGCAATTTTCCATATACATTGTATTACATTCGAAAATTTTACGTCTTGTTAACTAACAACGTCGTTAGTTTTGAACAACTTGGCTCTGGCAAATACATTACATTGCCGAGCAAATTGGGATCTAGAGCGGCTAGTGCGTCCACTGCAGGGCTACAGAAATTTTGAAATCGTAATCGGTCCAGACGGCCAATGACGTCATACGAATCCAAAATAGACACGAAAACTAATGACTACACAGTGTATTCCACAATCCAAAAAAAGTCACGAAAACTAATGACTACACTGGAGCGCCGTTATAACACGGGTGTTTTCGCTGAAGTAGCCATTTAGTCCACATGTTCTTACTTAACGTGAAAAATGCGCTTTAAAGCGCAGAGACAGTCAGACCGAAAGCGAAAGTACACATGGCTGTACCATTCGGAAATCCTCGCCGATCTTCATTTACGGAATTGGCCGAAGTATTACGATTGACGTACTTTACCGTATTCGAGTTAATTCCCTTGAAATATGAATATACTTGCAAAAAGGTACTCTCGGACGAAGAAAAAAAAAATTCTGCGCGAAAAATGACGTCGACTAAAAAAAACCTGACCAGACTGCTCATAATCAAGTCCGGTTTAATTTTTCTTTTTGCTAGTCAAATTCTTTCCTTATGCTATCTATGAAAGTATACAATAGTCAGTAACCTTACGTAGCACAGCCTTTTTCCGTGCATCGGCACGTGTGTGTATTACGAGTTGTGGAAAATCTTCGCCGCTGGCCAATATTGTGACACGTGCTAATTATCGAAGATTTCTAAAATTGAGTCTGTTCACACCTTGGCAAGACAATCGACACTTTGTTTATCTGTGATAACTTTTGACAGCAGTGCGTGATTATTGGATTAATAATAAGACACATGGCTAAAATCCAGGTAATTATGTCTTCATACATCGCAAATCGTGTTTTTTTGGACCGAAAAAAATGTGCCTTATGCCAACTGAATCGGTTTTTCGAACTCAAAATCGGTCCGGACCGACAAAAAATCGGATTTCTGTAGCCCTGGTCCACTGTATATCAGGGTCAGTTTGGTTCTGGCACATTTTCCTTTGTTCACTTTTGAAGATGTACAGGATTGCTTGGATGTACAGGCAGATTTTATCCTAGTTGATCCCTTAAGGGATAAACACATTACTGATATCCTATAAATCCTATTAAATGCCCCTGGGGTGTTGCAATTTGCGGAAAATGCGGGTTTGGGGGAGGCGTTATTTAGAGCCTAAATTGAAATTAATCAGCCACTGCCAAATACCTCTAATAAGCAATATAAAGGAAATGGATATACTTTTAGAGGAAACAACTCTATTATTTTCGCCTCTTTTCAGTAAGGGTCAGCTCAGAAAGGAAAGAATTTGCTCCTGATCCAGAGAAACAAACAGGAATTCATGCAGGCTAATATAACATTATTTTCGGAAAAGGGGCAGGGGGCGTTTATTAGAGCAGGGGCATTTATTAGGATTAATATGGTATTTGCTTGTTAAAGCTACTTCTATGTTGGCTTTAGAATCAAGCATATGGGTGTTTACAAACTGTTAGATATTTAATTTTCTGTTTTAGGGAAGAGGAGGAGAAAAAGAAACAGGAAGGTAGGCATTTTTGTTTTCATCATTATGAAATGCATTAACTTCACAGGACAGTCTAAATCCTATTGACTAAAACCAGCTGAAAGTGAGACTTATAATTGTTGTGACTACATTTGAGGTCATGTATCTACGTCGTTAAGTGATGTAGAGCTGTCATTGATTGGACATTTGGGGTATTGATATATCAACAGAAAATATTGCGATATATCGATTTAAATCGATATTGGTAAATATTGAAATCTATGTGAAAATGTGCATGTGTTATAGGCAGGCTCTTGCTCTTCTTTTATGCATGTTTGTATATAAGTGGGTAAAAATGAATCCAACTGTTTGCTCATCTTTCCATCTCCCAAAGCAAAACCAATGTGGTTCCTCACTGACCTGACAAGCTAATGAGAACGCGACATAGGCATAGACTCGCAAATGGCGTCTATCTACATACTCAAGATCAGGGATCTAAATGAATAAGAAACTAGAAATGTTTTTCAGAGAAAAACTGATGTCCCCCCACCAGTCCATTTTCCATCCCCTATAATGAAGTCCTCCTGTGACCTTGAAAATGAGGTCAAGGTCACCAGAATCTGATCAGCTCTTAAGCTAGTCCCAGTGATGTATTCATGCAAATTTGGTGAAATTCCATCTATTGCTTCATGAGATTTTATGGGTACAAGAAATTGCCATCTAAGTCCTCCAATGACCTTGAAAATGAGGTCATGGTCATCAAAATAAAATTAGCTCTTAAGCTAGTCCCAGTGATATATCCAAGCAAGTTTGGTGAAATTCAATCCATTGGCTCTTGAGATATTGTGGTAATAGGAAATTGTCATCTCAGTCCTCCAGTGACCTTGAAAATGAGTTCAAGGTCATCAAAATCTAAACAGCTTTTAAACATGTCTCAATGATGTATCCATGCAAGTTTGGTGAAATTCCATCCATTGGTTCAGGAGATATAGTGGGTACAAGAAATTCTCATCTAAGTCCTTCAGTGATCTTGAAAATGAGGTCAAGGTCATCAAAATAAAATTAGCTCTTAAGCTAGTGCCAGTGATGTATCCAAGCAAGTTTGGTGAAATTCGATCCATTGGCTCATGAGATATTGTGGTAATAGGAAATTGTCATCTCAGTCCTCCAGTGACCTTGAAAATGAGGTCAAGGTCATCACAATGTAATCAGCTTTTAAACATGTCACAATGATGTATCCATGCAAGTTTGGTGAAATTCCATCCATTGGTTCAGAAGATATAGTGGGTACAAGAATTTGTCATCTAAGTCCTTCAGTGACCTTGAAAATGAGGTCAAGGTCATCAAAATAAAATTAGCTCTTAAACTTGCCCCAATGATGTATCCATGCAAGTTTGATGAAATTCCATCCATCGGTTCAGGAGATATAGTGGGTACAAGAATTTCTCATCTAAGTCCTCCAGTGACCTTGAAAATAAGGTCAAGGTCAGTAAAATCTAATCAGTTCTTAAACTTGTCCCAATAATGTATCCATGCAAGTTTGGTGAAATTCCATCCATTGGTTTAGGAGATAACATGGAAACATGAAATTGTCATCTAACTCCTCCAGTGACATTGAAAATGAGGTCAAGGTCACCAAAATTTAATCAGTTCTTAAACTTGTCCATATGACGTATCCATGAAAGTTTGGTAAAATTCCATCCAATGGTTCAAGAGATATCACGCACGCAAAGTGGGTACATGAAATTGTCATCTAAGTCCTCCAGTGACCTTGAAAATGAGGTCAAGGTCACCAAAAACTAATCAGCTCTTAAACTTGTCCCAATGATGTATTCATGCAAGTTTGGTGAAATTCCATCTATTGGTTCAAGAGATATCGCGCACACAAGAAACTGTCACGCCGACGTCGACGCCGACGCCCGGGAACCACACTGAAAACAATATGTCTCCCCTCACCTTTGGTGGGGGGACATAATTCCACAAATTATGCAGTGGAATCATTCTAAGATACAAGAAAATAACCACTGGTAACTGTAAGCATCAATTCTATTTTTTTTTCACAAAACGTATCGATATTAACTTTTCCCATATCGATTCAATATCGCAGCACATTTTTTATAGATACATCAATATCGTCTATACCGATGACAGCTCTAAAGTGATGTTGGTGTTTACAGATTATGACGTCATGAAAAACTGAAAAAATGACATCAGTTTATGCCCACAGACATTGACATAAAGAACCGAACGGTGTTTGTTGATAGCCTCAGCTTAGTTAAAATTGAGTAGTAACCCTTCAATGGCTAAAGTTGTACACTTTAGCCAGTTCTACCTTAGTTATCACATATTGTAAATCAGAAAGGTATGCAAGAAAAAGTACCTGTCATGGTGTATGGTGTTGATAGAAAAATCCATCATTGGGGATTATTGTACGGCATTACTCAGCAAGCTTCATGATGCAGATCAGTGACCTCTATGAGGATTTTTCTTTCTTGCACACCGGATAAGGATATCCACGTGCTCCCCCTATACCTACAAATCTTATCTCACCCATGTTATCTCACCCAGGACCTGATAAAAATCAAGAGCATTCAATGCATTGGTTGTATTGGAGGTCACGTATCTGCGTCGTCATGTGACGTTAGCATTTTAGATGATTACGTCACGAAAACGACAAAATGATGTCAGTTTATGCATGCCAGACATTGACATAAAGAACCGCATGGCTGTTGCATGCCAGATGTTGACGTAAAGAACCGAATGGCGGTCGTTGAAAGCGGTGTCTTCTTTCAAAATCAAAGAGAAACCTCTGAGGCACTAAAATTTTGATTTTAACAAGTTCTAAAGATAATACAAAACGTGGTGTGCAAGAAAAAATATCTGTCATGGGTGTGAGGTGCGGATAGAAAAATCCGTCACTCAGGATCACTGTTCGGCATCACGAGGCAAGCCTCGTGATGCCGAACAGTGACCCTCGTGACGTATTTTTCTATCCACACCTCATACCCATGAAAGATACTTATAATCTACACCATACACCCATGAATACTTATAATCCCTGCACTCTTTTTTGTGCCCTCTGTCATATTAAGCATGTAGAATTTCTCAGATTGCATCCTGTAACAGAGCTGGAGATAAAGGGTTTACCATATTAATCCTACTAAACACCCCTGCTCTTACAAGCACCCCCTGCTTCTTTTCCAAAATAATGTTGTATTAGTTTGCAGGAATTTCTATTTGCTTCTCTGGATTAGGTAGCTCTTTTGAAATGGGGTCTACTCTTACAGGAAAGAATTTGCTGCTAGAGGAGCAAATTTATCCTATAAGATTTGACCCCCATCCCTGCTGAAAAGAGAGGCAAATATAATGAGTTACATCCTCTGAAAGTATACCCAATTACCTTAATTCTGTTTATTTGAGATATTTTGGCAGTGGCTGAGTTACTACACTTAAAGCTGTAAATAACTCCCTTCTTTTGTAAAATGATACTCCCCAGGGCATTTAATACGATTAATACGGTAATTGGTGATACACTTTTGGGACATCTTGTTTTGAGACCTGTCATTAGAACAGTCATTTTAACATAGGGTATAATCGATTCCGCTAATTTTCGCTTCCTGCAGAGACTGTACATCATATTTGGCTTCTGCCGAGACTGTCCATGAACTCTTGCTTCCTGCCGAGACTTCTGTACTTGATAAATGGCTTCCTGCTGAGACTGTCCGCGTGATTCCACGGACAGTCTCGGCAGGAAACCAATTTTACGAGGACAGTAGTCTCTGCAGGAAGCAAGAGTTCGCGGACAGTCTTGGCAGAAGCCAAATATGATGTAAAGCCTCTGCAGGAAGTGAAAATTAGCGGAATCGATTATACCCTGTGTTTAAGGCAGTTTTATTGAGAGATCATAAGGAATGTTTTATGTGTATTAACCCTGAGTAAAGCTGAACTCAAAATAAAATGGTCTCAAATTACCTGGTCCAGATGTACCCAGGGTTAATTAAATGTAGAAAATCCTTTTTGGCTGGGTTGACAGATTGCTGTACCTTTGGTTTTGGATGTTGGTTAAACAGAGAAGTTTTTATTTCCACTCAGTGGGAGTGGAATTTTGTTTTGTCAAGATGACCGACACCACTGACTTAATTAGCAGGAAAGTCAGAAAACCTTGCTACCAAGTGAGGCTCAGACTTATAAATTTTTATAAGTCTAACTCTGACTTGCTAGAGTGAACAACAATTAAATGAATTTAAGAATCTATTTGTTCTAACTATCTTTTATTGCATATAACTACTAAATATCGTCTGCTGAGCGCAAAACTATGGTAACTACATTTTTGTCAAAAATACTTTTTTTTTCATAAAAGTGTTCCTTTTTACCATTTACATCTGTGTACAAAAAATCAGCATTGAAGGCTAAATAGTTATCAAGTTATTTGAAGACAAAATATTTTCACCATTTTAGGGCTGAGCGCAAAACTATTGTAACTGCAGTTTTTATGCAGTTACAATAGTTTTGCGCTCACAAAATTTATACATTGCTTAAAATCGCTTAGTGCAAAACTATGGTAAGTGATTTTTACTTTGAGGAAAAATGTTAATTCTGCAAGTTTTAGACTGTTCTTATATTAGAATATTACTTTAACAACTCTTTCAAACTGCAGTAGACTATAATTTTGTGCTGGGATGAGATTTCTGCCTTGCTACCACTTGTTTACCCATGACCAAAATATCAAACGGTGTACCGATAGGCCCAAACGCCTGCCAGTAAACCCCTCTTTGCTTTAATCTAACACTGTTCAAATCTGACAGTGAAGCATACTGTCCCTGCTAAAATGAAAACTGAAATATCATAGACAGCATATAAACATATTCTTTGACTATTTTCAGAAAATGCCCATTTCTAGTAGTGTGGTATTCAACGAGTATCTGTATACCTATACTGATCTATTTGTTTGTTACCAAACCATTTTCACAGAAATAGGTCTGTAGCTAGGAAATGACGCTAATCATGTCCCAGAAATGTGCATCTGAACCCTGTCCATGTTTGCAACTTTACAGCTCCTCGTTTTGCCTAAAAGCATGTTATAAATTAAAAAGAGAAAAGTTAGTGTATTGAAGACAGAGTTATGCCCCTTTATAAACTTAAGTATTTCAACTTCACAGTGGGCCTATTTTTAGTGTTAGGTTTATGGTTATTCTTTATCCATTATATTTTCCTTCTAGCTAGGTTCTGCAATACATGTACTTTCTGTTTTGGTCATACAGGTACATGAAACTGAACTAAAGGCTGCAGTTTGTGTTACATTTCAAACCTCCAGTAATGTATGGTCCATGGTCCTCTTTAATTTTTGGGTTGGGATTTTAAAACCACTGAAGCATTTTGTTGTAGGATCAGTTCATTTAGGACATTCTATTGGGGACTTTGGGGTCCGATGACATACGTCTTTTCGAGGTGGGAAATACTATGATTGTCCATGGCTTTGATAAATGATTCATAGCGGCCCTGTAGTTTATGCAAGATATTTCCTTTCTTTTTTTTTATGTTAAGAGATTCCTCTATGCACAATGGGAAAAAGAACAGAATGTTGGTTATACATTGTTTTACCACAGACATGCTGTTCATAGTACCATCAGGAAATTGATAATGGATTCACGAAATGACATTTCAGATAACTGATTATGCTATGGTCTTAAAGTCACAAATTTCCTGTATGTGTCTTACAGCTGGCATTTTTAAAAAAAAATGCATAAAACTTTATGTATTATTTAATCAGGGGTGATTTAAAGTTAAGTATTTGAATGTTATATAATATTTTTTTTATAAACCTGTCAATGGCTATCTTTTATCAAGTATTTCAGAAAGTTTCACTGGATTTTAACTATTAATTCCTGAGTAACTGAAAACAATGATGGCATCCCCAGTATCCTAAGGGAAATGGATCAGTTCATGCACTGTTCAGTATTGGGTATGCCAATGTAGGGATGTCTACTCCACAGACCCACTTCTGTTATCAAGTATTACAGAACATTTTACTGAATTTTGACTGTTAAAGTCTCCATAGTCCTGTCAGTGGTAAAAACGTCTATACTCAAATCACTGTAAAAAGCGGTTCGGCCTTCACGTTTGGTAATAAAATGTGGGTTGATGTGCATTTACATGTATTGAGTCATGTAACTGGCAAAAAGTAGAGAAAACAAGGTTCTGAAAAATAACAAATCACTCAACAAAATGTTCTAGTTTCCTGTCAAGCAAAGCTATATAAACATAAGCGGGATGTAGTGATTTAGGCTCCAGCCTGTACATTGTAATTTTACCATTTTATTCAATGTAATGAAGTCGAAAGTAGGTCATTTTAATTGCCAACTAAAATGACTCAAATAAATTTTCAAAACGGTTTTATGTGAAACTGAAGGATGTTTTATTTGTTTAAAGCTGGCTAATTATGATCATTTACAATGACGGAACTATTATATAGAGAAAAGCTTGCACCGATACCTCATGATAAAATTTTTGATGCTGATAGAGCAATGGGGCCTTTATTTCTTGTGTAACTGAAAACAATTTGAAGGTACCCCCTGTATCCTAAAGTGAAATGGATCAGTTGTATCAGGTATGCCAATGTAGGGATGTCTACTTCGCAGACTTACCTCACACAGTGGGTTCCTTGAAGTCTTGGGGTCAATGCAATGATTATGAGTGCTTTCCGAATTGATAGCCATTTCAAAGGCTACTAGTAAGGTGGTGATTATACAGATAAGCAAGATGTATATAGCCCTGTCCGGGTGTTGTGTTGTTAGGCATGCTTGTCCCGACCGCGGTCGGTCAGTAAGCATTTCGGTTTCCCTAAGACGATGGACAAGACAGATTATGGTGGAAATGTTCACTCCAAAATGAAAATGGTCGAAGTACCAAAATCATAAGTCCTAACTCATCATATAAACATTGACAGTTCTAGAATTGAATGTGACCTGTTGTTGCCTTTGTCCTTGCATTATTTAGCAATGCAATACCCTGAACTTCATTCAACTGTACCATGAGTGCAGGAGATGCAAGCAGAAATTAGTGTGTAAACCTTTAGAGCATCAAATGGTATGACAAGATGTCTTGACGAACTTGTCAACTACTTATTATTTTGTCAGGTGTTTTTTTGCTTTTCACCCCTTGCCTTACCTGCCATGGTATGTTACATACTTGATTAACTTTTGGCACCAGGTTTATTGCATAGTGATCCAGAAAATTATCTTACTAATTTACATGATGTTAAACAAAGTTAAAAAATCCATATTTAGTTACCCTGGGTTTCCTATCCTTTCAGTATGGAACTTTGGTCTCCATTTGTAACACTTTTGTATGTGGTATTTGTTGCCCAAACCCTACACACACATATTTTCTATGTCTGACACTGAGGGTAATGATATTAGACCCAAATAATTATTAGATAAACCAAAACCCTGCTGAGCAGATCAAGTTTGTGCATTTTTGGTATTTGTAAGTGCATACTGTGTGGAAGACTTTAATATTGTCATTATTTTGGCAAGAAATACAACATAAAATGTATACATCATGACCCCTATCAGCTGTAGAACTGACATGTTACTGGAGATAATTTCAGTGAAATCAGGGCATTAAAATAAAATATAATTTGGTCAAAACTTATCCAATTAACAGTGGATCTCTATCCCAGTTACCCCACCCAGCTGTTTTATTAGGGAAAATAAAGTAAAATTCTTTAGAATACTATTAACTAAAACAGCTCACTTTTAATATAGTGCCTTAAATAAGTTATATAAATTAATCTTGAATAATAACATGACACAAAACTGCTGCATTTCTCATTATGTAACAGTAAACTGAGTGCAAAAATATTGTAAGTGCAATCATACTGAGTGCAAAACTATAGTAAGTGCACTTACCATACTTTTGCGCTCACAGTTTTCAGCGCATTATTGTTGTAAGTACAATATTTCCATTTTTCTCAGTTATACATAAAATAAATGAGGTTTTTATTTTCTTGTTCTCTGTAGTAAGCTAACAGCTGTATATAAATCTACATGAATGTTGTTCTAACTGCCTTAGTAAGATAAAAAAGAAACAGTTTTTTCCTTCTCCTGAACAATTTGCAAAAATGTAGTTACCACAGTTTTGCGCTCAGCAGACGATATGTACAACATGCACATGTTTAAAGTAAAACAGTAATGTGACATTAAAGCAATATTATTTTAAGTAATTTATCTCAATAATATTTTTTTTTTTTAAGTTATCCAAAGTATAAAATTGACCAAATAATTCTAAGTTCTTTCTAGACATTAAAATGCCCAAATAAAATTTAAGCTCTTTTTCAGATACTCGAATTATGAAATACAGTTAAATTTCACAATCCCAAAGAATATGCAGAAATAATAATTTATAATTCCAAAACTGCATATGACTCTGATATGAAAATTTCTAATTTATTTTAGCTGTGAAAATTAAGCACAGAATTACAAAAATTATATTTTTTAGTAATTTCTATTTTCTTTAATTTAAGCCAAAATAAGCAATTTATTTATAAAATATTTATCCAAAGAGAATTTCTTAAGTATAGTTTCCAACAAGAAGTTAACACTTTAAATCCCAAAGACAGAGTAAATTCCAATACACAAAATGCCAATATATAGAGGTGCCAAAATAAGGTGAAATCTGATTGGCTAAGAGCTTGACACACCTCTAATTAAACAAGTAAGGCACTTTATTTATCATCAAAAACACACAAATAAACAATAGTATCAACAATGAAATAATGTCATTTGAATCCTTGAACAAATCCCCATCCTAAGGTAAACATTTGGATATCTGACACTCACTAGAAAGTTCTTAACTTTGGTGTAATTCTCACCCACAAATATGGTCAGAAATCCAAGATGGCTGCCTTCCAGTCATGGAAAAGTCAAGGACCCTTTTTAACTCATATCAATGACATTAGCTCCTAATAAATCCCCAAAGTATGATAAAAATGCACAAAATATATACCCAAAAATATCTGCAAAACAATAATTATGAAAACTACTTTAAAAGCTGATAAATTTGAATAGTTCTAATTCCTGACCTAGAGTCTGGAATTTCCAAGAATGTAAACAAAGTAGCTTTTTCATAATCACTGCTTGACAGCAGACTTTTAAGACATAAAACTGACTAAAATGATGAATAAATGGCAGTTTCTGCATGTTCATCTATACACTCAGCAGAAACAAGGCAAATACAAGTAATTAAAACAGGATTGCCACATAGGCTAAAGCAGGATTCCAACCGGGGAAATGCTGAAATAGCTTTTTACCAGTTTCTCAGCTAATACAAACTCGACAATCTCGACACTTACAGCAAAGTCACGTTATTTATTTTTCTTCACTAAACTACCAGAAAACATGACTTTGATGCACTTATCATTATGCAACATAGAAAAAAACACATATTTTAAAGGGCAAAAATCCAGGTCCTCCACATATGGATAAATAAGAAAAATGATCTCAATTATCATCACATTTTACCCTTATCTCCAGCCCAGACACATAGTTAGGGTAATGACAGTATAATTGAGCTGAGGCATGACAAAACCAACAAAGTGACATGTGCACCCAGCAAAGACTCAGATCAGAGTAGCTAAGAGTCTAAGCTAATTACATGCCGATTGAGCCGAAGACTCTTATCAGACTGGGCGAACGCCTAGGCTGATCTGAGTTTTCACTGAGTGCACATGCCACTTTGTTGGTTTTTCATGTCATGGTTCATATATGCCCATTTTTCAGCCTCGAAAGCAAGCACAGATACCTCCCTAGGTGGAAACTGGTTTGATTTTGGTGGTGACACAAAGACATCCTCAACCAATGATAACTGGGCATCTGTGTTTGATTCTCAACCCAAAACAACCTCAGAGTCAACCAATATATGGAACTCATTGTCTAGTCAAAATACTACTGCCATCACTATAAATGGTAAGATTTTGGCTGATATTATTTGCTAAGGAAAGTTTTCAAGTAAACATCCGTTCTTGTATCTATTGGAGCTTCAGAGAAGAGGATGCCAGCCAAGGAACAGAAAGACGATGGTTTATTACCACAAATACAAAAAAAAAGATGATTTTCCTTAAAATTTGGACACCTTAACCAATTACAATGTACTGTTATCATGTTATCTTTACTAGCTAAGGGCCCTGTCATTCAGAGCATTACCGTAATGACCCTAAATATTTCGACAGACAGGCCTGAGCAAACATTGTAGACCCAGACCAAACTGCCTCTGAGGAGCAGTTTGATCAGGGTCTACAATGTTTGCCATTCACTAAGCATCATTTGGATGCATTAAAAAGTGTAAAATCCACTCTTTAAGAATTTTTAACAATAATTGTCTAACTTTCAGGTGTCCGAAATTTTAGGGTCATTACAGTATTTGTTAAGGGTTCTCATCTCAGGACTCTCAGATCCTCATCAGACTTCTTTTGTAAGGTTTGCATTTGCTGTTCAGGCATTTCTTGTTATCCCTTAATCTTCATG
Source organism: Ctena decussata (assembly GCA_963989385.1). Taxonomy (NCBI): domain Eukaryota; kingdom Metazoa; phylum Mollusca; class Bivalvia; order Lucinida; family Lucinidae; genus Ctena; species Ctena decussata. Next base: position 82,388,696 of record OZ022502.1, on the reverse strand, counting down.
TGAGTTTTAGTTTGCTGTATTCTCTAATTTACTGGCTGGTGCCAATACCCTAATGTGACAACTACCCTAATGTGCATAAGTATTTGGACACCTAAAATAATAAATTTTCCTTTTGTCCCAAAGGAAGATTCATTAATACTAGTTGTCCCAATATATATGCACATTATGGTACTTATTCTACATTCAAGAACTCAGCAATAATTCCAAAGCCAAAAAGTCATGAAATAAAGAACACACAAAAATAAAGCAGCTCACAGTGCGTCCCAGTACATAGAGTAATTACAGTATATTTCAATGACAGAACTTGAGTGAACAAACATGTCAGTTTCTTGTAAAGTTTATACTGTACTAATCCTAATAAACACCCCTGCTCTTATAAACGCTCCCTGCCTCTTTACGGAAAATATTGTTATATTTACTTGCATGAATTCCTGTTTGCTTCGCTGGATGAGGTAGCTCTTTGAAATGGGGCCTACTTTTAAAGGAAAGAATTTGCTCCTTTAAGAATTGACCCCAACTGAGAAGGGATGCAAATATAGTAGATTTGCTATCTCTGAAAGTATACCCATTCACCTTAGTGCTGTTTATTAGATATAATTTGGCAGTGACTTTAGGCTCTAAATAACCGCCCCCTTTCTTAAAATGCACGGCCTCCAGGGCGTTTAATAGGATTAATAGGGTATTTATGAATGAAGAAAAAATTAACTGTTTTTGTTTCAGCCACAGATCATGATCAGAAGAAGATAAAGTTATCGGGTCCTAAACAGAAGTACAAGGCAGTGTATCAGTTTGATGCCAGAAACGCTGATGAGTTGTCACTCCTGCCTGGAGACATTGTCATGGTAACACATTGTCTTGTTTCTCTTTTAGAAAAGTAACCATGTAGGAAAATTTCTCGAGAAGTACAGTTCACTTTTAAATTGTCTTAAAATTGTCTATTCTGGACCTTCTGCTTTTAAATTTGTGCTGCAGTACATTCATCATTGTATGTGTGTGCTGCGTGTAACTTCCAGTGCCGGGGTGTCCTACTGAATTGGATAATAGTAGGGCAAGGGCCTACTGTGCTTGCAGTAGGTGCGGGTGGGGGTTGTTTGGACATTTTTTTCTCCCGTCTATCATTTCTCTTTTCTTTCTCCCTATCTCTGGGAGACGGCCCGATATAGACTGAAATACTGTCTCAAAGGGCCATTAAACCCTAAACAATCAATCAGTCATTGTATGTGTAGGTGTTACACAGGAAAGACCCAAACCATAAACTGTTGCCTGTTGCCCTTGTTCAGAACTGACCAGCAAACAACAATTTACATTGTATATACAGAGAGGCCACTCTCTGTATATAAAGAAATCAATGCCATTTGGGCTGAACAAAGTTTGATATTGTGTTACGTACAAAATGGTTATAAAGAGGCTCACAAGTATTTATTATAAAGCAGCTTGTGGGCTTACAGTTGATAATTAAGATAAATCAGTTTACTTTCAAGAGAAGCAACTCTGCCATTTTCATTTTGCATCCCTTTTCAATAAGGATCAGTTCTTAAAGCAAAGAATTTGCTGCCCTACCAAAGAGGCAAATTCTTTCTTTTAAAGGTAGAGCCTATTTTGGAAGTGGTTCATGTCCAGGACAAGCTGTCTCTCTTTGTTTATTAACCCATTAATGCCTAGCACCCCAAAAATGGGATATAGGCAAACAGTGCAGACCCAGATCAGACGCCGCAAATGCGGTGTCTGATCAGGGTCTACACTTTTTGCATACGACAAATGGGTATTTTTCCTCAAAACAAATACCGTATAAAGGCGTGTACAACCCGCATTTGCGTATAACCCGCACCTAGATTTTGGAGGTAATTTTGGGAAAAAAAAGTATTTCTGGTGTATTAACCGCACCTATAAAGCCCGACTTTACCAAGGTTTGAAAAACACTATAAAAGTTGCAAAACTATACGTTTTTGTCTGAACAGCAGTGTTTTTTTGTCCTTGGTACCGGTATCTTTTTTTCCGCGCGCGAGCCCGCCCGCGTTCTTGCACGCGCCGTCATATATACCAGTACATTCAAAGTACATGACATAAAAGCCGTAACATAGTTTATTGCTGTATTAACATTTTTTTTTTCATTTTTCTAATTCCTTAAAGCTACTGAAAAGATCGTTTACAAAATCAAACCCATAATTTATATCTCACACCTCACGCACCTGACCTAATGGCGGTACTTTGATCGACCGGTTTAAACCAGTCACTGGAAAAAATATATATCGCTTGACCATACGGCATGAAAAGATCAATAAAATTTGATTAGCTTAAAGACTTTGACAATTACACAATCAGTGATAATAAGCGTTAACTGAGTAGTTTAAGAACTTACATGGTGTGATTGGCTTCGCAAGATAAAGTAACTATCGGAAAAACAAAGATCAGCCTGCGCATGTTCTCTGTGAACTGACTTCCTGTTCGCATGTAAGGAATCCTGGGGACTCTATCTAGTAAAAATTGATGACGCTGTTTGGCAAGCACATTTGCGCAGGCTTGATGTATATCCTCTATACGCACATGGCATACGGTCTCTTATTGCCCAGACACATCTTAAATTGACTCTTCCATCTTGGTTTAAAGATTTGTCAAATTAGCCGATTCCGGGTTCGGCTGTACGAGAGAGATAGGTTACGAAGGGGAACTGTTCCGCATCCAATTCGGCATCAGCTTTGCAATATACCCGAATTGGTTTCACAATATACCGCAACCAGTCAGGGCTAAAAATAGATTGATTGACAGGAAGGGCGCGTGACTTGGTAAAACTTTCGACGTATTTGAAAACGTGTTGAAAATTTATTTTGCTGTTTCTAAAGATGAAAATTGACTTTGATAGTTTGATCAGCCGTACAAACGTGCATTGGCTGATAGGTAATATAACTTATATGGGCTAGACTTCTCTTGATTGAACGTTGCAAGCTATCGAGAGATGAAAACACAAACTGGGTGTTTCAAACAGTGAGTTTCTCCGAGAGAATCTTCGAAAATATTCCCTCAAAAAACTTGTTCTGCTGTACAACCCGCACCGCTATTTCAGTCCTGAAATCTGAGGCATAATTTTGCGGGTAGTACATGCCTTTCTACGGTAAAAAAAAATGAAAAATAAACTAAATCTGACACCCCTTAAATGACAAATGGACTCGTCCAATATATACAGATAGAAGAGTCCACAAGGCATTAATGGGTTAAAAATGGTGGACAAAATAGAGGTATACCCATTCACCTTTAGCATCTTGTGTCTGACATTGACAGGTATATGATGACCAGACAGGGGCAGAGCCTGGCTGGAAGGGAGGAGAAATGAATGGCAAATCTGGCTGGTTTCCAGAGGCCTATGTAGAGAAAGAACCAGAATCTAGTCAACCAGTATTTGGAGCAGATTTAAGGTAAGATGCTGATAATAAAAAAATACTGCTTGTCAGTAAATTGATGTTTGCCTCTATGCAGATTGATCTGGGTTATGATGTGTACTTCCTACATGCTTATAAGATGGTAAACCTTTGATAACCAAGGACCTTTGTAATGCAGTCAGTTAAGCACTGGCTGACTGTGGTATGGACTGAGTTCAAATCACTAATTCATTCTTCAAACCATAAAGAGTCTTCAATTGCACACAGCCTTTCATAATTATCCTACCATTGTCTTGAGATGACTGAAATACTGTTGATTGGGACATCAAAGTCCATTTCATCCATCCATCATAATAAACCTTTCCAAAGCCAAGCATTCATTAAATGCAAGATAAATCACAGACTTATTGTGGGAGATTAAACACATGGGATTTTGTTTGTGGGACTATGTCGTGCTAAGTTGTGACTGCATTGGTCAGTTATATACTGTCAGGTGTCTTATGAGTGGCACTCTGGGTGTGGCTCTGAAAGGTCTTTTCCTTAATAACAGTTTTATTATCCCTTCATTAAAAAGTTACGGTATGATGTAGGATGCAAGACTTTTAAGTACTTGTTTCATCATTCATAGTTCAACAAGTAGAAGTTAACTTTTTAGTAAAATATTAGTTCCCTGAAATGGTAAATAAAAAAGTTGCAGAATGAACACACGAAAATTGTTTAAGTTATTCAGATAAGCACAAACATTATCAGTTTTGTGATTTCTTATAATGGGAAAAAAGAATATGGAAACAATCTGTTTTAAAGTGTGCTTTTAAGCACACTTTAATGCTGATAGTTTCCATATTCTGTGCTTACATTTTACCTTCCCTTGATTTGTTATACAGTAGTACCAATGCAATATCCACCTCAGAAGAATCCTCATTTATGGCTGTGCCAGGAAAAATGCCGTCAGTGTCTCCTACTCCAGGGCAGGTGAGTTGCTTCTCTCCACTGGAAATGACAGGTTGTCATGTTTTGTTGGATAAGAGCCTTTTCTGTACTTTAATATGCAATCCATGTAAACTTCCTTTTTAAAAAGATATATAAATTTATTTATATTTCAAGGAGATTTATTATATGTTTATATACCTTCTAATATATGTAGTGCAAGGGCAAGTCACTCACTTGTCACAGCTCTTGCTCAGGTTTGATTCCTGGCAGTGATTTTGCAGGGTAGTAGGCATCCAAAAAGGTTGATGGTTTTGTTTGGTTTCTGCAGATTCCACTATTGAATAGTGCTACAGGATGCATATATCCATGCATTCAAGACTTTATGTTTAGTTGTGCTTCTTTCTGTATATTGGAGCAAAAAGATAAAAATAAGTTTTATTGAAAAGATTAAGGTTTTCTAGACCAGAAACTATCCTCACGAGGAATAAGAAATGTTTGTGTTACTGAATTATTATTAAATATTTGTTAATACACAGGGTAAGACAGCTCCAGATGGTTTGCAAGCCCAAGCTTTATATCCCTGGAAAGCAAAGAAAGAGAACCATTTAACATTTAATAAGGGAGATATAATATCTGTGAGAGAACAGCAAGATATGTGGTGGTCAGGAGATCTCGCTGGAAAAGTAAGTTTTCAGAACATCAGGTAGATAACACTTTAAATGCTACTTTTTCTCCAGTTACCCGTCCGAAGTATTGGGATGGACATGCCTTTGCAAGCAGTGTATCTACCCGGTTCAGACTGCTCTTTTTCAGAGTATACACTGTTCTCCATCTTGCCAGCAATAATAACTTTAATACATGGAGTAAGATCAAGATGTTTAAATGTTATGATGACTGCAGTAATTGATATATGTTTCACAATACGTGTATTTAAGTTAGTTCTGGGTTTTCAAATTCAGTAGAAAAAAATATAGTGGGTATTCATATTAATTATATTCGGGAGGCTTTTCATTCAAGGGAAAGAAAAAGATGTTTAGTGCACAGTCAACCTTCTTTATAATGGCACTCATTACAACAGCAAAATTTCTTGTAAAATCATTTGAATATGCATGGAATGGCTATTTTGTTCAGAAATGAGCCATGACACGAGAAAACCAACAAAGTGGTTGTGCGCCCAGCGCAGACTCAGATCAGCCTGGGCATCCGCCCAGTCTGATCAGAGTCTCGGCTGTCCGCATGAAGGTAGCTTAGACCCTTAGCTACCATTTAAGAGCAAAGCCAAGACTCTGATCAGACTGGGCGGATGCCCAGGCTGATCTGAGTCTGCGCTGGGCGCACAACCACATTGTTGGTTTTGTCGTGTCGCGGTTCATGTGCTTTATAACAGCAAATTCAGTTTAACATCTAAATTTTTTGGAACCAATGCTGTCCGTTTTCTCAGATTTTGTAAATGTATTTCACTGATTTGATTTTATCGAAACCCTAACAAACTTATTGATATTTCAGATTGGTTGGTTCCCAAAATCATATGTAAAATTAATTGGTGGTCCTGCTGCTTCCTCGGCCAGTAACTCACTGACTAACTCACCCTCAATGACACCAACAAGCTCATTAGAGATGTCCCGAGACTCACCCAGCCTTGACAAGAAAGATACAGGTATACTTACCTTATCATAATATTATATAACTACAATATGTAGTATTTGGGCAGAAATCCCAGAGCAGACTATGTAGACTCAGATCAGACTGTTCCTTTGCAATTTTTTCAGTGTCCAATATGTTTTTCAGTAGATTTTAAAGAGCTGCATATTGAGATAGCAAAAGAGTAGTCTGATCATGATTTACACAGTTTGCACAAGCCCCTGATAGGGCAAATAGAAGTCCACATTTAAAGAGGAATAGTCCATATGAGAAAATAAAAGGGTAAATATGATGTATCAATGTTTTATTGTGGTTATGAATACGAGTATCATATGCATCAGGGGATAAAATATATGATTTTCAGGGTAATATTCTCGCCCATTAACCCTAGGCTGAAGGACTCATACAATGATCTTGTCACCTGGGCCATCCAAGAAGCTTTCCAAATAAAACATTTTGTCAAAGTGACCAGTGCTCCAGATAAAAAAAAAGAGTAACAGGGATAATTAAGGGATAATTTTCCTTATTTCTGCATAAAAATATATATATTGTGACCCCTTATTAGAAGCCCATCGCAAAGTCGGTTCCAATTCGGGGTCACTACATATGTTTTCCTTGAGAAATGTAAAAAATTATCTTTTAATTATCCTCAGAATCCCTCATTATTTGGAGTGCTTAACTGAATATTAAAAATTTTAAATCAAGTTATCATATGGCGGCATCATTAGAAACCAAATACTATCAACAGGACACTTATTTCAAATTCATTTGTAACTGTTCATTATAGATATATGTGTAGCAGTCTATGCCTACCAGTCAGATGAACCTGGTGATTTGACCTTCAATGTAGGGGAGACTATCATTGTATCCAAAATGGAAGGCGATTGGTGGACTGGTTCCATTGGTGAAAGAAAAGGAATATTTCCGGCTAATTATGTGAAAAAGTCTGAGATACAGGCAAGTTCTTTTCACTGAATTACCATATTTCTTCGGTTATAAGATGGGGGGATTTCTTTGGTTAAAAGACTGGGGGGTGGGATAATCCCTTCCAAAGCAACCCCAAAAAGCTTGATCCAGCTCATAAGGTGGATCTGGATTTTTGGGATTGTTTTAGAAAGGATAAACCCATTTCAAAGCAGAAATTTGTAAGGCTGATTTAGATATTTAGGGTCTTTCTAGAGATTGAAAAACACTGTTTCATAGCTTTGGTCCATTTAACCCATTTTTAGCTCGCCTGAACGAAAGTTCAGGAAGAGCTATTGTTGTCACCACGGCGTCGGCGTCAGCGTCAGCGTCCGCGTCAGCGTCCGCGTCCGGATTGGATGTTTTGGTTAAAGTTTTTTAAAGACCTATATCTCCCTAACCCATGGATGGATTCTTTTGATACTTGCACTGTAGTTAGATATTGGTCCAAAGTTTAACATGGTACCACCCCCACCCCACTCCTTGACCTTGATGTCAAGGTCATGGACTTAGAAAATTGGGAGTTTTTTGGGACTGGATGTTTTGGTTAAAGTTTTCTAAAGCCCAGTATCTCCTTAACCCATGGATGGATTCCTTTGATACTTGCACTGTAGTTAGATATTGGTCCGAAGTTTTCCAGGGTACTACCCCCACCCCCCTCAGTGACCTTGATGTCAAGGTCATGGACTTAGAAAATTGTCTTTTTATTAATTGGATGTTTGGTTAAAGTTTTTTAATGACACATATCTCCTGAACCCATAGATGAATTCTTTTTATATTTGCACTGTAGTTAGATATTAGTCCAAAGTTTTACAGAGTACTACCCCAGCCCTGCTCGGTGACCTTGATGTCAAGGTCAGGGACTTAGGAAATTTGGTCTTTATTAAAGTTTTCTAATTGCGTACTGATTCATAATGCTTAGCAGAGATTTAGTTTACACTTGAACTGATGTTAGACACTTTTTTGAGTTTTTACAAAACACTATATACTTACCCGACTGGATGACCTTGATGTCAAGGTCATGGACTTTGAGTTTTGTCTTAAAGATTTTGATTAGTTTTATATTAATGAAGATATAATTTCACAGTGCCACAATGGACTCAGTTGATACTAATACTTGGACTGATGTTAGATAACGGTTAAAGGCTTTGATACATCCTAGCCCTGCCCTCCTCCCCCCTACCCCTTAGTTCTTTGACCTCAAGCTCATGGACTTTGAAATTTCATGTGGATTTTTTTATTTTAAGACATTTCTGAGATAGCTTTTGTTTATAAATGTGTTGTCATTATGGACATGCTTGCCTGAAGTTTTATACATAGCAGTCCACACCACCATAGCGACTGTGTGATGGGCAAGCACCTATTCAGGCAAGCTATGCTGTCAGGCGACAGCTCTTGTTACATTGAGAAACAACTTTTATAACTAAGCACAAATTTTTTTCAGAGGTGAGCCCCATGTCCCATAGGAAAGATTGAAGGAGTAAGGGGAGTGGGAGGTGGGGGGATTACAAAAATAAAATTAAAGAGTTGCTTCTCCTGAAGGCGACCCCATTTCACCATAAATCTGAATTGCCTCATCAAGGCTGTTCTGTTGATGGCTCATAGTATATGTCAGATTTTGCAGATGCAGCTGAAATTATCTGGGATTTACACAACCTACTGTCACTTCTTTAGAGCTCTAAATATATGTCATGAAAGATTTTCATATGTTTCTTTTTCCAGCTACAACCACTTACTGACTCATCATTGCATCCTGCAAGACATTCATTGTTGCAGCCCAGTGGTTCCCCGTTTGCTGAAGAGCCTTTCAAGGACTCTTCCACTGTCACTGATTTAGGGTCAGCTTCTGTTTCACATGACCCTTTTGCAGACTTAACTTCTGTCTCCTTACCATCAGAAACAACTGAACAAACTTTGAATGTCAACAGTTCTCTTGAACTGGGCTCCAGTTCTCAAGAATTAGCATCCCCGGTGAATTCATTATCAGACCTTAGTGGTCAAGGATCATCCATTGTTGCAAATGATCCCCTTTCAGATTTGTCATCAAGTGCTTTGCAAACCTCTGGTATAGAATTGAAAGCCAGCTCTAGCATAACCAATTCTAAATCGAACACCCCAATTTTTGATACACCTGTAGAAGCTGCTACAGGGTTTGACAATGTGGGATCAAGCCCTTTTTCAGGTGACCCTTTTGCTGATTTAAACTTGAGTTTGCAAAAAGATACTTCAGAAAACATTGTCAGGTCTTCAAATGATCAAGCATCAGGTATAGATACTAGTGGTACGACAGCTTCTGAACAAAAAGCAGCAGACAAAAGTGAAAATGTAACCATGTCAGATTCTTTCAGTGGTTTAGGGGGCTTCTCAGACAGTGTATTTTCTTCAGACCCATTTGCTGGTTCTGATGTTTTTGGGGGTGACCAAATGTTTAGCTCAGGCCTTGCTGCATCATCAGGTACTAGTCAGTCTGAAAATGAAGCAGGTGCATTTGCAACTCCAAATGGCAATACAGCGGACCCGTATGCTACATTAGCAGCATTAGGAGATACAAATCAGTCACCAAATTCTGGAACTGACTTTCCTGCCCCACCCTCAGACTGGTTTGCATCAGTTGAAAAAGATGCTTTGAAATCTGACCAATCAGACCTTGGAAGTCTAACACAGCCAACTAAAACATCCACTGCTAATGTTGACTTCTCTGTTCAAACATCAGTTAGTGATCCTTTTACCTCTGCAAGTGAAAGTTCCAGTTTGTTTTCAGTATCAAACCTTTCTTTGTCTGATGATTCCAACCCCCCACCCATTCCAAAGAAACAAGGCCCGCCAAGACCTCGGCCCCCTTCTTTTTCCAAGGATGGTAGCAGCGCATCAAATAAAGCTGGAGATAATCTTACTAAGTCAGCTGTAAGATATTGTTCATTATTACCTGCACAATGGCTTTCAAATGGCTAGCCACACCTTCATCTGAACAACCCTCTTCCTCTTGTTTATGTATCCATACTTGAGCCAAGCACTCCAAGCACTTTGAATTTTTTGTTCATATTTTCATATGTCAGTGTTCAAAATATCAGCTAGGTGCAGTTAGTGTGGCATCTTTGTTTGAATACCTTATAGTAGCGAATTTTCTGTCAGACATTGTATCCAGTGTAGTTTAAAGAAATCAGTTAACACTTTCCTATGCAGAAATCACTCATTTTCTCCTCTACACAAAGGCACAAACACAAAGCACAAGTTCCAAATTGCAGTATACCCATAATGTGCGTAAGTATTGGGACACCTAGAATAATTAATTTTCCATTTGTCCCAAATGGAAAATTAAATATTTAGGGTGTCCCAAAATTTAGGAATACGGTAGCACAGTCCTCAGAAGAAAAACGTGACCTCCTATTCCAGTGAAATAGAGGATCTTACATGAGTGCTCATGTATTATTGAATTTATTAAACGAGTTGGGGAAAAAGATAAGATGCGAGGCTCTGCCGAGCATCTTATCGCTTTTCCCAACGAGTTTAATAATTTCAATAATACAGGAGCACGAATGCAAGATTCTATTTATCATGTGACACTAAAATCGCATTTTATTAGCAAATTTTGCACTAAAACGTCATGATTTCCCCACCAGAAAAAGCGACGTTTTTATGGACGTCAACGCATAACGCTACGACGTAATTTGCATATTTAATCCACTAGTGGATTATCGATTTTAATGCATGGCTTTATTACACTCTCAGATGCGACGTTATATGATAAAAAGACTTATGACATAAGATATGAGATAAATAAAGACTCATAGCAGCCTGTTCATGCATGCAGTCTGCTCAGTCTATCATTTTGTGCACACAGTTAGTAGATCTTTGAATATCTGGGTAGCATTCAATAATACCTCACTGAACTGTGCAGATCAGCAAGCTGATAAAAGTCTTTATAAAATGCATATAGAATATTATTTTACAGTCCTCTTTTATCCACTTCTCAATTGTAAACATTGCACCAATATCTTTGTTAGAATCAGAGTACTTAAGAGGTGGGATGGATGGATGTCTTGCAATTTTACATCCTTTCTAGCAGTATTTCAGGATGATGCAAGATGATAATGAATAGTAGTGTGCAAGGAAACCCTGTATATGTTGTAAACAACATGATGCAAGGTTTTATAAAAATTCTGTTTATAAATGTATTTACATGTACTGAAATCACTGTTGAGCACTTATGATAGTGAATTGTAAGGACAGTAGGATTGTCATGAATTTAAATCATATCTGTAACATATTATGAACAAAAATGTATTGATGCCATCAGCTAAACTAAGGTGAGTTTTCATGTTTTTATCTCACTCAGTCTACTTGTATTCTACTAACGTTAACAGGTGAAGAAAATGGGAGGCAGGGTTTGATACAAAAAAAATATATATACAAAAATTTTCCAGATCTAATTAGCATGATAGCTAACAGTATAGAATAATATAAAGTGCAAATATAGGAATCACAATTTTCCCTTCTTATGTTCCTTGGGTGATGAAACTATTGGCCATCACTAAAGTTACCTATTGTTCGTGGTCTAATGATTTTACCTCATATCTATGTATCAGCATGATAATTTGGGACAATAAGAAATGGCACTGGCCAGTGGTATTTGTACCCCACTAGGCACTTGCTCTAGTTTTTCATAAAAATAAATTTGCTGCCTCTGGTAGATACTGTAAGCCTTTTTGGAACTGAACTGCCTCAGTTAGAACTGCCTCAGTGAGGTAGTTGCAAGGGAGGCAGTTCTAGCAAGGTGTCAAGACATTGATTTTTATGAAGGCAGAGCCCTAGATAAGAGGGAGTAAGATGACAATTGAGAATAATTTTACTTATTTCTCATTGAAACCATATGTTGTGACCCCTCATCTGAACTGTCTCGTGGAGACAGTTCAGATGAGAGGTCAAAACATATGTTTTTATGCAGAATTAAGAAAAATTATCCCTAATTATCTGCAAATACTCCCATCTTATCTAGGGTTCTGGAAGGAATGTGAAAGGATTCTCCTAGAAAAGAAATCAAAACCTAGTCATCAGTAGCACTGGGTTAAAGATGTATTACCTTCCCATTGCAGGCAGCTCCACCATCAAAACAGGGCGGTACATTGAAGAAACCTGAGATAGCAACAGTCATAGCCTCATACACAGCCACAGGGCCAGAACAACTGTCCCTTAACCCTGGTCAGCTAATACAAGTGAGGAAAAAGAGCCCCAGTGGATGGTGGGAGGGTGAATTACAGGTAATAAAGATTAACCCATTAATTGCTAGTGGATGTTTCCACTTCACAGCTCAGACAGATCCATTTCCAATATTAGGGGTGTCAAGCTTGAATTATGATTTTATTTCTCTGAAATTCATGTATTTTATGCAAGCATTATTAGCTCTGATCTAATGCTGCATTTTGTAGCATCTATGTATACACTTACTTACTTGTCTACATTGCCTTCACATGTCTCTTTTATGGGACACTAGGGTCAAGTCGGGTAACTTCGGACAGAGGGTAAATTCGGACATACCAGTACAAACAGTGAAAATCCTGATGAGACGGCTCATTGTGAGCCGTCTCATCAGCATTTTCACTTTTTGCTCAGTTATTTTTGTTTTGATTCCAAACAAATGACATATAAAGGAAACAATGTCGCTGTCTGTATTTACCTGTTGTCCGAAGTTACTCATCTCTACCCTACACAGTAATGGCTTGAATTCTTTGACACTTTAGGTCCAAGGCTAGGTCCATTTTAGGTCCACTTTAGGTCCATTTATCATTATTAGTCAAGATTTCTACCTTTTGGCAAGATTGTAACTGAAGTTCTTTCAAAACCTTTGTTTCTTTATTTAATATATGATTTACAAATTTATGGATAAGGTAAAGTAAAGGTTTTCCATTGCCTGATAGCCATAGGGGCAGTGGGGGTTAGAGACCCACTGTATCTTGGGCACAGCAGATGAAAGGCGGAGCCCATCTCCTTTCGCTGCCTTATCCTTCCCTGATTCGAAAGAGGTACCCATTTACTGCTGGGTTGACAGAGAGAGTTTTCCAGTCGTCAGAACTCACGACTTTCCGGCGACTTTCTGCTCCATAACAGAGCCTCTCTAACCACTCGACCACGGCGCCTCTGGATACATTGGTCAAAATTTGAGATGTTCATGAAAATTTTCACAGGCAGCAGGGCTGCATAATTTTCCTGCCCAGATTTAAGGAGGCTATTGCAGACTTGTGGCAATTATAGATACTTCAGGAGAAGGGGTCAAAAAAAAATTTTGTTCTCTGTTACTGTATGTTATAGCTTTTCAGTCCCTTTCTTTCATTTCTTGATTTTGCCAGCTCATTATAAAAAGGTGAAATGTTATGTTTACAGTGTTTTTCTTAACCATTCCCATTGAAATGACAAGTTTGGTTGTATTAACAGGCTAGAGGTCAGAAGAGAAAGATTGGTTGGTTCCCAGCTAACTATGTGAAGTTGCTAGGAGGAAGTGCAAGATCAACTCCTGATAATACTCTGGGTGGAGGAACCAGGGGAGCATCTCCAGCTCTTGGGACGATGTCAAGTCTTGCTGTAAATAGACTCTTATTTCAGAATAAATGGATACACTTTCAGGGGAAACAACTCCACCATTTCATCTTTGGCTCCTTCGCTGATGGGTTGTCAGTTCTTAAAGGAAAGAACTTGCTTCTGTAGGAGCAAATTATTTCCTTTGAGAGTAGAACCCTTTTGGAAGGAGACTTTTCTTACAGGGAAAATAGCTAATACTGAACACAAAAAGTTGTCTCCAGTTTACAAAAAAATGAAGCAAAACCATGGAGGTGTATCTATTCAGCTTAAATTTGTAGACATTCTGATTGTTTTTTTTAACCTATTCCTATATTTTGCTATTACATATGTAAATGTCTTTAGTTATATAATAAATATTAATGAAAATATCCATGGTAGACCACAATCACAAAACAACCCACCCATAATACTGAAAGAATAAGTGATAGTCATGATGTGGAGGTCAGTATGTTAAGTTTAGCAAGTCCATAAGATGGAATAGTCACCACAGAAGTAAAGGTGTATAAATGTATCAGATTATCATTCTCCATCTCCCCAAAATTGCAATTTCTGTTTATATATTCTGACAGTAAAAATGGCAGTATGTTGTAAAGTATTTTCATAAATATTTATGCTTCATTATGTCAAGAAAGTACAAATGATGTCAGGAGAAATTGTAAAAGGGTAAATTCGGGTAACTTCGGACAGCGGGTAAATTCAGACATACCATTGCAAACAGTGAAAATCCAGATGATACGGCTCATAATGAGCCGTCTCATCAGGATTTTCACTGTTTTGCCCATTTAATTTTGTTTCAGTTCCAAACAACTGACATATAAAGGAAAAAATGTCACTGTCCGGATTTACCTGCTGTCCGAATTTACCCGACTCGACCCTAGTGACTAGCCTATCAGTATTACAATATATGCACTCACAGCTGATGTGAATTCAGCCCATAAAATGTAACATGGAGGTCAAATAATAATATATTTCCTTCTTTTACAGCAAGACAACTTGAGCAGTAATCCCTCACCATCACCTCAACCAGTACCACAGCAAACTCCTCCTACTAAATATGGTGAGTTATTGAACTAAAAATGAAGCTGAGCATGAAATTTTACCTTCTTATAAATAGCAAATTACTGATAAATACAGCTATTTTCATGCTCAGTTTAGCTGAGTGTGAAATTTTCTCTGCTTATGAATATGAAAATGCCAACATTAGTTGGCATTTTCATATTTATCAGCAGAGAAAATGTCATGCTCAGCTGAGTTGAGCATGAAAATAGTTTTATAACCTCGGGGCCAGTTTGGAATCGGGAAAGGTTACAGGCAGCAAAATGAGAGGGTTGGCTCTGTCCTTATAATCCTTGTGCAAGATATGATGGGCCTCAAACACTCATTGCCCCTTCATCCACAAGGCTATAGGAAACTTGCACTTTTATGCATTCTTTTTGTGTGTGGAAACTACTGTAAATAAAATCTAAAAGTGGTACACCTCATCCTCAAGGCTATGGTAGACCTGTACTTATCAGCATTCTTTTTGTGTGTGGAAACTAGCATAAATATTCTAAAGTTTGCAACACCTAGAATAATCACCTTAATTGTCCTGTAAATGGAACCAGTTTGGTTTTACATCATAGTAAAGCAGACTGAAGATGTACATGAATATGGAATTTTAAACAGTGTAGACCCTGATCAGAGTGCTCCTTTAGGAGCAGTCTGATCTGGTCTGCACTGTTAGCTTAGACCTATTTGTCGCAATACTTGGAATTTTACAGTAGACACTATTGTTTTATTTTATCTCTCAGTGGACCATGTGATAGCCGTGTATCCCTACACTGCGCAGCATGATGATGAATTAACATTCCCTAAAGATGCTGTGATTAACGTTATAAAGAAAGAGGGAACGGAATGGTGGCAAGGGGAGTGTAATGGAAAAATTGGAATGTTTCCAGCTAACTATGTCACAAGTACAACACCAGAATCTACATCGTGTAAGTAGCTTTTAAGTTTGTCATTGTTGTAGCATCCTGTTTGTGGCATAAGTGCGACACCATAATTTAGTGTTGTCTAAGTTTGTCCTCTTTTTTGGTCTCTTTACCACATAAAGTGGGATAGACTTTGCCTGCGGCTGAAAACATGACAAGGTGGAAAAGAGATTGTTGCAAAGGTATCTGTTGTACCCCGAATGCCCTTGCAAGGTTGTGGGATAGATTTAGACTAGAAATAACCATGTAAATGAGAATTTTCTCTTCACAGTGGCCCTGGGCCCAGTTGTTCAAAACTGACAAAGTTGTTAGTAAAGGAGACGTTACACTTCCAGTTGTATAGTTTTGAATGCATTGCAAAAACAATTATTTTTTTGCTAAAAAAAGTGAGAAGCTTTAGCACTGCTAAAAGCTTCTCTGTTGTTGTTTTTTTTTTTCAGCAAAAATTTTGGCACTCTTGATTTTATGTTTTATAATCAGTGCTGAGAAGACCAAACTGATGACTAACAGCGCAGATGGCATCCAGAGGGAGATCAAGGTAAAGGGGCAGAAGCTGGGTACTGTAAGCAGCTTCAAATACCTTGGAGCAGTTGTCTCAGATGATGGCTCAAAACAGGAGGTTCTCTCAAGGATAGCACAAGCCACTTCAGCTCTTGCCAAGCTGAAACCAATTTGGAGAGATAACAACATATCTCTTGGATCAAAGGTGAAACTTATGCGCTCCCTTGCCATTTCCATATTTCTGTATGCCTGTGAATCATGGACCTTGACAGCAGAGTTAGAGAAAAGAACGCAAGCCTTTGAGATGAGATGCTACCGAAGGTTACTGAACATTTCGTACAAGGACCATATAACCAATGAGGAGGTTCGCAGGAAGATCCAAGCAGCCATTGGAGAATATGATGAACTCCTGACGCTGGTCAAGAAACGGAAACTAAGGTGGTTTGGCCACGTCTCAAGGTCTTCTGGTTTAGCAAAGACAATTCTTCAGGGCACAGTGAAAGGAAAAAGAAGAAGAGGTAGACAGAAGAAGAGGTGGGAAGACAATATCAAGGAGTGGACTGGAATGGATTTTGCCAGCTCAACTAGGGCAGCTGAAGACAGGACAAAGTGGAAAGGGATTGTTTTGAAGTCAGCTGTGGTGCCCCAACGACCTAGTAAGGTTATGGGATAGAATAGATAGAATAGAATAGAATAGAATAGATTTTATGTGCACTGTCATACTTGACCAAGTCGTTGAGTAATGACCTAATGACTTTGGTAAGTTAACAAAACTTTGAACAGTTAGCCTCTTTCTTGTAACATGGTAGTTTTGGCCTAAGGCAGTTTCTGATGAATAAATATAAAGGGTGTTAATTTGCCCTAAACACTTGGATAGAAACACTTTGGCAAACTGTTGACCCCAATCAGACTGCTTTTCAGGAGACTAAAAGAAATGGTTCTCAGAATGCACACCATTTCATGCCAGTATAATTGTCCACAGCCATTGTAATGGCAACTGTTAGACTAGGCCCTATTGGTCTTTCCATCTATTGTTGTAAACTCTTTTGTGATCTTAGCTCCTTTTACCCTCTGGAATATTTTTATGAAATTTAGTGTCTTATTGTGAGGGTGTAGAGCTCATTGCACACTGATAGAATACTTATGTGATGTTTTTGTCAATAAATTATCAGCATTTTCACATGAAAACTGGGAATGAACAGCTCCATCTAGAAAAATAATTGGAACAGAATATCTCAGGTGCTTTACGAGGGTTGATCATTAAATAATGGAAACTAGCATTTATTTCATTAGCTATGTGTCAAAACAGTAATCCAGATATATAATACCTAAGAAGCAAGCATATGACATATAATTAAGTCCTACAGTACTGTTTAGGAATATCATTGCCATGGCAACGATGCCTTAAACGTATAAGGGTTTAGTCTCTAAATTTTTGCATATTTTCATGTATATTGCTGCTGATTAGTAACAAAGAATGGATAAAAGTTTTTAGCTCACCTGGCCCGAAGGGCCATAGTGAGCTATTGTCATACCAATGCGTGCGTCGTGCGTCCGTGCGTCATACGTCAACACCTAAAAACAAACATGGTTCTCAAATTTCAAATGGAGCATGACCTGACTCCAGGGTCTCAGAATTGTAAAATTGGGTCAGGTTGAAAATCCAAGATGGCCGCCGTTCCTAAAAATAGCAAAAACAACAAAATAAACTTCTTCTCCAGAACCACTGGGTATATTTGTCTGAATTTTGGCATGGAACATCAGTGAAACCTTGGTATTCAAAATTGTAAAAATGAAAAAAATCTGTAGCGGAGTTTTGTCACAGTGACCTACTTTCTGTTTACGTGTGTAATTTTGCTCAAATGCCAATGTCAAAAAATGACCTATTTAAACAACTTCAAACAACTTCTTCTCTAAAACCACTGAGCCCATGGATCTCAAATTTCACATGGAGCATGACCAGACTGCAGGGTTTCAAAATTGTAAAATTGGGTCAGGTCAAGAATCCAAGATGGCTGCCGTTACTAAAAATAGCAAAAACAACAAAATCAACTTCTTCTCCAGAACCATTTGGTATATTTGGTTGAAAGTTTGCATGGAACATAAGTGGGACCTTGGTATTAAAAATTGTAAAAATAAAAAAATCTATAGCGGAATTAGGTCACAGTGACCTACTTAGCGTTAACAAGGCCGATTTTGCTCAAATGTCAATATCTAACGAAAATGCAGCCAATTCTGACCAGATTTGGTCAGAATTGGTTCTTGAATGGAATTATTTCAATTTTGTGCCAGATGACTATCCAAGATGGCCACCATGGGGGCCGTTACTAAAAATAGCACAAACATAAAAATGACAATTACTCAAGAACCCTTGAATGGAATTGGACCAATTTTGTGTCAGAATGTTCCTTGCATGAAGCCGTTTCGATTAATTGCAATTTGGCATCCCAAGATGGCCGCCATCTGGTGTTTCTAAAAATAGCACAAACATAAAAATGACAATTACTCAAGAACCCTTGAATGGAATTGGACCAACTTTGTGTCAGAATGTTCCTTGGATGAAGTCGTTTTGATTAATTGCAATTTGGCATTCCAAGATGGCCGCCATCTGCCGATACTAAAAATAGCACAAAACATGAAAATGACAATATCTCAGTAACCGCTGAATGGATTTTGACGAAATTTGTGTCAAAATGATTCTTGCATTGAGATGTTTCAAAAATATCTAACTGTAGACCATGCATATTGGCCTCTGTTACTAAAAATAGAAAAATGTGAAAATTAGAAAATCTCAATGGAGTTGGATTAATTTTGTGTCAGAATGGTCCTTTCATTAAGCTTTTTAGTTTTTTTTGCATTTTGGCATTCCAATATGGCCGCCATTTGCCGTTACTAAAAATAGCACAAAACATGAAAATGACAATATAGATCTCAGTAACCGCTGAATGGATTTTGACGAAATTTGTGTCAAAATGATTCTTGCATTGAGATGTTTCAAAAATATCTAACTGTAAGACCAGTCATATTGGCCTCTGTTACTAAAAATAGAAAAATGTGAAAATCAGAAAATCTTAATGGAATTGGACCAAATTTGCGTCAAAATGGTCCTTGCATGAAGGCTTTTCGATTTTTTGCATTTTAGCAATCCAAGATGGCCGCCATCTGCCATTACTAAAAATAGCACAAACATGAAACTGGCAATATCTCAGTAACCCCTGAATGGATTTTGATGAAATTTGTGGCAAAATGATTCTTGCATTGAGGTGTTTCAAAAGTAAATATATAAAGACCAGGCAAGTTGGCCTCTGTTACTAAAAGTAGCAAAATGTGAAAATGAGAAATTCTCAGCGGAATTGGACCAATTTTGTATCAGAATGGTTCCGTTGCACAATAGCCAGGTGAGCAATATCAGGCCCATTTGGGCCTCTTGTTGATGGTGTCATGGCTTGATGCAGGTCTTAGATACTAAAAGAAATACATTGTTATTCATGACTTGCTCTCAAACCTGGCAGAAATACAGACTATGAAAGACTTTTGATCGAGCAAAATTTTGACGTTTTTCGCTAAATTTAAGCCAAAGGGACCAGAAGTGTGACGTCATTGCACTTTAACAAGCAGAGTCTCTGGAATATTGTATAGTAGAAAGAACCAAAAATATCCTGTAGTTGATAACTGATCAATTAACTTAAGAATACTACTGGAGATTACGGAATAAAATGTGAAACTCCCTAAATTTCAATAATTTTATCCCCTGCTTTAGGTTTAATACATGCCAAATTTCAGAAAGTTTTCATTAACAATCATTATATGTGTGTTTGTAAAGCTAAAATCTAGCGTAAACAGAAGATTTTTTAAAATTTCAATTTCTCTTTATATATTGCACATAATAAGCATAATACAAGCATCGTCTTAACAAAATGACGTCGAAAAAAATCACATGAGGTACCCAACATGAAAATGACGTCATATATTGCTATGGTAACACATTAGAATTTCAAGTTTAAACATGGATTCGAAAGCTCAAAAGACACTCTTTGGTGATACATGAATGATATTTATTTCTGTATATAATCAACTAATCTACAAAGGTGTTTCCATTATCTATTGATCACCCCACGTAGAAGGAAGAAGCCATTACAAATACATACATAACCACATACCCATGAGAAGGCAACGACAAAAGTCACATTTGATAGTAGGTAATGATAGGAGTAGGCAAAATAAGACTGGACAAATGGGGAAGTAACAAAATTGGGGTAAGCAAAATTGATAAGTTTTTAACGGTAAACAGATTTACCAAACTGTTTACTGTTTCTCTATATTAAACTGATAACAACACTGCTTTACTCTTAAAATGCTAAACTTAATTTTTGTATATTAGGGCCCAGCTGTTCAAAGCAAAGGTCATTTATGAAGTCTTTAGGCAGTGACTTGTTAAGTCTTGCTGTATATATAAAACCAAGTGTGCTAATATGTTTTGCTGGAGGAGGCATGAAGAGTTTTTGCACTGCAGAAGCTCCTTAATTTTTTTCAGCAAATCATGGCAGTACTTTCTGAAAATATTACATCTCATTAACTAAAAACATTGTTATTTTTGAACAGTCAAGCCCTGAAGTTATATTGTATAGCATAGTTATAGTTATGGTATTTATCAAATACTTTACCAACAGGTACATGTATATTATATTTTTCAGGACACCAGAAGACTGAAGTTCAAGGTCAAGGAGAACTCTGACCCATTATGATTACCTCCCCTTGCTTAGTATTGAAGAATTTTTCCCTTGTTCCAACTCTTAGGACTTCTAGCCTGTGTTATAGAATAGTAAATTGAACTTAAACATTCCTATATAGCTTTAAGCTCATCACGTGACCCAGTGCAATATTCAAGTTACTTGTGTGTTAAATTGTTTCAGTGTTTATCATTGCTACCATATTTGCATATAAAACTCCTCCTAGCACAATTTCCATTTGTCAAATTTCACTAGAGTTTAGAAAATCACTTTATATCCTCACTTGAAAAGCCTCATTTTTTTTTCTTTTTTAGTTTTTTTTTAGTAATCAGCCTTTGATAATCCTTTTCACGGCATGATAGCTACAAGACTGCCCATATCCTACCTACCCCCAAATATTAATATAATTTACTGCCTCCATCTAACAGCACTGAACTCTACGTATAAATTTTTTTTATATCAAATAAGCAATTGGTGCATCATAAGCGCATAAATATTGTGGATCAAGCACAGACATGATTTCATTTCATGTGCCTAATTCATTATTGCAATAAGCATACTGTATGAGGCATTTTTTATTGCTTTGATAATGGTGTTTTGAAGCTATATAATTCATCTGTACTTTGAATGGCTCAATATTAATGTATATGCTTGGCATGTTTAATATGTGTTTTGTCATAAACTGGTCTGCATAAAAATCAAACAGCATGCTTCCATAATCACAAGTTAGGGTAATCCTTTCTTGTTTCAAATATCATTGCCTGGTAAACATAAATTTCCTTACATTCTCATACTTCCCAACATGTTTATATTTTTCTTGTGTAATGATCCAAGCTAACTTGTTAGATGGTCTAAAGAAAATGTCATTTGAGAGGTGAAAATTTCATCGTTGCATTTTGATGCTCTATGTTTTGAAACTTGTTTTGCAGTTGGTCAAAAACTAAAAGAAAGAAATAAAAAGCACCACAAAAAACAAAACAGGATAAATATGAAAAAAAGAATAAATGAATAAATTTTTAAAAAAAGAACAGAAAATGTAAATAAGAAAAAACAAAGAGATATATATTTCTTTGAAAATTATTGCTGTAAAGAAGTACAAAATTTGAATAGGATGTATGTAAAAAAACAAAAAAAGTATTAGGCATGAGCAGCTATGGAACAACACTAAACTTGACTATCAGTGCTCTAGATAAGTTGTTTTAGAGGATAATTATGAGAGAATTTTTCTTATTTCTCAGAACATACATTGTAACCCCTCATTAGAACCGTCTTGGTAAGACGGTTCTAATGAGGGGTTACAAGGTATGTTTTACTGATGAAAAAGAGAAAATTATCTCATAATTATCCCTGTTACCCATTCTTATCTAGAGCACTGATAATGTAACAAATATGGTAGTAAGAGAGTAGTCATAATTTCTAAAAGGCAAAGATAATATGCTAGTGATGGAAAAAATTACTACATACAGATTAGTCACAACAAAAATCCACAAAAAATGCTTAAGCAAATGGATTTTTTAGTTCATATTGGTTTAAAGTTCCTCATATTTTGTCATTTTGGTTCTTTTAAGTGTTCCTTTGTTTAAAATTTAATTTAATTTGTTTTTATGTTTGAAAAGGATTTTTGTCCCTTGAAGAATTATAGACTTAGAGTACTGCTCCTTGAATATGTTTGAATTCTTGTTTGCTTTTTCGTCAAGGTCTGTTCAGCTGAGGTTGTTGTAATGGGTCAGAGGTAAGACTGACCTTGACCTTTAGATTTCTTAGTGTAAAAGACAATATTATAGTGCATGAAAATTAACATTTACTTTTTGCTCTTTAACAACATTGGCCTAGGTTGCACTCACTCAAAAAAAATTAACTTGGCTTTCTTAATTGCAGCACACCCAGACACACACAAAAGCACATTTCAAATACAGTTCATATGAACAGCGTGAGGGCAAATTGAACCTACATGAATGCACTTTAACATTTTTAACTTATTTGATTGGTCGATGCATACTTTGACTGACAGGATACAACAGATCAGTTATACCTCAGTATTATATTTAAGATTATATCACTTTGAATTTAGATTAAGGTATATCTGGGTTATTATTACACAAAAGATGTATCTAGCATATTTAGACAACCATTTTTCACACAATGCTTATTCTTTTCTTTTAGGATAGAATTCAGTATATTCATTAAGTCTACACCAAGTGTCTCGCTAGTAATAGAAGATGCTGTGTTTTACATGCTAGCATTTCTGTATACATTAAATGCCTTCTAAAGACTTTCTTATCAATACACCTTCACTGGCATATTATCTTCTGTCTTATGAGTGTTTCTCAGATGTGATTATAAAAAAATTGAGCCGGGACACGACAAAACCAACAATGTGGTTGTGAGCCCAGCGCAGACTCAAATCAGCTTGGGCATCCATCCAGTTTAACAGACTCTTCGTTCTGTGCTCAAAGGGTAGCTAAGGGTCTAAGCTACCTCCATACGGACTGCGAAGACTCTGATCAGACTGGGCAAATGCCCAGGCTGATCTGAGTCTGTGCTGGGGGTACAACCATATTGTTGGTTTTGTCGTGTCGTGGCTCATATAGTCTATTAAAGATGAATGGGTACACTTTCAGGGGAAGCAACTCTCAATAGAGGCTGACTCTTTAATGTACCAGCTTGCTCCTTTAAGAGCCAACTCTTTCATGTAAGCGTAGATCTCAATTTGAAAGGGCTACATCTTTCAGGGAAGCAAATATGATGTCACGCAAGTTGTTCCTGTATGTTAAAATGGTAGAAAAAAGGGGGGGGGGAGGTGTACAAGGGCGTAACTACCTATACGCAAATACGCAGGTGCGTAATGAAATTTTGTCTTCAACACGCACCTGCATATTTGATGCTGCTGGAACTTTTAAATTTGGCCAAGATTCTGTAGTAACTGCAATTAGATGCAACTACATGAAATGCTTGGGGGCTAAAAACTCTTATTCTTGCCCTCGCGCAATGTAAAACATAATTATGCGTAACATGTAATCACCCCTTTTTACGCCCCTGGTGTTACCATACATCTGAAGAAAAAAAAAAACATACACTATGTTTGCTATATTATGAGAGTACTGTTTCCACATTTTAATGTCTGAGAGAACTGCACATACCACTTTCTGCACATCTGCATTCTGTTCAGGTATTACAGTCCACTTTTTATATGCCCGTCAAAGACAGCTCGTATTATCCGCTCCATATCTCCTTAACCCCTTGAGAGATTATTTTGAAACTTGGGTCAAATGTTTGCCTTATCAAGATGATGTGCAGAACTTATATTTCAACAATGTCTGACAAAGGTCAAGGTCATAGATGTCAAAGGTCAAAAGGTAACATTTTGTGTCTGCTCCATATCTCAGAAACAGTTTAAGATTTCTTCATGAAAGTTTGTACAAATATAAAGCACCATCAGAAAATGTGCAGAGAAAAGAATCATAACCCTACTTTCAGTTTTGACGGAACTATGTCCCTTTGTATTTTTCATATAGTAATTTCATATAAGCTTGTGTCCCCTCCATATCTCAAAAACAGTTTAAGGTTTCTTCACGAAAGATTGTAAAAAAATAAAGTACCATCAGACAATATGCAGAGAAAAAGAACCATAACCCTACTTTCATTTTTGACAAAAATGCACCCCTTTGTAAATTTCGTATTGTTATTTTGTATTAACATTGTGTGCAGTCCATATTCTCCCTTTGAAAGAATTTTTTGAAACTTGAGTCAAATGTTCACCTTATAGAGGTGATGTGCAGAACTCATATTTCAACAAAGTCGGACAAAGGTCAAGGTCACGCTTAGAGGTCAACGTTCAAAAGGTAACATTATTTATCCACTCCATATCTCGAAAACCACATAAGATTTCTTCATAAAAGTTTATCCAAATATGAAGCCCCATCAGACAATATACAGAGAAAAAGAACCATAACTCTATTTTCAGTTTTAATGGAATTATGCCCCTTTGTATTTTTAGCTCACCTGAGCACGAAGTGCTCAAGGTGAGCTATTGTGATCGATATTTGTCTGTCGTCCGTCCGTCCGTCTGTCTGTCCATCCGTCGTCAACAATTTCTTCAAACGACATCTCCTCCTAGACCAGTTGGCCAATTTCAAAATAATTTCACACAAATGTTTCTGTTATAGCCCTGAACCAAAATTGCTAAAATGGTTCCGCTCCGCTGAATAAAATGGCCGCCAGAGCTAGAAATAGAAAAACCTTTAAACAACATCTCCTCTGAAGCGAATGGCTCGATTTCAAAAAAAAATTCGCTGAAATGTTTGACACATAGCCCTGAACCAAAATTGCTAAAACAGTCCCACTCCATTGAACAAAATGGCCGCCAGAGCTAAAAATAGAAATCTAAAAATAGGAAAACCTTTAAGAGACATCTCCTCTGAAGCCAATGGCTCGATTTCAAAATAATTTCACAGAAATGTTCGACTCATCGCCCTTAACCAAAATTGCTAAAACGGTTCCACTCCGCTGAACAAAATGGCCACCAGAGCTAAAAATAGAAATAAATCTTAGAATAACATAGAGGGCACAGTTTTGATCCAATTGTCATGAAACTTTGTCAGAATGTATATCTTAATGAAATCTAGACCAAGTTTGAAACTGGGTAATGTGGGGTCAAAAACTAGGTCACTAGGTTATATCTTAGAAAAACCTTGTATACACTCTAGAGGGCACAGTTATGATCCAATCTTTATGAAACTTTGTCAGAATGTTTATCCTTATACAATCTAGGTCAAGAAAGAAACTGAGTCATGTCTGGTCTAAAACTAGGTCACTAGGTCAAATCTTAGAAAAACCTTGTGTACACTCTAGAGGGCACAGTTATAATCCAATCTTCGTGAAACTTTGTCAGAATGTTTATCCTTATACAATCTAGGCCAAGATTGAAACTGAGTCATGTGGGGTCAAAAACTGGGTCACTAGGTCAAATCTTAGAAAAACCTTGTGTACACTCTTGAGGGCACAGTTATGATCCAATCATCATGAAACTTTGTCAGAATGCTTACCTTTAACAAATCTAGACCAAATTTGAAACTGGGCCATGTCAGGTCAAAAACTAGGTCACTAGGTCAGATCTTAGAAAAACCATGTGAATGCTCTAGAGGGCACAGTTTTGTTCCAATCTTCATGAAACTTTGTCAAAATGTTTATCTCCATCAAATCTAGACAGAGGGTGCAACTGGGTCATGTTGGGGCAAAAACTAGGTTACAAGGTCAAACCTTAGAAAAACATTGTGGATACTCCAGAGGGCACAGTTTTGGTTCAATCTTCATGAAACTTTGTCAGAATGATTATCTTAATGAAATCTAGGCCAAGTTTGAAACTTGGTCTTGTCAGGTCAAAAACTAGGTCACTAGGTCAAATCATAGAAAAGCCTTGTGTACACAATTGTGGCTTTATTTTGAATGGAATCTCCATGAAACTTTGTCAGAATGTTTATCTTCTTGAAATGTTAGCCAAGTTTGAGACTGATTAATGTCTGATCAAAAACAAGATCGCCAGGTCAGATCTTAGAAAAACATTGTGTACACTCTAGAGGGCACAGTTTTGATCCAATCTTCATGAAACTTTGTCAGAATATAGATGAGAAAGTGCAAACTGCTCCAATTGAACCATCATCAAATAGATAATCTTCCATGTTATTTCATCATAACTCAGGTGAGCGATTTAGGTCCATTATGGACCTCTTGTTCATATATCTAGCCACTTGTTATTGGCAAGATATTTTATTTTCACATTGGCTATCCAATATGTTTTTCTGTCCATCTATTGTACATCTGTTAGACCTTCGTTTCTATTCAGTAGATAATGCCATCTTCACACCCTCAGTCACCTGTAGGTCAAGGTCACTTAATTCAGCCTTCATGATGGGCAAGTGCCAATTCAGGTGAGCTTTGCTGTCTTACAACAGCTTCTGTTTCATTAATTTGTATGATGCAAAACTGTAATAGAGTTATCTGCCCTTTTTGATGGGAAACTTTACTGAATTACTTGGCGCAACCAATGAAGGTTATGCAAAGTAATCCAGTAATGTCTACCATCACAATGGGCAGATAATTCTACAATTCATAATCTCTCCTACAGTGGGAATGGAACCAGGGACCCATAGTCCACAGTTGGGAGCTCTAACTGCACATGAATGCTTCTAAAGGAGCAGGGATTTATTTCATGATGAATT
Source organism: Ctena decussata (assembly GCA_963989385.1). NCBI lineage: Eukaryota > Metazoa > Mollusca > Bivalvia > Lucinida > Lucinidae > Ctena > Ctena decussata. The sequence continues at coordinate 82,361,796 of OZ022502.1, read as the reverse complement.
GACTCCCATTTGGAAGGGAAGCAAAAATGAGAGTGACTGAGTTGCTTCCCCTGCACTTTAATTACCTTTCTACAAAGCCTATATTGTTCTTGCCTGTATTAGTCATGGATGAGAAATGACTGCCTGTACTGTCTCTTCTTGTCAAACTTGAGTTCTAGATAGGGTTGGATTAGGACAATAATTCTGTATCACTTCCCAACAGAATATGTCTTAAAACTGGCACGTTTGTTGTTACTCCAATTTTCGTAACGATGTTGGCCTGTTAGGCTCAGCAGTAGGAAACCATGGCCGCACTCACTGGCACTGGTCCTGTCCTCTATCCCATTGACTGAAATACCACTTTGGCAAGCAACGTCATGTAGGCTCCCTTCTTCTTACAATGGCATTTTCTAAGCCCATACATAGAGAGCTTCTTCACTACATGGCTGGCTTGCTCCCCCCCCCCACCCCCACCCCCACCTCTCCTCAACACAGTATGGATGTGTCCTCATCCAATTTTGCTGGAGAAACAGGCACTGAGCCCTGCAGCTCTCTTTTATGACTAAAATTCACCACTTGTTTCCTATTTATTAAATTGTATCGGTACTTACTTAAATGAAGTGCCAGAGTCAGTGTTCTTTATTAGGAAAGAAGCTATGTCTTAATGTTTTGTGCTGTTCCCACAGCTTGACAACCACTGTTTAGCTCTATACAGATATTATAGTTAATTTTAGTTAGATTTTCATGATGGCCCATAGATTCTAAACCATAATCATCAGCATCAAAATTTCATTGCTCAGTTACACATTGAGTTTTCAACATAGTTTATCAGAAATTATATTATCATTATATCATCATCTATACTGTACTAATACTCATGTCTGTTCCAGTATTTAGTATATGTGTATTTATTTTATCATTTGGGTCATGCCACAAGAAAATAGGCTCCAACAGCTTGTACTAACAGCACTGACATTGGCCTGCACAGACTGCTTAGATTATTTGCATTTCCGTGTAGAAATCCAAAAGACATTTTATAATTGCATGACTCTTGCAACTCTTGGCCACACGATTCATAAATTGTTGATGCCAGCAGTGAAAACTGTTTACCACATGATTCATAAATTGTTGATGCCAGCAGTGAAAACTGTTTACCACATGATTCATAAATTGTTGATGCCAGCAGTGAAAACTGTTTACCACATGATTCATAAATTGTTGATGCCAGCAGTGAAAAATGTTTACCACATGATTCATACATTGCTGATGCCAGCAGTGAAAACTATCTGCAACATGATTCATAAATTATTTATGCATTCAGTGAAAACTTTTTGTCACATGGTTCATACATAAATTGCTGACGCAAAAAGTGAATACCAGTTTCATACTTGATTCAGCAAAGTCGGAGCACTCCGGCTGCTCCAGAACATTGGCTTTTATCAAGTAACATGGAGTACTCCAATACACTTGATTTGTGTGTGCGGAGTACTCCAGTACACTCTCAGGTAAATCAAGTGATGTTTTGATGTTTATTGATAAAAATCAACACAAAAAGAGACACAAGCATTTTAAGTTCTATTCCAGCACAGTGGCCTAGGACATGATGAAATTTATGTACATAACAAAATATTTAGTGCCATGCAAAACATTCAAAAATAACTTTCAGAGATATCTTGATAGTTTGCTTAATATTTCAATAAATATGACATTAGTTGCTGGATATCTGAATATTTATCTGAAATGATCCAAATATATGATGTAGAAAGAAAATTAACAACAACTGAGCAGAAAGTTAAGAGTCAGCCATATTGGTTAGAACTGAGCAAAAAGTTAAAAGTCAGCCATATTGGTTAGATCATGTGACCACTCTACTCCAACCACACCACCTCGGAAGGTGGTGTACTCAGATTAGCTTCTACACAGCTGTTCTCTGATACTTGATTGGAATTCTGCCTGTCCAGAGTATAGAGTGTACTCCAAACAGGTGAATCAGTTAAGACCCTGTTTGCTGCATGATTCATAAATTCTTGATGGCAAATGGGAAAACTTTGCCCTATGATTTATAAATCATCAACGCAAACAGGGAGAACTGTTTGTAGCATCATTATTGAATTGTTGATACAAACACTGAAACATGTTTGCTTCCTCTGCGCCTTTGAATCATGAGGAATCACTGTTACTGTTCAGTTGCTCTTGCTGATGTCAGTCTCCTTTGCTCACGCATGTGGTTAGGTGCCTTTTCTTGTGGCAAGGCACAGTTCATGTACATTACTCTTAATCTAGAATACAATTTACTTCTGTTGTCATCAATTGTCCCTTGTGCTGTTGATTAGTTGAAAGGGTAGCTCACATTTGTTTAGAAAGCATGTACAAGCCGTGTCTGTTGTAAATGTTTTGTTGCGTAATCTCATGTATTTGTCCATGTCTTTGTGTCTGTATATAAAAGCAGTGTATATGTTAACTATCCTTTTTGAATACTCCATCAACACAGCCCTTGATGAGAGTGCAAGTTCATTCTATTCTAATTTTCAGATTGTTTTAAAACCATCTATCTCATAAGTACAGGTGTGCTTTACAATAGGCCAAAAGCAATGACTGAATTCGCTTTGACATTTGAGCCACGACACGAGAAAACCAACAAAGTGGTTGTGCGCCCCCCGCAGACTCAGATCAGCCTGGGCATCCGCCCAGTCTGATCAGAGCCTTCGCTGTCCGCTGCGAGGTAGCTTAAACCCTTAGCTACTCTTTGAGCACATAACAAAGTGTCTGATCAAACTGAGAGGATGCCCAGGCTGATCTGAGTCTGCGCTGGTCGCATAACCACTTTGTTGGTTTTCTCATGTTGCGGCTCATTTAATGTACTGTAAGACAGGTTTTCTCATGGCAGGGCTCATTATTCTGTGGACCCCCATACCTCAAAGTTCATTAGATACTCAGTATTGTTTGCCCCGTCTCTATATGATGTATTGTTGGGATGTTAAGGCAGATTCACTGCCCACTCTTATGATACATCGCAGCAAGCCTGTCTCTTGCATTTAATTATGACCATGGTGCTGTGAAGCCCAGCATGCTAACAGCAGCCATCTTATAAGATACAACTCCATGTTTATTGTAAGGCAGCCCATACAAAAAAAAGCTGGTGGTGGTTTGACATGATTCAACAATACCAATATCTTCAAGGAAGCCTGAATGATTGTGGAGTCTTAAAAGACTTTTATAAAAAATTATAACCATGTATTCATAAAACACGGGTGTGCCATCTTCTTAAATACGTAAGGTATCATAATACTTTATATACCATATTAACAAGGCTTTAAGCTAGGCTTCCACTCTAGATTCACCCCAAACATCTAAATCAGTCATGTGTAGTTCTGCTATAAGATGGAGTTTTCTTCTTCAAAGCAATCCCAAAAATATAGATCTGTCTTACAATCCAATAAGAGCCGGGTCGTGTAGCGTAATCGGTAGGGCACCTGACTCATAAGTCAGAGGTCCTGGGTTCGAAACCCGGTCAGGCCACATACTTTCATTTTTCCTTCTGCTGATTCAAGAAGGGCAGTTGTCAGTTACTGGCAAAAGTATGTGCTCTTAATACTGGTTAACCGCTTAGGAGGTCTAAGTCTGCCCAGGAATAGTGTGGTTAGGTTAACCGTCCTGACGTGACCATAACTGTATACCCTGGACATTAAGCAATAAATCAATCAATCAATCAATCAATCCAATAAATAGATACATCTGTTGGGACACCTTTTTTGAACAGATTCAAATATTTAACCATTCCTTCTGGTCTCTGAATCTGTCATTAAAGGCATTGTAACGAAACTCTTGACTTGAACTGCAAATTTTTCAGACCCTAGCTGATAGTAGTCTTACCTGGGTCTGATATTCCTAACACTTAGGGTTTTCACTGTAGATTTTAATTTGAGTGGTTGTCGCCTTAGTGTAATTTGCTGTATCAAAAGCAATATAAATGTTTTTATTTTGCCAGATTTACTTTTATCAGTTCGTTAAGTTTGCTCGTTATATGTTGATTTTACTAATAAATTGTACATGTTCAGGTGCATTTTAAAATTATTATATATGTGTAATTTGTAATTTTTGTACTTGATCATATGCTACAATAATTTGTGTAGCGTAATAATGTTAGAAAATTGTAATAAATGTACTAAATAAACTGGCGTTTCTTTATTACAATCCTACAGACTGTTTGTATGGAAAGAAGTTGAATAAGGCAACATTTGACTCAATGATCTCTATATCCATTAAAGATACATGTATACGCCCTCAATGTTTCTATTACATTTTAAATTTCTCACAAAAAACTATATCTTAAGCATAAGAATGGTTGCTAGTAAAAGAATTTTTATGTCAGATTTATAATTTATGATGGTCACTGGAAGTAGATGAATTTAATAAAATAAATAAATTGGCGGGAATGTCGACCCCGCCATTCCCGCCAAAAATGAAGACTGGATACGCCAAGCAATCATAGTTAATCAGGGTAAAGTTATATCATGAATTATTTTAATCTCTTTCTTTAATCGCCCTCAGACAGTTATTGGCTGAAAAGAACTCACGTGCACGGATTAGAGGTTAATGCTATTGTTAGTTATTTACCCCACCAATCATAAAATTCAAAACATGCTTTCAGAAATGCCTTATATTGCTGCATGGGAGTCAATCAATTTATGACGACAGAATATTCATGAATATTCAAGAGGGCTTTGCACTGATATATCGTCTCTGCCTCCGTATCAAAGATGTTTTCGCTGAAGATTTTTTGTACAAGTCTTAATTATGTTGCATACAACTAACCAGTTTCATAATTTTGTGATTATTTCGTAACAAAATACGAGGGAGTATGCCTTTTTATACCCCGCCACACGTTAGTGGCGGGGTATTATGTTTTCCCGCTGGCTGTCTGTGTGTCTGTCCGTCCGTCGTACGTACGTCTGTCCGTCCGGTCGTCCATCTGTCCGTGAGCACTTCGTTTCCTTTCGATAACTTGAGTATTTATTAACGGATTTTATTCATACATGGCATGTGCATTGGTCTTGGGAAGATCTCGGTTGGGATTGTTAATGGGCAAATTTCGATGTCTTCTTATGGAGTTATTGCCCTTTTCATGGTCTTAAAAACAGTTTTGTTTGTAGTTCTTTTACACTTTAAAATATCTTGATGAAATTTCACAGAAATGATCGAAGTAACATAAGCTTTCAGTTATAAGCAGAATTTTGTCCACCTGGATTATCTTCCCCTGCCCTAGGGCTATATACATGTATGAAATAATGAAAAAAAATGTATAAAATTAGAGTCGAAAGGGATTTTTCTGAAACTTGTAACAAATTACATGTATCATATTGATATAAGCTTTATGTCTTGCTCAAAATTTTGTCCCCCAGTGGTTATCTGCCGCTGACACATGCTGTATACATGTATGAAATCATGAAAAAATCAATATAAATCAGATTTTCGGTATATCTTGATGAAATTTCATAGAAATGATTAAAATAACATAAGCTTTATGTTACAAGTAGTATTAAGTCCACATAGGCTACCTGCCCCTGCCCCAGAGCTATATACATGTATAAAATTATGAAACAATTCTGTTCATGAGGTTCATGTCATGATAAAAAAAAATGTATAAAAGATAGAAGATGGGGTATTGGTTTGCAGTGGCGGGGTATTACGCAGTCGTTTACGATGCTTTTATTTTAAGCCTGGGTTCAAGGTTATAAAACTTGAGAATAATCTCAAACTCAAAATAAAGCACACTGATTTGATTGGCTGCTTCCGAGCACATGTGTGCTTTATTTTGAGTTTGAGAATGTACTCAAGTTTTATAACCTTGGACCCTGAGCTGGCCTTAATATCATATGCGAAGTGTGCAGACAACAGCCTGCTTGGATGCGAAATTAGGTTTTGGTTAAACTTTCTTATATATGAAAACGAGTTTTGATGATTATTTAGATAACTTCTATTAAGGTAAAGTGGTAACCTTTCAGGGGAAGCAACTTTACCAGTTTATTTGCCACCATTCTAAATGGGGGTAAATTCTTCAAGGAAAATTTTCTACTGGGGGAGCAAATATTTTTCGTCAAGATGTAGGTCCCTAGAAGGGTTTTACAGGGAAGCAGACATGAGTACACAAAAGTTGGTTCCTTCAAAAATGGCAGAAAATGACTTTATTTTTCCACAAAAGCATAAGTTGTGGGCCTTCAGAAGGCTATGTTAATGAGGGGTCACAACAATGTTTATAAAGAAAAATAGAATACTTTTAAGTTATTGTTCCACATTTCTGGAAAGGCTGTCATACATGCTAAGATGTAAAGATTTACCTCCGTGTGTCATAGCTATGGTCATTTAGCTTCTGGCCATAATAGGTACAGGATGCATTTGACAGTATGATTAGCCAGAACCAGGCTCCGAGGTTGTGAAATATTTTTCATGCTCAACTCAGCTGAGCATGAAATTTTCTCTGCTGATAAATATGAAAATGCCAACTAATGTTGGCATTTTCATATTCCTAAGCAGAGAAAGTTACATACTCAGCTAAACCGAGCAAGAAAAAACTGTTCTTCTCAGTAATTTGCTATTTATAAGCAGGTAAAATTTCATGCTCAGCTGAGTTGAGCATGAAAAAAGTTTTATAACCTGGGGCCAGATTGGTTTAAGCAGTTTCATTAGTTTCATCATTGATGTCGGTCTGAATATTGTGATGGATGTTAGTGAGGATTAGGGTCGGGTCTGGTAACTTCGGACAGCGAGTAAATTCGGACATACCATTGCAAACAGTGAAAATCCAGAAGAGACGGCTCATAATGAGCCATCTCATCAGGAGTTTCACTGTTTGCCCAGTTAAATTTGTTTTAATTCCAAACAACTGACATATAAAGGAAACAATTTCACTGTTCGAATTTACCTGCTGTCCAAATTTACCTGACTTAAACCTATATAGCCAGATACTGTAATTGGATACATAAGATGGTCAGATTCATTGCATATGACTTATTGCATTTGAAGTGTGCAAGATTGATATTATCATCTTCACTATAGTTAAATCTGAATTCTCTGTGTTACACCTAAATCTACAGGGTAACATCTAAATTCACAATATATATAGGATATTTACTCTCTTTTTTTATGTGAATACCAAATATATTTCATCGAATGTGTTGAAAATATCAGCACTTTCACGAGTGAGTAGCACGAGTGGAATTGCTGATATTTTCAACACATGAGATGAAATTTTTTGGTATTTACCAATTTTCTTGTGGTTTTTTTTTCCCTCTATTTAGAAGAATTACGGAAAACAGACCACTTTAAAAAAAAAAAACCTTTTTCCTAGTCATTTTTCGTTAATTTTGCTTGTCTCAGCACATTTAGTGGGTATAATATTGGGTGTATACACAGTTTGCACCTAAAAGATTGGTTTATAATGTCATTTTAATGAATGAATTGAAAGAAATCGGCAATTCAAGAAAGCCGCTTGCAGCTGCCATCGGATTGACGCATGCAAATTAGCGATACTCCAGCTCAAAAAGTGACGTCAAAGTGTGACATCAGTCGTTTGATTACACGTGTTAACATTCGTAACATAATATCAGACAAAAACTACTTTTCAGACCTTTTCAGAAAGAAATTAAGGTCCAAAATTGTCAAAAACAGCCGCGGTTTGCTACAGTGAAAAAATATAAATCGTATCCGTCACTAGTGAAATGATACAATATTTTTTCACTGTAGACAATATCACTTTTATTTGTTGTAGATATACATTGAATTCACTGCTAAGTATATAATAAAACATGAATCTACTGTATAAAGCACAATGCAATGTCTGAATTCGAAATTAAGGTAGACGAATAGTGAATAAAAATATTGATGGGGATTCATTTTATTATACCAGCTGAATAACCCAAAGGGCTATAAAACATTTGGATAAGAAAAGAAAACTTTTCACCGTTTTGTTTTCCTAAAAAACAAACTTTTGTATTTATACATACTTTTTTTACACGTTTTCCATTAAAATTCATGTCTCTAGCACATGGATGCACTTTCATTTCTGCAAATCATATAATCTCTAATGTAGGGTATTTGAAACAAACTGGTAAGAAAAATTGCAATTATCTTGATAATAAGTATATTTTTACATTTTTTTAAAAAATGCAAGAAAACTGAATTTCATTAAAAACGTCATGAAAAATATATTCAATCGATGGGGCATGCTTATGCATATTGTTTTAGTAAAACTTACATTGTATGATACAGAATAAAACAAAAAAACAAACATTTCACCGTTTTGTCTCCTAGAAAAACAATGTTTAAGTTAAAAAATATCCTCAAAAAAGACTGCCCAAATACTGCACCTGCTGCAAGCACAGCCGGTCCTTGCCCTGTTATTTATTTTCCTGTTGTTCCGGGTCTACCATAGAGTAATGCCTCAAATATGCGCAGATGGAATTGAAATTGTAAAGACCTTGATCATTCTGGTTCCTAAGGAACAGTCTGATCACGGTTTCCACTGTTTGTACAGACGTATCTGCCCGAAAACTTAGGACCTTTATGGTAGACATTGTAAGTGTGTATATATTCCATAGTTGATTGAATTTCACCATGAACAATAACTCTGTTATGTGTTTTAACAAGTCAATACAGAGTTATTGTGTATCTAAATTCCTTAAACACAACGCATACAGCCAGCATAGAAACTCTGTCCACAGCATAACTTTTAAGTTCACAATATAATTCATGAATCCAGAACATAACATCTGAATTCACAATGCTTTATTTGACACCACAAGGTCTGAATCAATGATATAACATGACTACAAACTAATGAAATAAGTGCACCATAGGTCTCAGAATAACACTAAGGAATGGAAACCTGCCAAAACATACAAAAAGTGTTTGAAAAGGTAACTAATTTCTTGTATTTTCCCTCAGGGTCCACCGACCCCTCAGTCCTTGCTATGACTTCATCAGAGGAAGGAAAGCGGCAGACATATATCCATGAACTAATAAGCACAGAGGAAACCTATATGGAGGACATGTCAGTTGTCATGGATGTAAGTACAGGGCAACCCTTCAATCAGAGCATCGCTCGGCTAATTCCGTGAATCAGGCCTTGGATGTATGTCGGCGGAGAAATATGCAGCAAAATGCAACATTTTGTTCGCTTGAACAAGTATACACCGAAGACGTAGCTCTCTGTGTCTATGAACAATAATTAATCCTCGACCTGCGACCTTTTCAGCTATTGCACAGACATTCATTTGATGCTTTTCTGTTGTAAAGACAAACTAGTCAATTATTGATGCCGAGACAGAAAATACATTTTTTCTTTTCATTTTATTATTTACTCGGAGCGACAGTGTGGCCATCTTTGTTTATGTCGTTGTTCCTAACAACTGTCGTGTGACTTAAGTAGTCCCACGTCATACATCCAAGGTTGATTCATGGAATTGGCCGAGCGATGTTCCGATTGGGCGACCCTTATATTACACTACCATATTTATATGACTGTAAGACAGGAGTGCTTCAAAATGTCCCCAGATATGTGAATCTGGGGACATTTTCACTTCTTAAACAAGTCCCTAAATCTGTATCCATCTTGTAAAGCTAGATCTAGGTTCTGTGGGTTGTTTTGGTTGGGCAGATTACCTCATCTCAGTAGTATCTGAATGAGTTGCATAGAACACCTTTTAGTCCCATAAAAGACTTCCTCTGTTAACAGCCAAAGCACTAGAAAAGCATAGATTTTGGCTGTGAAAAATATTGGCATTCAGGCAGTTGCACAGTTCTTGGGAAATTCTGCTTAAATGACATTTCTTTCAAATTCTTCATACATCAAGAACTTACTTGAATTTCTAATCAGACATAGAAAAAAAATTAAATACATGCGTGACTAAGCAAATATTATTAAGGGGTTTTGGGATAGTCTAGACTAGACTAGAACCTTAAATTTGTAAAACTGCTTAATTGATACAAGTTGAAGTGAGCTAAACTATTTACCATTCCATAGAAATTCTAAAAATTGGGACATCTAAAATAATTTCCATAAATGTCCTAAAATGGTACAGTTTTACAATGCCGTAATGTGTCGAAAAAATGCAGATAGAATGGCAAACAGTGTATACCCTGATTGTGCTCCTTCACAATCAGTCTGATTGGGGTCTGCGCTGTATGTTCAGACCTTATCTGTCCCTATACTAAGAATTTTTATGACACATTTTGCAGGCCTTCTATAAGCCATTCCAGAGTAGTGGAGCCTTGACTGAGGAACAACTACAGGCCATCTTTGTCAACTGGCAGGAACTTATCATCTGCAATACCAAGTTTCTTAAGTAAGTGGCACCATTTGGAGAGACAGCTGTACAAAAATCTGACCAGAAAATCTGTACAAGACACAATTAACAGCTATGCTTAAACCTGCAGAAACCCATGTTTTAACAAGGAAAATCACATGCTGGTATAAGCTGTGTGGCTTTAGTTGTACTCACTACCTGACCCCGAGGTTATAAAACTTTTTTCATGCTCAACTCAGCTGAGCATGAAATTGTCTCTGCTGATAAATATGAAAATGCCAACGAATGTTGGCATTTTCATATTCATAAGCAGAGAAAATTTCATACTCAGCTAAACTGGGCAAGAAAACAACTGTACTTATCAATAATTTGCTATTTATTAGCAGGTAAAAATTCATGCTCAGCTGAGTTGAGCATGAAAAAAGTTTTATAACCTCGGGGCCAGGTTGCTGTAAAATATGACATCAGCATCTCAGATGTAAAGAGAATATGCTTGAAACCGACGTCAGAAATGACATTGAGCCTTGCCCTTGAAACAGGTTTTCAGACTTCAGCTGCTGACATTGGTTTTTGTCAGTCAAAAACGAACTGCTTTGTACTTTCATTTTTCATGATTTTTCTTTTAACCTTGTATGTTTTTAGTGTAAAGTTTTTATGCAATAACAGCAATCAAACATGTCTCAATGTAGAAACACCTGGGCACATTGGAAGGAGTTCTAACCCTTTCAGGCTTGAGTCTTGACATCTTCTGGATGCCAAGCAGATGTTTATGCATGAAAACCATGCTTGATCCCTCTATTATCACCCAATAGCTAAATGTCTAATTTGAAAGGAGTGAAAAAATTCTTAAAGATAGAATATCAAAAAACTAGAATGATACGTTAGTAGTTTCTTAAACTGTAAATTTGTACAATTTTTTTTCAGAGCATTGCGAGTTAGAAAGAAAATGTGTGGCAAGGGCCAGGTTATAAACATGATTGGTGACATGCTGTGTGAAAACGTAAGTTTTGTTAACCACCTCATTCCCTGTTTCAAGTGTATGGGTTCACCCATTTTTTCTGCCATGTTTAGCTCGGCTGAACGAAGTTCAGGAAGAGCTATTGTACTACCCTGGCGTGGGCGTTAGCGTTGGCGGCGGCGGCGGCGTTAGCAAAATGTTAAAGTTTTACAATAAAGTTTTTTATGTGATGGGCAAGGCGCTGTCAGGCGAGCTATCCTGGCCTTGTGACAGGTCTTGTTACAAAGGGGAACAACTTTTGTGTCTTCCTGTTGGTTTTTCTTGAATAACAAAGTCCTTCGCAAATGAGGTCTGCTCTTAAAGGAAAGAATTTGCTCCTAGAGGAGCAAATTCTTACCTTTAAGAGTTGACCTCAATAAAAGAAAGAATTTGCTCGTAGAGGAGCAAATTCTTACCTTTAAGAGTTGACCTCAATAAAGGAAAGAATTTGCTTCTTACCTTTAAGAGTTGACCTCATTTAGAAGAGAAGCAAAAATAGAAATGGCAGAGTTACTTCTGCTGAAACTGTATCCATTTACCTAAATGCATGTCTTGCGCTGGCTATCATGGCCGTGCCCGAGTAAACAGTGTAGACTCAGATCAAACTGTGCATAGTAGCTGCTTGATCAGAATCAGAATTGATTATTGGTGATACATCCAAGGAAGATCATTCACCCGAAGATCAGGGTCTACACTGTTTGACAGCAGTGTCACATAACATAGGTGACTTCCTGTTTGTTTCCCTGGACAAAAAAAAACCCTTAAAATGGGGTCTACGTGTAGAGAAAAGAATGACCCTTATCCTCCATTTACAAAGAAGGCAGAACTGACAATGGTGGAATTGCTGCCTCTAAAAGTGTACCTAGACACCTGTAGGCATAAACTGCTCTGAATAATTGCTGTTTGCACTTGTTAAAGGTACTGTTTCTCACAATAAAAATCCAAATAGTGCAGATTTGCTATAATGAAATGTAATGTTGTTTCTGAGTTTCTTGCTTCGATCCTTTTCAGATTCCTCACATGAAACCTTATATTCGTTTCTGTAGTTGTCAGTTGAATGCTGCTGCTCTGCTACAGAGACTGACAGAAAATAATTCACAGTTTAGAGAAATCCATAAGGTAAGGCTGCTTACTATCTCATAACAACACGTTTTATTAGGCAGAGGTGCCTAAGCAAATATTGTAGACCAAGATCAGTATGCTACTATAGGAGCACTCAGATCAGGGTTGTCTTGATGCTTTTCAATAAGCAGTTGAGGTACATGTACTAAACTATGGGTTTAGTTTTACTGATAATTTGATAGCAAAACAAAGTCATTAGTGGTTTAAGGTGTTAAATGAACCACAAAATAGTTAAAATGGTTGGTTGATTTGATGCTTAACGTCCACGGTAAACAACTAAGGTCATGTCGGGACGGTCAGTTAACCTAACCACACTATTCCTGGGCAGGCTTAGACCTCCTAAGTGGTTAACCAGTACTGTGCACATACTTTCGCCAGTAACTGACAACTGCCCTTCTTGAATCAGCGGAAGGAGAAACGAAAGTATGGGGCCAGACCGGGATTCGAACCCAGGACCTCTGACTTATGAGTCAGGTACCCTACCGATTGCGCTACCCAGCCCGGCCAGTTAAAATGGTGTTTATTGCCAACAAGATAATGAACATTTTCACCGACAGAATCCGGTTCCTTGCTCTGAATCAATATGGGTTGCTTGCTTGTGTGCATTTTCTGCCATATTAAATTTTGATTTTCACAGTTACTCCACCTTTTCAAAAGGGTGTATGAAAGAGCCATTTGAATGACCTTCCACAACTCTTGATTTCAAATTCCTTACTTCCAAGATCTGGAAAATGAATTAAGTCGGACCCAGGATCTGTTCATGATGTATGTTAATACAAAGACTCTGACCATCCTTTAACAATTTGCAGGATGGTCTTAGCCTTCTGTCTGTCCATTGCCTGATTCAGCTCTCTTTTGAAAACTGAAGCACAGCATTTACAGTTTTAGTCATGTTATTGAATTTTGAGATGGATTGAGACTGAGGCATGAATTTTCATACACTATTTCATCTGTATCAAATTTGAATTCTTCCATATTTAAACTACTGTATTGTTTATTTTCAGAAATGTGTTCAAAATACAAAAACAAAGGGAATGCCATTGAGTAGTTTTCTTTTGAAGCCAATGCAGAGAATCACAAAGTACCCTCTCATTGTAGAAAAGGTATTATGTCTTCTGATATTGTATTTCTTTGGTTATAAGACAGTGTTTTTCCTTCCAAAACAGTTTTGGAAGGACAAACCAATCATATAACAGAATTTGTATAACTTATTTACATGTTTAGGGTCATTTGAAGAGGGAAAATGCCCCTTTCTTATAGCTGAATAATAAAGTAGTGTGGAACTCTGCTACAAACAAACATACATGTATGTGGACCTGTGGCTTAAGCTTGCAATCAGGGAGCAGTGTGGTCCCCAGTGGCGTCGCAGATCTGTTACCCATAGCAACTATGGAATTTTCAACTGTTGCTCTTGTTGTCTTTCAACAGCAAATGGTGTCTCAGTGACGTCACTTTGACATCAATATGAATCTGAGTTGCTATGGTATCAGATCTATGATGTCATTGGTATCGGAGCATGGCAGAGAATGTATGCCATGATCCACCAATCTTTCAATGACATTACAAACTGATATTCTTTCCCAAAAAAAATCTGATTTTCTCAAACAAATTATTTTTCTCAAGTCATTTAATTCTATTCAATATAATTATGTTCCTCCACTTCACATTCAAAGCATTAAGAAACTTGGATAATTCTGTCACATTGGAAAAAGTCTGTCATTCCGTTATTTTGAAAAATAGAATATGCAAGATTGATGTTCAGGGTTTTAGAAAAACTTTGATGCAGTTATTTTATATACCAAAAAGTTCTAAAACTTGGGACACCTTAAATAACTACTGTAATTGTCCTGAAAGTGGAACAGTTTGGTTTTGCAGAGCAGTTATGTGTCCAAAAAATGCAGACAAAATGGCAAACAGTGTAAGCCCTGACCAGGAGCAGTCTGGTCTGGGTCTGCACTGTATGCTTAGGTCTATCTGTCCAAATTCTTAGCTTTGGATGGTTGATTGTTTTTTAATTAACTGCCTTTGAGACATTATTCAGGCTAAACCAAGCTGTCTCAATGCTTAGAATTTAACATTAACTCAGACAGCGAATAATGGGTTTATTGACATAGAATACAGTCGAACCTGTCTTATGGGGTCACTGTATTAAGGGGTCACCTGCTTTATGCAACCACCTTTCTGGGGTCCCTTGAACCAAATTACCGTGCTAATGAACCTGTATTAAGCAGCCAATTTTTGTTTTTCCCCTGGGGTGACCCCTTAAGACAGGTTTGACTCTATATCTATTGACAGATACTAAAGTATACAGCTGAAAGTCACCCCGACTACGAACAACTGGTAGTTGCTCTTGAACATACCCAAGAACTATGTAGCCAGGTTAATGAGGGGGTGAGAGAGAAAGAAAACTCGGACAGACTCGAGTGGATTCAACAGCATGTGCAATGTGATGGCTTGCCAGAGGTAAGGTTCTTAAAGTGAATTGATAGGCTGACATGTTTTTTTAGCCATTTTGTCAGAAAAAGAAACTTTTTTTGTGACTTCCTGTTTGTTTCCTAGTCAAGAAAGCCCTTTCAAAGGGGTCTACTCTTAAAGGAGAAAATTTGCTCCTAGAGGAGCAAATTTTTTCCTATAAGAGTTGATCCCAATAGAGATGAGAGGTAAAAGGAAAATATCAGAGTTACTTTGCTGAAAGTATATCCATTCACCTTAAACCTTCATGTAAAACCTTAGATATCCCGGCACAAAGCAAGAGCCTTCTAGTGTAGCACAGCATATGCAAGCATAAACACCACAGTTCCATCAAGCAACAAAATGCAACACAATATTTATAATGGAAATAGAATTGCAAAACAGTATCTTCAGTTTTGAATTGTGAGACTCGCCTGTGAGACGTGGATTTTAAATTTACCTAAAGATTGACAGTAAATTACATAGAATTGTTATTGATGTCAAGAAAAATAAATCATGCATGATTTGAAATGACACTTTGAAAATACATATACTTTGATTTTTGTTTCAGAAAATAACATTTAACTCTGTGACCAACAGTCTTGGACCTAGAAAAATACTTCATACGGGAGCTCTTTGTAAGGTATGATATCGTTGGAAAAACTTTAGCTGTCCAATTCTGGTAAAAGTTCATGTACACTGGATGCACCATGAGGTGAAGAATTTCTTTTTTGTTTTGTGTAGCTTAAAAACAGATCCTGATAGTTAGTTTTTTTTTTCCTGACTATGGAATTAGCACTTTGTATTGGAAAGTCTCAAAACTATATATTGTGTACACATATTTCTCTTGGATTAGTTTTTTATGCAGCCAACTTTCAGATTTAGAGTTGACAAAAAAAGTTGCAAAATTAATATTTGCTGAAAATTTGTAACCTGTAAACTTTTAAGTCACCTTATCCAAAGTATATTTTGTGTAGCACTGATAATTGAATTATGATATGATAGGAAATGTTTCTCGTCCGAATGTGTGAACTAGAGCACCAGATACCATGGAGACTTAATGGAAAGCCATAATGCTTGTTGTTATAGAGAATGAATAGAAATACCTGTTTGAGTTGGTTGTGATTGGGGGCCACAACATATGGTAGGCATCAAGTGAAAAGGGATCTTAAGCCATGGTCATACCATAAAAAAATACTCAAAGCAGCATGCCTAGCTGTGTAAGCTGACCAGAGAATCCATTTTTCTCGTTAAAGATTTACCAGGGCCCAGTTGTTCAAAGCATCCTTAGCCTAACAAGCTCGTTAAGAGGTCAACGTGTTACGTGTTTTATGACTTTATAACCAAATACACTGATATTTTTTGTTGAAAAACATTGAGAAGCTTTTGCAATGCAATGCAAAAGCTTCTCACTGTTTTTCAACAAAAAATATTGGCATATTTGAGATATTAATGTTTAAAATTTTAACAAAACGTTAACTAACTACATGGTTAGTTTTGAACAACCGCGCCCAGGACTTATAAATAAATAGTATTGCAAAAAGGAAAGACTCTGATGTGACTGCATAATTTTGCAAGCAGATCTGAGTCCTTCCTATTTGCACATATTTTAAGCTATCTTTTCACACAATGCCAGTATCTCAAACAATGACATCTGAAAGTAACCTCCTATATCAAAGACATTGTGTTATTGTTTAACGGCCATGGTAAACAGCTATGGTCATGTCGGAACGGTCAGTTAACCTAACCACACTATTCCTGGGCAGGCTTAGACCTCCTAAGCGGTTAACCAGTACTAATTGCACTTACTTTCATTGACAACTGCCCTTCTTGAATCAGCGGAAGGAGAAATTAAAGTATGTGGCAGGACAGGGTATCAAACCCAGGAAGTCAGACGCCCTACCGATTGCGCTATGTGGCCTGGCTTATATCAAAGACATATTTCCAATTTTTGTTTACATTTCAAAACCTGTTTTCTCAAACTACTGGGATCTCAAAGTAAATTTTTTAGGACCAGAAAATTTACTTTGAGATACCAGTAGTTTGAGATCAATCTTTGACCTTGAGATGTCAAGAGCTAAAATGGTATCAGAGAACTATTATGGAATACACTTACATCTGGAATCTTATAACGTTTCAGGATTATTTTTTTTTAATATAAAGCATTTACTTCTTAATATCTCTTGTTTCAGGCTAAAAGCAACAAGGAGCTTGGGGCATTTCTGTTTAATGATTTTCTTCTTCTAACAACCGCCAATAGACCTCTTAACAGTACTCATAGTTTATTTGATGTCACCGGGCAAGTGCAACATAAAATGTATAAAATGGTAAGTGCTGGGATGAGTGCCTCTGAATGATCATTATATGACCAGTGTTTTGCACCTACAGCTGTCATACATTTAATAGAGTTGTCTTGGACAGCCATATAATGTTACACAAGGTAACTACCAAGAGGTAATATGTAACGTGATTATCATAAATTTTATGTAATGGCATTGTGCCCTTACATAACAAGGTGGTTATATACTTGTTAAAATCACATTGTTTCAGCTTGGTAGTTGCCACTGTAGGATGAGGATTTTATTTTATGAGGCACCTAATTTACAACAACCAAACAAATTGAAATGATAATAACTGTATTGACATGAATCATGAGTACTGAACATGCACTGATTATAATTGTGGATGTTTATGGCCGCATAAAAATTCCAGCGACCAAAGGTTGGGAGGCTCCATAATCATAATTATTTGAGTTGTGACAATATGCAATTACACAACTACAACGTAAGACTTCACTTCAAATGTAGCCACAACAAGCTGCTACATCAACTCGAAATAACAGGTATAAAGCTAATTTTAAGCACATAACTAACCATTCATAAATACCATATGTTGCTCTAAACCTTAAACACGACATAATTTTGGGGAGTGAACAAATAACGAGCAAAATTGTTACGGCCGTCGTTGCACTCCCATACACAACACCGAAAGTTTGTTTTAGATAATTTTGGAAACAACGCCAAAAGTTCACATAGTAGAATGGCCATTCCCGCCTGTTTCTTCAAACAGTAAATTTGAAGCCAGGTCAGGAACTGCCACTCGGCCAGTGAATATTGTTTCTACCACGAACCTCAATGCCTGTTTTTTCATCAATATATTGACAAAGCCAAGTCATTGAGGTCAATGGTAGAAGGAGCCTAAATATATTCAACAAGATTAGTACAGACCTCCAACCATCGGCCGCTAGAATTCCGCCCATCAGGCGTTGATGCGACTATTTTTTCTTAGGATAAACTTTATCGTCTTGGTATCACTTGAGTGTCCAATAGGTTCATCCAATATCCATATCACTATTTAGTAGCTCCACAATACTGCAAATTGGCATAGTAACTCATCAGCATGAAAACATATGGTGCATATTGGTTAGTGTCTAGGCCTCCAAGTAGCCTGCAAAGAAAAAACTTAGGCAGTATCATTGTTTCTTAAAGCAATACAAAATTAAAAAAGTATAGCCTTATAAAATTAATAAAATACACAAAACAAAGTGTAGGCTGATAAAGTTATTAGTACCCTATAAAACAAAAGTAAGTATGTATGACTAGAAGATGTTACAAAACAAAAGTGAATATTTATGACAAGAAAATGTTAAATGACAACAAATAACAACTATACTACTCATTCATTACAACATGGGTGAGGAGGGAGGGTCTTAAATTTTGGATTCTTCCAGTGCGGGCGTCGATGACGAAATGCTAACCTAAAGCAGCTTACAGTGCGCAATACAGGTTACAAATGGGATCATTATATGAACCATTCTGTCCGAACCATAATCTTTCGGCCTTTCGCTTCTGTTCGCACGGTATTTATAACACTAGCGATATTCCAGAACATACTTACATAAAAGGAAACAATAACTAGAATGGACTTTAAGCGAACTAGTTGTGCGAATAGAAAATTGGCCGAACTACTGCACATGCTCGCTTCCCTCAACTTCCGATGGCAAATGTAAACAAACAAAAATGTGCCCAAAAATAAAAATTGCAATTCTGCAATAACCTTGATTATTTTATGAGGCACCTAATTTACAACAACCAAACAAATTGAAATGATAATAACTGTATTACATGAATCATGAGTACTGAACATGCACTGATTATAATAGTGGATGTTTATGGCCGCATAAAAATTCCAGCGACCAAAGGTTGGGAGGCTCCATAATCATAATTATTCGAGTTGTGACAATATGCAATTACACAACTACAACGTAAGACTTCACTTCAAATGTAGCCACAACAAGCTGCTACATCAACTCGAAATAACAGGTATAGAGCTAATTTTAAGCACATAACTAACCATTCATGAATACCATATGTTGCTCTAAACCTTAAACACGACATAATTTTGGGGAGTGAACAAATAACGAGCAAAATTGTTACGGCCGTCATTGCACTCCCATACACAACACCGAAAGTTTGTTTTAGATGATTTTGGAAACAACGCCAAAAGTTCACATAGTAGAATGGCCATTCCCGCCTGTTTCTTCAAACAGTAAATTTGAAGCCAGGTCAGGAACTGCCACTCGGCCAGTGAATATTGTTTCTACCACGAACCTCAGTGCCTGTTTTTTCATCAATATATTGACAAACCCAGGTCATTGAGGTCAATGGTAGAAGGAGCCTAAATATATTCAACAAGATTAGTACAGACCTCCAACCATCGGCCGCTAGAATTCCGCCACAGCAAATTTATTTATAAATTTGTCCCCCAATTCTGAGCGGACATCTAGGCACGATACTCTGTTTGATTTGGATTATTAATAAAAGCCCTTAAAGCCTCTTCAAATGTGTTTAACAATATGTCATTCGCAATATCTGTTAAATGTGTTCCGTCATCACGGAAGAAACCAGCCTGAAAAACGTCAATATCGCTCGAGATGAATTTTCCATTTGGAAAGGTTTTGACAATCTGTCGTCCTAATCTGTTGTTTCGTTTTCTTTTAATATCTAATTGTTTTAATGTTTCTTCTGTTTCAGATGCACCTCGCCACAGCTTATGAGGAATAATGTCTGACCAGACAATATTTATTTTCTCATAAACTGTACAAATATATCTCATATCATGTCTGATTGTGTTTATCAATTCTTCCAATTTTATATCAACAATATTATTGCCTCCAAGCTGTATGATAATGAAAGCTGGCATTGCCCCATACAGCATTTCGTATTGTAACTTTGGAAGAAGTTGTTCCCATCGCATTCCTCTGACACCAAGCCAACGAACCACTCTATCACTACAACTGAGATTCACATTCTGTCTAAATATGGCTCTGTCATGTAAATGGGAAATTAAAGAATCACCAATGATCCATACATCTGAAAAGGAATCAATCTTACAAACTTAAGTGAGATGAATATATGTTTGAACAGCATTTGATTTCCATCGTCCTAATTGTTTAATTGTTTCTGTTGGGATCCCTTGAGCAGCAAGGGTTGTTGCACGTCCAATACGAAAAGAATGTGTCCTAAATTTCTTAGCAGGTATACCGGCATAAGATATAGCTTTTGACAATACACCACTAAATTGACTTCTTGTTAAAGGTGCTGAGTCAGCATGACAGAAAAAATATGTTGCACTTGTTGGCCTGGTATGTGTGATGAACGGGGTGGCAATAAAGCTGAATTTTTACTGTTTGCTTCCTTGGTTTGCATAATTTCGGCCGCCTCGATTGAACGGGCGTGTTCCCCTAAACCTACGAAATGAATTTGTTGGAGCAGAACCAAGTGCATTAGATTTCAGCTGGAAGCAATTAATCCTACCATGGTTAAAAGCACCACAGTTGGAGCATGCCTGTGGGAATTTACACTGAGTCCATGGGCATTGACCTTGATTATAATAATTGCATGTATTGCTTGTTGGCTGGGGAGATGGTTTTGAATTTATGGTGCATGCTGTGTCAGAGGATCCAACTGACAAAACACGCAGCCACAGATCAGGATTAATTTTGGCCCAAGATTGCAGATTACTAGCTTGACGCAATCTAAACTGCTCATCGTATGCTCTCCAGGCAAGGCCGACGTTTCTTGTGGCTGCCTCATGAATAATCGACATGTACTGAAGCAGCTCATTAGCCTTAGCCGGATGTTTCTTTATGTAAATGGACATGAATATTAAAAATGCATCCGTCCATTTTTCAATAGTGGACACTTTTTCCTTTGTAATTTTTGGTCTAGTCTCAATAAGACCTTTCTCTGTAATATGGACAACCCCACCAGTACACAATTCATGTAGCTCAACATTACCCTTTAGCAAAAGAGCGATATTAATGAATTGGTTTTGCCAGATTTTCTGGCATATCTGTAAAGGGACATGGACGAACAAATCGTCACTGCCACATCTCAGTGTGGACTCTTCAAAATGGAGATTAGTTGTTGGAAGTGAGGCAGCCTCATTGTTGTGCGTGCAAGTCTCATTGCTACTCATGTCTGGCACAGGAAGCAAATCTGACTCTCTAATTATTTGCTCAAAATCAATCGCAGTTTTTGATTGAGAAGGTTGCGACTCAAGCTCACTACCTGACTGGGGCTGTGACAAATCAGCCGCCAGTTGAACCACTTCAACCTCCGTCGGTCTTTTTGCCCTTTTCGCAGCACTAGATCCATCATCTATCCCCTTTGATTGTCTCTTCGCTCGTCCGCGACCAGACATTTTACTGATGATTAGAATTACTTAAGATTTTTCCGGTTAAATCGATCGATAGCTCGTTAAATTTCTTAAATTTTGGATGCTTCCAGTGCGGGCGTCGATGACGAAATGCTGACCTAAAGCAGCTTACAGTGAGCAATACAGGTTACAAATGGGATCATTATATGAACCATTCTGTCCGAACCATAATCTTTCGGCCTTTCGCTTCTGTTCGCACGGTATTTATAACACTAGCGATATTCCAGAACATACTTACATAAAAGGAAACAATAACTAGAATGGACTTTAAGCGAACTAGTTGTGCGAATAGAAAATTGGCCGAACTACTGCACATGCTCGCTTCCCTCAACTTCCGATGGCAAATGTAAACAAACAAAAATGTGCCCAAAAATAAAATAGGTTATTGCAATTCTGCAATAACCTTGATTATACAAGGATTTAGTGCTTACTCCATTCTTGATTTAGACAGGCAACAGATCTGCCATAGATAGCAAAAAGAAAACTCTTACTCATATTGAGTGCTTAACAGCCTTGTGTTCCACTACCATATTTCTTCAGTTATAAGATGGAGGTTGTCTCCTCCAAAACAATCCAAGGAATCTAGATCTATCTTTAAGATGGATCTAGATTTTTGGAATGGTATTGGAAAGTAAAAACCACCTAATAGCAGAATATTATAAGACTGATTATGACATTTTGGGTCATTCTAGAGAGGGGATAACTCCGTTTTATTGCCGAATAAATCTTTTTATTACCACATTTACCCTAAATATTCTGATACAGTATCCTGAGCAAACAGAAAATACTAGCAGTCTCATCTGGTCCTGGACTGTTTGTCACCCAGTTTATAAAAAAAATGATAGAATGGATGTCTTGATCAGTTAATTAAGGTGAGTTAAAAATTGTTATACGTCCTTTTTTCCCACCATTTTTCAAAGGGAGACAATTTTGGGGTTTGTATTAGCTACCCTTTTATGGGAGTCCTTCTCACAGACAAATATTCTTGTTTATTGGCTGCCATAATCCAGTTCTGCAACAATTATGTGGAATTGATGTTTCATCTAAGGAAATACCAAATCTCACATGGGTAATGACATAACAGAGCCATAAAACAGCAGGGAACATATTTTATTTTCAAGAATGTACAATACAACATACAAACAACATAACTACCCAAGGAAAAAGGATAACAGTGAAAGCTGATAGCTTATAGAGCTCTTCTCCTGATTATTGGTTTGAAATTTGGTATAAAAATATTAGTTGATGTTTTATATATTTCTTTGTAAGAAGTTTTTCTCTGTATTTCAGCCTGTGTTCCTAAATGAAGTGATGGTGAAGACTCCTAATGATGAAGACAGTGATGTGTTCCATTTATCTCATATAGATAAATCCTATAAACTCAGATGTCACAGTGAAAATGACAGGTTAGACCATTAATGCCATTTATGAGCTCTGGGTTGTAGTTGAGTTCTTATGCATTTCTAAATGAGATACAATTAGTTGTCCTTGAGATCCCAGAGTTACAGTGTTTAGAAATTGTTTGTCACTAGACTGCAGTAGCCAAAACAAATTAGAATTTCAAGTTCGCAAATTCATTTGTCACTCAATTTCTTGAACAATGGACTCCACTCAGTGCTCCCTCAGCCCCTCCATGACCTAAAGTCAAGGTCTGGGGGCCTTTCTGTATATAGAAGTTAAAGCATCAATATTTTCCATATCCAGGCAGTGTTAATTAACTGAGCATTTTGGAACCATGGTTTATAACTGTTATATTCAAGATAGAACTAAATTGAACAGCATTGTAATAATTAGCCCTGTAACAAGGGCATTTATTGTAAAACAGACATCTGAAGTTTCAGCCTAGCTAAAAAAAGCAGCCTGAAAAAAAAGCTGGAACCTCTCTATTATGCATCTAGCCAGAGACATAATAGAGAGGTTCCAGCATTTTTTTTCTGACTATTTCTGGGGGCTAAGCTTCATTTACTAGTGTCTTAATAGAGGGGTTCCAGCCAATACAGGGGTTCCAACCATTTTTCAGGCCATCTTTGGGCAAGGCATAATAGATGGATATTAGCTGTTATTCCAGTCTAAATTTTTGAGCTAGGTGGAAACTTCAGACCATGGTGGTAAACAATAACAGATAGTGCAGAGCCTGGTCAGACTCCTCCAAAGGAGCATATTTGAGGTTAGTGTATAACATGAGCCATGACATGACAAAACCAACAAAATGACATGTGCATCCGGCACAGACTCGGATCAGCCTGGGCATCTGCCCAGCCTGATCAGAATATTTGCTGTCCACTTAGAGCTAGCTTTGACCCTTAGCTACCCTTAAAGCACGAAACAAAGTCTCTGATCAGACTGGGCAGATGCCTATGCTGATCTGAGTCTGCACTGGACGCTCATGCCACTTTGTTTGTTTTCTCGTGTCATGGCTCACAGGTTTCTTTATCTCATTCCAGAGACACGTGGGTTAAAAAGATGGAGGATGCATCAAAACATTATCATGACACACTTAGAAAGAAAAGAGATAAGGCCTTGAGTTGTAAGTTTCTCTTTCTTTAGCACTTAAAGTCCTAAAAATGAAAATAGTTGAATTTGCAGACAGCACAGATCCAGATGAGGTGGCTCATGAGCTGCCTCATCTGGATCTACACCAATCGCCATCTTGTCTTTGAATTCTGGATATGATATGGCTTGGGCGAAACAGTTTTTGATATTTAGCAGATTTAGATTTTTTTTGTTTGCTCTTGCGCCACTTTAAGGGTTGAATTGATAGTTTGCCATTCCTGTGATTAGCAGAAAGCTAGATGAAAGTATAAGTGGAACCTCTCTGAAGAGCCACCTCTCAACAAAAGCCATCTCTTTTGTCTAATTTCTTTAAAATAACCTAATTTTTTTCCCCATCAGGCAGTTTTGATATATATTTGACCTTTCTGTAGTGGTCAGTTCCAAACAACTGCCAATTTTTTGCTTTTTCACAGGTGGCTGTTGTTGAGAGGGTCCAGTGTGTCCAGTTGTCTAGTTTTGCACTGTTGTGCACTGTCAGAGGAATCTTTAATAATTAACACTTTGTGTCATTCAAATGTATACCTGGAATTTCTGACTGGTTTGAAATTGCATTTGCAAATAGAGAGGTGCCCTGGCATTTATGTAAAAAAAATTTAACCCTCGGTGTTTGACTCCTCACAAGCAATAACTTCTCAGAAAGCTGTCCTCTACAAAAGGAGTGTTGTTTAAAAAAGGTACAGTGTCATCTGATTACTAAATGAAGATAAAATAAAGTCTTGAAATTTGCTGAGTATTGTCCGATATTTTACCTGTTTAAATTGAGTCATTCAAATGCATTCTCAACATTTTAATACTGGCTCGGCAGAAAACTTTTTGAACAATTCTGATTCCTCTCTAAACATTTATTTTTCCAAGATATAATGGTCAGAATTCTCATTATTTTGAAATACACTGACAAATACTTGTGAGTCTATGCAGAAGTCCAGGTAAGAGGGAGTGTTTGGTGATAATCGGGGTTAATTGCCATATAAACATAATATGTTGTGACCCCTCATTGGAATGGTATTGCCAAGACGATTCTAATGTTAAATGGTTCTAATGAGGGGTCATAACATAGGTTTTGGATGGTAAATGAGAAAAAATTATCCATAAATTATCATCACATACTCCCCTTACCTATGTTTATGGAATTGTACGTCTTCTGCAATCTGTATACGAGCCGCAACATGATAAAACCAACAAAGTGGCCTGTGGCACAGCAAAGACTCAGATCAGCCTTGGCACCGCCTAGTCTGACCAGAGTCTTTGCTGTCCATATGGAGCTTGCTTAGACCTTTGGCTACCCTTTTAGCATACAGGGAAGACTGATCAGACTGGGCGGATGCCCAGGCTGATCTGAGTCTTTGCTGGGCGCACAATGTTGCACATGCCACTTTGTCGTTTCTTCATGATGTAGTTTCCTTGTAGCACAGCTCATTCATGCAGTCTTTGTGGTAAAATCAAATGATGCACGGCCACGAAGAAAGATGTCTTACTACAAGATAAAATCAGACTAGACATCTATGTATCCTGATTAGAGTCCTTCTAGTTTGCATCCATGATCAGCTTCTGATAGGGAATTCTTAAGACACCATACAGTCAACTCTCAATATCTCAAACACTGATATCTCAAATTACCCTCTCATTTCTAAGAATATAGTTTGGACCCTTTTCCTAATTTTATTTTCATTTCAACTCCTTTTATCTCAAACTACTGATATCTCAAAGAAAATTTTCTGGGACCAGAAAATTTTCTTTGAGATATCAGTAGTTTGAGATGAACTTTGACTTTGAGATAGCGAGAGTTTTTGACTAATGATGGCTGCTAGGATGATCTGAGTGAAAATTTGTCAGACATTGTTTGAGAAAGAAATTTTGAGGTTAACTGTATTTAAATGGGGATGTGACATTATTATAATAGTAACTTGATCTGGCGTACTGTATCACGTCGAGTCGATGAGCTTATACCATCGGATCGCCCGAGACGCTTGCGTTGAGGGGGATCCGATGGTATGAGCTCATCCACGAGACGTGATACAGTATGCCAGATCAAGTTACTGTTATAATAATTTGTTTATTATATACCTTATGGAACAGTCAACTATTCATACTTGCCAGCGATAATGCATCGACCCGGATTCGAAACTCCGCGGCAGAGGTATGTAGCTAGTCGTGAGACAAAGGCTACCAACTGAGCTATCATGGCGCGCCAATTGACGTGTTTGTTGACGTTACGTCACTAGTCCCGTTTCTCTGGTTCTCGTTTCTGCGATGCACTTTAACAGATGACGCGCCTGAAGCTGGAACTCAGAAATAGCCTCGTTTTAAAGGATAGTGATACGGATTCAGAAAACGTCAGTTTGATACGGCTCACTGTATCAGATGACCAGAAAACAGGCAATTCAAAGGGTGTATCATTGATAGGTATATAATAAATCATAAAGACTGCTCAAACCTTGCAAGCAGATCAGTTTAGACTGTTAAGATATTTTCATATAAATTCTGTTTCAGTTGTACTATTTTCAGAGCTCTAGACACAAAACATGTAGAATTTGGGGGAGGTGCATTTAGGGTACTTTTCACATGTCGTCAATCAGAATTACCTCAGTAAGGTGATAATATTGAGACCTAAGATTTACTTTTTATGGAGTAAAGTTTAAAAAAAACAACATTTCAGTTAAAATTTTGTTTCTAGGGCTCTGCCTTATTATGTGGGTCTTTATCCCTCTCTGCTATTTATATGTTACTGATAAATGGGAAATATTTGGAGATGCTTATTTTTGTCACTCATTGAAGTCTTTGGTAGTGTCACACATCACCTGACTGTTCAAGAATCTGATACAGTCAACTCCTGATATCTCGAACATTGATATCTCAGAATATCTTCTCAGATCAAAGAATATATTTCCTATTTTTATTTGCATTTCAACTCCTGTTATCTGGAACTACTGATATCTCAAAGTAAATTTTCTAGTACTCCTCCTGTTATCTGGAACTACTGATATCTCAAAGTAAATTTTCTGGTACTAGAAAATTTACTTCGAGATATCAGTAGTTTGGGCTGAAATTTGACCAAGAGATATCGAGAGTTGACTGTATTTTCATGTGTTTGACATGTTCTTTGATTCCAGACGACCTCTCTCTTCAGAAATATTGGCAAAGTTTTGAATTCACAATTCTCAAAATGGGCAGTTAATTTGAACTGATAAAAACCACAAGCATTTCATGAAAGTTTGATTTTTGTGAAACTTTAACACTCTTAAAGTCTAGCAAAAATAAAACTGTCACAGTTATTTCCCATCATATTGTATTCTTGATCTCTCTTGCTTTCCATAGCCTCTAAAGGGTCTCATCATGTTGGTCGTCTGCTAGTTATTATCTTAGAGGGAGTTAACCTTGTGTGTTGTAAAGATGGTAAGGTCAAGGTCATTTCCATAGAAACATCTGTGTCCCTGCTTTGTTTCAAGCTCTAGACTGTATGGCTTTCATAGTTCCATGAATAATTGAGTATCATGACAAAAATGTGGAAATACTAATCTTCAGTTTTTACAAAACATTATTAATTTAAAATTTTCAAATGTATGTGCATGTAACATATAGAAATTTTTGAGACAAGTTAGGGCCATTCCAGATAAAAGTACCACCCTGGGCAGGAC
Organism: Ctena decussata; assembly: GCA_963989385.1. Lineage (NCBI taxonomy): Eukaryota > Metazoa > Mollusca > Bivalvia > Lucinida > Lucinidae > Ctena > Ctena decussata. The sequence continues at coordinate 82,334,035 of OZ022502.1, read as the reverse complement.
TAGAACTTTTTTGAGGGGTACAATCAAGGAAATTTTAATTACATTTACAATAAGAAATGATAGAATTTCTGTTTCTTTAACCCCCCACCACCAAAACTTTAATTAGTTTCCACTCATGCCCCAGGATGTGATTTTTTCCTGGAAAAGCCTTTAGAAGATTTTCAGATTGTGGAGACTTTTTTTCCTAACAGCAGTAAAAATACAAGATATGGGCATGGCCTTAATAAATTTGAAATTCAATACACATAGTTGAAAGCTGTTAAGTTTAATCATGAGAGAATATTAATATAAGAAACCTATGTAAAAGAACTATGCCATACAGGGTAGAACTATATTCATGCTGATTATGTTGTTGCTTTAGTCAGCCATTTCTCACATTTCTTTTACCAGAGCTTTCAACCCACCACCTTGCATTGCATGCTGCATGTTGATCATGTGACACATTTAACTCTTTAGTTTACGATCTATTATTGTAGAGGCAATAAACAGGGCCTGGAGTAATTTTTTTGTTGCTGTTCAAAGCAGTATGTGTTTGAGGTAAATAAAGCAGAGAAGCTGTTGTTGTGTTTTACGTGAGAAAATGTAAAGCATAATATGGCAATATAAAGCTTTTATGATTTGTAGGTCACCTCTTTTGTCAAAATGAGGAGCTTAGTGCTTCAAATATGGGGAGTACAGTAGAACTTCATGGCTCAAACAAGCTTGGGACCATGAAATTTAGTTCTAGCCAAGGGCAGTTTTAGCCATCCTGGGTTAGTTTCTATATACAGTCGAACCTCGATAATTCGAACTGACAGGGACCTCACAATTTCTTTCGAATTATCCGTAGTTCGAATTTTCGAATTCGGCATTTCCCGTTCATTTCCGTACAATTCCGGAATTCGTTATTACGGCGGTTTTTAGACAGTCCGATAGTTTATTTCTCTATGCTTTCTGACGTTCCTGGATTTACAAATCAATGAAAACAAAATCAGAACGTAGAATAATTAAAATTACATACCGGAAACATGATTAATATCGCGAGACCACCCCTCGTGTTTGGCACAGTCCGAAAGCAGCAAAGCTGCTGCACATTTTCGGCAGCTCTGCAAATCAACTGTGTATGACAATGCAGTGCCGGCGAAGATCAAAGCCAACCTGAACGGAAACAGGCTAGCCGCTGAACGCCCTGAATTTACTCTACTTTCACTTTCCGTTTATGTTTTCGAGAACTGGGCTACTTTTGTTTTCAGAAAAACGACTCAACCGGTCATCTGAGCCGTCTCACGGAAAAGGTTCCTCAATTATTCGGAGTCAATGTATTTGGGAACAACGAATACTCAAACCAGCCTGTCAGTCTGCGCAGTGTAGCTTGAGACTCTGTTTAGTGCTGTGTGCAACCGTATGATCCGTGCGCAACCCGTACGAAACCAAAGCTCGGATGCGCATGCTAGTCCGAGCCTTTGGTGGTTACAAAAACCATCTTATTTAATCTTTAAATTTACAAACTTCAAACAAGATAATCCCTGTCAATTACGTATGCAATTAGACAGACACCTTTTGCTCAACAGAAATTAATGACTAAGTAGTGGTCGTGAAGCGATAATTACCTGTACAGGTGGCTGTCATGACCTGAGGCTGTAAATATTTATCTCATCGATGACAATACATGCAATAGGTGTTATTTTCCGGCATGAAATTGGAGCATGAATTTTGATTTCGAATAATAGAGGGGTAATTATAATGAATTTACTCCATCGGGACCAAATTTTTCTTTCGAAAAATCCGATTTTTCGAATTATCGAAATTCGAATTTGCGGAAGTGTTTTTTGCATAGAATTAATGAGCTTACGATCGGGACCGTGTTTCGACTTCGAAAAATCCGGTAGTTTCGAAAAATCGGCGTTCGAACTACCGAGATTCGACTGTATAGTGACCTGTAGGGACCCAGGAAAGAGTTCAAGTCAGGCAGGGTTAACGAGCCATTAGGGTTTGAGCCATTGAAGTTGTACTGTATTTGGTGTTAATTTTTCGATAATTTCTGTTAAAATCTCCCAGAAATAATAAAGTGTTTATCCTCATTGGAGCCATAGTTTATGTACTTCTGGAGACTTGACAGAAACTGTCTCAGAAATACCATCATCTTCATGTGGCAGTCTTGGCCTAGTTGTTTCAAACTAACAATGTTGTTAGCTTACTAGACATTACATTTCCAGAAGCCTTGTACACAAAAGCACTGCTTTTTTTTGCTGAAAGAATATGAGGAGCTTTTGTACTGCAAAAGCTCCTCACACATTTTCAGCAAATTTGTATTAGCATATATGCTTTTATGTGCACTAGAAGGCTTAACAAATCCTTGACTGACGATTTCATTTAGCTAACAATTCTTTGAACAGCTGGGCCCAGGCAGTACTTATAATTTATTCGTTGCTATTGTAGACCTATATAAGAGGTTGGTATCTTGGGCTTCTTTAATGAAGCTTTACTTGGAAACACTGAAACCATTTTCGTAGTTGCTGAACCATAGATGTGTATATGCTTTTGTCATTAACATCGGTTCAAGTTTTAGTCTTAACTAATATTTATTTTTCATTTCAGTTGTATTTCATTTCTGTGCTCCTTTTTATGTTGATTTCTGGCAGATAAATAACTGTTACTCTAATTTGTTTAAATTTGCTTAGCTTCAAAGTTCACAAGGCTGTAAGCAAACTTGCAAAAAATTATGCAGGTTTTGAAAGCATAACACAAGTCAGTGTTGTAAGTGGCCTGGTGGCCAATTGCTCCTAATTTTTGTCTCGGGCCACCAGAAATCTCCAAAATGTTATCTTTAGTGGCCCAAATTTATCTTTCTGGCAATACTAAATGAGTGGGAACTTTAGGTGGTGGATAATTTTGGGCCACTGAAAGTTAGGCCTGTTAAGCTTTTGGGCCACCACATTAAATTTGCCAGTTGCCAGCACTGCACAAGTCAGTAAAGCCCAGACCGGAATACATAATGTGATGAAAAAGACATAAGCTAGTATAATTGAAAGCATCTTAATAGGACGCTTCAGGCTTCGGTGAACTTTGAGGCTAAAGATAGAGACTAAATCAGAGACTTAACACAAAACTTCAGATAAGTGGGGGCTGAGGATAGGACAAGAGGGGTTGGTGGTGGTGGTGGCAGTGGGAGAGGGGAGGGGGTGGGTAGGATGGAGGTTGGTGATAATTCTGGGATATAATCAAAATTAATAATTGATACACTTTTGGTGGTCTGCAGCCAGTTGGCCACTTTTTCTCGGGGAAAAAGTGAAAGATGTTTATTTCAGAGGGGAATACCTTATTTGGAGTTCTGATAACACGATGCAGTATTTAGCATGTGTGTGTTAGTGCATGTGTTTGTAATTTTAGTACGGCGAAATCAAGGAGTGGGCCGCCTGTTAGTTGTCATCGTAGAGGGAATAGATCTGATGGCCAGCGATGCAAATGGTAGGATATGTGATGACAAAACCTAGAACTTAGAGCTAGAAGTGGTGTTGTGTGAAAATTTTATGAATGTTTCTTGCTTTTAATAGTCTGCAGTGTGTAAATACATATGTAAAGCTGGTTCAAAAATGTTTGCTATAATAGACATGAATGTATTTTGAATCTCAGCAGTGTTTATGTCTGTCTTTGTGTGTGTGTTGAGGGATATGTGAGGAGGAGTGTGTGTTATACTACATGTACATTGTTTTTAGCATGCTGATACCCTGCCTGATAACAATTGAAACATGTCAGATGGGGGGGGGGGGGGGGGGGGGGGGGGGGGGGGGGGGGAATTGAAGTGGCAATATGGATAAAGTTCTGAAAAGAGGCCACTGATAGGGTTTGGAAGAGATCATGCTTCTTAGGATATATCAACCAGTAGGTTTCTGTGCAATAACATGTATAAAGATTATATTCTAGATTTTCATATAATTCATACTGTCACTAGAGTGCCCTTTGGTAACTTGAAAGATTAAAATCTTTTTTCTGGAAGTAATTTTCATATTTATTCAGCTTTGATTTTGAAAGAATTTATTGCGAGATGGATGGATGAATGAATGAATGAATGAATGAATGAATGAATGAAGAACGAATGGATGGATGGATGGATAAATTTCAGTTTACTGCCCTGTCAAAGTATTTCAATCATATCGAGCATATTGAGCCAATGGAAGGGTGATAAAGAAAATCTGACTGTGGGACGTACACCTTTTATAGTTGAAAAGAATCTGCCTCTAGCAGGATTTGAGCCTGGATTTCCTGGGTTAACCCACTGAGCTACCAGAGCTCCTGAATTCTTTGTATCAGAATAAAAATTCAGATCATATATACTTAAGGACGAAAGTTCTGCACGGATGTTAAATTAACATCCGTGCAGAACTTTTGTCCTTTAGTATATGTATACTTACATAAAAAACTTGTTGCCTCCTATTCAGATGAAAGCATGCAAGTAGATGCCTCAAGGATTAAGGTGTATGGGTACATTTTCATGTTTTACTGCCATTTGAACTAAGGGGAACAACTTTTGTGACTTCCTGTTTGCTTCCCTGAATGATGAATCCCTTCCAAATAGGGTTTGCTGTTAAAGGAAAGAATTTGCTTCCATTTAAGCAAGTTCTTTCCACTTACAGTAGATCTCTATTGAGAAGGGGTGGGGGGTGCAAAATGATAGAAAGTGGCAGAGCTGCTTTCCCTAAAAGTGTACCCTTTCAGCTTAACATGTGTGGCCATTCATGTATCTGATGGACACTGGTTGTATTTATAAAATGACTTAAGTTGTTGCTATGCTGTTGCTAAGGCTAAATTTCTATGAAGGACATTCCCTACAACTATGAAATTTGCTCTGGAAGAACAGTCTTAAAGACTGTTCCTCCAGAGCAAATTTCATAGTTGAAGGGAATCTCCTTCATAGAAATTTAGCCTTAGCAACTGCATAGCAACCACTTAAGTCGTTTTATAAGTACGACCCCAGGTCTTCTATTATGGCTGTCAAAGTCTACAGTGGCAATTTATATACCAAGCTAGTACTGGTGCTAATGTAAAAAAAAAAATCCCGACACATTTTTATCATTATCAGATGTTTTGTCATTAACAGAGGTATTGGAGATATCCTTTAACAGATGTTCAAAGGTTCTTGCTACTTACAGTAATTTTCTATTACTCTGTGGTACCAAACATGTTTGCTTCAGTATTTTTAACACAATTCCTTTTGCTTTATTACCAAGTTTAACGCCAGGTCCAAAGATATCATATTTTTCACTCTTTGCATGTGCTGTACCAGTACTTATTTCCATACAAAGCATCCAATTTCCCAAGAATGCACCAGTACCTATTTTAAACCTCTTTGAAGAAATCCAAGTCCTACCTGTCTTCAACTAAAGTATATAAATCTATTTCTTGGGATGCCCCTGCAATTTCTTCCCTCCTTTTGAATACATTACATTTGAACTTGTCTCACTTTGTTTATGACTTAGTACTGAATTGCCATTTTTGTTATAATTGATTACACAACTTAAACAGTAAACAGTACTAACTGCAAACAATATTTTCAACATGACAGCAAGGTAGTTTACATGAGCGGAGCTCCAGACAGGTAGACTTTTGATGATAATTCTTTGATGACACTTCTTATTTCACATTGGAACTTATAATAGTCCAAAAAGAAATGCATCATTTTAACCCTTAGACTGCTGAAAAAATAATTCACCTGGCCCTAAAATGGGGGTAGGGGTATCTCAGAGGCCATAACTTGCACACACTCTGGTCGATTTGCTTGAAATTTTCACTCAATATGGCCGATGTGTGAGCTGCCATTTTCCGGAAGTTACCAAAGTCACGTGACCTGCCATATTTGGGTGTCACATGATAACACCGGGACCCGACGTAGACACTTAAAAAAAAAAAAAAAGTACAAGATATTAGCGCCAGTGATATGCTTTGTATGACAAAAGTAATTGCTTGTCTGAGGGCCGGTGTTATTGCTGAATATTTATCAAGAGAGAAAGTTTGGAAGGATGAAGTCTAGTTGTCAGAAAATCGGGATCAAGTAAGTAGGGGTAGCCACCTGAAAAGCTGATGTTGAAAATATCATAAATTTTTGACGTTTTCTCCGAGTTTAAAAGGTCAACAAATCAATGAGGTGGGTAAAACCCTGTTCTAGTAGAAAGCAGATTCCCTCCTGCATAGGACGACCGCAAATGATGGGGAGTACTTGATGTCTAGTGTGCCTGACATGCTCTCAAAGTGACCTACCCCTCGAGCATGACTATAGTCGCGCTTAGCAGTCTAAGGGTTAATTATTTTGAATACTCTCAGCAGGCAAATACTTGAACATCTTTTTATCAACATCATTGCAACGTCATGACATTGCATCAACATTGATATGGCATTGTGTGACATTGCATTGACATTGAAAGAAGGATATGTTTGTATTAGCTGTGAATATCTTAAAAAAAAAAAAAAAAAAAAAACCAGAGTTGTGGCATTTCTTTTTTTAACTGGTATATGCCATGCCACCATACATGATACCATGGAGAATATCAAGTATTATCTCAGAATTATCCAAAAAAAATGCTTATATATGGAGCCTTGATATAGGATTGTTTTGTACGCCTGGAAATATAGCTGCATATTTTTAGCACACCTGAGCCAAAGGCTCCCGGGGAGCTTATAAGATAGGCAGGCTCTATCGTCCATCTGTCCACAATTTCAGAGGACTTCTCTGAAACCACTGGGTCAATTGTGACCAAATTTCATTTGTAGCCTCCAGGAGGGTTTGGGGGAAGAAAAAGTTGTTCAAATGATCGATCCTGGTCATAAGACCAACATGGCTGCCATTATGGTAAAAATGTTTAAAAATCTTCTTCTCCAGAACCAACACTCTGATGGCCTTGAAACTTGGTATGTAGCATCTGGTACTAGAGTACTACCAAGATTGTTCTTGGGTTGACCTTGACCTTTTTTTCTGGCAGGGTCAAATTTGGTTTCTTTTGCTTTCATATGGAAAAATGCTAGAACATAAGATATCATGGAAGTGTTGAAGATTTTGGCATGAAATTTGGTATATATAGGCAGCTAAATTAGTACATGAAGATTTCTGAGTACAAAAGGTCAAGGTCATTCTTTGACCTTGGACACTGGTCTCTCATATTTCGACTGTTTCAAAGTTACATCTGCTCAAAGGCCACTAGGCCAGTTGTTACCAAATTTTATATAGAGCCTCTGAAGTTGTTCAAACAGTCCAGGTCACATGACCAACATAGATGCCATGACCATACATGGTTAAAAAACATAAAAAATATTTTCCAGAACAAATTGGCTGATGGCCTTGAAACTTTGTATGGTGCATCTGGTACTAGAGTACTACCAAGATTGTTCAAATATTGACACTAGATTGACCTTGATCTTTGTTACGTTGAGGTCAAATTTGGTTTCTTGTGCTTTTATATGAGAAAATGCTAGAAGAATAAGATTTCATTGAAATTGATGAAGATTTTGGTATGAAAATTGGTACACAGTCATCTTAATGAGCACATTAGGATTACTGAGTACAAGAGGTCAAGGTCATTCTTTGACCTTTGACCCAGGACTGTTTCAAGCATCTGCTCAAAAGGTACTGGGCCAGTTGTAGCCAAATTTCATATAGCGTTTCCAGGGGCTGAGTGAATGAAAATTTGTTCAAATGGTCCAAGTCACATATGACCAACATGGCAACCATGCCCATGTTTGTTAAAATGAAAATCTAAAAGAGTACCTTCAAGAGCAGAGAACACTTTTGAATGAAGGAGCATGGGCCATACCCTCTAAAAACCTTCTTCTTTTGAACCAACAGACTGTCTCGAAACTTGGAAAGTATCATTGGGCTCACAAGGACTTCTAAGATCGTTCATATGGTGACCTTGGGTTGACCTTTGCTCTTTTTCACAGCTAGGTCACACTTGGCTGTTTAGTGCCTTTAAATGGATATTCTTCTCCCAAATTGCTCATGACATTGAAACTGATATGCAGCATTTAGGCTTCATATACTATCAGGTTTTTCAAATGATGACTTTAGTTTGACTTTAAGTTTTTTACTCAGGTGAGCGATTCAGGGCCTCATGGCAGTCTTGTTCATATTAACATTTCATAAAGTGCCAGAAATGAAAACAGTTGAATTTGCAAACTGTGTAGATCCAGATGAGGTGGCTCATCATGAGCCACCACATCTGGATCTATTCTGTTTCCCTTCTAGTCTTTGAATTCTCAGTTCAGTACAGCTTGTACAAAACATCTTTTGGAATATTGCAGACGTAAATTTGTTGTCTGCTTTTTGTCTTTTTAAGGGTTAATGACAATATTCCAGTCTACTTACTAAATGCTCAAATGATGTAAGATAGTTCTTTGAGTTTAAAAACTTAGGCATATTCAATGATTTTATGTTTGTTCAATTTAAATTCTTCAATCATTTTGACATTTATAAGATTTTAATGTTCTGAATAATACTTCTGAAAGATTATGATATATTATTTGTTCACGATTTGTTACAGGAAAGAGTGATCCCTACTGTGAGGTTAGTATGGGATCCCAAGAACACAAGACTAAAGTATTCAGCAATACCCTGAACCCCAAGTGGAACGCATCCATGCAGTTCTCTATACAAAATGTGGACACAGACACTTTATGTATAACTGTCTTTGATAGGGACCTGTTCTCACCTAATGGTAAGTACATGTATAAAGAAAACATGAACCCTGTAATGATTCAAGAAAGAAAATAAATACATGTGAATAAAATTGTGACAATGTTAATTATCATTAAGGTGAATGGATATACTTTCAGGGGAAATAACTCTGCCATTATCAGCTCTGCCTCGTTGTCATTGGTGGTATACTCTTAAGGAAAGAATTTGCTTCTAAGGAAGCAAATTCTTTCCTTTAAGAGTAGACCCCTTATGAATGGGGCTTCTCTTACAAGCAAGACAATAAACCTTAAAGTTGCCTCTATAGAAAAGGTAGCAGAAAAAGATGGAGATATATCCATTCACCTTAATATTCAGAAAACTTGAATTTGGCAACAAAAAAAGACATTTCATGGTTAAAGTCCTAAATTGCAAATAGTGTGGATGCAAAGTTCTAAAAATGATTTTTTTCCTTACTTTTTATGAGTGCCTTTTAAAAGAAAAGTAAAATCCAAAAATAAAAAAAATGATAAAATAATTTAGGTAAGAAGAATGGAACAGGGACTTGATAAGAATATTGAGTTCATTGAGTAAAAACAATGGGCTGAAAAGGAAGAATGATAGAATGATTTAAAGATTATCCTAAAAGAAACAATCTTCTTTATAACAGCAATCATACAACAGAAAATTCTTTATGACTTCATTTTGTTATGCATAGAATGCCTTTATTGTCGATAATATGTATTCATTATAACAATGTGTTGGAACAAATGCCGTCATTGTAAAGGGAGTCTACTGTATTGGACAGGCTTTTGAAAAGAAAAGGAAATAGTTGAAAATATATTTTGATATCGTCAGTGTATTTTAGATTAAATAAACCATCTCAATTATTTCAGATTTTCTTGGTCGAACTGAGATCCAGGTCAAGGAGATCATGAAAGAGGCTGGAGAGCATGGTCGTCGACCAATCACAAAACATCTGCTGCTGCATGAAGTCTCGACTGGGGAAGTTGTCGTTAAACTTGACCTACATTTGTTTGACCAGACCTAGCAGAAACATTCAAACCAACTGTTACATTCTTTTGATTACAGCATGCTTGCCAGAATTTCTGTTGGGGTTCACACGCTTTGCAATACATGGTTGATCCATTTGCAAAGGAAGACTTTTTACCTTTTTGCTATGCATGGTTGATCCAGCAGCAAAGGAAGTCCTTCTCTCCTTGTGTACTTTGCAATATGTGGTTGATCCATTTAGGAAGAAAGGCCTTGTCATCTTGTTTACTTGCAATACCTGATTGATCCATTTGCAAGGGAGACCTTGTCACCTTGTGTACAGAAAGAAAAAAAATGCAAGAATACCCTAATGTGCTTAAGTATTGGGACACCTAAAACAATAAATTTTCTATTTGTCCCAAATGGAAAATTCATTATTTTTAGGTGTCCCAATACATACGCACAATACGGTAGATAATAAAATATTACAAGTGCTGTATCATCTATGAGAAAAAATGGTTTTGAACAGAAGCAGTTCAGCTTTGAAATGTAACATTTTGTCCAAAATTTGGATAATGGAATTCTATGGAGCTGCAGACAGAAAAAGTTTTTAAAGATAAATCTTGGACACTTTTTGTACTTCTCTGTAAAGAATTTTTTATGTTCACATTAGAACCATAGTTTCAAGTATTCCAGTAGAACTGTCTCACTGAGGCATTTCTACTGAAATATTTGGACCTATGCTTTAAGTGACAAGAGATTTATGAAAAGCTTTCATATTTGTTTGGCTGTTATGAAGACTGCTGTGAAATTTGGGCTACTTAATATTTTAAAATTGACCTAAGAACATACATTAACATTCTGGAATGACCTAGGTCAATCCCTAAGGTCATAGCAGCAAGCAGAAATCTAGGTCAACCCCCAAAGACATAACAGCCAGAAAAGACCTAGGTCAGCCCCTATGAACATAAAAGCCATCAAATACTTAGGTCAATTCCTAAGGACATTAACACAACAAAGACCTCGGTCAGCCCCAAAGGACATAAAAGCTCACAAAGTCCTAGGTCAGCCCCTAAGAGCATAAAAGCCATTAAAGACTAGGTCAGCCCTGTCAACATAAAAGCTTACAAAGACCTAGGTCAGCCCCATATGAACATAAAGGCCAGCAAAGACCTAGGTCAGCCCCTATTAGGTAACAAAGACCTAGGTCAGTCCCCAAGGACATAAAAGCCCACAAAAAACTAGGTCAGCCCCTTAGTGCACAAAAGCTGTCAAAGACCTAGGTTAGCCCTATGAACATAATTGCCACCAAGGACCCAGGTCAGCCCCTAAGGACATAACAGCCAGCAAAGACCTAGGTCAGCCCCTTATGAACATTAAAGCCAGCTAAGACCTAGGCCAGCCCCTACGAACGTACAAGGCAACAAAGACCTAGGTCAGTCCCAAAGTAAAGACCTCAGTCAACCTGAGCATGCACAGAGACCAATGAGTATTTCTGTTGTGGCAATAAGATCTTCTTACTTTGAATGCTCAAATAAGGTTGCTTTGATGAGCAGGCTGATCTAGATCTTTGTTGATGAAAGCAGGCTAATTTGACCAACCCATGTAATTAGAATACATATATCATGTTTATTGTGGGTGTAAATGAATCAATATCTGCCTTAGAGGAAGAAACCAGCATAGATAAGTGAAGTTGCTGTTTTGCAAAGGCAAGCAATTCTATTGTCTCCCTCGGCAAAATATGCACTGCCCTTCACTGTACTGGTTTAATAAACTGAGCCGCGACACGAGAAAACCAACAACGTGGTTGTGCGCCCAGCGCAGACTCAGATCAGCCTAGGCTTCCGCCCAGTCAGATCAGACTTTTCCCTATGCGCTTAAAGGATAGCTAAGGATCTAACCTACCTACATGCGGACAGGGAAGACTCTGATCAGACTGGGCGGATGCCCAGGCTGATCTGAGTCTGCGCTGATCGCACAACCACATTGTTGGTTTTCTCATGTCCGGCTCAACTGTCTATGGCAGATTATCTGGTATTATTCAACTACTATCCCAGTTTATGTTATTTGGAAGATTTTGACAGTGATTTTGAGTGTAGGAAATCCATAAATGAGTCTGAGACTGGGAAAATACATAAGCTGGCATATGTCAATATGAAATCCCCAGACCAGCCTAATAACTTATCTGCCCAGTTCAGCAGTTTAATATCGGTGTATGCCAATCTGTGGTTTGTCTCAAGCTCAGGCTCTTAATGTCAGATCAGGTTGACCTTGTATTCTACCAGTATTCCCTTTATTATGTTCTGTTGTCCCTTATCTGTGAATTATCTAGAGTCCTGTAAAGACCCAGTAATGTATCAAAAGTGAGTCTACTTTTTCTAAACACCATTGGTTTAAATGTATTTTTAGGAGTGCAAGAAAATTCACTGTGTTGTGTCTCTTTGTTTTATTGAAATAAGAATGTATTATATTAAAGGAAGCTATGCGACTACAATGGTGGATATGTATTTGATCCGCCACAAGATAAAACCAACAAAGTGGTATCTGATCAGAGTCTTTGCTGTGCACTTAACCCTATTGCACTCAGAACGGCCAAAACTCCATAGAGTTTTGGCCGTTCTGAGTGCAATAGGGTTAAAGGATAGCTAAGAATCTAAGCTACCTCCATGCGGACAGTGAAGACCCTGATCAGACTGGGCGGATGCCCAGGCTGATCTGTTTTTTCGATGGGTGCACATGCCACTTTGTTGGTTTTGTCATGTTGTGGCTCATTTATGGTAATTCTACATTTGATTTACTGCAGCTGAAAAAAAGGCCCTTTCCTTTTTGAAAATGGAGAGGAGACATGGACAAAATGCAAGTTACAAGTTCATTCCCTTGTTGAGTCTTCCGGAGAATATTGTTTTGAGAATTGGATTGGGGAAAAAAATAGATGCACATTATAACTGTGGCATTTTAAAGGTGGCAGGCCCCATTTGATGTCACTTTTTTTTTTTTGCAACATCAACATCTTTTCTTTGATTTCAGTGAAAAACATAAAGTTTTCAATTTCAAGCACTAAAAAGACTGCAAAAGATTTATATTTGTATATTGGCTTGTTCAGATTCTTTCTTAGCAGTAGCTTTTTTGCTGTGATTTGCAGAAGTGATGCAATATAGCCAGTTTTCTTGCAGACTAACAAATGTATACAAGTCAATTGGATTTTAGAAAAATTGACTCACTTTTGGCAGTATATTTTATTATCACCACGACCAATTATTTGTTGATGTACAGAGTTTGACCTTTTAATGCAATTGTGATAATCTTTTATTTGTACCAAGTTTAACTTTTAAACCTTATTTTAAAAGTGCATTTTGATTTTAAGCCGGTTTGCTTTTAGAATTTTACTCCCTAAGTGCAAGCGTTGTTATTATAGTTGAACCCTTAAAGTGCCAAAAATGAAAATTGTTGAATTTGCAAACAACATAGATCTAGATGAGATGGCTCATCATGAGCCACCTCATCTTGATCTACACTGTTTGCGCTCCAATCTTTGAATTCTCAATAATATAGCTTGGGCGAATTATTTTTTTTTTAATTTTGCAGACGTAAATTTTGTCATCTGCTTTTTTGGCGCTTTAATGGTTAATCATTATGAAGTTTATTTATTTTATCATATAAGACCTCATTGTGTTCAGGGTTACTGTAATTATCCTTAATATTGGGACTTATTAAGCTGACTGGATACACACACTCCCATGTTTTTTTTCTACCATTTTGCTAGGTGAAACAACTTTTGTAACTTCTTACTTGCTTCCCTGGATGACATAGCTCTTCCAAAGGAAAGAGCTTGCTCCTGAGGGAGGTTGACCACCATTGAGAAGGGAGTAAGAGACGAAGATGGCAAAGTTGCTTCCCCTGAAAGTATACCCATTCATCTTAACATATATTTACTGGATTGTCCTTCTTGCTTGTTCACAAAAGCTGAATAAACTGCAGAACTGTTAAGTTTCGTTTCCTTGTGCATCCTTTTGAGACTGTAAGTAGCTTTTCTCCAATGCTTTACCATTAAATCAAGCTTTCTTTCTTTTATATGTACACATTGAAATATTCACTTATCAGGAGGAATGTTTACTTGATATTTTTGCTGCTATTTTGAACAGTAAAGTGCACAGTGCACAAATTAGGTGGAATTTAGTATCCCGAATATTCTATTCTATTTTCTGTTCTATTCTTTCCCATAACCTTACAAGGTCGTTGGGGCACCACAGATGACTTCAAAACAATCCCTTTCCACCTTGTGCCGTTGTCAGCTGCCAGACTTGAGCTGGCAAAATCCATTCCTGTCCACTCTTTAATATTGTCTTCCCACCTCTTCTTCTGTCTACCTCTTCTTCTTTTTCCTTTCTCTGTGCCCTGTAGAATTGTCTTGGCTAAACCAGAAGACCTTGAGACGTGGCCAAACTACCTAAGTTTTCGTTTCTTGACCAGCGTCAGGAGTTCATCATATTCTGCAATGGCTGCTTGGATCTTTCTGTGAACCTCCTCATTGGTTATCCTGAATATTTTGTCATATTAAATCAGACAATCACTGTAATTCTTTGATACGTAGCTTGAACAACTGATTATGTGAACAAGTGAGTACATCCAGTCATGTGTAAATAAACTGCTAATAGACTTGTAAACAGTGTAAACCTAGATCGGAGCAGTCTGATCTTGGTCTGCACTGTTTGTCCCAATATGCAGGGTCATTATGGCCGATGTTGAAAATAAAGCAAATATGTTGAGCGATACATTGATAATCTTTCTTATTGCAATTTATATGTAGCACAATGTTTTCCCTATACGAGCCGTGACTTGACAAAACCAACAAAGTGGCATGTGCGCCACAAGAGGACTCAGATCAACCTTGACAGCCGCCCAGCCTGTTCAGAGCTTTTCCTTTGCACTTAAAGGGTAGCCAAGGGTCTATGCTAGCTCCATGAGGACAATGAAGACTGATCAAATTGGGCATATGCCCAGGCTGATCTGAGTCTGCACTGGGCGCACAACCACTTTATTGGTTTTGTGTCGTAGCTCATACATGTATGTATATCATTCTGTTGTCTTGCCTCGGAAAAGTACTTGCTGGCTTATTAATTAGTCAGCACATTATTGCATTGAGGCAATGCAGGGCTAGGGCTGGGACGGGTAGAGATTTTGTACCTGTGCACCCAAGTTCCTATTACCTGGGGTGCCCATTTCTGTATGATCCCATTTATTCATATGATAAGCAACAGAAACCATGTAATTTTAAATAGAATTGAATGGGGGGCAAAAACGGCCCAAATCATACTAGGTCCTTTGTCTGTTTAAAAGAGGTTAATTGTTGCTGCATGCACACTGAAATGATAATTCAAGAAGGTTGTAATGTATTTAAATTAAAATTTCATAGAGTTCCTTCAAGTTATACCGGAAATCATAAATTTCACATGAAATTGTACATGACCTTCAATGTACATGTAACAGATTGTTGTTAACTTTCCAAAAGTTAAGTGAATACATAAACTTTGCCAGCAACCCACTGTTGAAAATTTATATTTCTTGAAAACTGAGTTTAACCATTTCTGAGTCCGTAACTCTGTAATGGTGGGGGCTGGGTGTGGGAGGCAGGTTAGAGGGGGGAAGAGGTAAACTAGTGGAAGAAAATTTGGCAGTGATATGTTTGGGAAGGAGAGCGGTAAGCAAGACATATGTTTTTCAAAACTGGATGAAAAAAAAATATCCAAACTCCTGTGAGTGCTAGTCAAGTCCCAGATTAAAAGATGCACCTCATTTCCAGTATCAGGTGAACTTATCTTTCATGAAGTAAGCTTTCACGAGGGACATTGCAAAATTTGCTTATAAATGCATATCCAAAATCAAATTGAAGAACTTGCTAAGAAATTAGACCTATAAACCCAGAAAACAGTTAAAAGTGGATTTAAAGACATCATTCTGAACGTATAAAATATCCTTTTTTCACTGTTTTTAGCTCGCCTGAGCACGAAGTGCTCAGGGTGAGCTTTTAGGATACCGTGATGTCCGTCGTCCGTCGTACGTCCGGACGTATGTCCGTCCGTCCGGACGTCCGTCAACTTTTGCTTGTGTACACTCTAGAGGGCACAGTTTCGATCCAACCTTTATGAAACTTTGTCAGAATGTTTATCTCCATAAAATCTAGGCCAAGTTTGAAACTGGGTCATGTCGGGTCAAAAACTAGGTCACTAGGTCAAATCTTAGAAAAACCTTGTGTACGCTCTAGAGGGCACAGTTTTCATCCAAAGTTCATGAAACTTTGTCAGAATGTTTATCCTAATAATATCTAGGACAAGATTGAAACTGGGTCACATCGGATCTAAAACTAGGTCACTAGGTCAAATCATAGAAAAACCTTGTGTACGCTCTATAGGACACAGTTTTGATCCAAAGTCCATGAAACTTAATCAGAAAGTTTATCCTTATAATATCTAGGACAAGTTTGAAACTGGGTCACGTCAGGTAAAAAACTAGGTCACTAGGTCAAATCATAGAAAAAACCTTGTGTATGCTCTAGAGGACACAGTTTTGATCCAATCTTTATGAAATTTGTCAGAATGTTTATCTTCATAAACTCTTGGCCAAGTTTGAAACAGGTCATGTCGGGTAAAAAACTAGGTCACTAGGTCAAATCTTAGAAAAACCTTGTGTACGCTCTAGAAGGCACAGTTTTGATCCAAAGTTCATGAAACTTTGTCAGAATGTTTATCCTTATAATATGTAGGACAAGTTTGAAACTGGGTCATGTCGGGTCAAAAACTAGGTCACTAGGTCAAATCTTAGAAAAACGTTGTGTGCGCTCTAGAAGGCACAGTTTTGATCCAAAGTTCATGAAACTTTGTCAGAATGTTTATCCTCATAATATGTAGGACAAGTTTGAAACTGGGTCATGTCGGGTCGAAAACAAGGTCACTAGGTCAAATCATAGAAAAACCTTGTGTACACTCTAGAGGACACAGTTTTGATCCAATCTTTAAGGACTTTTGTCAGAATGTTTACTTCCATAAACTCTCGGCCAAGTTTGAAAGTAGGGCCTGTCGGGTCAAAAACTAGGTCAGTAGGTCAAATCTTAGAAAAACCTTGTGTAAGCTCTAGAAGGCACAGTTGTGATCCAAAGTTCATGAAACTTTGTCAGAATGTTTATCCTCATAATATGTAGGATAAATTTGAAACTGGGTCATGTCGGGTCAAAAACTTGGTCACTAGGTAAAATCTTAGATAAACCTTGTGTACGCTCTAGAAGGCACAGTTTTCATCCAAAGTTCATGAAACTTTGTCAGAATGTTTATCCTCATAATATCTAGGACAAGTTCGAAACTGGGTCACGTCGGGTCAAAAACAAGGTCACTAGGTCAAATCATAGATAAACCTTGTGTACCCTCTAGAGGACACAGTTTTGATCCAATCTTTATGAAACTTTGTAAGAATGTTTATTTCCATAAACTATAGGCCAAGTTCGAAACTGGGTCATGTCGAGTCAAAAACTAGGTTACTAGGTCAAATCTTAGAAAAACCTTGTGTGCGCTCTAGAAGGCACAGTTTTGATTCAAAGTTCATGAAACTTTGTCAGAATGTTTATCCTCATAATATGTAGGACAAGTTTGAAACTGGGTCATGTCGGGTCGAAAACTAGGTCACTAGGTCAAATCATAGAAAAACCTTGTGTACGCTCTAGAGGACACAGTTTTGATCTAATCTTTATGAAACTTTGTCAGAATGTTTATCTTCATAAACTCTCGGCCAAGTTTGAAAGTAGGTCATGTCAGGTAAAAAACTAGGTCACTAGGTTAAATCTTAGAAAAACGTTGTGTAAGCACTAGAAGGCATAGTTTTGATCCAATCTTCATGAAACTATGTCAAAATGTTTATTGTCCATATATCTAAGACCCCTATGAAACTGAGTCACGTCGGCTCAAGGTCAAATCTTAGAAAAACTTTGTGTACACCCTAGAGGGCACAGTTTTGATCCAATCTTCATGAAACTCTGTCAGAATGTTTATCTTAATGAAATCTAGGTAAAGTTTGAAACTGGGTTGTGTCGGGTCAAAAACTTGGTCACTAGGTCAAATATAAGAACGACCTTGTATACGCTCCAGAGGGCACAGTTTTGATCCAATCTCAATGAAACTGTGTCAGAATGTTTATTCTTACAATATCCAGGCCAAGTTTGAAACAGGGTCATGTCGGGTCAAAAACTAGGTCAAATGTTAGTATGGTAAAAACTCTTATAAATCTTCACCAGAGCCAGTGACCTGATTAATGCTCAGGTGAGCGAGTCAGGGCCACCATGGCCCTCTTGTTTCTATTTTTCTTTCTGGTTACTAGCATTTTAGTATTTTCATTTTGCTCAAACGGGTATGGTTGATGCAAGGTACTTGGTGCTAACCCATGACAAGTAACTAATGTGCATGAAAATTACTTTGTTTATGTAGATGGCTGTAGAAAAAGTAAGTTTACAGGATTTCCAAGAATGTATTGTGCTCATAGATGAAGTCCAGTTTCATGTGTATCATGATTAACACTTAATGCATCAAATACAAAATAAGTTGAATTTGCAAACAGCATAGACCCAGATGAGGTGGCTCATAATGAGCCACCTCGTCTGGATCTACACTGTTTGCCCTTTAGTCTTGGAATTCACCATATGATGTAGCTTGGATGAAACATTTTTTGAAATATTGCAGACGTAAATTTTGTCATCTGCTATTTTGGCACTTTAAATGTAAAACATGTTTACCGTACTGTAATAAGCCTGTAGATAAGGTAAAAGTTGAAAGATGACAGTTGGTTACAGTGTCCACACTGGGTAGGTGGCAATCGAAAATGCTTGTGCAATCGACGAACGTGGATCAAAAACCGTTAGAAACAGCGTTTTCGATTGCAAATTGGTGACAATTTGCAATCAAAAACGCTGTTTCTAAAGGTTTTTGATCCGCGTTAATCGATTGTTAAGAGGGTTTTCGAATGCTGCCTACCCGGTGTTGTGTACTTGACAGTATTTTAGGTAGGTGAATAGTGATGACTGTAATCAGCCTGAGCATTTGTGTAGGCTAGCCTGAGTCATTGCTGTTTGCAATGTCTGGTTTCTAAGATGTATGTTGACTTAGACACTGGGCTTTCCAACATTATTGAAATTCCTAAGAATACACTGAGTTTGCAAACAGCATAGATCGCGATGAGGTGGCTCATAATGAGCCATCTTATCCAGATCTACACCGTTTGCCCTCTATTCCTTTGATTCTGAACGTAGTATTGCTTTGATGAGTTTGAAATTTTGCAAACATAAATTTTGTTTTCTGCTTTTTTAGCACGCTTAAGGTTAGAATATTTAACATACTGTGATAAACCTGTAGATGAGTTTTCTATAAAAGTTGGAAGATAACATTTAGTTACAGTGAACTCGATAGTATTTCAAATATTGTGAAGGTGAACAGTGATGACTGTGATCAGTCTGGGCATTTGCATAGGCTAGCATGAGTCATTACTGTTTGCTTGTAACAATCTCTGGCTTCTAAGACATATGTTGGCCTAGACAGAAGGCCTAATGTATCCAGTCAAGGTTTGATCATCACTTCACATTATGTGGCTAAATGCATTACTGTCCTTCAGGGCAGATTTTTTTTCTTTCTATTTTTGCTTTTACAGCTGATTATCATTATGTCCTTATATCATTCACACCTCTTTGCTGTGTCCTTCACACCTCTTTGCTGTCTTGTCTTGAAAGACTTTATTCCTATGAATTGGTCATATGTTATTATCATTCATTTTCCCAATTTTGGGAATTGTTTTTCTTGTGAAAAACATATACCATATTTATCTTAATAAATACCCCTGCTCTAATAGGTCCCCCCCCCCTAATCACCCCTGCCTCTTTTCTAGAGACTTGCTAATTAATCTCCATGCTTTTCATCAGTTTTACAAAAAGAAACAACATGAATTCCATTTTGCTTCTCTGGAGGATACAGCTCTTCTCGTGGGGTCCCCTCTTTTCCTTAAGAGCTGGGGCCGTATTCATAAAATGACTTAAGTCGTTGCTATGCTGTTGCTAAGGCTAAATTTCTTTGAAGGAGATTCCCTACAACTATGAAATTTGCTGTGGAGGAACAGTCTTACAAAGACAGTCTTACAAAGTGTAGTCTTACAAAGACTGTTCCTCCAGACCAAATTTCATAGTTGTAGGGAATCTCCTTTATAGATATTTAGCCTTAGCAACCGCATAGCAACGACTTAAGTGGCTTTATGAATATGGCCCCTGATTCCTTTTGAGAAGGGAAGCAAAAATGTGAAAAAAGTAGAATTGCTTTATCTGAAAGTACATTTATTTACCTTAGTAGTGTACAGTAGAACTTCATTGGTTCGAACAGGTTTGGGACAATGAAAATTAGTTCCAGCCAAGGGTAGTTCTAGCCATCCAGGGTTAGTTTCCATATAAAGTGACCTCTAGGGACAAGGAAAAGTGTTCTAGCCAAGCAGGGTGAACGAGCCATCAGAGTTCGAGCCATTGAAGTTCTACTGTATTATAATACCAAGTATTTTGACAGTGGCTGATCTTCCTCTCTTTAGGCTCTGAATAATGCCCCTTTCCTACAATGCAACTCCCCTGGGGTGTTTAATAGGCTTAATGTGGTATTGAGAAATTTCATTAGAATTGCCTCAGTTTATTCATTTTAATGTGACTTTAAAACTTATATTTCTATTGAGAGTTAAGGTGTATTGCTACACTTTTTTCTGTCAACAGCAGACAACTTTTGTGATATGCTGTTTGCTTCCCTTTCCACTTAAAGGAAAGAATTTGCTGCTAGATGAGCTATTTTTCTTTTCTAGAAATTTAGAGGGGACACCCATTGACAAGGGAGGCAAAAATGAAAATGGCACAGTTGCTCCCCCTGAAAGTGTGAAAGTATATGCATTCACCTGAGAAAACTTTGAAAATTCATTCATCTTTTCTAATTGTACTAAAAATGCTTTTTTTCTCAATTAGCACCTGTTAAGCAATATGATACACAGCATGTATATTGTTATGTAGTTTCAGTTTTAGACAGAGGACATTAAATGCATTGTAATCTGCTTATCATCAGTGACATATATGTGAGTCATATCTAAAATTGTTACAACATAGATTTCATCATCAGTCACATATATGTGAGCCATATTTCTGTTACAGATAGATTTCATCATCATTCATATGTATGTGAGCCATTTTTAGCTCACCTGAGCCGAAGGCTCACAGGTGAGCTTATAGTATAGGCAGGCATCCGTCGTCCGTCCGTCCGTCGTCCGTCCGTCGTCCGTCCGTCAATATTTTCAAACAACATCTCCTCTGAAACTACAAGGCCCATTGTTAACAAATTTCATATATAGCATCTATAGGCAGGGGGAACCAATAATACTGTTTTTTATCCAAATCGCTTCAGAACTTTGGTTGCTATGGCAACTTAAATTTTCCATTGACTTGTATGGGAAAAATTGAAAATTTGCATTTATTGCTATGTCACTGCAGATAATTTGATAAATCTTTTACAGAAATGTTCCTTGAGTAGCTCTCTATCAGCCACGTGAAATTTATGTTAATTGCACAATTTGGTGGGTTGCCATGGCAACCGAATGGTGAAAAATAGAAAAAATATTCAAAAATCATCTCCTCAGAAACTATGCAACCAATAAAGCTCAAACTTCACAGAAAGGATCTTGGTACTACCCTCTATAAAAATACTGTTTTCCTTGGCAATTGCTCCAGCAGTTTGGTTGCAATGGCAACTTAAAGTTGCCATTGACTTATAATGGGAAAATGGAAAATTTGCATTTATTGCTATGTCACTGCAGATGTTCTGACAAAACTTCCATAAAAATGTTCCTTGAGTAGTCCTCAACCAGCCATATCAAATTTATGCAAATCAAGCTATTTGGCTGGTTGCCATGGCAACCGAATGGTTAAAAATAGAAAGAATATTAAAAAATCATCTCCTCAGAAACTATGACACCAATAAAGCTCAAACTTCACAGAAAGGATCTTGGTACTACCCTCTATAAAAATACTGTTTTTCTTGGCAATTACCTCAGCAGTTTGGTTGCTATGGCAACTTAAAGTTGCCATTGGCTTATAATGGGAAAATTGAAAATTTGCATTTATTGCTATGTCACTGCAGATATTTTGACAAAACTTTCATAGAAATGGACCTTGAGTAGTTCCTAACCAGCCATATCAAATTTATGCAAATCAATCTATTTGGCTGGTTGCCATGGCAACCGAATGGTTAAAAATAGAAAGAATATTCAAAAATCATCTCCTTAGAAACTATGCAACCAATAAAGCTCAAACTTCACAGAAAGGATCTTAGTACTACCTTCTATAAAAATACTGTCTTTCTTGGCAATTGCCCCAGCAGTTTGGTTGCTATGGCACATTAAAGCTGCCATTGGCTTATAATGGGAAAAATGGAAATCCGCAATTTTTGCTATCTCACTGCAGTTATTTAGATTTTTTTCCTACAGAAATGTTTTTTGAGTAGTCCTCTATGATTCATATTCATATTAATTTTGTCCAAATCACCGAATTTGATTAGTTGCCATGATGGCAACATAAATGAAAAAAAAATTGAAAAAATATTAAAAATCTTTTCCTCAAAACTATATAGGGCGATGAAGCTGATTCTTTGCATACATATTCATGACATTAGCCACTACATAAATATTGTTTTCTATTATTGTTGCTCACGTGGTTTCATTGCTATGGCATTTTAAAGTTTCCATAGACTAACAACTCAGTCAGCGTTGAAATGAGGCCACATTGTACAATTTACTTTAGAGTTACCTACCCTTGAGCGCTGAGGATGAATGGACTCAGGTGAGCTACAGGACCAATGGTCCTCTGGTTCTGTTACAACATAGATTTCATCATCAGTCACATGTATGTGAGCAACATTTGATGGCATCATCATTCATATGTCTGTGAGCCATTTTTCCATTACAGCTTAGATTTCATCATTAGTCACATATATTTTATCATCAGTCACATACATTTCATCATCAGTCACATATATGTGAACCATTTTTCTGTTACAACATAGGTTATATCATCAAATGAATATAATATTTAATGTGAACCAACATTCTTACCTGTAAAGTAAAGAGTTTATTATGATTTTAATGTGAATGGGTACATTTCTGTTTTTCCACTACCTTAACATAGGAAATAACTTTAACCCTTTTTAGACCGGATACCCGTTTTGGGGACATTATGCAAACAGTGCAGACCCAGTTCAGACGCCGCAAAACGCGGCGTCTGATCAGGGTCTACATTGTTTGCTTACAGGAATTTCTATGCAAAGTACAATAAAGTGAAAATATTCACCAGAAACCCCTAAAACTAGTAATGGGATTATCTGAATGATAAGAATGGACAAGTCCACTGGTCAAAAAAGAGCTAATAAGAATACCTTTCCCTAGAGGAGCAAATGCTTTCCTGTAAGAGTAGACCACCATGGAGCAGAGAAGCAAAAGAATGTCAGAGTTGCTTCCCCTGAAACAGTATACAATTATTGACCTTTGTTGAGGTGAATATGCAGTTTTATTGACCTGCAAACATCATATTGACCGACGCGAAGCGGAGGTCAATATGTTATGTTTGCAGGTCAATAAAACTGCATATTCACCTCAACAAAGGTCAATAATTGTTTTATTATATGATAATTCCAAATTCTGTTCCTTAAATGAGTGTACTTAATGGTATTATCTCGCAACGTTACGCCATTAACATTAACGTAAATCAGACGTAACGTCACGAAAATATAATGACATCAGCGTAAAAGTAATATTCACTGACAGGCAGGTGAATATCACAAAATATTGACCGGCATGTGAGGTCTAAAGAGCCAATGCAATTTCGTGTTGCATCTTGGTCATATAATAATACCCATTTACTTTAAGCACCTTTTTGCACATGTCCTCTCTGTTTTCAGTGCATACCATACTGTGCTTAAATATTGGGACACCCCAAAAAATTTTTTTTTCCATTTGGGACTTTTTTTAGGTGTCTTAAAATTTAGGCACATTAAAGTATGTCATTGTGTGATGCATATAAGCATTTCTGTAATTAAAACCAATGTGGAGTTTGTGGTATAGTCATATACATGAAGCAATGCATGCCCTAGACCTGCTAAAATATAGTAAAGTGGGTTATTTAATCCATTAAAAATGTGATTTTAGATCTCAGAGTTGCCATCCACAGGCAGTTTTAAAGATTTGTCCTCTGGACTCAGATTTTGTTGAAAGTAACTGAAAGAAAATATAATGCTTTTGTTTTTCCCACTTTTGGTATATCTGAAATTCCCATATAAAACAATAATAATAATAAAAGGAGAAACATGAAAAAACAACTTATCTGCTGATTTTATTCCTTAATATTCCCCTTTTGATGTATCTCAAAGCATATACTACATGACAGCAACAGTCTACTAATTCTGTAGGCCTTGAAACTCACGGTATACTCTGAAGCCAGACAGACTAAACTCAGTGTCTATTATATGGGAAAGAGGTCCCAGCTAGGAGGTGCCAGTGTAAAGTTTTCTCAACTAGAGACTCCTAGGAGTTTAAAAGATTGCCATCCATAATCCACACTATTAGAAAGAATTGATCCAACAAAGTGAGACACCCTCTTCAATTCTTCAAATCTATATAAAAACATTTCTTTGATGCTTTTCTTCAATAAACAAACATAATAGAATGCACTTCTGGAAATGCAAAACTGGAAATTTCCATCCAATTATAAATATGATGTTTTAAATGCTGATTTGGAAGTTTCTAGTGTTTTTCTTTTCATGCAAGGACACCTTCTACAAATGCAGATGTAATTTTGTTCGAAGGCTATGCGAAGGCTATGCGTTGTAAGCGATTACGAAGCCGGGTGCGTTGCATAAAAAAAAACAAAAAAAAAAACGGAATTCTTCTTTTCACAAGAGATGCAGCATGTATTGCAAGAATGCCATTCTAGTTTACAACTTATCATTCAGTACATCAACCCATAACATGTATTTTCGCAGCAGGACCAATGCATACGAGAAATAAAGGTGAATTTGCTTTGACTGCCAAACTGCCAAATTGCGATTTGAGTCTATTTTTAGCTCACCTGAGCCGAAGGCTCACAGGTGAGCTTATAGTGTCCTCCGTCCGTCCGTCCGTCCGTCTGTCGTCCGTCCGTCGTCCGTCAATATTTTCAAACGACATCTCCTCTGAAACTACAAGGCCCATCGTTACCAAATTTCATGTATAGCATCTATAGGCAGGGGGAACCAATAATACTGTTTTTTATTCAAATCGCTTCAGAACTTTGGTTGCTATGGCAACTTAAAGTTTCCATTGACTTGTATGGGAAAAATTGAAAATTTGCATTTATTGCTATGTCACTGCAGATATTTTGACAGAACTTTTACAGAAATGTTCCTTGAGCATTCCTCTATCAACCACATGAACTTCATGTAAATTGCACAATTTGGCTGGTTGCCATGGCAACCGAATGGTTAAAAATTGAAAAAATATTCAAAAATCATCTCCTCAGAACTTATGCAACCAATAAAGCTCAAACTTCACAGAAAGGATCTTAGTACTAGCTTCTATAAAAGTACTGTTTTTCTTGGCAATTGCTCCAGCAGTTTGGTTGCTATGGGAACTTAAAGTTGCCATTGACTTATAATGGCAAAATGGAAAATTTGCATTTATTGCTATGCCAATGCAGATATTTTGACAAAACTTTCATAGAAATGTACCTTGAGTAGTCTTTAACCAGCCATGTTAAATTTATGCAAATTGTGCAGTTTGGCTGGTTGCCATTGCAACCGAATGGTTAAAAATAGAAAAATATTAAAAAATCATTTTCGCAGAAACTGTGTGGCCAATAAAGCTCAAACTTTACAGAAAGAACCTTAGTACTAGCCTCTATAGAATTACTGTTTTGCATGGCAATTGCTCCAGCAGTTTGGTTGCTATGGCAACTAAGAGTTTCCATTGACTTATAATGGGGAAAATGTAAATTGGCAATTTTTGCTGTCTAACTGCAGTTATTTAGATTTTTTTTCTACAGAAATGTTTCTTGAGTAGTCCTCTACGATTCATATGAATTTTCTCCAAATCGCTGAATTTGATTGGTTGCCATGGCAAAATATAGGGTAAATTTTCAAGAAAAAAAAATCTGCTCCTCAGAAGCCATATAGGGGATGAAGCTGATATTGTGCAAACGTGTTGATGACAGTAGCCTCTACATAAAGTTTATTCTTTTTCCCTCAATCCCATAAGAACTTTGGTTGCTATGGCAACTTATAATTTCCATTGACTTATAATGGGAAAAGTGAAGCTATGAGGGGGATGAAGCTGATACTTCGCATACATATTAATAACATTAGCCTCTATCTAAAGTATGTTTTATATTATCATTGCCCATGTGAATTCGTTGCTATGGCAACGTAAATTTCCATAGA
Organism: Ctena decussata; assembly: GCA_963989385.1. Taxonomy (NCBI): domain Eukaryota; kingdom Metazoa; phylum Mollusca; class Bivalvia; order Lucinida; family Lucinidae; genus Ctena; species Ctena decussata. The sequence continues at coordinate 82,307,899 of OZ022502.1, read as the reverse complement.
CTTATAATGGGGAAAGTGGACATTTGGTATTTATTTCTGTGTTACTGCAGATATTTTGACAAAACTTTACAGAAATGTTCCTGAAATAGTCCTATACCAGCCATATGAATTTTTCACAAATACCTGATTTTGATTGGTTGCCATTGCAGGTTGCCATTGCAGCTGAAAGGCCAAATTTTCATTTTTTTTTTTTGGCCAAAGATCTTCTGAGAAGCCATTAAGGGGGGATAAAGCTCATTTTTTTGCAGAAATGTTTGTGATATTATCCTCTACATAAATGGTGTTTTTATTGGTGTTGTGCATGGTGTTTTGTTGCTGTAACCTCAGTGCTTCAGTGCTCAGGTGAGCGATATAGGGCCATTGGCCCTCTGGTTCTATAATTTCTCTGGCAGGATACGCCAAAGAACAAACAAACGTAAAGAATGTTTCCTACCTGCGACGATTGTTTCCGTTCCGCCATTTTTCTTAGAAATTTAACCTGTGCGTTCAGATACCGAAACCTGTGCGTTCGTGACGCACCCTGTACGTAACCAGATTGTCTATTTAATTCTATATTTCCTTCCTCTCTCCCCTTGTAAAGCAATCAGCTTGATATATGCTGAAAGCAGTTTCTACCCTTTTAAAATTTTACGACCTAAGGCCTTCTGCAGTAAAACGGAACTTCAGAGAGAACGTTAGCAGTTTTGTATTACAGAGTGAAAATTGACATTGCTTTAACCTTTTCCAAACATTTAGCATCAATCTATCAATTTTGTCAGCAGCATAACCCACATAACTCGCAATCCAGCCTCTCAGCCTCTTGTATATGAGGATACGGTAACTGCAATTAATATTAGAATACACCCAATGAAAGAAATACTTATTGTTCCCAACTTGTCATAGGAGGGAAGGTCCAGTTCCTTTTCAAACTTCTCAGCAGCATACTCCGAAGGAGTGGGAGAGGGTCAAATCTTGCCTCTTGTATGCCGCTTACTCACTTCTTAAAACTGGAAACATTCTGTGCATCGGGGATATTGCCATATACTCTAATGTATTTTGGCCATTTTTTGCATGATGTGTTTAAATTCTGTCTCCCGTTGGGCAAGAAATGACCTCAATATAACGTTTCAGATGCAAGTTGGTATCAGACCAGGGTATGTCACGCATTTCTGTAGTAATCCAAACTGTACACTTTTTAGAAACATTGGATAAAAATAGATTTTGATGGACTGGTGTCTCCCAAACTGGTTTTAATATGCGCATTTTGAAAGTAAACTTCGCACCTGCTCTAGCAGACTATATAGTCTGGTTGCCAAATGAAGATTTTGGGTGCAACCCAAAAAAATAGTCCGCACAAAATGTTTTTGCATAAATGTGCTCACCAACATGTCTGCACGCTGAAACTGAATGATGCCACCCTGGCATAGTTGGGGAAATTAAAATATTCAAGATGGCGACCAAGATGGCCGCCAATGGATAAAATCCTCAATATCTTCTAAAGTATGTGGGTTAGAAACATACTTTTAGTGGCTACATATAGGTTTTCGAGGTCGAGGAATCGATTAAGCATGTAAAAAATTATTTCAGACAAATCAGTTACAAAATGGCGGACAAGATGGCCGCCAAAGCATAAAAATATCCATATTTTCTTTCGTATACGGGCTAGAAACATAATTTTGGTGTCTGCGTATAGGTTTTCTGGGTCAAAGAATCCATAAGGCATGTTTGAATTTACTTGAAGGCACTTAGTAACACAAAATGTCGGACGAAGCATCAATTACGGAACTGAATGTCTAAGAAATGCACTTTTTGACAGCAGAATTCAGGTTTTAGAAAGTGTTTAAACCCGGAATTTTGAAATTATAAGTTCTATGAATATAAAATAAGCGAAGTTACAGATCCCAATTTGAATCTGAGACCGTGGTGATTCCTAAGAGCCCAGTCCAGGTATGGGCAAAGAGCCCCATTCAGAAAATTTCAGTCGCAACAGAAAGACATTGACATCTCGATCATTCATCAATTTTTTGGGAATGTCGCTTCTTATGGCTTTTTTTGTTCACGATTCCATGCATGTACCTTTTGGCAAAGTAAAATGATAGACAAAGATCAAGAACTAATACTCCCGCTCTCTAAAAAAAAACAAAAAAAAAAAAAACTAGACAATCACTAAAGGTGATGAATGCCCCCGCCATATGCCTCACTAGAAAAGTAATGTGTTAAAACATATTTGTGTGAAGTTACATCAAAATCTGTCAATAAATAAAGGTGCTAGAGGGATGACTGAGTTTTTCTTAAAAATAGCAAGTGTGACCTTGACCTTGGAACTACAACCCTGAAAGGTTTACTTGTCCAAGATATTGTCATACTTAATATATGTGTGAAGTTCTATCAAAATCAGTTAAAAAATAAAAGCGCTAGAACCATGACAAGATTTACATTTACCTATAATAGCATCTGCGACCTTGACCTTGGACCTACAATGATGAAACGTAAATTTGTCCCAGATATTGTCAAGCTAAATATTTGTGTCAAGTTATGCCAAAATCATTCCAGAGGGATGACAGCATATTTTCTAAAATAGCAAATATGACCTTGACCTTTACCCTGAAATTCTGGATCACGAACTTGTCCAAGATATTGTCACACTAAACATTTGAGTGGTTACATCAAAATTGTCAATGAATAGAGGAGTAGAGGAATGATAAAGTTTTTTTCTAAAAATAGCAACTGTGACCTTGACCTTGGACCTGCGGTACTGAAACAGTAATTTATTCAAGATATTGTTATACTTAACATTTATGTGAAGTTACATCAAAATCGATCTATAAATGAAAGCGCTGGAGCAATGCCCTAGTTTTTCTGAAAATAGCAACTGTGACCTTGACCTTCATCCTACAAACCTGAAACGCAAAGTTGTTCGAGGTTCTGTCATACCCAATAAAGCTGCGATGTAATATCAAAATCTGTTAATAAATGAGGCCGCTAGAGCGACGATAAAAGGTGAGATTGTATTTAAGCTATGGAAATATGGTCAAAATATGTATGTTATTCAAGGGGACATAATTCTGCAATAAAGACCTGACTGAAAGTTATGTTCAATGCATGTCTGAACTGTGTTGCAAGTTTCAAATCCCTACATCAAATACTATTGGAGGAGCTGCAGAGACAAGAACAGTACTACAAAGTGTGAAATATGGTCAAAATATGCATGTCATTCAAGGGGATGTAATTCTGCCATAATGACCTGGATCAAAGTTTTGTTTCCTTTATGCACATGTTCAATGCATGTCTGAACTGTGTTACAAGTTTCAAATCCCTACATCAAATACAATTGGAGGAGTTGCAGAGACAAGAACAGTACTACAAATGTGAAATATGGTCAAAATATTTATGTTATTCAAGGGGATATAATTCTGCAATAAAGACCTTAATCAAAGTTCTGTTTCCTTTATGCACATGTTCAATGCATGTCTGAACTGTGTTGCAAGTTTCTACTCCCTACATTAAATACTGTAGGAGGAGTTGCGGAGACAAGAACAGTACTCAAATGTGAAATATGGTTATTATATGTATATTATTGAAGGGGACCTAATTCTGCAATAAAGATCTTAATCAAAGTTCTGTTTCCTTTATGCACATGTTCAATGCATGTTTGAACTGTGTTGCAAGTTTCAACTCCCTATATCAAATACTGTAGGAGGAGTTGCGGAGACAAGAACAGTACTCAAATGTGAAATATGGTTATAATATGTATATTATTCAAGGGGACATAATTCTGCAATAAAGATCTTAATCAAAGTTCTGTTTCCTTTATGCACATGTTCAATGCATGTCTGAACTGTGTTCCAAGTTTCAGCTCCCTGCATCGAATACTGTAGGAGGAGTTGCGGAGACAAGAACAGTACTACAAAGTGTGACGGACGGACGTACGTATGCACGGACGGACAAGGGCAAAACTATATGCCCCTCCCCACTTCGTGGCGGGGGCATAAAAAAATGACAACAGTCCGCAAACGAAAGCATGGTAAACCGAATGAACAGCCCTTTCCCAGACATTCAGCTACCCCAATTGAAAACAACAGTAACATCTGTTTTACCTATTTTATATTTTAAAAAGGACAAAACAGAAAGCAAAATAGGCAGCTATAAGGTATTGCTAGAAGACCACAGACTAGCGGACATAAGAGGAACCACAACTGGAGTATTGCTTTGGAATGGTCAGTAATACATTAATGGGAAGAAGTTAACTAGTTTCACTTGATCCAAACCCTCGCCTTCTGCTTCTGCAGTTCTTCGAAACATCTAGTCAGCATTTGGTCTGCATGAAGGTCACCAAATCCATCAATTAATCAAAGATAACAAATCAATCACGGATAAAACCTCTGATGAATCAAAGATGATGACTCGACAGAAACAACATATTGCGACACTTAGAGATCCCTTCAATATCAAACAACAACGATGAAATCCAGGAGCAAAAGAAAACTACCGGTAGAACCCCCGAATGGCCAAGCAAGTAGTTGGGCAAAATTTTGATCTTGGCACAAAGGGTTTATCACTTTGATTGCTTCATTGATTTTAAGTTTTGTAAGAAAAATCCTCCGCCCCCTCCCGACTTTATAGATTTACTTCTTTTCTGTATATTAGGCTTTAAGCAGGAGTAAATAGCCCAGCCTGAAGCGTAAAAATTCAGTCGTAACTGAAATCTTTGATCTTTTTTCAGAAGTTTAATAAAATCACTTTCAACTCTTTGATTCTACGCTGAAATTATCTCAATGTTACGCTTATATGGGCTAGAAGCAGGAATTAACAACCCTTGGCGACAAAAGTTTGACGTTTAAACTTTATTGCAGTTTTGGAAAATCCCTTTTAGAGATGATTCTAACTCCACTTGTACCTTTTCTTTTCCAAATGTAAAATCAATTATTCAGTTTGTCTATAGAGTACGTGGCCTGGGTTTTGGGGCATGCGTGACCCATTGTTGTATTTGTACATATTTAAGTTTTGAGAGAAGTGTGGACTTTTACTTGAAAATACCAACTTTTGTGTACTTCAGCATGTTCAGTGGTTTAGGAGAAGAGGACTTTTTAGATGAAACGGTGACATCTTGGGCCTCAAGCATTCACACAAACTTTCCTTCTCTCAAACAAATGGAAGTATAGCTATATATCAAATTATCCAAGTAGCCTTTGTGCCGTTGGGTCAGTGGGTTGTTAGATTCTCATTGTGTCTTTGGAATAGCACTATTATGAAAGGTCGGGCTAAATCCTATCCTTGTCCCGCCTTTTGACAATCCATAAATCTAGTCAGGTACACATTTTTTTGCTGAGTCGACAAATAGCCTGTTTCAGTTGTTGTAAGAGATAGGATTCAAACACTCTAGTTTCTGTACCGACGCCAACTACTCTAGTCACTCGAAGTGTGATTTTGATCGGTCCAGCGGCTTCGGAGAAGAATCTGAATGTCTGGGTGGTCGAAACTGACAGACTATGAAGTCAGTTTAAGCCAACAGCTTTCCCGTACCATTGCTCGGACGATTCAGTTAGGTAAAAATACTTGCACAAACTGGCATGACAAGTAGGCACTTTTTAAGCTAAAACGTTTTAAATGTGCATATACAAAGTTGCCGTCAACTGTCTATAATCATGGGAAGTATTGCTACTGGGAGAATACGGAAGTTTCAAAAGCTGTTTACTATCTTTGTTACTGCTTTGAAGTACGTATGATCTTTCCTGCCATGTAAATTTTCTATACCGCACAGATGCTAAAAAATCTGGCTGTGGCATGGCACGAACCTGCGACCCTCACACCACTAGCGCCTACCATGAGCTAAAATTTTAAACGACGCAAGCAACCAACAAATATATCAAAGTTTCTTAACTTGAATTTTCAACAATAACTTTCTGTAATATTTAAAACTTTATCAACGGGGTTATCTGCCCCTGCCTGCACTAGGTTCTTGTGAACACTTGTTAAAACAATGTCAAAATGAGGCTTTTATGGTCTTTTATAATTTTAACAATCTTATTCATGCAAAATCCGGGTTTCTAATACAAAAGCCTGAAATCTGCTATCGGAAAGTGCATTTCTCCGACATTCAGTACCGTGACCGTTGCTTTGTCCGCCATCTTGTCTGCAGATTTGTGTAGCTGGTGTGCCTTTAAGTCAATTTTACCATGTTAAACCAATTCCTTGGCCCCCAAAACCCATATGTAGACACCAAAATTATGTTTCTAGCCCGTATATGAGTCATTCTACAAAAATGAAGGAATTTGGGCTTTTTTGTTTTGCAAAAAATAACAACTGATTTTGATTTGTTTTATTTTAATCTCAACTTTGAATATCTAACAACAATAAACCATTTATTTAGACAAGAGAATCTGCTTAGAAATACATGTTGGCTTATTTTGATTGCTGTCCTGGTTTTTAAATGTCATTCCTGTTACCACAACAAGAAACCTTATTTCCTAAATGACATAATTATTGTAGTTATTTTCTTCTTTCGAATTAAAAAGTCCCTGTTTAGACCTCCAAGTTTACAAACTTGTTCAGAGGAAAAATTATTTGATACTAATAATATAATCAATAACTTATTATTTTACTGAAACAAGACGTTTTAGGACAAATGCCATCAAATCTATTTTGAAAAATTGTAGGATGAGTATGTTCATTTTCTGCAAAAGGTAGCTGCAGGCATCGACTTTCAAATTGGTAAATAAATGCAACAGCAGAACATTGGATTAATTTATATATTGAGCAAAAGTTGACTGGTAACAGGAATGACATTTGGTAACAGGAATGACAATAATAATTTTCAGCAGTAACATAAACGACAATATGAATGATGACAGCTAAGCTGAAAGATGTTAAAATACCAAAAGTAACTTGTAACCTGACTTACAGTGAAGTAGAAATCTGGTAAATATGTTTTGGATAAAATGAGCTCTTAAAGGATCAGAGTGACTGTTCAGTTCACCTTTAAGGTGGTGATAATCACTGCTTTGAGGCAAAGACAAAAATTCGCATAAAATGCTGAAAATTCGACAGATCTTCCCAAACATTAGCAGATGCCTTCTTTATGTAAAATGTGATTCAACCTGATAAAAGTGTACTATGAATATGTCACCCCTGTTACTTATTCTGTGGACATGTGTCATCCCTGTTACCGCGGCCAACAGCAGGCTATTACATGCCGCTTATAATGTTCTGTAAAAACATGGCATATTCAAATTAATCTAGTTGAAAGAACTATAAATGTCAAACACAATCATCTTTCATATTTTACATATATAATTAAATTTAAAGTGTCATTCCTGTTACTTTTGGTGGGTAACAGAGATGACAGTAACAGGGATGACAGTAACAGGAATGACAAAAAGTATGCAAACTCACACTTATTTTGCTTTCTGGAGGCAAAAACTTGAAAATTTTTACACAACAATATTGATGTCTATCATACTTTTTCAGTGTTTGTATTTTGTTTTATTTGCAGCGTTTTAATTTTATAGAAAGGTGGGTAACAGGGATGACAGATTACCTGTCTTACTCACTACTTAATTTAGATAATTGTTCCATATTTACCTTTAAGCAAACTTTGCATAAAATAATTTAATGTTTTCAAAAAATTGGCGCTCCTTACCTCACAAAAGTCCAGTGCAAGGTCATTTTCATGGGTAGTAAATCTGTCTAAACTACAACTGCAACTGCGGTAACAGGGATGACACAAACTGCGGGACACACCAAAACAAACTTGACACGGCTTCAAATCAAAACCAATGGGTACACGACGCTTCTGTCATTGGTAGGTTTCTGTCACAGACTTTCATCATGTCTCTATTTGTTTTGTTTGTATTAGCACTTTTTGTCAAACTGAAGTTCAACTTTCACTATTTTGCAGTGGGACAAGCAAATATAAGGGGGGTAACTCTTAATTTCTTTAGAAAGTAATATCAACAACTGCATTAACTAGCCCAGTCACTGTCGTAAATGTTAGATATTTGGACACATCAATTAAAACATACTACCAAAGGCAAGATACTTGAAATGGAAAAAATGTATACAAGTATTTAGTTGAGGGACAGGAATTCCTCATCTTTTGTAGAATGACTCGTATTAAAGAAGATATGGAGATTTTTATGCTTTGGCGGCCATCTTGTCCGCCATTTTGTAACTGATTTGTCTGAAATAATTTTTTTACATGCTGAATCGATTCCTCGACATCAAAAACGTATATGTAACCACCAAAAGTATGTTTCTAACCCGCATAGTTTGGAAGATATTGAGGATTTAATCCCTTGGCAGCCATCTTGGACGCCATCTTGAATATTTTAATTTCCCCAAGGATGCCAAGGTGGCATCATTTAGATTTTGGTTAAGGGTATCCTAAATAATAAGAATCTGCATCAAACATTTGTGCGGACTATTTTTTCGGGTTCTCGTCCCGGCACCCGGACTAATATCATTTTATCCTCCAAATCAGTCCTGTAATCGAGGGACATTTGATTGTTTCAGAATATGCATATTTTATAACAGAATTCGTATCCTAAAACGGAGACAATCACTCCAATCGGAGATTGTCTCCTTTTTAGCTCGCCTGAACGAAAATTCAGGAATAGCTATTGTCACCACGGCGTCGGCGTCCGCGTCCGTGTCCGCGTCGGCGTTCGGATTGGATGTTTTGGTTAAAGTTTTTTAAAGACCTATATCTCCTTAACCCCTGGATGGATTCTTTTGATACTTGCACTGTAGTTAGATATTGGTCTAAAGTTTAACATGGTACCACCCGAACCCCACCCAATGACCTTGATGTCAAGGTCATGGACTTAGAAAATTGGGAGTTTTTTTGGACTGGATGTTTTGATTAAAGTATCTCCTTAGCCCATGGATGGATTCCTTTGATACTTGCACTGAAGTTAGATATTGGTCTAAAGTTTTGGATGATACTACCCCCACCCCCCTCAGTGACCTTAATGTCAAGGTCATGGACTTAAAAAATTGTCTTTTTATTGATTGGATGTTTTGGTTGAAGTTTTTTAAAATCTCCTGAACCCATAGATGAATTCTTTGTATATTTGCACTGTAGTTAGATCTACAGAATACTACCCCAACCCCGCTCAGTGACCTTGATGTCAAGGTCAGGGACTTAGGAAATTTTGGTCTTTATTAAAGTTTTGTAATTGCATACTGATTCATAATGCTTTGCAGAGATTTAGTTTATACTTGAACTGATGTTAGACACTTTTTTGAGTATTTATAAAACACCTTATACTTACTCCAATGGATGACCTTGAAATCAAGGTCATCGACTTAGAATTTTGTCTTAAAGATTCTGGTTAAAGTTTTATATTTATGAAGACATAATTTCACAGTGCCACGATGATGGAGTCAGTTGATACTAATACTTGGACTGATATTAGATAATGGTTCGGGGTTTTGATACATCCTAGCCCCCCCCCCCCCTCCCCCTCCCCCCTTACCCCTCAGTTTTTTTTTTACCTCAAGCTCATGGACTTTGAAATTTCATTTCATTTTTTTTTTTTTTTTAAACTTATTTCTGACATACATAGCTTTTGTTTATAAATGTTTTCATTTTGGACATGCTTGCCTGAAGTTTTATGCATATCAGTCCACACCACCATAGTGGCTGTGTGATGGGCAAGCACTAATTCAGGCGAGCTATGCTGTCAGGCGACAGCTCTTGTTGAGAATTATCCTCAGCTGGTTTCTCAGGGATTTTGCCACTGGCGGCCGCCAGGTGTGGGTGGGTTTATGGGGGTTGTGTCAAATTCGTAAACAAAGTCGAACATTTTGTAAAGTGAAAACAGAAATTATCTGATGGGTAGTCGGATGACATAAAGGAATTAAATTCAGTGTAGGTAGAGCTACCAAAGAATGTCTTCTGCGAATTGTAAAGCACTTGTGTGCAACCTAATAATGACAGAACACGGTACTCGGTAGGCCTATGCCTACGCCAGTATGGAATCTTTAGAAAATTATCGAATAGATACACGTGAAAATATGATTTCATTACAGCTTAATGTACCTCTCTGTTTCCAACAGGAAACGGAGGGTTTCGTTGAAATTAAAAAGCCATCAAATTAAAGAACGTTTATGCAACAAAGTAAAAGCTAGCATTTAACTAATAGAGAGTACATGTTTGGTGTTATAGTTGTTGCTGATTTTTTTTTTTACTCTGGCTTCGGATTGCATAGCGCCCTCCACATTGCTTCATCAGATTTCTGACTTTATGTTTACTACGAGTTAGCAGATCGAACACCACCCACTTTTTTTCTTCTTTTTTTTGAGCTCCATCAGCCACCAGTATCTTAAAGCTACCAGAGTAGCTGTTGTCCACTTTGCTTCATACTTTATTTTGTGTTTTTAGACAGTCAAGGAGCAAAAAGTAATTCCACAAAAAAGATTTTCTTATAGACTCTAGTGCATTGACATGTTTAAAGAAAATTTTGGTAGTTCTCGTAGGTCGAGAATCAAATAATAACTAATAACTATGATTGAAAAGCTAAATATATAATGCAATAAATACGGTTTTCTGCACCCCCCCCCCCCTCTCCCTCAGTATTAAGCTCCCTCAGTATTAAGATACAGTCTGTCAAACTTTGTATAAAGTCTGAAAACAACTAGTTTCCATTGACGTTAATGGCGACGTCGCAAAAAGAGTTACAAAAACTTCGATCGTAAAATTTAAAAGCCATGCTGCTTTAGAATAAGATGAATAAACAATATGAAACCAGAACTGTCGGAGAATCCGACTATACCCCCGCTTAACTGCTTTAATCAAATAGTGTTATTTTCGTTACATTAGGTATAGAGAGAGAGAACTCATTGTCAACATGTTTACCGAATATCAATAAATCCCTTTCTATGTATACGTAATACGGAATAAAATGATTTCACAAAGACAGATTGAAAAAATAATAAATACATGTAAGACATGTAAGTCTTTATCCATCTGTATACCAAATTTGAAGATTCAAACTCGAAAGGATGCTGTGAAATTTGTTACGAAAAATTCCATTATTACTGGAAAAATATCGAGAAGAATAAACAGGAGAAGGCTGGTTCTCAATCCCACAATACAACAGTTATCATCAACCTGCAAACAAAATATCCCTCTTCTAACTTGCAATGGCTGCTTGGAAACCTTTGACAAAAGAGTCATTCTTCAAAATATGGAAAGAAAATCTGAGAAATACAGGGAGGAATATGCCAGATATGGCTGGTTTACAATCCCAGAATACAATAAGCCGTGATCAATCTGTATACCAAATATGAACATTCTACCTTGAAGGGTTACTGTGAAATCTTTTACGAAAAATTGCATGATTCAATGTAAAGAGAGAAAGAAAATAAAACAAATACATGGAAGAATATGCCAGATACAGCTGGGTTGAATCCTACTATACAATAAGTCGTTTACAATCTGTACAACAAATATGAACATTCTACCTTGAAGAGTTGCTGTGAAATCTTTTACAAAAAATTGCATTACCGGGTATTCAATGTAAAGAGAGAAAGAAAATCAGACAAATAAAGGGATGCATATGCGGGAGACGGCTGGTTCTCAATCCCACACTACAATAAGTTGTCATTATCCTGCATACCAAATACGACTACTCTAGCTTGCATGGTTGCACAAAAGTCTTTGACGAAAAACTGCATTATTCAAAAAAGTATGGAAAGAAAGAAAATCGGACAAATACAGGGAAGAATAAGCAGTAGAAAGCTGATCTGCAATCCCACTATACAACACATTGTTATCAACCTGCAAACCAAATATGATTACTCTGCCTTACACAGTTGTGGAGAAATCTTTGACGAAAAATTTCATTATTCAAAGTATGGAAAGAAAGAAAATCGGACAAATACATGAAAGAATAAGCAGGAGGAGGCTGGTTTGCAATCCCACGATACAACACACCATCATCAGCCTGTATGCCAAATATGACCACTCTAGCTTGAATGGTTGTTGAGAAATCTTTGACGAAAAATTTCATTATTCGAAGTATGGAAATAAAGAAAAATGGACAAATAAAGGGAAGAATAAGAAGGAGAAGGCTGGTTCTCAATCCCACGATACAACACATCGTCATCAACCTGTATGCCAAATATGACCATTCTAGCTTGTATGGTTGGGGAGAAATCTTTGACGAAAAATTTCATTATTTAAAGTATGGAAAGTAAGAAAATTGGACAAATAAAGGGAAGAATAAGCAGGAGGAGGTTGGTTTGCAATCCCACGATACAACACACCGTCATCAACCTGTATGCCAAATATGACTATTCTAGCTTGAATGGTTGTTGAGAAATCTTTGACGAAAAATTTCATTATTTGAAGTATGGAAATAAAGAAAAATGGACAAATAAAGGGAAGAATAAGCAGGAGAAGGCTCAATCCCACGATACAACACACCGTCATCAACCTGTATGCCAAATATGACCATTCTAGCTTGTATGGTTGTGGAGAAATCTTTGACGAAAAATTTGATTAAAAGGGGACGGACGGAAGGATGGACGGAGGGACGGACGGACAGATGTAAACCAGTATACCCCCCACTTTTTCAAAGCGGGGGTATAAGCAAATATATTACCGGTATTATTCATCTAGCTTTCTACCAGTATACCAAAATTATTGCCATCCGTTGAACAGGAATCTTATGAAATAACTTCCAGTGAACATGAAAATACACTTTTAAGAGTTTATGGGAAAATTGATTTTGTGGAAACAATTTTGGTCCTTGACTGGAATAGGAAAAGGTAAAAAGAGATGTATTTATATGTTTTATGTAGATTATATGGCTGCTGGCGTACAATTCCACGGCGTTGGACCGGATGTGTCGATGATGTACTGTTCCTTTTTGTTGTTTGCGTTCCTCTATTTCTTCTGCTGGCCCAGAGGTTATAAAACTTAGTACATTCTAAAACTCAAAATAAAGCACACTGATTGGCTGCTTCCGAGCACATGCTCGGAAGCAGCCAATCAGTGTGGTTTATTTTGAGTTTGAGATTAATCTTAAGTTTTATAACCTCGAACCCTGGTTTATTGAGTGGCTTGTAACTGTGACTGGGGCCTTTCCTGGTTATCATCATTGTGCCCCCAACTTCGAAGAAGTTGAGGGGGGCATATTGGTTTTGGTCTGTCCATCCGTCTGTACGTCTGTCCGTAACGCTTTTACCAGGTGGAAAACGCTAAAACCGCTTATGCAAAGATCTTGAAATTTTATATGTGGCATGTACATGAAAATAAGCGGACCCGTATTTCTTACCTCTTTTATCGCCATATCTCCAAAGACGAAGAAGTTCAAGGAACCAAGAAGGTTATGGCGACCATTGTTTTGGGACAGCAAAAGAGTGGCCCTCATCGACTACCTACCTCATGGAACCCCAATGGCTGGGGAATACATGTATCAGTTACGCTAAGTGCGCCAATCTGTCATGGAGCGGAAAAATCCGCCGTGTGATTCTGCTTTACTGGAACAAGACGCCAGTCCACACCGGCTGAGTTGCGATTGAAGCTGTGCGCGAGTGTGGCAACGAACTTCTCCCTCATCCGTCGCAATCTCCAGACGTAGCCTTCTACTTATTTCCCAGACTGAAACACTCTTTCGGGATCGGGGATTTGAGGATGACGAAGAGCAGTGGCTGGCAAACTACATGTAGATGGAACAAGTGTGTGGAGTAAGAACCGTAAAATCCAAATAAATCCAAATCCTCTTTCTGTTCAAGCCCATGTTATACTATCCAATTTTTGTTCAAATACGGGTTGATTAACGTTCATTCAAATTATTTGACAGTGTAACACCCCAACCAAATCATCTTAAGTGCATTTCAATCAAGATAACAGAGATTGGATGGCGATAGAACCGGTCCAATTGTTTCCCCAAATATTTCATAAGGATACAGTCTGATGAAGATGCAATTTACAACTTGCACCTGCAAAACCAATGGTAAACAGGGAAATTCTCTCAATGAGGATTATGCATGTGGTAGTTTGTAAAGTAAAAACATCTTTTTCTTCTGATATTCACACACACTGGTTTAAGCCAGTCATAATAATAATATTTCAAGCTTTCCAGCCTTTTTGATGAATAACGATGCATCCACCAAGTTTGATGCTAAACATTTGACAATGTGTCATGAATACTGAATCAAACATTTCATTTGAATATTTAAATAATAAATAAAGAAACTTTGACCAAAGAAGCAACACAGTGTCTCATGAATGTTTTATCGAGCATTTTCTTGACAAGCACTATAATTCAAGAACATTTTATCAAAGAAGTATGATAGCGTAACATGGCCTGAGGCTCAAGACGTTTAGATATCCCTTCGTGAAATATTGTCATTTTCACGGTGTGTAATCTCGATAAACTTAGCCACTAGCTCGGTACCTTAAATCTTATGGAGAACTTCCGTGTCACGTGCAGCTCTGAAGTTGTAGCTGTGAATAGGCTGACAGCAAGCGGTCGGTCTGTCGTTTCTCGATTTTTATCAGTTGTTTCAGTGATTAAATGAAAAAAAGCAGAAGGCTATTAGATGGTCATATCATTTGCATGTAACTGACGCTACGTGCAGAGAAGGGTGTGTAAATGTCACTTGGCTTTCTCTGAAATATTTGTTTCCATAAACGGACGAGCAATGTGGACTTGAAAGGTGACTTGAACACGTTTGATTGGTAAATATAGTTCCCTAATTACCCTGATCATTTTTCTAAATGAAACTGCGCGGAACTGCACAAAATTTGTACAAAAAGGGTGTGGCTCCGTTTAAGTAGTGTGGCTCCGTTTGGAACGCTGCTCCGAAGTTGTGGACCCAGTTTCATCTAGACCACAATGGTTCATTCTTACCCCGCACTTCGAGACTAAATAGACTGTCAAAGTCAGTCACGCGCAGACTCGACACGCATACTCTCTAACTTACATGTACAGCAGTTAACACCAATTAAGTAACATTGGAGTACTGTGTCATTCTTGGCATCTTTGCATGAACTCAAATAAAAGTCTCTCACAGTTCAGAAATTTTGCTTGTGTATTTGTGCGTGTTCGTTGGTTTGTTCATTTCGGTAAAACGTCGCTTTAAACTACTCGTCAATTCAATGCTAGAGCTGAACTATTTCGATTCTAACACTCAAAAATGCTGAAAAAGTATTCTTTTCATTCAAACTCTCCCAACCTTCCTGCCAGCGCGTTCATGCTCCCGCCAATATTCTTAACTGTATCTAAGGTAAATGTACGTTTTTATGGCGATTTTAGAATGAACACCGTCTAAAGTCTCAAAACGTCACAAAATTACGTCAGTAATTCCAGTGACACCAGCAACCTGACTAAGGCGCTTTGAAACAGTGAATTGTTGCAGAATGAAACACAGAAACTTTCCATTGCTTCTATAGGCACACTGTGTTAGAATTACAGTTATTCATTTAACACCAAGGCGCATGGGATGAAATAAAGATTGACGCTCACTGCTGACATGGGCATTTTCTGTATGTCTTTTGTTTATGTGCTTTCCAATGTGTCGTTATTCTAAAATCTGAAAATTAAGACAGAACAAGATCAGTTTGAAACGGATTATTTTATTTATGACTCGGCAAACAGAATTTTGAGACACCATGATACACAGAATTTCGGATAAGACAAATTTTTGAGATAGAAAATCAAGTAGTTTCACCATGATAAACCTCCAAAGGCACGTCAGTGAAGAATAGTAAAACTATGTCGTATTGACGTCGATGCAATCGTATTGCATCATTGAAACTACAACGTTTTCACGTCGATGCAATATTGAAACTACAACGTTTTCACGTCGATGCAATATTGCATCGACGTGAATACGTTATAGTTTCAATGTTGTGAGCCTGATAGAGTGTTGAAGAACAGGGAACCAACAAAATTTTCTCCCAAAATTTCGGCTTATTTTGTCATTAGTTACAATTTATTAAACCTAACACTGAAAGTCATATACTAGGTAAGCCCAACATTAAATTTTGCCACCGCCGGCCAGTTTCTTTTCCAGTTCTATAATCTTTTCCACGCCCCTCCTCATTTCTTGGACGGCTTCTATCTCACTGAGACCCATCCTCCTCTTGTTAGAAATGTCATAAACCCCGCCTTTGCTCTCCGAATGTTCACCATGTATTCCTGTGGGGAAAAGAGACCACACTTGTTACTTCATAATTCTTTCATACAAATAAATCTAATACATATGCATTAACCATAAACACGCCAGAAAAGATGCATTTGTAATCAGCGTAGCAATCGGAACACCGCTCGGCCATTTCCGAGAATCACGGAAATGGCTGAGTGGTTCTCCGATTGTCAGCGTAGGACCAAATAAGCCGCCTCATCTGAATCTACACAGTTTGTGCTCTAGTTTTTTAATTCTCTTCTGTAAGGAAAAAATTTATAAAGCAAGAAGTATGAAAAAAATCAGAAATTCAGGCATTCTCGCTGAAGATAGCTAAACAAATACAAAATAAAAAAAAAGTGAAGTTTCATTATATAACCGATAATTTTAAAAGCACTTTTACAAAATTTAGTGAGAAAAAATGCGCATTTCTGCATTTAACTTCTTTAGTGTTGCTAAACCACAAAAGTTTGAAACAAAACGGTAATGGACAGGCAAAAGACATTCCTCTCCGAGCCGCACACTGATCTCTTCCCATCTTTATCTTCCTTCAACCCATTGCATTCTGGGTATTTTTGTCATCTGCTGAAATTGTCGTCTGCATCAAAAATCAAGAATAGGTCTAACTAACTCTTGTAGAAATGATGTCTAGGCAGTAAACAGTTTGGATCTCAGATCAGTCCACACGTTTGTGTGGCCTGATCTGGATCCAAACTGTTTGCCTAGATGCCCCTAAAGGGGTATCCCGAATGGAATGGGTTAAAAGTGCCATGTCATGGTTACAGAAATACAGCAAGGTTCTGTCCCTAGAGCATACTCTGTAAAAATATCCCGTATATTTTACGGTAAAAGACCTGGCAACTGGCCGGCAGGCCCTTTACCGTGAAATGATCAGGATAGTACTGTAACTTTTTAAGAAGGAAAATGATTGCATTGTGCAAAAGCCTTGTTTTAATTCCGCATTTGAATTTTTCAGTAATGATCTTTTATTTTAAAGAAGTAAGATGTGGATTTAAAGCAAGATTCTTTATGCAGTGCAGTTGGTTTACATTTGAAAAACTTGAGGTCCTATCCAGTACTTTTACGGTAAAGGGCATGGCAGCCAGTTAACAGGTCTTTTACTGTAAAATCTACGGGATTTTTTACAGTGCACTGTAAAAAAATCCGTAGTTTTTTACGGTAGAATAACTGGCAGCCAGCTGCCAGTCCATTTCCCGTTATTTTTAAGGTCGCCCGTAAAAATTGCAGGAATCATCAAGCAGAGTAGGATAGAATAGAACAGATGTTGTTTTGGTCATAAAGCCCTTCAATTCTATAAAGGTATTTTTGAGTGCCAAGAGTTAACAAAACACTTCCAAATCGTGATTTCTAAAAATGTTCTACAGGCAAACGCCCGTAAAAATAACGGTAAATTAACTGACAGCCAGCTTCCAGGTATTTTACCGTAAAATCTACAGTTTTTTTTACAGTGTGTGGTTGTTTCATTTAGTTTTGTCATATACCTCGTGGTTGAAGGTTCAGCTTTTCACAGATCTCCTTGAAGTCCTTATGTTTGCACAGGTTTGGAATCTTAATGTGGACACTGGCTCTCAGAGTTGTACCCAAGTTTGTGGGGCAGAATGTCAGGTAGCCGAACTTTGGGTGATGAGCGAATGTCAGTTTCTTCTCCAGTGTATTGATCCCCTAGATCAACATAAAACAAAGACATAGGGTCGTGTCTGGTAACTTCGGACAGCGGGTAAATTCGGACATCCAAAATTGTAAACATTGAAAATTCAGTTGAGACGTCTCATCAGGATTTTCACTGCTTGCCCAGTTAATGTTTCTTTAATTCAAAACAACTGACATAAAGGAAACAATGTCACTGTCCGAATTGACCCGCTGTCCGAAGTCACCCGACTCGTCTCTAGTTAGTCAAGAATTCCGCGCAAGGTGTTGTCTCACCTGCCTATATGCACTGGCACGAAACAAACTAAACAGGACCAGAAAATTCAACACCGAAGCGGGAAA
Source organism: Ctena decussata (assembly GCA_963989385.1). Classification (NCBI taxonomy): domain Eukaryota; kingdom Metazoa; phylum Mollusca; class Bivalvia; order Lucinida; family Lucinidae; genus Ctena; species Ctena decussata. The sequence continues at coordinate 82,289,770 of OZ022502.1, read as the reverse complement.
TGTAACACCTTTCTGCTTCTGGTATTCGTAGGCAAGACAAAAACCTAAATTGGAATGAGTTAGAATGGAACGTATATGACACCCTCATACATTCATTCTTCTGTAGCCAGAAAAATGTTTAATTTATAAAGCTCTATTCTTCTATATAATTATCTAAAGCCACATAAGCAACAAACTAAGTGTTTTCGCCTCACAGGTTTTGAATGTGAGAACTTCCGTCCACGTGCGTGTCCGTAAATTAATTTGTATTTTGCGATTAAGTTTTGTGCTAAGTTCAGCACTCGTCAGGGTAAGCCCCTGTCTGCTTTCTCCAGTTTCTTAACGACCTTTCTTGATTTATTAGCAGCCCCGGTAGCTCAGTGGGTTAAGCGCTGGCCTGCTGATCTCTGGTTCATTTCTCGCTGGAGGTGGAAATCTTTTCAATTTTAAACAGGGTTCCATTGCACACATCCTTTCATTATCACCCTCTCATCTTCCTAATATGACTGAATTACTGTTGAAAGGGAGGTAAAATCGCAAGTCCGCCATCCATACATCATTGATATATTAAATTCCGAAGTTTATGACTAACAGCGTTACCCGTTCTCTATTTTCTCTATTCTATCCCATAACCTTACTAGGTCGTTGGGGCACCACAGATGCCTTCAAAACAATCCCTTTCCACCTTGTCCTGTCTTCAGCTGCCCTAGTTGAGCTGGCAAAATCCATTCCTGTCCACTCCTTGATATTGTCTTCCCACCTCTTCTTCTGTCTACCTCTTCTTCTTTTTCCTTTCACTGTGCCCTGAAGAATTGTCTTTGCTAAACCAGAAGACCTTGAGACGTGGCCAAACCACCTTAGTTTCCGTTTCTTGACCAGCGTAAGGAGTTCATCATATTCTCCAATGGCTGCTTGGATCTTCCTGCGAACCTCCTCATTGGTTATATGGTCCTTGTACGAAATGTTCAGTAACCTTCGGTAGCATCTCATCTCAAAGGCCTGCGTTCTTTTCTCTAACTCTGCTGTCAAGGTCCATGATTCACAGACATACAGAAATATGGAAATGACAAGAGAGCGCATAAGTTTCACTTTTGATCCAAGAGATATATTGTTATCTCTCCAAATTGGTTTCAGTCTTCAGCGTTACCCGTAATTAACCTTAAAACTGAATCAGAAATTAATCTTATTAATTACTGTCTTTAAAGAAAAGGTCCTCCTTCATAATAGGTGGTGCGAGAAAAGGTTCCATACAACATGTAGGAACAAGAAAAGTTTAGATCAACTTGCGCAGCTATACAGTGTGATCAGAGTCTTCCCTATTCGCATAATACAGTCGATGGATTATGGGGATGATGAAGACTGATCAGTCTACTTCGAGGTGCAGGCTGATTTAATCCGCTAAAAGCATAATTGAGCCGCGACACGACAAAACCAACAAAGTGGCTGTGCGACCAGCGCATACTCAGATCAGCCTGGGCATCCGCACAGTCTGATCAGAGTCTTCGTTGTCCGCATGGAGGTAGCTTAGACCCTTAGTTACCCTTTGAGTGCTTAGCTTAAAGTCTGATCAAACTGGGCGGATGTCAGGCTGATATGAGTCTGCGCTTGGCGCAGAGCCACTTTGTTGTTTTTCTCGCGTCGCGGCTCAATTATTAATTTTGCAAACAACGCACTTCCAGAAATCTTTGAATTCTCATATAAATTTTGTTGTCTGCTTTTTGCGTTTGAGGGGTAGGATTTCGCATAAGGCATATGGCTTATGATTCCCCTAATTCCAACGTCAGTCACATACTGGCATATTATGCTATACCTTAACAAGTCTTTGCCAGACCTCTGCTAGGTTACCACCTTGCTGCATAGAGATGATACGTAGATGGTCCTCTTCGTTGACCCACACGAGGAATTTCTTGTTGTGACTGAAGAAGATTCCTCTGCCGACAGGCCAGTCGTCGTATCCATAGGCATCTCCCAAAACCCTTTATAATGAAGACATGAGCAATTATATTTATGAAAGAAGTAACACTGGTTATCAACAAGAGTAATTATATACGCTCAGTCATTTTTTTTTTTCGCTCGGACGTCATATTTTTCTTACGCCGGTAAAAATCTGGAAAAAAAACCAACACAACTCTGCTTTCATAAACTGAGTAAAATTAAATTCGCTGTTTTTTTTTTTTTTTTGTTATATGATTCGAAGCTGACAAAATCAGCTGTGTTAACTTCACGACAGTTTGGATCCACACCCTTATGTCTATGCTTTTATTATTATTTTCTGTTAATCTTTTATTGGTATCGTTAGTTGTCTTTGAGGTCCGTTTGAAGCAATTCAATATTTCGTAGCTGAGCACCTAGCCCCAAGGTTATAAAACTTGAGTACATTCTCAAATTCAAAATAAAGCACACTGATTGGCTGCTTCCGAGCATGTGCTCGGAAGCAGCCAATCAGTGTGCTTTATTTTGAATTTGAGATTATACTCAAGTTTCATAACCTCGGACCCTGGTCTAGTTTGTAGTGAGTGTTCACCTTTCATGCAGGGATTCGTGGGTTCGATTCCAGCACGTCTAATTAATTCCACAGGAAATCCGGCCCCATGCAGTGTACCCTGAGCTGCAAAAAGCGGTGGTTGATGAAATACTGTCGAACGTCGGCAGTAGCGTCCGCCTTCTCAAACCGGTGAAAACTGCATATGTGCATGCATTTCGTATGCCGGGGGTATAAATATAGAAATAAAGAAAAATGGATAAAAGAGCAATGGGCCTGAGTCTCAATCCTATGATAAAATCACTCATTCTCAAAACGCAATAAACACTGCTCGTCGAGGCAATTTCATTTCCAGGGACTGTGTCCTCGCCAAACAAGGATGACTGGACAAAACAAATATGGCGATATAGGCAGCGAATCAAAAACGTTACACTCACGGATCATCGTCTCTGAAAAGGAAGTGGTCCTCTGTCATCTGCTTCTGGACGGCGGGCGTCATTCCCAGCAGGGGATGGTAGGTCCCCCGGAGCTCTCCACGTAATGATTTTAAGGCCTCTACGGTTATCTTTTCCATCTCAATCCGGTCCTTTTAAAAGTTCGAAAATAAGAAAATGCTGCTGATTCTAAATTTGCACTTACAGCGCAAAATTGAAAATAGCAGAATCTGCAGACAGAGCGGATCCAGATGAGACGACTATGAGCCGCCTCATCCGGATCTAAACATCTACACTGTTTGCCATCTAGTCAGTTTTTGCCGGCAATAATTTTTTTTCTTCCCCGCCTCCCCCCCCCCCCCCCACCCACTCATCTTGCAGGAATATTTTGGTATTTTGGTAATATGAGAGTTATGTATTATTTACTCAGCAAAATAAGGATAAAAGTCTGTTGTTTCTTGTTTCTGTAGCTCCCTTCCAGTGCAGGGCGAATCATCGTTGTCCAGGAAATATACATTGATTTCCTAAACAAGGCAGTTTTCATTTCTTTGGTAATCCAAAGAGATGAAAACTGCCTTGTTTAGGTCTGTTCATGAGCACTGTAAAAATGTCCTTGAGCTCCGTTTGAAATAGAAGAACCCTGAATGGGCGAACCAGGTCCCGAGGTTATAAAACTTTTTTCGTGCTCAACTCAGCTGAGCATGAAATTTTCTCTGCTGATAAATATGAAAATGCCAACTAATGTTGGCATTTTCATATTCATAAGCAGAGAAAATTTCATACTCAGCTCAACTGTGCAAGAAAACAACCGTACTTATCAGTAATTTGCTATTTATTAGCAGGTAAAATTTCATGCTCAGCTGAGTTGAGCATGAAAAAAGTTTTATAACCTTTGGCCCAGATTTACGAAATTGACACTATAAAGTGATGCGTGCGTATGTATTTTCCCTTCATACAGCTCACTACCAAACTGCCCTATCTGCAAATACGAAATTATATGTCACTCCCGCTCATTTTTTACAACTGCTTGTAGATTTTAGGGCTTAAATTGCTCTGAAAATGCATTTGTATCTGTTCGTTTACAGATGTATCTTTTTTGAAATTTAGCCATGTTTATGTGTAAGATATTTTATAAACTTTATCTTCATAGATACATCACATGTAGATCTAGTCCCGAGGTTATAAAACTTGAGTACATTCTCAAACTCAAAATAAAGCACACTGATTGGCTGCTTCCGAGCACATCCTCGGAAGCAGCCAATCAGTGTGCTTTATTCTGAGTTTGAGTTTATTCTCAAGTTTTATAACCTTGAACCCTGATTTTTGCAGGCACTCGAGTAGAGACTGCCAATATTAGCATATCACTGACTTACGTCTTTCGTTGTTGTTGGTGGAAATCCATAATTGGCATGGCTTCGTCCGACTCGAATTCTGGTCGAGTTGATCATGTTGCCGGATGGGTCAAGGTCATCGAAGCCAAGATTGTTCAGGTCACCGAAGTCTGGCTTTGGGTGTTCTAGTTTGGAGACCTTGTGGTAGTCCAAGATGATTGGGTAAAATAGGTCAGAGAATACATCGTAGGCGTCAGGGTCCGAAGCATAGATGCCAGTATGGCTGCCCAAGTGCTGACAACCTAGAAAGTTTCAGATAGCAGTAGTGGCTTGCCGATTAATCGATTTAGTTTGAAGCAAATCATCGGAGTGATTAATCGATGGCAACTATAATTAATTGTAATAATCGATGTATCAATTTTAATACGTTTGTACACAGCGGGCGCACATTGTTGAAATGGCGTCGTATTGACGTCGATGCGACGTCCATACGACGTCTTTTCGACATCATGTGCCTGTTGTGGACTCTTATATCCATATTATACATTCTTCTGTATAATTTAATGCTCCTTCGGAGCTTGGACTTCGCAAGGACAGCATAAGCTGCTATTTCATCTCGATAAAGAAGTCCGAAGAAAATGCTTTAGGCATTTCTATGGACTTCTTAGTCGAGATGTAACAAAACATTGCAAGGGAACAGCTCTTGGACAAAACCTAACTAGTGAGGATTCTAGATAGACTTGTAACAATCCCATTAACCGATGTTTAATCGATCATCGACCGTTTTCATAGGCCGATACTCGATCATAAAAATTTCTGCTGAGTCCAAACTACAGATAACAGTTCTGGCCTCATGGTTATAAAACTTTTCCCTCTCAACTCAGCTGAGCATGCAATTTTACCTGCTAATAAACAGCAAATTACTGATAAGCACAGTTCTTTTCTTGTTCTATTTGGCTGAGCATGGAATTTTCTCTGCTTACGAATATGAAAATGCCAACATTACTTGGCATTTTCATATTTATCTGCAGAAAAAAAAATTCATGCTCAGCTGAGCTGAGCGTGAAGAAAATTTTATAACCTTGGGGCCTGAGCGCTAAGAAATATACCTTGCGAGAATATACCAAAGAAGGCACGGAACACTTCACTTTGGCGGTCCCCAGGAATTGGAAATAGTTTTGCTGGTATAATTGATGTATTCTTTTTTCTTTTTTTTAACATTTCTTGATGGGGGCTGCCGCCCCCATAACCCCGCTACACAATTCAATTGCCATTGGGCTCATGCGCAGTAGACGATGCGCAGTTGAAGATGTGCAAAGCTCCGGGGACCGCTAAAGTGGAATCTACCGGAAGGCACAAAAAAACTCGAGAATCTACCAGAGAGTTACTTTGGCCAAAAGGCTCAACAACAACAAGCTCCTTGAGGTAGCCCAATTACTCTTTAATGCTTAAAATGCAGAGATCGGGACCTTCGGAAGTATTCGAAGTTTCCGATGGATTCGAAGAATTGACGTTCGAACTACCGAAGTTTGACTGTACTCTAATTCAAATTCAGATATCTCTATTTAAAAGCCAAATATAGATATCAGCATTTGGTTGGTTGGTTGTTACTAAGCCCCAATTGGCCGTAGTGATCTCTCAGGTATGTTTCTCTAGGTATTCTTCTTTAGGTAGATTTAACACACTTGTACTCGCGTAGTAGGTGGTGCGCCGAATGTTCTTTTCACGTCTTAAATTTAAGATACACAAAACACACTGTTGAGAAACTGGATTACTGACTCCGAAGCCACATTGAGTTCTGTAAAAAACAAGGCCAGCTTACTGCACTATTATGATCCTTCTTTGCATTTACTCAGAGTATCCTGTACGATTTTCAACTAGCTCAAGTCCATGGAGTATAATGAGCATTTTTTGAAAATCAGATTTTGTAGCGAAATTCTTCCTATTCATCAACTTGACATGTTGAAATATATGATCTACAACAGTCATGGTACCTTAAACAATACCAAACCATAATTGTTAATCTATAAACTGTCTGATTTCAGTATCACTCAAGTCCATGCAGAAAAATGAGTGTTTTAAAGGAAAATCAAATATGCATATCTCCTCTCTAGAAATGTTTGATCAACAGGCAATTTCAAATACATATATCTGCATCTTAAGTGTAGAGTATTTCCGTATTTCCGTATCTGGCCTTGTGGCACGAATCTTCTCAGTGTGATGATGGACCTTTCAACGGTGTATTCAGATGCCTCGAATGTAGCTTACTCAAATGTACTTAGATAAGATAGTGGTTTGATACGGTTTACGGATGGTTGCCACGAACAACGGATTTGTTCATGAGGCGACTTGTTTTGCTTATGAATTCTCCAAGCTCTCTTAATATGGTTTCTCTCCAGTTGTAGTGATTGGTATCATCGTCATAGCCGAGAAGTAGGTTCAAGTCAAGAGAAGTAATGCCGAGCAGCTTATGAAGGTTTCTATACATATATTGACGTTCAGTTTCATACACATCACATTCAAGAAGGAAGTGCTGAACAGATTCAATTGCACCACATTCACATTCTGGGTTGTCTACTTGATTTACTTTATGCCTATACTCATTTAAGGAATTGTATCCAGTTCTAAGACTAAGGATGACAGCAGATAATTCCTTTGATGGGATGTCAAGGTAAGTCTTACCCTCTACAGATGACTTGAAGGAATACAGATTTCTACCATGCTCCGAAATATCCCAGCGCTGCTGCCACTTGGATATGACAGACTTCTTGGCCGCTAACTTAACATCTTGGTTTGTCACTATAGAAGTTTCCTCTGGCATTTCTGAAGCTTGTTGGGCTGCATCCTTAGCAAGCCTGTCGGCGATCTCATTTCCTTCTATAGTGGCATGACCAGGAGTCCAAGAAATAATGGTTTCCATGCCTGATTCTCTTAGTTGATGAATATAAGAACTGATTTTCTTGACAACATCTGTATAGTTGTTATTGTTCCAATTAAGGGAAAGAATACCAACAGCTGACTGGCTGTCGCTGAAAACTTGCAAAGAAGAAGAGAGTTCCCAAGCTTTCCTTACAATCATGATTTCTAGAACAAGGAGGATGGCCACAAGCTCTGCTAGAAGAATAGATCCTCTCGCTGCGACTGGTCTTGTAAGCTCCAATCCACACTCATTATCAGGAAAGAAAACTACAGCCCCAGACCCACAGGGCCCTGGATTGCCAATGCAAGAACCATCTGTGAAGGCAACCACAGATCTTGTTGGTGCTTCTGTTAGTAGCTGCTGGACTATCTGGAGACCCATTTCCTGTTGCTCAGCTGTTCTGTTTTTTGACGATCCCAGCTGGCTCCAGTACTTGGGTCTCTGTAATGTTCTCACAAGATCTCCTGGATTGTATGTTGGTTCTGGCTGGATCATGTGTATACTGATATTAGTTTCTTGTTGCATTTCAGAAGCCTGGCTAAGAGCCAGATCTAGTGGACCGGTGTGCTTTTGGCCTGGATCTAATAGCATACAATTACTGAGTTGAATTTTCAGGGGGTGACTTGTGGGTTTGGAGTTTATCTTTGCTATGTCTCTTACTGCAATTTCTGTCAACCGTAGATCAATTGGGGGTACACCAGCTGCTACCTCAAGAGCCTCTCTACCAGAAGTTAGAGGTGCACTAAGACACAGAGCTAAAGCTTTCCTTTGTACTGCATCTAGAGGTTTGTTGTCATTCAATGAGGCTATCTGCCATACCATCCCGCCGTACTCCATGACTGGCCTTACAAGACTAATATAAAGCTGAATGAGCTTAGTGCTTGATACTTTAGAGATGCTTTTAATTTCTCTGATTGTACTTAAACATTTACTGGCCTTTTGACTTGTGGTCTCAATATGCTTTTTGAAAGACAAACTCTCATCTAGAATAATGCCAAGTAGAGATCTGTATTAAATGGGTATAAACCCAAACGGGCTCCATAAATGTGAACCACCTTTCAAATGCAAAAGCAGAAATTATGCCTATAATAAAGATAGAAAGAAAGTACTCTACCAAAGCCTACTGTGAAGTAAAAACGTAACCGCCTACCTGAGCGAATACAGTGAGCTAGAGTTCCACCATAGTCTGTGGTTTTCTTTTTCAGCTTCTCAAACAATGGCTGTGTGAGGTATTTCTTTACCAGCGACTTGCATGCCGGGCCTGAATTCTTCAGTTTATCATACAAACTGTCCGCATCCATGATGGAATCTGACTCAAGATGGACACTCAACCTGGCAACTAAGCAACGTCGGATAGTTAACGTAAACAACGGAAATGACGTTGACGTACAGTAATTGACAAGCAGTGTATGACGCTGTGTAACTTTTGTCCCACTCGGTGAAAATATACAAGGTCAAATAGATACAAAAGATTAATTGCTTATATTTCGCCATGCTAAGCAGATTATTCGTACACAATGTCCTTTGATTTGACCGTTTCGGGGCTGCACGTAAAACTGAACCTAGCTTTAGCCATGCGCGGCTCAAATTAGCCTGCACATCCTCACAAACAAGTCAAAGTTTTCAGTTTACACTTATTCCCCAGCAATTCACATATTTCGTATATATGGGGAGATTATGATCAGACTGAGTGGATGCGCAGGCTAATCTTTGCATTTCGCACTTGTCGTGCGGTATATTTTCACGCGACCGCACTTCAAGTTAGCATTATAGCATACAGTACGAATAATTTTCCGCAAAATCGATAAGGGCTATTCCAGGATATTGGGCGTAGCAAGAGGCGATAACATTATATGGCTACGCACAACCAGGTTTTATTCTCCTTGACAGGAAGTCCAGGGGTTTTGTCCTTTGGGATATTTCATATTGCCTTGACAGTCGGCATTTGGTATTAAAGTTCTTGCCCAATTTACAACATTTCAGAATGCAAATACTCAGGTGCGTGTTGAAATATTGTCAAACTGACAAAATTTCAATACGCACTTGCGTATTTACGTATGGCTAGCTACGCCCTTGAATTATATCAAGCAATGAACGGCGCGATTCAAACCTGCAGCATCTCGAGCCACCACAAAGTAGGCCCCTATTATGAAGGAAAATTCTCTTATCTAAGAATCATCTCTTTAAGAGTTAGTTCTTCCCTAATTCTCTTCTTTCTCTAGGGTGGTCGGGTCGGGCGATTGCGCTTGGTAACTTTCAGTGCCGGGGCGTCCAGCTAATTTGGATAAAGTAGGACAAGGGCCTACTGTGCTTGCAGTAGGTGGAGGTTGTTTGGATATTTTTTCCTCGTCTGTCATTTCTCTTCTTTCTCCCTCCCACTGGGAGACTGTCCGATATACACTGAAACACTGTCTCGAAAGGGCGTTAAATCCAAAGCAACAACAACTGGAATATGTGTATCACTATGTCCCCGACCGTATGTTTGCCTCTAAAGAAGTTTGTTCCACTATAAAATGCCTATGTCCGAAAAAGGGAAATAACTCAACAGAAAATTTAGGAAATATGCTCTAAAGCTAATCAGTTCATCTTCACCTTAGTCTGTAACAGTATGCTACATGTATTTAAATTTAAAGATCCTAGCATAAATTAACTCCTGAGCAAGACCGGCGGATGAAAAAAATACGGGTCCGCTTGTTTTTCATATACATGCCACATATAAAATATCAAGATCCTAGTATAAGCGGTTCTTGAGTTTCCCAGCTGCCAAAAAGCGTTACTGACGGACGGACGGACAGCCCAAACCAATATGCCCCCTCAACTCCGAAGTTGGGGACATAAAAAACAACTCTTCTTTCCCATCAAGGGCAACCCCTTTTCACTATAGATATGGGAAGCTAACACTATTGTTTGTCTTCCTCGTAAAAATAAGGACCAAAATAGAGGTGTCCTTTAGAATATTTTCTTCAACCGGGAATTATCAGCAAACTCTTCCTATCTTGGCCATTGGAATTAAGCCCTTGTTATGCCCAACTTGTGGGCACTCTGGCCTGGTTAAGTACCAATATCTACGGAGTGTGTGCACTGCTACACAAGTTAATGAAAACTTTAAGGCGACTTTTGATATAATCCTCTAGAAGTATAAGCCTTAACATGCTTAACGAAAGACTTTAGGAAGTTTGTGTAAACTCTGTGAAAAAAAATCATTATTCAAAATCATGTAATCAAAACTTGTTTAAAGGAATCATGCATATACATGCGCTGGAAAGACATAATTTAGGGATCATTTTCCATATTTCCAGATTGAAACCTGTGTTGTGCTCCCCAGGTTCTAATGAGGGGCAACTGTCAGAGAGCATGCCCCTCTTCCCCACCCCAACGAAAAATGGCTATAGGGAGAACGACAATAATTAGTGGATTGTCCGGACCTCATATAGCTACTTTTCCTCCATATTCCTTTTTCCCAATACCGGAAAATTGGCTATTAGAAAATTTGGTATATGAGCCGCGACACGAGAAAACCAACAAAGTGGTTGTGCGTCCAGCGCAGATTCAGATCAGCCTGGGCATCCGCCCAGTCTGATCAGAGTCTTCGCTGTCCGCATGAAGGTAGCCTGGAGCCTTAGCAACCCTAATCGGTTAGTCAAGAGTCTTATCAGATTGGGCGACTGTCCAGGCTGATCTGAGTCTGTGCTGGGCGCACAAACACTTTGTTGTTTTCTCATGTCGCCGCTCATATATAGTTGGATTTTAGGTTATAATCTCACAGACACATATATAAACACATACGCGCACGCATACATATTGGCATGTTTATAGTTCTAAACATTCACGTCAACTGAGTATGAATATGTTGTTTTGTTGTTTTACGTCCATGGTAAACAGCTATGGTAATGTCGGGACAGTCAGTTAATCTCACCATACTATTCCTGGGCAGGCTTAGACCTCAGTACTAAGTGCACACACTTTCGCCAAAATGCCTACGTCCGAAAAACTGGCAACTGCCCTTCTTGAATCAGCGGAAGGAGAAACGAAAGTAAGTTGCCGGACCGGGTATTGAACCCGGGACCTCTGTTTTTTTTTTATTTTTTTATGCAAATGTACAGATTTGCCGGTTTCATAAGGCTTACACCACCGCCCACATTCCGCGACACTGATATCACCGACTTCCACCCTGACACCACTTATTCCAGCCCAGGACACACTTTGCTATTAGATTGAAAATGATAATCGACATGTGTCCCGATGGGTGTCGAGCCCCCGACTCTCTGCACATGGAAGGCGAACACTAAATTCACTAATACAGGGACTCCGCTGCGCGCATGATGAACGCTTGCACACACGCATATAAAAACGTATGCGCATACCACGTGCGCACATACCCTTTCTTATCAGACACAAAAAAAAAACAAAGACCAAAGTGCTTAGTTGTCGCTCAAAAACAAAAACTACGACAGACTGATAGGCAGATGTATGGGCTTCTAGCACCTATTATCCGGTGGTATTTTCGGACAGATATTCGCATTTCTGTGTCAAATTTGAATCTAACTATTCTGAGTGGGGAATGGATGAATTCCACCACGTAGTGTGTTTTCCTGCGACCGTATTGCCGGATATTTCCCGGGGGGGGGGGGGGGGAGGGGCGGGGGGGATCGACTCTCCGACAGTAATAACTTATGTCTTCATTGAGAAATAAGGGAAAAATGTCGCAGAAATATCCTCGAAACCCCACTTTATCTGGAGCCCTGAATTATACTAAAAGCTGAACCAATCTGACGATGATGTAGAGCTAAAAACTGGGTGGCGAAATGGAACAGTGCATACCTCTGCAGAGACCTGAACTGTGCGGGTATAGTTCCACGTTTTTCCGCCATTTTTTACAATGGGAAATATATTTGTGATTTCCCTTTCGGATTTCCCTGGGGGACGAAACCCTTCGAAAATGGGGTCTTCACTTGAAGGACAGATTTTGCTCTTAAAAGATCATTTTTCCATCCAAATTTATTTCCCAGTAAACAAGAATCCAAAACTAAAAATTGATGACTGATGTCACAAAATCGATTTAATTTTAGGAAATCACAGAATTGATTTTGTGATATCAAATATTCGAATTCACTTTGTGATATCACAAGATCCACTATGCTATGAGGCGCCGCTTTACTATAAAATCAGCATTTTTTATATCATATATTCTATATTTTGATATCACAAATTCGATTTCTTGATATCACAAAATACAGTTTTGATATCACAAAATAAGCTTTATTTTGTGATATCACAAATTCTATTTTCTGATATCAAAAATAGTATTTTTGATATCAAAAAAGAAGATTAGTTTTTATAGCAATAAATGCATTTTTGATATCACACATTTTATTTTGTGATACCACATAATCCGTTTTGTGATTTCACAAAATCAGGCTCATTTTATGATATCAGAAAATGTATTTTGTGATATCACAAAATAAAATTTATTTCGTGATATCAAAAATAGTGATGATTTTTTGATATCACAAATTCTATTTTGTGAAATCACTAATTCCATTTTGCGATATCACAAATTTTATCTTGTGATATCACAAAATATTTTGTGATATCACAAAATATGGATTTTTTAGGTAAAACGGCACCTCATACTATGTCATAGAAAATGGAATAAATATTTATAACCACGACACATGATCACGGCCTTTGTCCGAATTCAAAATTTCGATATCTGGATATATCCCGACGATACGGTGACACCGTGGACGGGACATGTAATCCACATATCATCACCGTATGATCGATATCTGGATTGTATGTCCCGACTATACGGTGACACCGTATGGTCGGGACATACAATCCAGATATCGACCGTCACCGTATATCCCGACTACACCGTCGATATCCGGATTGTATATGTCCCGACTATACGGTGTCCCGACTATATACGGTGTCACCGTATAGTCGGGACATATAATCCAGATATCGATATCTGGATTATATGTCCCGACTATACGATGACACTGTATGGTCACCGTAAAGTCGGGACATATAATCCGGATATCGACCGTGAGGCAAATCACAGGATTTATTACAAGGCTGAGCTTATAAAAGAAATTATAAAAATAGAAAAAAGAAAAGAAAATGTTTACGTGACACAATGAAAGTGCTGCATCCGAGGATGATGCATATCACAGGTGAAAGAGAAAGTATCTTCCTGCAAAGAGAATTTATCTTCCTGTACATGTACATCTTTTTCGCACGTCAGACAAGGTTATATATAATAAATGAAAATTCTAACTTACAAACTAGCTGATTACCTGATTAAGTATGTAACTTCTAAAATGCTCCAATGCTCTAAAGCCGCGCCTCGGCCCGTTCAGACACAAAATTTTGAAATGTTTTCAAGGTGACTTTTCGCTGTGTATGCATAAAACTTATCTGACCTAGAGCGACATATACTTGTTTGACACAAAAAAGGTTAAATAAATGTTAGCTCAGTACAAAGCTTTGGATTTACACAAATAGGAGGGCTAAAATTACATAAAAAATATTACCAATCAATATTGACAATCAATAAATACCTTGTACCTTTAATTGTACTTCATCAACATGTACCTTTTCAAGTCCACCGCGTATAACCAACTGTCACAATTGTTTGCATTTTCGACAGTCATTTCGGACAGATTAGGCATTCAGGCGAGTTGATCCAGATGTGGACAGAAAAAAAACCTCGGCCGAAGTAATTCGATCGGTCAATGGCTATTAACCTCGGCTAACATGACATACATCTACTCCGGAAGGTGATTCTATATGTATATAGCTTCGCTTAGGAGCGGATGCATGTAGCGTAGTGGATAACACTCCGGACTACCAATCAAGGGATCGCATGACCGACCCCCCGCTTCTCCGGTCTTTCGGATGAGACTTTAAACCAAGGTCCCGTCTCCATATGACCTCGTTGTTGGTGGGACGTTAAACCCGAGTTCACTCACTCACTCACTCTTTGTCGTTAATCTGGCTCGTATGAGTATTTCTAAATTCAGACTATGTCAGGCGAGTTTCGCTCCCATAATTAATTGCTGCAGTCATTCTTTCAACATGAAGAGCCCTGGTAGCCGGGAATGCGCTGGCCTACTAAGGTAGCAATCTTGGGTTCGATGCTCGCTGAAATCGATAATCTTTTCAACTATTCCTTGCACACAATCTTTCATTATCACCCTCCAATCGTCCTGATATGACTGAAATACTGTTGGAAAGGAAATAAAATCACGTCATCCAGACCAGCCATCCTTCCAACATTTCTGTAAATAATTAAACTTTGCCGTTACTGGCAGACTATCAGTGGTGGCCGTATTTTTGTTACACTTTTTTATCTTGTAGCCGGCATATTGTGTTTAGAGATTTTATATTTTGAGTAAATCAACAAGGGGTAACTGTCGCTATAATACCGATTTAATTTTTGAAATAGACTATAACATGTGCCTGTGACAGGCCCTCAATCTAGATCACTAACGAGCATTAAGATACGAAAGTAGCGTACCAGTGGTGGCCATCGCAATTGCATGATGCATTTTTCAAAAACTTGTTGTGGATTTAAATTTGGATGATATGTCGTTGACCCGTTGTTAGTCTGTGGTCTTCGTCACATTTTAACAGTTTTAGCGCGTTAGGCAGAGGCAGAATATAAGCAACTGAAACAGTTACAGAAACGGACTTTAAAACAGTGACGCAGCCATATTACGTCGACCGAAAACAAACATAAATAATGTTTACACGTGTGCTGAGAGTTACAAGAATTTAAATGCTTTTTAGCAACTTGGTTGCATGTTATACCTTTTTCGTGATAGGTAAAAATTAGTACAGCCAATCTCAACTTTTCTCATCATTCGGTTTGGTTTAAACAATATTTTATTCAATTGTCTACATATGGTACATTCAAAGTACAATTTTCATAAGGATTTGGTCGAAAGCTCATAGCTTGTATAGACCATTTCCAAAAGGAAATTTCGGTTTAACAGGTAGCAGCAAAATCAACAGGGGGAAATGCATTGAATTGTATAGGAAAGTCACGTTTCACACGATATTATCGAGACTTTTTATAGATAAGAGTCTTAAAATTCAATTCTTCCTTAGTGTTGTGATTTTTTTTTTGTTTTTCATAATTTTATGTTAATATTTAATCCGGGGATTTTTAAGTTGTAAATATGACCCCTCAAATGGCATACTTATATAGTGAATTGCACTGAAAATGCAGGGTACAACTCTCTCTATTTCGCAATACCAATCTTTAATACAAAATTAACTATTGTATGTAAACGGAGTCGAAATCTGCAATATTTTTTCTTTCTTTTGGTATGTATTTTAATGGGAGAAAGGTTGACTAAATTGGGGGATCTCGTATATCCACTCCCTTAAAAAGTATCGATTTTTCAAATGATGAGATTTGTTGCTCATGAATATATACATGTCTATTTCTGTATTTATTCATGTGTGTATCAAGGGTTGTAGTAGACTGTTCCACTGCTATATCTGTTGGGCAAATAATTTTTTTTATTGTAAGACTGTGAAAGAGTCTAGGGCTGTAGTCCCCGGCAATGCATTGAGGTTGATACGAGGGTAGCTTAGGGAAATTGTTTACCTTTTCCTTTTGCCTCCAAGGCAAAGAATTTTACCAATCTTTTTTGTGGGCTTTTTTTTACAAAATGGCCTAATCGGAGACGCAACAAATACGTAATAGCAAGTGCAAAACGTGGTAAGCGGCCACCACTGGTCGCCAGCCAATATTTACAACCAGGACATAAACACACATTCATTCCTGTTTTGAAACACCTTTTTTATTTAACTGTGAAAGAAAAAAAAAATATCCACGTTTTGGCAACACTGTCAACTAATTGTACATCTACGATCACTACCAGATCATAACCGTGCTGTAAAAAAAGACATCCGATTTTGTTATATATGGTTATACGCGGTGTAGTCACAACACATGTTTGTTTGATTGATCAAATATATAGACTTAAATATAAATTTACACATATCATAAATGAACGAATGCCCGTAAGAAAAGGGTTCTTATAGACTAGAAACATTGAAGAGTCGGTGCAGCCTGCACCAGCGTAAACTGCCCACTGGGCACACAATGTTGAATCAATATTGAATCAACCTTGATTCAACGTCATACGTTGAATCAATGTTGATTCAATAACGATTCAACTTTGTGTACCTGCTGGGTGCACTGTTCGCACTTATTCGAGACTTCTCTGATCGTCCACTTACCAGTCAAAACTACCAAAGGCTTTTATTAGTCAGAGAAGGCTCGGATTATATTCGCACAAGCTATAAGATCCTGGAAAACAGACACCTTGTTTGTTCCTTGGCGCAAAAGTCATTCCTAATGTTACTGAGTCAATGGCACAACAATCCGGCGCATCTTCTCCGCTGTTGCGAGGGCAATGCTATCATTCCGTTTATCATCTCAACTCCAAGATGCACCGGGTTCTACCTGGTTTGATGCGTACAAATGGATTCGCAAAAGACCGACACGTAGACAGTGGTCGGGTCAGAAGACCGCAGAATGTGACCCTTACGGGAACAAGCCAGACACAGCAGTGATCACAAGCTAACATGACTACTTCGGACCAATCGGAACACCGCTCGGCCAATTCCGTGAATCTGATTCACAGAATTGGCCAAGCGGTGCTCCGATTGTACTTCGGACGTGAAGGGGGACAGTGTATGGTGTATATAACGGACGTCTTGAGTGGCCAACCAGAAATCACATGGCCTCTCCTCTTCGAATTGGAAAGGGAACGGACAGACTCTGTGCCAGGAGTGTGCAAATATGGATTCGTTCCACTGAGCCACGTGGAGAACGTCGTTATAAGAACTGGACAAATTTTTTTTATTCCTGTCCCAACAAGTACACCCAGCGAAGAGTCTGCCTAAGCAAGTCAAAAGAACCATGGGCAACTGTTTTCCTCAGCCCCGTATAATCTACCGGTAAACGACGATATCGCGTGAGCTTGAAATAGCATTAAATTATATAGGACATTGACAGTTTTTCTCTTTTTTTGTCTTCTTTGAATAAAAAATGAAAAATGTTGTGTTAGGTCAATATAGTGCACTTTTTTAGCTGCACATAGATATTTTTTCAAACTTTTAAGTTTACATTCAATGCGGTTATTTTTGCTCTGATTAATATGGCCATCATTTCTTAAGAGTATATAAGGAAAATAGAGGAAATGAGCAAAATGTTACTCAGTTTTCTACGTGTTTCTTAAAGCATGGATCTAAAGTAAAAAAAATGTTGTGTTATCCTAGTATTCTACAATATCTTACAAATCTTTTGATATAATTATTTTGTAGGAAAATCAAAGAAATATTAGTGCGTTCTTTTTTTTTACAAACTTAATACTCCCCTACATCTAAAAACTGAATTTTCAGTACCGTCCGTGACTATCATCGAGGTGAGGAGAATTGTTGGGGACGCAAAAGCGGGACACAGAGAGGGGTCACAGATTTCGCAGATCTGGCAACTCCAAGCCCGCACCCTTTGCTGTCAAGACCACATGTCAACCCAGACAGTCGAGAGCCGAGATTCAAAGCCTGCTCTCTCGAAGCCGAAAAAGAAGCAGACTTCTCCGCCGTCTGCTGAGAAGCTAACCTCGGTGTCGTGAGGTCGACTTGCGGTTTTCAGCTTCCGCTTGATGAGTACCTACGGTCGGGTCGCCGGTGTAACGAAGTAAAGTGACCCCCATAGAATAACGACCCCCCGGTCATTATTCTTCAGATAAAGTGACCCCTTTTCTATAAAATACTGACTCCCTTTAAAAAATAACGACCCCCTGATGACATCTATAAAATAGTGACCCCCGGTCATTTTTCTTTAAATAATAGTGACCCCCACTTCCCACCTCGGTCATAATATTATGTCTCCCCATGAAGCAATTGTGTCTTTATAATGCTTATGCATGCAGGATGTTGTGTCCGCTCTGTTACAACTCTCTTGTTTGATGATTGATTTTAAAATAACTTGGCATAAATGTCAAGACGATGTGCCGCGCGCAAGTCCTAGGTACCTAACTCGAAGGTCAAAGTCACAGAGATCTTTCAAAGTTAATGGTGTCCTGCTATATGACTGGCAAACAGAATGGCGTGTCTGACCTGTAAACTTTGTCATTTGCGGGAAAACTTTCAAATATCTGGAAACAAATATTAGCCACATAAAGACAATGTATCGCGTGCAAGATATAGGCCCCACCTCAAAAATTAAAGTCAATGTCACATATTGAGATATAAATGACAATTTTTTTTTACTTATGGTGTTAATTCAATATAAGAGTTTAGCATTAACAGGTAGATTTATGCACTATAAAGAGGTTTTGCTGTTGAGTCTGAAAAGCATCACGTCTGCACATTTACTCTCACTGCCTTTCTGAAGAGGGGTAAATGACACTTTCAGTCTTCTTCAATATATTTTTCGATTTTTCTTATTTACTGAATTTATTTTGTTAAATATGCTTACACTGAAGAAAATACTACAGCTGCTCATAGTATGCAATACTTTGTAAATGGATAGTATGCTAGCCTTATTCCAATTTGCAGATGGTCTAATTACCCCTCTCACTTTTCAGTTTCTTAGCTGTATACTATCTCCGCCTCCCCTTTGCCTAAGCATGCCACTCATATATAAAGTATATATAAAAATCCACGCATACATGCAAAGTGGCAAAGGAAAGTATCTCTATAAAACTTTGCTGATTTTCAATGTCATTCAATTGTAAAACCACCAAACATCCAAGTCTATCAGCTTAAAATGAACAAAGTGCTATTTATAGGGAATTCAGAGCAACACCTTTGAAGGAAATTTTGAAATATACCGAATATTCATTTTTGATCCCTTTATAAGCAATTTCTTCAAGTATCGTGTTATTTAACTTCGTGTAGAGGTGTCCTAATATTATGCCCAGGGTACTTTTCTTTTAAAAAATAATGGCCGGGGCCAATTTTCTTAAAAAAAGTGACGCTGGTCGTTATTCTAGGCGGTCACAATTCTTCGTGAGCAGTCATTTAACTTCGCGTCGGAAGTGTGTATGTGTGTGTGTAAAGGGTGTGTGTGTGTGTGTGTGTGTGGGGGGGGGGGGTCATACTATAATAATGTTATGACTGGGAAGGCATAATATTATAACCGGAGGGGGGGTCACTTTTCTTTAAAGAATAATGACCGGGGTCCGGGTCGTTATTATGTGAGGAACTCAAAACGAACCCCGGTCATTGTTCTATAGAAATAGTGACTCCGTTTCTAAAACATACTAACACACGTTAACCCCCTCGATGATAGCTATAAAGTATTAACCCCCCCCCCCCCCCCACCACACACACACACACACTAATCGACCACTAATTGACTATGAGCTACTGCAAGTTTTATTATTGTTTATACTTGTTAATATTGTTGGGAAGGATGTGTGTGTGTGTTTGAAGGGGATGGGGTGCGGTGGGGGGGAGGGGGATGCCTTATAACATATTAAAGCTATGACCGCGGAGTCATAATATTATGACGGGGTAGGGGGTCACGGTCACTATTCTTTAAAGAATAATGACCGGGGAGTCGTTATTCTATGGGGATCTCATAGAATAACGACCCCGCGGTCATTATTCTATAGAAAGAATACACCATTTCTAAAAGATGCTGACGTTCGTTAACCCCTCGATGATAGCTATAAAATGATAGTCCCCACCTAATTGTGTACTGACTATTAACTCCTGCAAGTTTTATTATTGATAATACTTGTTGATGTTGCTGTTGCTACTGCAGCTGTGGCGGCTATCGTAGCAGAAGTATTGCTTACAAATTTCATGAAGAAAATTTGTTTTCGTGCTACTCCATGAAATTTGACAAAATCTTCAAACCGGAAAGTACCAGACACATATTATGACCGGGGAGTCACTATTCTTTAAAGAATAATGACCGGGGGTCGTTATTCTATGGGGGTCACTTTACTTCGTTACACCGGCCAACTGAGAAGCCAGCTCCGCCACCATCACCGTCTGTGCACCGCCGAAGCCAGCTTCAACGCATCCAAGACCTTCACTGCCGCTGCCCACAGCGCCGCAGAGGACACAACTAAAGCAACAAGCGCCGTCGCTGCCTCTGCCGCAAGGACAGGAAATGCCATCTCTAGAGCCACTACAACCACAGAATTTCAGAACGGACAACGTTGTCCAAGTAAAGCGTAGAGGCGGCTAGAATCGACTGTGGCTCAAACATATTCCAGCCCAAGACAAAGGGCAAACATAAAGCTCTCAATTTCACATTTTGCTACTTTTAGTAGCAGAAACCGTCTTGACTGGTCTATGTTTATTTAATTTTAAATGAACTCCATGCAAGAAGCAATTTGACACAAATTTGATCAAAATCCTTTCAGCGGTTATTCAGATATCGTCATTTTTTGTGTGTCCTATTTTGTGCAATTTTAGTAATGGCAGATGGTAGCCAAAAAATCGAAATGGCATCATGCAAGGACCATTCCTGACACAAAGTTGGTCCAATGTCTGATTTTCACATTTTGCCATTATTTTTTATAGTAACAGAAGCCGTCTTGACTGGTCTATAATCACTGATTTGGGGCAAAGACAACAAAAGCTCCGCTGAGCGGGACATTATACGCCCGTTGGGGCTTGAAGTTGGAAAGGAAACGAGAGATGAGAGAACTTTGTCAGTAGGTTAAATCTTCAGTAATGAGGCAGATATAAAATCACAAAACAAATGAAGCTAATTAATATAAAATTCCTATGCAAAAATTACAAAGGGGTATAATTCCATCAAAACTGAAAGTAGGGTTACGATTCTTTTTCTCTGCATATCGTCTGATATTTGTACCAACTCTCATGAAGATATCTTAATCGGTTTTCAAGATATGCAGCAGACAAGAAATGTTACCTTTGAACTCTGACCTCTAAGTGTGACCTTGATCTTTGTCTGAGATTGTTCACATATGAGTTCTGCACATCGCCTCGATAAGGTGATTTGATTCAAGTTTCAAAAAAATCTTTCAAAGGGTTAAGGAGATATGGAGCGGAAACGAAGTTAATTTAAAATTACAGTACAAAAAATACAAAGAGGCATAATTTTTGTCAAAATGGAAAGTAGGGTTATGGTTCTTTTACTCTGCACATCGTCAGCTGATGGTGCTTTATATTTGTACATACTTTCATGAAGAAATCTTAAACGGTTTTTGAGATATGGGGCGGACACGAAGCTAATATGAAATTACTATACGAAAAATACAAAAGGGGCATAATTCCATCAAAACTGAAAGTAGGGTTATGATTCTTTTTCTCTGCACGTCGTCTGATAATGCTTTATATTTGTACGAATTTTCGCGAAGAAATTTTAAACGGTTTTTGAGATATGGAGCAGACATAAAGATAAAGAAGCTTTATTTAGCGTCGCATATTAGAAACAGACAGCATATACGCTTTATACAACACTGGCAAGCATATATACATGAAGCAAGTGTACACACTAGGTAAAGCATGTACACCACTCACCGCGTGTTGCATAAAAGTCTTGATAATATCGTGTGAAACGTGACTTTCCTATACAATTCAACGCATTTCCCGCTGTTGATTTCTGACCTGAACAAGTTGATGGATTTTGACCAAACTTGCATGGGTTTACCAGTGAACTAATTCAGAGTCAATTCATGTAATTGTGACCTTGGCCGTTTTCAAGGCCGGGGTGAGGCTGGAGGATTTCCATTGTCCACACTTAACGTCGAACCATCTGTTTCTTGAACCAATGGGTGGAGTTCCATCAAAATTTCATGGTTACAAAGAAAAACTCCAGATTTTAGTGACCTTGACCTTGATAGGAGGACTTTGCCTTTGCCTGCACATCAAGATCCCTGGGGATCGACAGATTGTTGATGGGAGAATGGAAATCATGAAG
Source organism: Ctena decussata (assembly GCA_963989385.1). Taxonomy (NCBI): domain Eukaryota; kingdom Metazoa; phylum Mollusca; class Bivalvia; order Lucinida; family Lucinidae; genus Ctena; species Ctena decussata. The sequence goes on along the minus strand of OZ022502.1, from coordinate 82,267,686 downwards.
CAAAATTCTTACCTTTAAGACCCCGATTTGGAAGGGCCACATAGTTCAAGGAAGCCAATGGGAAGTCATAAAAGCTGCTTCGCTTTGAAAAAAGGGCAGAAAACTATGGAGGAATACCCAAATGGGTACACCATTTTATCCCTTTTTATACCCCGCCACACTTTAGTGCCGGGGTATTATGTTATACCTTTCAGTGTCCATCTGTCCATGCTCACCATTTCCGATCGATATATAACAAGTATTTATTCACGGATTTTTTTTCAAATTTTGCATACATATTGTTATCAGGGATGAGTGGTATGGGATTATTAAAGGGCAAAATCGGTCCCTTTTTTACAGAGTTACTGCCCTTTTTCGCACTAGAAAAAAATGGTTTCTGGTCTGTCATTCCTTTACTGTTTATGATATCTGGATGAAACTTCACATATTGTGACTAAAGACCATCACCCTTATCTTTCCAGTTCATGAGTTATCTGCCCTTGATAGACCTGATAAATGGTTTTTACCTGTAGTTCCTTTACTAGATGGAATATCTGGATGAAACTTCACAGATATGTTTCACATCCAAGGTTGCATATTGTGACTAAGGACCGTCACTCTTACCTTCCTAGTTTGTGAGTTATCTGCCCTTGATAAGTCTGAACAAGAGCTTCGCAAGCGATGCATAATACGCCTGTTTCAGTGTTATGAAGGAGTTAAAGACTGTTTATAGAAGGATGGACAGGCAGACAAACAGGAGAAACAACTCTGTAATTAATGACTGCAAATTATTAAAACATCTAACACATTATATACCAAATAATCAGCTTCCAGGGTGAAGCAGCTCAGAAGTTGAGAAATGCCAAAGTCAAACAAGGGAGATAATTCATAAACTAAGTAAACTAGCGTACAATTCTTGGTCATAATACACTGCTAAAAACATTTAAAGGAACGCCAAATATTTTTCCATAGACGACAGTGCAACGCCGCCCCACTTTGAGGGCCATTTACTTTTGCTCGACAAAGACACGCACTTTCGAATTTTTGCCACTTTTTTAAAGAGGGCCGAGGTTACTGACAGCATAAGTTTTGATCCAATATTTGACCTGCCCATGTCCATGGACAGATTTTTGTACAAATGAAATTTTGGTAAAAAATTGCATTTTTTCAGAACAGGTGAACAGCATGAAAATTACAACCAAAATCAACACAATCAGTTTGCCTATGAAGCTGAATGTCTTACAAGGTGACCCGTTTGAAAGGATCACTTTGAACTCAAGCTTATGAGATTTTATAGACTTCCAGAAAAATGCCTCATTTTCAGAAAAATCGAAAAATGCAAAATTTGTTCCATGGAAATGATTTGGGTATCAGTTGTATTGAAATTCTTGTTGTCTAAAACTTTGATTGTTCTTGCAACCGCTGCAAAGGAATGAGGAATTCTTGGCCTTTAGCGATCAAATTTATGGGCCTTAGAACTAGGTATATGTTGTAGTAATGTCTATGGGAAAATAGCAGCTGCTCCTTTAAATATTTTGAGCAGTGTATATTCCCTTGACAATATACACATCACCATAAAGTTTTGTTAAAATATTTCCAATGGTTAAGGAGTTACATAGTAAAATAGAAATTGATGCAAGGGCAGATAATTCAGAAGTAAGCCAGAGTTGCAGTTCATGCTCATGCTACATTGCCCCATTATTATACACATGTCTACATAGTTTCATTAAAATATTTCAAAGGGTTAAGGAGTTATGGAGTGAATGTGGATATGGGGCTAGCCTAAAAAAAACTAATCAAAGGGAAGTTATTCCAAAATTAAGTAAGGGGGAACAACCATTCTTACATGTGACACACCATCTTGTGATCATGCACATTGCTATAAAGTTTCATCAAGATATTCCAAATGGTTACTAAGTTATTGAATGCACAAGATTAGTATACACAAAAATAGCCTGAAAAATCTAATCAAAAGGATGCAACTCCAAAATGAAGAAAGGGAGAGCAACCATTGTTATAGGCGACACATTGTCGGACCCTCATACACATTGCTATGAAGTTTCATCAAGATATCGCAAACGGTTATCTAGTTATGGCGTGCACAAGACAAGTAGGGTGAAAAATAATCAAAGAGTCATAACTTGGAAACTAAGAAAGCGGGAGCAATCATAACTGTACCCGACACTTTGCCCCATCCTAATATATATGCCAACAAAATTTCATGAAGAACTGAGATATGGTGCGCACAAGAATGTTGATGGATGGACAGACAGATGGAGATACAGACGGACAGACAGCGCCATGCCATAATTTCAAAACTGGCGTATAAAAATGGGGTTTGACCTGTAGTAGCTTTACTATATGGAATATCTGAAACTTCAGATATATTTCACACCAAAGGTTACATATTCTAAGAACCGTCACTTTTACCTTTCCTGTTTGTGAGTTATCTGCCCTTGATTGATCTGAAAATTGTTTTTTTATCTGTAGTTCCTTTACTATATGGAATATCTAATGAAACTTCAGATATGTTGCACATCAAAGTTTACATATTGTGACTAGGAACTGTCACTCTTATCTTTCCAGTTCTTGAGTTAACTGCCCTTGATAGGTCTGAAAAATGGTTTTTGACCTGTAGTTCCCTTTCTATATCAAAGGTTACATATTGTGACAAAGAACCTTCATCTGATCTTGCCAGTTTGTGAGTTATTCGCCCTTGATTGATCTGAAAAATGTTTTTTTACCTGTAGTTCCTTTACTATATGGACTATCTGAATGGAACCTCACAGATATGTTTGATATCAATGGCTACATATTGTGACTAAGAACCATCGCTATGACCTTTCCAGTTTGTGAGTTATCTGCCCTTGATAGATCTGAAAAATGTTTTTTGACCTGTAGTTCCTATACTATAACATACTATATGGAATATCTGCATGAAACTTCACTGATATGTTTAACACCATAGAATAAGAAACAGAGTCTCTCAGCTAAAAGAAGTGCTTTACAGCCTGATCTAAATCTACATTGGTCAGAATACCCCACACTGTTGAGTGGTTTATATTAATATCTATTTACAATAAGGACATCATATCTCTGTCTATCCCAGTTCTATGGCTATTTAGCTTTTATATATATCTCAAAAAATAAGTTACGATGCCCAGCAGTGGCCGGCCTGTGGTGCTTTTATTACAAAGGGTAACCATTTTTGCCACTTCCTGTTTGCTTCCCTGGATGATAAAGCCCTGCCAAAATGGGATCTCCTCTGATAGGAAAGAATTTGCTCTTACAGGGCATAGTTCTTTATTTAAAATTTGACCCAATTAGAAATTCTAGGGAAACAAACATAAGACAACCATGATGGTCCTGTATTCTAAGTGCAAGGCAAATACTGGCTTAGTCACACTGTGAAGAATCTTAAAACATTTGAGCTGGGAGGTTCTTATGGTTAAAAACATGTTCACAATCAGGGTCTTAGAATACCTGCACTGATAAGGAGCTTCAGTCATCCAAAGTTGATAAAAAATTTTAAAATGGATTCGAAATACTGATGTATAAAGGAAAGGGAAATGTGCTGCAGCAATGACTTTTTTCCAAATTTACCCAACAGTTGAAAACAGACCTTTACTTTAGTGGGTTGGCAGTTGGCAACTGCCAACCCACTAAAGTAAAGGTCTGTTTGCAATCTGACCACAATATTTTATATAGGGAGGTACCCCATATGCTTCCTGCAAAATATCAGCCAAATCAGTCCAGTGGTTCTGGAGAAGTTGTTTGAATGTTTTTTACCATATACAGGCATGACAGCCATTTTGAATTTCAAATCATGACCATTTTAGCTATTTTATGTACAACCACCAAATAAATGGTTAATATGAAATTTGATTAAAATTGGCGTCCTAAATTCAGAGGAAATGTCATTTAAATTTTTTCATGAATGGTTGCCATGACAACCAAAGTTGCAATGTAATTTTCATAAAAACATGTTATCTGTTAGATTTCTTCCATAATTCTATGAAAAATTAGCTACATGTACTTAGCTCAAAATGTCCATGTGTCTGAAATTTTACATCATTTTTCGAAATATAACCCACCCACTACAGGTATATTTATGACTTTTGTTATTTTGATCCAACCAGAATGATTTTTGCTATTTCATACAGGGAGGTGCCCCATATGCTTCCTGCAAAAAATCATCCAAATCAGTCCTGGAGAAGAAGTCTTTAGAATAATTTTTACCATATATGGGCATGACGGCCATCTTGAATTTCGAATTATGACCATTTTAGCTATTTTTCGTTCCCCTTAACCATGAATGCTCCCTATAAAATTTGATGCAGATCAGCCCAGCAGCTTTGAAGAAGTTGTTTGAAAGTGTGGACAGACGACAGAACGACAGATGACTGACGGGCAATGGAGGCTTCCTGTTCTACAAGCTCCCCTGGAGCCTTAGGCTCAGGGAAGCTGAAAGGGCAGTTGCTTCCCTTTCAAGTGTTTCAGAGGACCTTAACACCAATGTTGCATTAACTTTGATACCAAGATGGGTGACAATGTTTCATCATTGTGTGTTTGGTGGCCTTCACTATACACTTTATACCTCTGATAAATATTTTTAAGATGATTTACTTGGTGAGTCATTAGATTTGTGAACATTAGCCAAACTAGCCGTCACAATTTTTGAACGATTTACTGTATCCGATACAGTAAATCACTCAAGAATTGAGACGGTTATTTTAGCTACTATCCAGGCAGGCAATCTGACATTGTCCGACTGGTGGTGCTAAAGCATAAGATAAAGACATGCTGGATGTTTTCATTTATTTATGGACTGCATGGGACAGTTTTGTGTCATGATAACAAGTCAAAACAAAATTGAAAAATAACAACACAAGGCAGTAACAAATGACTGGCAATAACAGCACCCTATATCACTCAAGTGAAATTTTACTCCACTATTTCAAACTCGCAGTATCCGCTTTCTTCAGCATTGCTGCGTCTACACTAAAATGAAGCTTTTTCTGAAAATGAAGTAAAAGAAAAAATAATACTGACTGGACTTGTCAAATTTCTGACATCTGTGCTAGCCGCAAGTACAATGGCATCATGTTTAAAAGGCCTTGTGTTTTGTATTTTTGAGTCATCATTTTTTTGTATGTTTTGTTGACTACTGTACTCATTTCACCATTAAAAACTGATGTTGTGGCTCCCACCTAAAACCACCTCACTGACCTCAGTGAGGTGGTTTTAGTGAGGAGCCACAATATAAGTTGCTATGGAGAATGAACAAAACTTATCTTGTGTTCCCCATCAGTTTTGTATACCAGAGCTCTAGATAAGAGGGAGTATTTGATGATAATTAAGGATAATTTTTCTTACTTCTCATCGAAACCATATGTTGTGACCCCTCATCTGACCATCTTGTCGAGACGGTTCAGATGAGGGGTCACAACATATGTTTTTATGCAGAATTACCAAAAATTATCCCTAATTATCACCAAATACTCCCTCTTATCTAGAGCTCTGTATACTACTCATTTGTTGTTACAATTGGCTCGAATTTAATTAATACAGATGATAACTTATCTTCTGCTGTCAGGCTACCTGCCGATGTAAAATTCTCAATGCAGTCTCTATGTAACAAAACTTAGGTCAACACAGGGTATGGACTAGGAATTCAACTTGACTGTCTTTAACTGTGGGAATTTGCTAATTCTCGATGATTAGTAGATGGAAAACAAACATTTCACTGAAGAAAAATGTTTTTTTGAGAAAATCTCAGAAATATTCGATGTTTATTTTTTGCTGCCAGCTGCCAATTCATCCTCCCATTCCTTAATCTTGAGGACACCGTCCATCATCTCACGCACAGCTGCGTATTCTGTCAGTCCAAGACGACGCTTGTTTGATAGATCATATACTCCACCTTCACTCTCAGAGTGCTCGCCATGGATGCCTGAAATAAGGAAGTTCCAATTTTATGTTTGCCAAAAGCTTAACAAAACAACACAGAGCAGCATACAACTAATGGTGTTTAATTTCTAACACCCTGCACCTTTTCCGCTCTTTTGCACATACACCGGAAACTGTTTTATTGAGAACACTGGAGCATGAATGTGAGTGAAATATAGTTTAGGGCTGCAGCATCTTTTTTTGTAGAGTCACATCTGTATATTTATTCCCAAGCACATTTACAGAGAAAGGTAGAATGGTAATAAAAGGGAAGGTAGAAGTAACTATTTTTCCATCATTTTTATGGTTTCTTTGCATTACATTTGCAGTTCAAAGAAGGGCTTTAGAAATGTACTATAGCATTCCTAACTTTACTCAAAAAATAACCATGAAAAAGTATGGTTGAATTTGATTTGTATCAATTTGTAGATGTATTTCGAGTACTATAGTCTCATGCGTAGTGGGTTCAATCAAAACTCAAAGCTACTGAGGCATAAAGTACTTTTAAACTTTATTCTCTTAGCCATTACTTTCTAAAGAAAAAATAAGAGAAACAAAAAATCCTGGGAAAGACATTATGAAAGATTTTATAACTGAATTAGCCTTTATTTCTTGTCCTGCATTCTGTTTTACTGTGTTCTAGCAAATCTGCTGTAACTATTGTCAACAGAATACTAGCCCTGTCCTTCCATTACCTGTAAGTAGTGTCTGACCATTACCTCAAGCTAACAGACAGAATTGCCCTGGGCTGATGTAACCATGACTTGACGCTTGAAGTGCCCACAAAAGAAGATATAGAGGATCTAACATGAGTGGAAATTTCATATGACATTTATGAAACAAGCCTTCAGCAAGTTTAATATATTTCATAAGAAATTACCGCGAGTGTAAGATTCTGTTTATTATATGACTCTTTAAAATGGGATTTCAACCCCTTCAACTAACATTATTATGATGAGAAGATGAACAGCATTAATCCGGTGAAGTCCGTCTTTATTGGCCGCCATATCTGGATCTACCGGTATGCTATTTTCAAATTAAACTCTGGATCTGTGCTATTTGCAAATTTAACTATTTTTGTCTTTGGGGGGTAAAAATGTAGCCACCTGTACAGCTGCAATGCATATATATTCAACTTTAAGTAAAATAGCAAAGCACACATCTTAACAATGGAAAACATTTTCTGGAAACATTTTAAGAGCTCCTTACCTCTTGGCTGAATAGAATATTTTTCACAGAACTCTTTAAAGTTTGGTTGTTTAGAAACGTTAGGTATCTTCATGTGTACACTAGCACGCAAAGTTGTCCCGAGGTTAGAAGGACAGAACGTCAAGTAACCATATCCCTTTTTCTTAGCAAACGTGAGCTTCTTCTCCAGTTCTCCAATAGCCTGAAAATATGGTTTTCAATTCTCAGTTAATATACAGATAATTTCAAATGAGTGTTGTTTGGTATGAAACTTTTTAAGTGAGCCTTTTGCAAATTTCAAGAATTTAGTATCAAATAATAACTAAGTTTAAGATTCAGAGTCATAAATTTTGTATTACAGTATCAAATAACCACATTTTTTTTGTACGATCAATTTTTTAGGCTCAAACTTAAGAAGTATGGATGTACTTCAATGTTTTCTGCCCACGTTACAAAGGAAAATAAAAGGTCATCGGCCAAGTGTCACCCGACGTTTGAAATGTGACACAAACTGCAGCCCTTTATTCTGTTTCCAAGTAAACAGAAAATATATATATTACAGAACCTGGTAAGCAAATAATAGCTGAAGCACAAGCAAACACATATACCAAATTACTGGGCCTCTATGACGTTATAAAATACTTAAGTTTAGAGAGGGGCATTTATGTGTAAAATTGGGTGACTGAAACTTTCAGCCCTTAAAGAATGCCCAAAGCATCAAGACTGTATACCCAACAACAAAATAACAAGGGCCATAATCCTGCTAATACTAATCTGATGAACAATGAACAATGCATTAATGAAAATTCAACCCATTAATATGAATAGTTCTGGAGTTATCCTTTTACCTTGAAGTGAACGTTTATTATCTATGGAAGGGGAATAACTCTGTCACTAATCAATTCAGCACATCCTAACAATAATCAGAATAATCAATTCCCCAAATACTTATAGGACTTCAAATATCAGCTCTCTCGGTCGAACGGTTCAAAAGTTGGAAAAATGCCAAAAATGACAAAGGGCCATAACTTTGTAAAAAATAAAACAATTGAATTTACAAAATCACATGCACACCTTCAGTTCATGATGAAACATTTTGCAAAATTATAATCAATCTGACACAAGATGTGGTAGGAGTTGCGGAGACAAGATCCGAGTCAGCAAGGGCTGTAACTCCATCAAAAATGGCCGAAACAAAAATCAAAAACCCAATGAACATCTTTATATCATAAGAATACAATCTGTATTATTTCAAACCAATCCGATAAAAGACTTAAGAGGAGTTGCGGGTACAAGATTTTGGACAGACGGACGGACGGATGGAAGGACGCACACACAGACGGACGAGGGTCATTTCTATAGTCCCTCTCCGCCTACGTTGGGTGACAACAACTTTTGTGACTTCATGTTTGCTTCTCTGGAGGATGAAGCCCTTCCAAAGTGGTATCTACTCTTAAAGGAAAGAATTTGCTCCTTTTGGAGCAAATTCTTTCCTTTAATAGTAGATACCATTGGAGCAAATTCTTTCCTTTAAAAGTAAATACCATTTTGGATTGACTGATTGATTGATTTGATGCTTAACGTCCATGGTAAACAACTATGGTCATGTCGGGACGGTCAGTTAACCTAACCACACTATTCCTGGGCAGGCTTAGACCTCCTAAGCCGTTAACCAGTACTAAGTGCACATACTTTCGCCAGTAACTGACAACTGCCCTTCTTGAATCAGCGGAAGGCGAAACAAAAGTATGTGGCCAGACCGGGTTTCGAACCCAGGACCTCTGACTTATGAGACAAGTGCCCTACCGATTGCGCTATGCGGAAGGGATGCAAAAATGAAAATGGCAAAGCTGCTTCTGGAAATGCATCCAGTCACCTTAAAAGACGTGTCATGGCTGGGGACAAACTAATTACACAATATTTATGTGATATATGAAACACATGCTCTTATCATAATCTATGTAGCAAACTTTTGTCATTATATAACAGGCCCCGAGGTTATAAACCTTTTTTCGTGCTCAACTCAGCTGAGCATGAAACTTTCTCTGCTGATAAATATGAAAATGCCAACTAATGTTGGCATTTTCATATTCATAAGCAGAGAAAATTTCATACTCAGCTAAAATGAGCAAGAAAACAACCGAACTTATCAGTAATTTGCTATTTATTAGCAGGTAAAATTTCATGCTCAACTCAGCTGAGCATGAAAAAAGTTTTAAAACCTCGGGCCCTGGGCAGTCATATGAGTCTTAGTTGCTTCTCACAGACCATGAGGCACCTACCTTTTGCTACAGTGCAGCTCAGATAGTTTGTCCTTACCTTAACAAGGCGTCTGTAGACCTCTCCAAGGTCACCACCCTTCTGCATAGAGATCAACCTAAGGTGGTCCTCCTCTCCAACCCAGGTGAGGAAGGTCTTGTTCTTGTTGTGGAAAATTCCTCTTCCAATATCCCAGCACTTGTAGCCACCTGCATCTCGAAGCACACTGCAATACAATGATTATTCATTTTATGACTTCGCTGTTATTCAATGGACAATGTGGTGTCATAAAAATCATATGACCACACATGTAATACTTTGGCGCGTACAGGCAACGTCATTGACAACATCCAAGTCAACAATGGGTTTTCGTATTGTAAAAATGTTCAGTTTGAAGGCATTAAAATCCCACTATAAAGGGTCATATGATAAACAGAATCTTACACTCATGAAATTACCACTCATGTAAAAATCCTCTATTTCCCTCATATGAACGAAACAGTTAACCCTTAAAGCACCAAAAATGAAAATAGTTGAATTTAGTTGAATTTGCAAACAACCTAGATCCAGATTAAGCAGCTCAGAAAGAGCCACCTCATCTGGATCCACACTGTTTGCCCTCTAGTCTTTGACTTCTCAATATGATACAGCTAGAACAAAACTTTTTTTTGAAATGTTGCACACGTAAATTTTGTCGTCTGCTTTTTTGGTACTTTAATGAGCTAGGACAAAGCCCAAGATAAAACGGATTTCAAGGATATTTTAAAATTATGCTGTGACCCATGATCTAGACAGCTTTATCAAGGGCTCTAAGATGAGGGGTCACAACATGTTCTTATGCAGGCTTTAACAGAAATCCCTGATTATAACAGTGGTTGCTTTGTTTGAGTTCTGTCTACTATAAATGTTCTGTGACTTACTTGTCATCATCTCTGAAGAGGAAGTGGTCCTCTACCATCTGGTTCTGTGTTGCTTTGTCCATGGTTCTCAGGGCGTAGTAATCCCCTTCAAGTTCTCCTGTCAAAGTCTTGAGGGCTGCAACACTCTCTTTCTCCATCTTCTCAAATTGCTAGAATACGAAAAAGATGTTTTGCCATTTACACTGTCTGCCATTCCAGCAGAATTTTTAGAGACATAACTGCACTGAAATAAAAGTCTATTTTAATCTTTTATGAAGCTCTATATGTCCCCAAAATGGCTTTCAATTATTCCATTGTGGATCATACCCAAGGATCTTTAATAGTCACTGCATACTTAAACGCTGAATTACTGTTGGCTATGGTAGAACATGTTATTAATTTTTCACAATATTTTAGAATACATATTCATTCAGGGGAAACAACTCTGTAATGTTCATTTCTGCCAACCTTCTCAATGGCCCTTCTCTTATAAAAAGGAATTTACTCGTATAGGGCCAAATTTTTTCTTTAAGAGAAAAACCTTTAAGAAGGATTTGGATGTCCAGGAAATTGTCTCCCTTCTAAAAACATGGCAGAAAAAAATATTGTGGTGTACCTACACACATTATCCATCTAAGGAGGTTTGCCAGCAATGAGGCCCACATAAATTCCCTGACTTTTCACTGACTTTTCCCTGACCTAATTCTATTTTTTCTTGACCCAACTATTGACAATGCACGGCTTTTTTCTCATCTTGCAGCAATTGCATGACAAGGCCTGCATGTCTTCTAGATACAGAAGTATGCTTCCCATGACTTAGAAGTTTTGTCGCATATCTTTTTTACATGAGGATCAGTTTTCAACAGTATCAAGCAAGCAAGACGAGCTAGCAAAGTGAGCAAAAGCAGGGCTTTAAAATTCTTAAAATTTCCACTTGTCCTACATGACCATGGCCATGCAGACTTTGGTAAATTTCTAAGGAACCAGACAAAATTTTTTACTCCTTCAGAAAGAGGCAATCGCTATGGCGAATGAACAAGAAGATTTTTCCATCACTAAAACTGGACCAAAAAACATACAGCATTTAAACGCAAATTCATAAAATTCCCTGACTTTTCTCTGACTTTCTTGGTATTTCAAATTTCCCTTACCACTATGCCAAATGCCCTGACTTTGACTGAAAATTTTTCAAAATTCCCTGACTTTTCTATGTCACTGGCAACTCTGATCTATTTCTGCCTGTATGGGTCTCTAAGCTTACCATATGAGCCTTGACACGATAAAACCAACAATGTGGTTGTGCGCCCAGCACAGACTCAGATCATTCTTGGCATTCGCCCAGTTTGATAAGACTCTTCGTTAAGTGCTTAAAGGGTAGCTAAGGATCTAAGCTACCTCCATGGGGACAGGGAAGACTCTGATCAGACTGGGCGGATGCCCAGGCTGATCTGAGTCTGCACTGGGCGCACAACCACATTGTTGGTTTTGTCGTGTCGCGGTTCATATTTCTTTTGTTATGAGAAGGGTATTTTTTTCTACCTTCCAAACAGTTCCAAAAATCTATACCTTTTCTTCTAAGATCAATCTATATTTTTGAGACTGTTTTAGAATGAAAAAAAAAATTGTGCCATAGCAGAATTTCATATGACACAGATTTAGGTATTGGGGAGATGAAAAAAAAAATCTTTTATACTTGAATTTATACGGTAACTCACCTCAGCGTTGGCAAGAGGAGGGAATGGGTAATTATCATGACTGCGTGCTACACGAATTCTCGTTGACAACACCATGCCAGTATTCTTGGGGTCAATGTTCTCTAACTTTTCAATTTCCTCGGGAGTTCCAAATGTGGGTTCTGGGTGATTAATTGAATCTACTTTATGGTAGGACTTAATGACAGGACTTAAGACATCTTCAAATACAGTATAGGCTTCTGGATCACATGCATAGATACCGACTTTGCTGCCAAGATGTAAACAGCCTGAAAAATAAACACACAGATGTATTACAATACAGAGCTCTAGATAAAAGGGAGTATTTGATGATGATTAAGGATAATTTTTCTCATTTCTCATTGAAACCATATGTTGTGACCCCTCACCTGAACCGTCTCGTTGAGACAGTTCAAAACTTCAGATGAGGGGTCACAATATATGTTTTTAAGCAGAATTAACAAAAATTATCTCTAATAATCACTAAATACTCCCTCTTATCTAGAGCTCTGCAATAGACAACTTTCTGAGCTTCTATTTATAGCACAGCTACTCAGCACTAGGAATCAGATGATTGACTGGGGGTAAAAAAGTGTAAACAAATTGCAGATAAACCTATAATTTCCTAACATTCAACACAGCATCATTTAAGAATTGAAATTTGATTTTTCAGCGTTCATCGTGTGATGAAGCCAGTGGGCGGAGCTAAAATTCCATGAAGCGCGAAGCGCTTCTTGTAGAATTTTAGCGACGACCACTGGCTTCTTCACACGATGAACACTGAAAAATCAAATTTTTATTCTTATATTTACACTTTATTTGTGAACCTCTCTGTGCCGTTTTCGTGGTAATTTAGTGTAGAATACGCAAAATATGGATCATAGAAAAGTTAGTAACGACGTGTTCAGTCATAGCGTTAAACAGCCGTCGCCCTGACGTGGCGCCAATCGAACGTTACAAGAACCAATCCAAACGTTTGTTTACATAAGACGTCGCTTGACGACAACGTCACATGATCAATTGGCCTTCATCGGTGTATGAAGCCAGTTGCTCTAAAGGGTTCACCTATGGGAAGTCAGTTGCAAGTGTAAATATTAAGATTTGAGTGCATTATTTAATTAAAACAAAGGATTTGCAGGCACTGACAGATCACAGTTCAAGCTTCATTTCATTTATTTATAAGTGATATAAAATAGTGTGTTTTTGAATATATTTTGGCAGTACATGTATTAACCAAGATGTGATTGTCTTGATATACATATAATAGCAAAAAAAACAAGAGGGCCATGAGGCCCTGAACCGCTCACCTGAACAATTGGCAAGGTGGCTTTTACTTATCATGTCTGAAATTGTCAAAATATGAGTTTTGGGTCAAAAGTCAAAGAATGACCATGACCACTTGTACTCATAAATCTTCATGTACTCATTAAGACAACCATATATACCATTTTTAGGCCAAAATCTTCAAAACTTTCCATGAAATCTTATGTTCTAGCATTTTCCCACATTTGACCATGCCGCAAAAAAGGTCAAGGTAAACTCAAGGTCACCATTTGAACAGTCTTGGTGGTACTCTAGTACTCCATGCTATTTACCAAGTTTCAAGGCCATAGGTGTATTGGTTCTGGAGAAGAAAAATATTAAAGATTTATACCATAAGTGGTAATGGCGGCCAAGTTGGTCATGTGACCTGGACTGTTTGAACATATTTTCATTCAATCAACCCCTGGAGGCTCTATATGAAATGTGTTCACAATTGGCCCTTTGGCTTTTGAGGAAATAGTTGAAAATGTCAAATTATGAGCGATTTGGATCAAAGGTAAAAAAATGACCTTGACCTCTTGTACTCATAATTCTTCATGAACTCATTAAGACAACTGTATGTACCAATTTTTTAGGCCAAAATCTTCAAAACTTTCCATGAAACCTTATGTTCTACCATTTTCCCATATTTGACCTTGCTGTAAAAAGGTCAAGGTCAACACAAGGTCATAATTTGAACAATCCTGATAGTACTCAAGTACCCAATGCTACATACAAAGTCTCAAGGCCATCGGTCAGTTGGTCTGGAGAAGATTTTTTAAAGGTATTTCCGTGGCGGCCATATTGGTCATGTGTCCAGGACTGTTAGAAGACTTTTTCATTCCCTCAACCCCTTGAGGCTCTATATGAAATTTGGTTTCAATTGGCCCAGTGGTTTTAGAGCAGATTTTTGAAATTGTCAAAATATGAGATTTCTGGGACAAAGGTCAAAGAATGACCTTGACCTCTTGTACTCACAAATCTTCATGTACTCATTAAGATGATTGTATATACCAAGTTTTTAGGCCAAAATCTTCAAAACTTACCATGAAATCTCATGTTCTAGCATTTTCCGATATTTGACCTTGCCGTACAAAAGGTCAAGGTCAACCCAGGGTCATAATTTGAACAATCTTAATAGTACTTGAGTACCCAATGCTACATACCAAGTTTCAAGGCCATCGGTCTACTGGTTCTGGAGAAGAAGATTTTTAAAGGTTTTTACCATATATGGGCGTGGTGGCCATGTTGGTCATGTGACCTAGACCGTATGAACAAATTTTCATTTCCTCAACCCCTGGAGGATCTATATGAAATTTAGTTACAATTGGCCTAGTTGTTTTTGAGGAGATTGTTTGATATTGTCAAAATATGAGAGTTCTGGGTCAAAGGTCAAAGAATGACCTTGACCTCTTGTACTCATAAATCTTCATGTAGTCATTAAGATGACTGTATGTACCAATTTTTAGGCCAAAATCTTCAACAGTTTCCAAGATATCTTATGTTGCAGCATTTTGCCATATAAAAGCATAAGGAACCAAATTTGATCTTACCGTTAAAAAGGTCAAGGTCAACCCAAGGTCATAATTTGAACAATCTTGGTAGTACTCGTGTACCTGATGCTAAATACCAAGTTTCAAGGCCATCGACCTACTGGTTCTGGAGAAGAAGATTTTTTCAGGTTTTTACCATATATGGGCATAGCGGCCATGTTGGTCATGTGACCTGGACCGTTTGAACAACTTTTCGTTCCTAAGGTCCCAGGAGGCTCTATATGAAATTTGTTTACAATCGGCCCAGCGGTTTCAGAGGAGAAGTTGTTTGAAAGTGTGGACGGACGACGTACGACAGACAACGGAGCCTTACCATCCTATAAGCTCCCCCGGAGCCGCTGGCTCAGGTGAGCTAAAAAGGTCACGGTCAACCCAAGGTCATAATTTGAACAATCTTGGTAGTACTCGTGTACCCGATGCTACATACCAAGTTTCAAGGCCATCGGCCTATTGGTTCTGGAGAAGAAGATTTTTTCAGGTTTTTACCATATATGGGCATGGCTGCCATGTTGGTCATGTGACCTAAACCGTTTGAACAATTTTTCGTTCCTAAGGTCCCAGGAGGCTCTATATGAAATTTGGTTACAATCGGCCCAGCGGTTTCAGAGGAGAAGTTTGAAATTGTCAAAATATGAGAGTTCTGGGTCAAAGGTCAAAGAATGACCTTGACCTCTTGTACTCACAAATCTTCATGTAGTCATTAAGATGACTGTATGTACCAATTTTTAGGCCAAAATCTTCACCAGTTTCCAAGATATCTTATGTTGCAGCATTTGGCCATATAAAAGCATAAGGAAGCAAATTTGACCTTACCATAAAAAAGGTCAAGGTCAACCCAAGGTCACAATTTGAACAATCTTGGTAGTACTCGTGTACCAGATGCTACATACCAAGTTTCAAGGCCATTGGCCTATTGGTTCTGGAGAAGAAGATTTTTTCAGGTTTTTACCATATATGGGCATGGCTGCCATGTTGGTCATGTGACCTGGACCGTTTGAACAATTTTTCGTTCCTAATGTCCCAGGAGGCTCTATATGAAATTTGGTTACAATTGGCCCAGAGGTTTCAGAGGAGAAGTTTGAAATTGTCAAAATATGAGAGTTCTGGGTCAAAGGTCAAAGAATGACCTTGACCTCTTGTACTCACAAATCTTCATGTAGTCATTAAGATGACTGTATGTACCAATTTTTAGGCCAAAATCTTCACCAGTTTCCAAGATATCTTATGTTGCAGCATTTTGCCATATAAAAGCATAAGGAACCAAATTTGACCTTACCATAAAAAAGGTCAAGGTCAACCCAAGGTCATAATTTGAACAATCTTGGTAATACTCGCGTGCCTGATGCTACATACCAAGTTTCAAGGCCATCGGCCTATCGGTTCTGGAGAAGAAGATTTTTCTAGGTTTTTACCATATATGGGCGTGGCGGCCATGTTGGTCATGTGACCAGGACCGTTTGAACAACTTTTCGTTCCTAAGTTCCCTAGAGGCTGCATATGAAATTTAATTAGAATTGGCCCAGCGGTTTCAGAGGAGAAGTCGTTTGAAATTGTTGACAGACGACGGACGGACGGACGGACGGACGGACGGACGGACGGACGGACGGACGGACGACGACGGACGACGGAGCCTTACCATCCTATAAGCTCCCCCGGAGCCGCTGGCTCAGGTGAGCTAAAAATCTTTCAGAAAAGGCTAAAATATTAAATAATGAAGACTAAGCTATCTGCTAAAACATTGCCAGACCAATTTGTTTTAAATAAAGGTTAGTGGCTGAACAATGCCAAACTGAAGCCAGATATCTATTACTCTGATATATACAACTATTTTGTTGACAGAAGAAGCCTTTAAACAAAGGATGAATCTGAAATCCTATGAGTCTTTGGTAGGATAAGAATGGATACTTCATTGACTATCATGAACCCCTTTGTAACCATATGATTACAAAATGGATGTTTCCTCCCTGCACAGGAGGCCTCAAGTTAACATCCCGATCCGAAGGACGGCACACTTTTTTAATGTCATCCTTTCAAATAACATTAGTGAAGCGTGTTCGGACACTGAAATTCTAAGGCCTTACCCGCGTTCGAACTTGGAACCTTAAGCATCAGAGGCAACGGTGCTAACCGCTGAGTTACCACACTTCCACGCTTCTCGATCTATACATCACAGTAATGAAAAACAACTATCTTACCCACTACATATGCAGAAATTTTGTGTACGAACCCTATAGATATCCATTATTCGAAAAATTCGAATAATGGTTTATCCATAAATCTAGCTATGGATATCCATAAATCAAGTTTAATTATAGATATCAATAAATCAAATTATGGATATCCGTAATTCGATTTATTGATCTTTATTATTCAACATGATCTATGGATATCCAAAATTCGATTTATAGACATCAAGAATTCGAATTAAAAAACAGAATAGAATTTTGTATATTCATAATTCGAATTACAGATATTCTGAAATTGATTTAAAGATATGTTATTAGAAATATTTACCCTGATTTTTTGCTATCAAATAATAGATATCCATAATTTGAATTATGTATATCATTAAATAGGGAATAAGAAGTAAAATGGCACCCCTTATTTCCGGGTGCCGTTTTCCTATTTATTGCTTATTTATTGATATCCATAATTCATATCATGGATATCCAATACTGACCCTGATTTATGAATATCAATAATTCAAATAATAGATATCCATTATTTGAATTATAGATATCAATAAAAAGGGAATAAATAGTAAAACAGTATTCCGGAGTGCCGTTTTACTATAAATTCCTTATCTATTGATGTCCATAATTTGAATTATGGATATAGATTATTCAAATTTTTTATATCTTTAATTTTCAATGGATATCTATAATTATTGATATCCATGATATTGAATCATGGATATCCATAAATTGAATTATGGATATACAAATTTGGAATTAAAGATATCCATAATTCAAATTTTGGATATCTATAATTCGATCATACAGTGATATCCATAATTCGATTTATGCATATCAATAAATCAATATATAGATATCAGTAAATAGTATAGAATTATGGATATCCATAATTTGAATTAAAGATATCCATAAATCGATTTATAGACATATAATGTTCGAATTATTGATATCAAATATTCACCTTGATATATGGATATGAATAACTCGAATAATGGATATCCATAATTTGAATTATGGATGTCAATGAATAGGGAATAAATCATAAAACGGCACTCCATAGAACCAGTTGTGTTGGTTTAGCCACTTCTGGATCTAAACGATTAATAGCTTTGATCAAGGCTTCTTATCTCTATTATGGAATTCTGTGCAAGGAAATTCTCTTTTCCATATTCTGTTTATTTGCACACCATTCCATGCAGCAGCTTTTCAACATTGTTGGTGGTTTTATTACACATTCAACTGCTGCAGTTTCTCTGATAGTTTATCTGGGGGATGACCTTTTTACCCCCACTAAATTATTCATGAGAAACAGCTGTGTTTACCTGTTCTGCAGAAACTTGTCTATAGGTAAAATTATAAAGTAAACAGAACAGAAAGATAATTTCAAAAACATGTTTTTATATTATACCTAGCAGTGAATTCAATGCATATCTAGAACATACAAGTAATATTGTACTGTGTTTGCACCTAGAAAATGGTTTATAATGTCAGTTTAAACCTTGTTTGCATCCAATAGTATACCCACTAAACACCCCAAGACAAGCAAAGTTGAAGTGAAATGACTAGGGTTATTTGTGAAGCAGTTTTCTTTAGGGGTGTAACAATACATCGGACTATCGATATATCGCAATAGTGACACTGGCAATAGTCACTATCGATAGGGAAAGCTGCAATATCAATACTATCGGCAATAGTGTTTCCAATATCGCAATAGTTTCAATAGTTTCTAGACATGCATCTTTTTCTTGAAAGAAGTATTTTAACTAAAAGAATAATAGGAAAGAATGTGTTTTAGCTTGTATTGGATTTCAAAGAATGGAAAATATAACATTTTCTTGTATTTTGTTGTCATGTTGTGCACATTGTGAAATGACAGTCATTAAATAATGCTTTTTCGCCACAAAGTTATGTGAACAAACAAGATTTTACACATAAAAGCAGAATTTCTGGATAAGAATGCTGTCTCCAATAGTTATTGCAATGCATTGCAATAGTAACCTGCAATAGTAATAGTATTGCAATAGAGATTTCTGCAATAGTAATAGTATTGCAATCGTCATTTTGGCTTGCAATAGTCACCCCTAGTTTTCTTATATTCTCCTATTAAAAACAGAAAAAAATTAAAAGAAAATTTACTCTTTTTTTTTCAGTAAATACCAAAATTATTTCATCTCGTGTTGAAAATATCAGCAATTTCACTCGTGCTACACACTCATGAAACTGCTGATATTTTCAACAGTTGATAAATATATTTGGTATTCACAGAAAAAAGTAAATATCCTCAATATTTTAGAAAGAACTGTACATAGAATATTAAACAAAAAGAAGCAAAACATGATGAACTGTCAAAAGGAATGGTCTTCTTTCAATATTCATGCAAGGTGAAGGTAACTACTAATTAACAAATTTAAAAAATGCTACTACTGCTTGCATACTTTTGATCTTTGATATAAAACTTCTACAGGAATAAGTTTTACAACTTGTTAATGTTTTCCAATAGGGAAAGAACGGAGCAATGTCTAGCTCCACTCTATTTAAATATTTCAGCCAAAGGCCCTTTTCAGTGACAATTATATGTTAGCGGCCATTAGTAATGATTACGCAAGACAAACTGAAAATATACAATGTGAGACCCGACATGACGTGACATCCTACCCGAAATAAGCGTCATTAGGCAAAAAAAATGTCCGATACTCTGGAGAACCAAGGGATTGATTGATTTGATGCTTAACGTCCATGGTAAACAACTATGGTCATGTCAGAACAGTCAGTTAACCTATTTTTCGTTTTCTGTCGGATGCAAGTGTCCGCCATGACACCGTTTAATGGATATCCGAATGAGCTCTCACGTGACACATTGAGAGCAGCATTGCTATTGGCCAAGAATGCTGTCCAGTAAAATTTCCGTAACCAATGTAAACAAGATTTTTTTCCGCGGTGAAATTGAGAACAACATCAAACTGAAATAGACATTTTTCCCCATTCCAGCCTCGCCCAACAATAAAAAGTTGTGATCAGAAACAGCAAAATCAACCGCAAGTCTTCGTTTGTCATCGAGCTTTATTTTTGCTCTTGACAGATGGCGCGAGATTTCGCTAGTTTTCCGCTATCGCAGAAATGCCAGAAAACCGAGAACCAGTACTGTTTTCCATTATCCAATCAAAAAAGTGATACACAAGCGATTTTTATTCCGATGTGTTCGGTTGTTTTCGATGAACGGTGTCATGGCGGGCATTTGCATCTGACAGAAAACGAAAAATAAACAACTCTTGTAGCGACACCCAGGAAGAAACTAGTAGTTGTACTAGCTGGTAAATGAAAATGGTTTCAGTTGTTTTTCGTCGTACACATATCAGATTAATGGCAGAGCGCCTGGATGAGCGCGCGCAGTAGTGGAA
Organism: Ctena decussata; assembly: GCA_963989385.1. Classification (NCBI taxonomy): domain Eukaryota; kingdom Metazoa; phylum Mollusca; class Bivalvia; order Lucinida; family Lucinidae; genus Ctena; species Ctena decussata. Next base: position 82,247,252 of record OZ022502.1, on the reverse strand, counting down.
CAAAGCATTCTTTTCTTGGCCAACATCGTGCTGGCAAACGTGAAAGTGGGGTCGTCTGGTGAATTACTCGAGAACAGTTTGAAGCCAAAAGAAAAGGCATGTTTCGTACATAAGAGCAGTATGTCCAAGAGACATAAGGCAAAAAAGGGATTCATAAAAATGATTGAGTGATCCAAATTAGCTTGTTAAACCCAGTAACCCCTAGAAAGGCCCATGCAGAGTTAGTAACCTTGTCTCTATATCTTTATGTCCTGACCCCCTCTAACTTGCAATGTACCGAACGCCTGTGATCCCTGGGTGACAAAACCACTAGAAAAACGGGGGTGCATAACAAAGTAAAGAATTCACTCCTACAGGGGAAAATTCTTTCATCTTAGTTCTGAGCATCATTGAAACGGGAATCAGAAATGAAAATGGCCAGGTTGCCGATTAGCATGGACACACTCCAAGCTTTACCATCAAATTCACAATGGGAGACAACTCATGAGACATCCTGTTTACATCCGTGGGTCACAGATGAATGGATGACTTGGGATTTTACATCCTTTTCAACAATATTTTAGTATATTAGGATGATGGGAGGGTGATAATAAAAGGCTGTGTGCAACAGAACCCGTTTCCGGTTGGAAAGATTTCCTCCTCGAGCAGGGCTCAAACCCAGGACTGCTTGATCAGTTGGCCCTCGCTTAACTTACTGAACTACCAGGGCTCCTTCCCTGGACAATGGAACCTACACAAAAAAGGATGCTGATTTGAAAGAGATGAATTTGCTCCTGTGGGCAAATTGCTTCTCCTAAGCCCTGACCCTAAGCACATGCTGAATGTAAATTATTTTTACAACATATGTGTTTTCATGCTCTTTGATACTGCCTTTCATACCTGTGTTAGAACTGATGAAGTACAAAATCACAGTAAAGATCATCTCACCTGAGCTAATACAGTGAGCTAGAGTTCCACCTAATTTTGTTTTCTTGTCCTTCAGCTTGGCGTACACTTCAGGAGTCAAATGCTGTTTCAACAGGGAAGTAGCATTGCTCTTATGGAGGGGTTCCCAGAGTTCCTCAACTGGCTTAGGGAACCACGTCAGTTTGGCCTCTTCTTTGATTATTTCGAGCACCCCATTCTTCATTTCATTGACCGCTTCCCACTCGGTGAGACCCAGTCGCCGTCTGTTTGATATATCGTACACACCACCAGCGCTTTCTGAATGTTCACCATGCACACCTGTAAAAGTAAGGATCAGTCATACTGAAAAGAACTTATTTTTCAAAAACTGCTTTTCCTGATCAGATTGCTGCAGTGCTGCAGATAAGATTGGGATAACTTAGGGATAATTTTCCATATAACTCCATGAAAATGTATGTTGTGACCCATCATTAAAACCATGTCAAAGAGATGGTTCTAATGAGGCATCACAAAATGTTTTTGTGGAGAAATAAAATCAACCTCAAAAACCCACCTTATCAGGAGTACTGTTGCCGTGGTCTGATCTGGGTCCAGACGATCTATGGTTCAGCCTTTGTTTTCACAAGGGAGACAACTCTAGCAAACTAATATTCAGCACTCCAGAAGGGACCAGGCCCGGAGGTTATATAACTTGAGTACATTCTCAAACTCAAAATAAAGCACACTGATTGGCTGCTTCCGAGCACATGCTCGGGAGCAGCCAATCAGTGTGCTTTATTTTGAGATTGAGATTATACTCAAGTTTTATAACCTCGGACCCTGTTTGGAATATTATTCCCTCTTTCTCCACAAAAGCATATATTTTGATCCCTAACCAAGACTGTCCTCATAAAGGGTCATAAATTATGTGTTCGTTGAGAAATGAGAAAAAAAACTCAGATTATCCTTGAAATTCCATCTTATCTGGAGCTCTAACTATCTGCTTATCTGGGGCCGTATTCATAAAGCAACTTAAGTCGTTGCTATGCTGTTGCTAAGGGTAAATTTCTATGTTGGAGATTCCCTACAACTATGAAATTTGGTCTGGAGGAACAGTCTTAAAAGACTGTTCCTCCAGAGCAAATTTCATAGTTGTAGGAAATCTCCTTTATAGAAATTCAGCCTTAGCAACAGCATAGCAACGACTTAAGTGGCTTTATGAATACGGCCCCAGGAGCTCTAACTATCTACTTATCTGGAACTTGAATCCCTTCTGAAAGATGGTTATTCTTTCAAGGAAGAATCTTCTCTCTAGAAAAAGCAAATTCTTTTCCTTCAAGAGAACCCCCTTTGAAAAGGAAGTCATATGTTGCCATGTCACAGTGACCTCCCTTGAAGATGTATCCATATACCATAAGGTGTATGGTCCACCTACATTTTTCTGATATTTTCACAAAGGGGAGCAACTTTAGTGACTTCCTGTTTGTTTCCTCGGATGACAAAATCTTTCCAAACAGAGATCTACCCATGAGGGAAAGAATTTGCTCATATGGGAGCAAATTCTTTACTTTATGAGTTGACCCCTATGCAGATGGGAGGAAAAAGAGAAAATGGTGAGTTAATTCCCTTTGCAGCGTACCCATTCTGCTTAACTGGCAGTTATAAACTTTATTTTCTTGCTTGAATTCCAATAAATATTTGCCGTTCCATGCAAAAGATTCTGACAAAATCAGTAAATATTTACTTTTTTCAAAAATAGAAATGTCCAAAAACACTGTTAGAAATAGACAGCAAACTTGCTTTTTTCATCAGATATATGATTTCAAGACGATTAAAACTGAACTTAATAAGAACTAGTGCTAATGACCAAATCCCGAATTACATGTAGTAACATTAGAAAGTCATCCTCATTAGTCCCTATCTTTATCTGTTATTCTCATTCTACAATTTATTTTCATATCTAAGGTCATAAATACAGGGTTCATTAAAAGAGCTGCAACAGGCAAAAAAGCTACACAACTTAAATGCAAACAATGACGACTTAAACCAGGCTGTGACTGTGTGTGGACTCGGCAAAGCCTTCAGTGTCGGCTTGTAAGTGCCTCTGGTCCACACCTGTGCAAACAGCAAAGGCTCTGACCACAGTCTGCAGATGCACAGGCTAGTCTGAGTCTTTCCATGTCATATAACCATGTGCTAAGCACTCTTTTAGTGTATTGCTACTCATATCTAATGACAAAACTGAATGTAATAACCATTTATGAGAATGGTGATGTTTCATTATAGGTTTATTTAGGAACATTCAGGAGTCACATAGGGAAAAATAGTTCCTTAGGCCATATGCGGCCAGCCAAGCTTAAGTTGTAGTGCACTGACAACTTATCTGCTTTTCCAGCCACGCAAAGAGGAAAGGTGCCTTGCATATATGCAAACATGTCAGACACTTATCAGACTGCACAAATGTGCAGTCTGATCAGTGTCTGCCATGTTTGCTCCATTTGCATGAACTGATCATGAAAGACTGTTGAACAGCTTCCTATTGCTTATGGAGTTCAAAATACATTAAAACCAGTCTGAAAGGGCCACACAAGGGAAACCCTATATTTGGCTGCTTAAGACAGGTGACCTCTTATTACAGGTTCACTTACACTGCATTGTGGTTCAGGGGACCCAGAAAAGGTGGCTGCTAAAGACAGGTGACCCCTTAATAGAGGTGACCACATAGGCAGGTCTGACTGTACTTCTTACCTCTTGGTTGAAGGTTGTACTTCTTGCAGATGTCTTTCAAGACCTGTGGGTCTTTGCTGAGCATAGGCACAGCCACATGAACACTGGCTCTGAGCGTGGTACCGAGGTTGGTGGGGCAGAAAGTCAGGTAGCCGAGACCGTCTTTCTTTGCAAACTCCATCTTGGTTTCCATGTGTTTCACAGCCTGAAGACAGGGACAAAAATTCAAAATGACTACATTTCTTACTTTATTTTTATGAAAGAACTAAACGAGAACTGCATATCATTACATTTGTTGCTTGGTAAAATGCACAAAAGAAGGTTTTTATATACTGAACAAAAGTGAAAACGCTACAAGTGATTTGTTTTAAAAATTTCTGTTTTGTGGAACCCGAAATGGTTCAAGAAAAAGAACAAATTTTAAAGTTAAACGCATGTGTAAGGCCATGATACCTGTGGATAGCTGTTAAAGCCGTTTCAGATAAAACAAACACAGTTCAAAGTGAATAGGGGTCCGATTTTCTTGTGTGCAAATACGCAACAGTTGAACATGCATTTTAAACTTGATTTAAACAAGGTGTTCATGATACAGTTGTCCTTATTTTGCCTTAGATAAACAACCAGTGTACCAAACATATCGCAAGGGAAAGCACACATCAATATGTGTTTTTATGTCTATGAAAATTAGTGCTGAAATAAAGTTATTTCTTCACAAACACAATAAGAAACTGTGAACAATGGAAATTCCCATAAGAAATAAATTTGTGGTTTCCTCACATATTGTCACAATTTTACTTGAAATTAACTGTAGGTAAAGTGCATGAGTTATTGCACCACAAGAACGAGAAAAAAGTTGCATAGAAAATTGATAAACCAAAGAACAATCGAACATTGAATTTTGCTATAGTTTTAATGCAAAGGGAGATAATTTAAGATTTGCAAAAATAAAGCCTCATTTTCCTAGTTTTTCGAAATAACAATTGTGAGTTATTGTTTGCTTTTTCTATCACTCTGGACGGTACGCTTTAGTTCACCAAAGAAATGTGCATCTGCGCATGCGCATATTTGGTGTATTACAATATATGCTAAAATTGAATAAGGTAAGATAACTCTGTTATGAAGAGTATCAGATTCAAAATTTTATAGGCATTCTATTGCTGAATGTCTTGCACTACTTAAATGTTTATATCTAGGTGAAAAAGTATCTTTGTGTTAGTTCCAATCTGTCTTCTATAATGTAGCGTTTTCACATTTGCTCAGTATATATATAAGTACACTGTCAGAAGAAGCAACTGTGCAATTTTCATTTCTACCACCCTTCTGAACATGAAGTCTACTCTTAAAAGAAAGAATTTGCTCCCCTAGGAGCAAATTCTTTCCTTTCAGACTTCATTTTCCCTTATGAGCAAATTCTTTCATTTTAGAGTAGACCTCATTTTGGAAGAATTGCATTGCCAAGAGAAGCAAATGCAAAGTCAAAAAAAAATTTCCCTTCCTTTGCCTGTCAAAGCATTGTCACAAAACAGAGCTAGACAAGAAAATTTGACGCAAACTTGACCAAAATGTTTACAGTGCCCCTTGCATACATGTACGTCGACATCAGAAAAGTGATACCCAAATCTGCAGTCTTCAACTCACAAAGGAGACAAAAAGGGAAGAAATACACACAGTTGTAACCATGCACCATGGACCATTTTAGATGGATGTGTAATAAAGTTTAACTGCAATTACAGATCCGCAGAATAGGTGACATAGGAAAGAGATGATTAGTTTAGTGTTATTGTTTAGTGGTAAGAAAACTTAAAATTACGGGCCTGCCTGTTCAAAGAGCATTGTATATAGTCATTAGTCAAGGCTGTATTAAGTCTTCTATACAGAAAAGATTCTGCGTTCAAATATTTTTTTGCTGAAAAAATGAGAGGATCTTTTGCAGTGCAAAAGCTCCTCACATTTTTTTGGCAAAAATCGACAGTGCTTTTGTTTGTAATACATTTGAATATGTAATGTCTCATTAGCTAACAACATTGTTAGTTTTGGACAACTGAGCCCAGAATAATTTAAGAAAATTGTCCACCTACTCACCTTAACAAGACGTTTGTAAACTTCTCCCAAATTACCGCCCATTTGCATAGAAATAAATCGGAAGTGGTCCTCCTCATTGACCCAGGTGAGGAAGGTTTTATTTTGGTTGTGGAAGATACCACGCCCAGTATCCCAGCAACTGTAGCCACCAGCATCTCCAAGGACACTATAAACACAGAAGAATATGTATTATCATTAAACAACTCATGGCTCTATTTTACCAAGAACGAAAACAGCTGAATTTGCAAACAGGGCAGAGCCAGATGAGGTGGTTCATACCAGATGCCTCATCTGCATCTATACTGTTTGCCTTCTAGTCTTTCAATTGCTTGAATGAAGCATTGTTTTAATTTTGCGGACTTAAATTTTGCGGTCTGCTGTTTTGGCCCTTTACATGTTAACTGACTTATCCATGAGACGGCCCTTTTATGGCCCTTTAAAGGTTAACTGACTTGTGTGAGATGGTTTAACCAGGCCTACCTTAAAATGACAAACAACATGAAAATACTTTGTTTATGTACCAAGTAAGTCGCATGTGAAATGTTTGTCTATGATTGTACGGTAATTTTACTATTCAATCCATTTTGATTGATAAAACTGTCAAAACTTCTGTCAGTTAATCTAGAGGACTTAACGAACCACTGACTGTCAGACTAACAATTTCATTTAGCAACAAGGCTTTGAAGAGCTGGGCCTAGAATGTCACAAAAGGGTAAAAATAGTGGAAAACATGGTGATTTGCTAAAAGCTCCTCACGTTTTTTCAGCAAAAAATGGCAGTGTTTTAAATAGAATATGTTTGACAATTTAGCGTCTCTTTAACTGAAGACATTTGTTTTGAACAAATGGGCCGTGGTATCCCAACCTCTAACAACACTTCAGAGCTCTAGGTAAGAGGGAGTATTTGATGATAATTAAGGATAATTTTTTTATTTCTCATTGAAACCATATGTTGTGACCCCTCATCTGAACCGTCTCGTCGAGACGGTTCAGATGAGGGGTCACAACATATGTTATTATGCAGAATTAACCTAAATTATCCCTAATTATCACCAAATACTCCCTCTTATCTACAGCTCTGAACACTTACGCATCATCTGCTCTGAAAAGGAAATGGTCTTCTATCATCTTATTCTGTGTTGCCTTGTCCATACCACGAAGGGGGTAGTAGGTCCCTGCCAGCTCTCCTGTGAGGGTAGACAACCCTTCAGTTGCCAATTTCTCCATCTTCTCAAAATCCTTGGGGAAAAATAAAAGAAAAAGTTTGTTTTTTTGAAACAAAATTAGACGTCCTGCACTCTCCTTCTTTCAACCCATGTCATCCAAAGCTGTGCAAATTTTGGTAAAAACAGCAAGCTTTTGGAAAGTTTATCATTTAAAGTAAGTTCCATAAAAATTCCTTTCCAACTCTTTTATTTATCCTTTTCATGGTTAAATACATGAACTTATCCGTGAGGTATGAGCAGATAGCCCTAGGGGAACTCTTAATGGTAACAAAAAGCTTCTGTTGCTCTGATCACTTGTGTGAAGTTTCATCAACATTTTCCAAACAGAATTGGAACAGCAGGCAAAGAAAATGGGGGGGGGGGGGGGTGAGGAGGGCATGATACTGGCACAAGATGACAATGGTGTTAAACTTCTTGTTCTTTTGTATTCTCTAATGAACTTGCATGAGTATATATTTGATGTAGTACACCAGAATTCAAAGCAAGACATTAACAGGGAGGCATAATGCACTTTATCATATGACCTCGCTGTTATTCAGTGTCATAAAAATCGTATGACTGCACGTGTAATAACACTTTAGAACATGTCAACAATGCGTTTTCGTATTGAAATGATGATCAGATTAAAGGCATTAAAATCTGATTTTAAAGAGCATATATGATAAACAGAATCTTACACTTGTGGCCATTTCATATGAAATTTATGAAACTCGCCAAAAGCTCGTTTCATAAATTTCATATGAAATGACCACTTGTGTAAGATCCTCTATATAAAATGAAAGTGTGGTTACCTTTCTGTGCTCAGCTGCACATCTTCTTCTGATACTTTTTACCGAAATATGCTTAAATATTTGGACACCTAAAAACATTAATATTCCATTTGGAACTAATGGTTTCAGGTGTCCAAATACATAAGGTATTTGTACAAAATTTCATGAAATTCTTTCTTCCGTTTTATAGTTATGAAACAGGCATGAAGATTACTTAAGCACATAAGGTATTTGTACAAAATTTCATGCAAATACCTTCTCCCGTTTTTATAGGTATGAAACAGGCATGACGATTTCTTTCCATATGAACTATCAACAACGGTACATAATTCTGCCAACTTGTGGTTCTTGGGGAATGGGAAATATTCAGTTTCATACAAAGTCCACCTTAAGGATAAAGGACTTTTTATGAAACTATTATATTTCTACACATTTTCAAGCAATGCCAGTCACAAATTTTAACAACATAATTTTATTTACCTCTTTCTTAGCTGCTGGAGGGAATGGCATGCCTTTGTGACTTCTTGCTACACGAACTCGGGTCGAGACAACAAATCTTCCCAATGGGTCCAGGTCACCCAAGCTGTCGATTTGGGCATCTGTTCCGAATTCGGGTGTAGGGTGTTTGACTGTGCCTTTGGGATCCCCTGTGTGATATTCCTGAATGACGGCGTTGAACAGTTCGGTAAATCCTGGATCCTCATACGCCGCAGGATCACAGGCGTAGATACCCACATTGCTGCCAGCATGAAGAGCTCCTGCAAAGGTATTTTTGTTTTTGATTTTCTTTCTACTGACTGATAAACATTGGATCATTTTTCCCGTAAATAATGTGATAATTTTTGCACTACAAAGACCCTCACATTTTTTCCAGCAGAAAATCTTCAATAAATGGAAATCATGTATTTTGAACGGAGAGTGGTTATCATTCCATCGGTCAGGGGGGATTGGCGCTCACTGGTGTAACCCTGAATAAGGCGTAAGGGGCAATAGTGACGTTACACGCTTCCACAACCTTTGCGCCAAAAAGCGGTAATTTCTTTGAAGTAAAATAGCAATATCGTAACCTCGTGCCTGTCAATTATTTCTACAGTAAAACTTATAAAGAATAAATAAGTAAATAATACTACTTATAATAATAAAACAGTAATGAATTTGGGTATATTCAAATTTCAATCATTTCATTTTACCAAATAAAAATCAATGAATCGATCAATCTGTATGGTTAATTATAAACATAGCGTGTCAGTGTTTATCGCCCCTTTTATGAACCCTCGACTTGGGTTTATAATCGGGCACTGTGATAACCTTTAATTATAACGGAAGATTGTATATTTTTGTCGCAATGAGTACTGTCTAGACGAAAAACTTCATTCTGACCTTCAAATAGGTCGGCTTTTTATGCAATATGCAAATTCTGGCTAATTTCCAGCAAAAAATAAGTCTATAGTGTTCTCTCGTTTTATATCTAATAATACCTTTGAATGAATTCCAAAGGCACACAAAGGTGAGTCTCTCACTATGCGAATACCACGCGTCAGCATTCTCTCAGAAATGAACACTGTCAAGAGAATATGGTACCTTTAATCGCAGTCTCCGTTTTGCATAAATACGCGTTCTCAACGCGTATTTATGCGAAACGCAGCTTGCGATCTGCTCTAACTATTTTTCACCATAGACTGAGATCCCACATGATCCACGAACTGAATGCACACGGAAGACTCAGCTCAGACTGATCCATGTCTTCGGCGTTTATTTCTCATGTCGTCTAAGGTACCGTTTCTCTCATGTCGCGACTAAATACAAAACAGCAAAATACATTCCAGAGCAAGAACATACAACCAGCTGAGTTCAGCTGTTTCTCCTCCAAGAACAGTATACACAACAGCATACGTCATTGTTAGTTTGGTCCCGCCAAGAAAAATTTAGCCTCACTACATTATTTAACTATTCGGAGTTCATCGTGCGATCGAGGTTTTCAAGCGACGTTCATCTGGTGATGAAGCTAGTGGGGGGAGTTGAAATTCAATGCGAGATCTAGGTGTAAGAATTAAAGTTTTCAAGCGACGCTCATCGGATCATGAAGCTGGTTGGAGAAGCTTAAATTCAATGCACGTGATGAATGTTGGACGTTAATCCCTTGTCCTATGTCGAAGAGCCATAACCATAGCTGGACATCCCCAAACGTTATGACGTTCAGTCAAATCGCTATTTTACTACGACGTGGCACTCGGGCAATTGATGAAGATAATTTCTCTTGGTTGATGGTTGATTTGACACTTAACGTCCACGGTAAACAACTAAGGTCATGTCGGGACGGTCAGTTAACCTAACCACACTATTCCTGGGCAGGCTTAGACCACCTAAGCGGTTAACCAGTACTAAGTGCACATACTTTCGCCAGTAACTGACAACTGCCCTTCTTGAATCAGCGGAAGGAGAAACGAAAGTATGTGGCCAGACCGGGATTCGAACCCAGGACCTCTGACTTACGAGTCAGGTGCCCTACCGATTGCGCTACCCGGGCCGGCCCGGCTCATTATAATTTCTCTTACTTGCTTCCATAACGGAAATCAATGATGACTGAAACGAGTATTAGAATACGTGCATCGGTGCTAAAATGTTTGCAAAAGCTCAATGCAGAATACCGTCAACCCCCGATATCTCGAACACTGATATCTCAAAGTATCTTCTGATATCAAAAATACATTTTCTATTTCTATTTACATTTCAACTCCTGTTAACTCAAACTACTGATGTCTCAAACAAAGTTTTCTGGTACCAGAAAATTTACTTTGAGATATCAGTAGTTTAAACTGAAGTTCGACTTCGAGGTATCGAGAGCTGACTGTACTTTCTTTTTAGCAATGCAGCAATGCCACCTAAACAGACACTAAAATATACAGTTTTCCAGCGGCAAGACAGTAGACAACATTCGTTTCCTGAAGTTTCAATTACATTTAAACAATTTCATCTTGATAATGGATGAACACAAATGGTTATATTGCTTTCGGGAGACGGTAATTTCTTTAAAATCGATTCACTGGAAAAATTGAAATACATAAACTGTATGAAGTCAACGGGGTTTTCTAACAATCTGAATCTCTCTGTGTTTTGCTTTCTTGAATTCGATCTGCTCTGGACTCCGTAATTGACGTCAACGGTTCCACACCGGGTAGGCGGCAATCGAAAACGTTAACAATCGCCAATTTGCAATCGAAAACGTCGTTTCTAACCGTTTCTGATCCGCGTTCGTCGATTGCACGAGCGTTTTCGTTTGCCGCCTACCCGGTGTGGGTTCAGTACAGTTAAGTTCACAGTTTTTTTTCTGAGACTTTATTTATTTAAATCAAAATGCTTGAGCTCTAACAGTTAATTTGTTCATACTAAATCAGTTTGTCGCTCATTATTTGATCTGTTTTCAACCTTACCCTGCAAACAGGGGCTGTATTCATAAAACGACTTAAGTCGTTCCTATGCTGTTGCTAAGGCTAAATTTCTTTGAAGGAGATTCCCTACAACTATGAAATTTGGTCTGGAGGAACAGTCTTACAACAGTCTTACAAAGACTGTTCCTCCAGACCAAATTTCATAGTTGTAGGGAATCTCCTTTATAGATATTTAGCCTTAGCAACAGCATAGCAACGACTTAAGTGGCTTTATGAATACGGCCCCAGGAATTTATTGCTGAACAAATCATTCTTCTTAAACACTTTACAACATAGACCTTAAAATCAGTTTCTCGCGGCTTTTTTTGTGGAAAAAGTCCTATAAAAGATTCGCATTCATCATTCGCAGTAGAATTTCGTCGCAAATTTCTGCAAAGGCTACCGCAACCCGGCAAAATTGTCATTGATATGCTAATGATATCAACATTTGTTCATATCCTGTAGTCATATACAAATAACAGTAGCTGGCACAGCAGCTAATGTTTTTAGTGAGAAAACGTGAAACAGTTAATCTATAAACGTTTTCTAGGCTCAGCGTATTTTCCTTCGTAAATGAGTAGAGATGGAAATCAATGAAGGAAAGCTGACTGAAAAAATCAAATCTTCTCGACGCAATAAAGCAATGTAATAGGAAAATGGGCGAAACTGATTGTTTAACGCCAATGGTTCATAGACAGAAAAAATTATAATCGCAGATTGTGAGAACAAATATGTGGATTTCCCAGCGGGCACACAACGTCGTTGGGTTTGAACTTTCTTTGTCAATTCACTACTTTCTTATTGTTCCTGTTATCTTGCCACTGCAATTCCTGGTATATGATCTGACAAGACTTGCGAAGAATACGTATCCAGAATCATGCAAGTGCATAAAATCCGGCGTCGCTGCACCGTAAATCGCTATCGAGAGCTACTAAATAGCTGCATTCGTACAGGCATACAAGAAACTGCCTTTCAACGCCACAACTACCTTACAACGCCACAATAGACATGTAATTACCTCCAATTATTGCACGTGAATCTGACGTAATTTCTTCGAATTTATAACACGTTTACCAAAAGTCGGCGCGATATATATCGGTTAGCCTAGCTTGTAATCATGATCACCGGTTCATGTGGCACTACCCGGACATCGAACTACTGACTTCAATCGCATTGAAGGCTTAACTAAAGCCACAGCTGAAGTGGACAGTTCAAGTGAAAAATACCTGCCGGAAAGTGGCTAGAGATCTGTCCTTCTTGTGCAAAATTCGCCAAGCTTTGGTCAATGGTCGCCGCGGGTCGATTACTTCAAGAGGTCGCATATTCAACAATACTCGCTGAAAGGCATTCAATCATGGTAATCAGTTGGCAGTAGGCCACACTGTCGGCAGTCAGATATTGTACGATAATCAACATAATATGCAAATTTTGCTATAAATTGCCAAGCTCTGTGATTCCGAGCTGCCAAACATTCAGATCGATCTTCAAGATAAACATGGATCTGTCGTTGATTTACGATATCACGCTTCGGGTCTCTAAGTTTCGGTTGAGCTGATTAGCTTTAGCTTTAATCAAACGTTTCAGCGCAATAGTCATATCACGTCCATTCGTCAGTTTTCTACGTTGCTGTTGTTGCTGTCAGAGAGTGGTTTTTCCCCCTTCCCCCCCCCCCCCCCCGAAAAATGGCTATAGGAAGGACGGCTATATAGTGGATTGTCCGGACCTCATAGAGCCACTTTTCCCCCATAGTCCTTTTTCCCCCACCGGGAAATTGGCTATTAGTGAATTTGGTATGGCAACTGGTATTTTGCGGAACGGAACGGAATGGAACAGACACATTTGACGAAATCTATTGCATAAGACATGTATCAGTACTTCAAGGGATGTAATAAACGTGATTAATTAAAAAAAATCAATATGCAAATTTAGCAACCATATTTTTATAATAATCAATAATTACTAATTTAAGGAACTACGAAAAGGGTGTGATTTTTTCCCATCGCAGATATCTACATACGTACACATACGCACGCAAAACTTACAGGATGATGGACGAACGGGTGCTTTGTCTAGTCATGTTTGATTTAGTAGGGTTTTATTACACTGAAAATTATAATCGGACGTGTGTCCCAATGGGAGTCGAGCCCACGACTCCTACATGAAAGGCGAACACTAGTCCAGGCACTACGCTGCGCTCACGCACAGACGAACGATTGTACAAGCATGAAATTAAATAAATTTATGCACAAAACTACGTACGCTCATATCCGTTTTTGGCTAACTTGGAAAAGCAAAATGCTTACATGGTTTCCCCAAAACTAAAATAAGACAGACTTATGGACACATGCATGCGGTTCTAGCATCTGTTATCCATCGATAGTTTACGGACATATATTTCTGTTTCAGTGATGAACCTCACTATTATAGTTGGAGAAGGAGCAAATTCCCCTATGTAGCGTGTATTACCAGGGGGAAAATCCACTATAGAGGGGAAAAACGGCTATGCAAAAACACGTATAGTAGATTTTCCCCGGGGAAAATTGGCTATATAGTCATATTTCCGGGGGGAAATTCTACTATATAGCCATTTTTCCGGTGGGAAATTCTACTATGGAAAAATCATAGTCATTTTTCCGGGGGGAAAAAACTACTAGGGGGGAAAAGCTACTCTCTGACAGTTGCAATTCTCGTAACGATGGTCTCCAAGAGACTCAACGGAACGGATCCTCGGCTGCACCGGCTGGCACCGCATACGGTGCCAGGCAGTGCAGCCGAGGATCCGTTCAGTTGAGCCTCTTGGATCAATAAGCGGCACCATCTACGACCGTTACAACGGTAATTATTCCCACACTAACGTGACTCAGACATTTGCTTTGGTCCAAAGTAGAACACTTTGTAAGGCGAAAATTTGAAAAAAGCCCATAAGACTGGGATAATTGTAGGCTATTCGAAAAAAAAATGTCATTTACGGAAATGAATTGTCGGGTTTGTCTGTGTTCGCCTGGCCTACGCAGCCAAACAAAATTCGCTGCCATAAAACCGACGACGAACTTCTGAAAATGACATTTTTTGCATACAGTTACCCCGTTCAGAAACATGAACGCCGACGTCAGCCAAGTTAAGCGACATTTAAGAAGTGAAATTTGATTTTTCAGCGTTCATCGTTTGATGAAGCCAGTGGGCGGAGCTAAAAATTTCAGGAAGCGCGAAAATTTTTGCGACGACTACTGGCTTCTTCATACAATGAACGTTGAAAACTTATTTTTTTATTCTTATATTTACACTTTCAATTCTACCTATGCTGTTTTTGTGGTACTTTAATGTAGAATATGCAAAATATGCGTCGAAGAAAGGTAGTTAAGACGTGTTCGGCCATTACGTTAAACTGCCGTCGCCATAACGTGGCGTCAGTCGAACGTTACGTGAACCAATCAAGACTTTTGTTTACCTTAGACGTCGCTTGACGACAACGTCACATGAACAATTGTAGTTCATCGGTGTACGAGCCAGTTGCTCTAAAGGTTTACCTATGGGATATGGGAGGGTCAATGGCAAGTGTAAATATTTTATAATGACGTCGACTTTCCGACAGTGCGGACAATACATCACTAAATCACAGGGTATAATCGATTCCGCCAATTTTCGCTTCCTGCAGAGACTGTACATCATATTTGGCTTCCGCCGACTGTCCGCGAACTCTTGCTTCCTGCAGAGACTACGGTCCGCGTGATTCTGCTTCCTGCCGAGACTGTCCGCGTGACTCTGCTTCCTGCCGAGAGCCTCGGCAGGAAGCAGAATCACGCGGACAGTCTCTGCAGGAAGCCATTTATCATGTACATAAGTCTCTGCAGGAAGCAAGAGTTCGCGGACAGTCTCGGCGGAAGTCAAATATGATGTACAGTCTCTGCAGGAAGCGAAAATTGGCGGAATCGATTATACCCTGTGTAAATATACTGTCGCAAAATTTTGACGTTATCTATCAGACAATAATACTGTTGGAAACGTCATTACAAAATATTTACACTTGCCACTGACTCCCCATAGGTAAATGGCTTCTATACACCGATATTTGATCGGACGAACGACATATGATCATGTGTCATGTTGTCGTCAAGCGACGTCGGAGATAAAGGCCCGCGTAACGTTCGATTGACGCCACGTTTTGGCGACGGCTGTTCAACGTAATGGCCTAATACGTCGTTATTATATTTTCTTCGAAGCATATCTTGCATATTCTACATTTAATTAAAACGAAAACACCACAGGAAGGGTCTAAAAGTAACGTGTAATTATAAGAATAAAAATTTGATTTTTCAGCGTTCATCGTGTGAAGAAGCCTGTGGTCGTCGCTAAAGTTCTGCAAGAAGCGCTTCGCGCTTCATGGAATTTTAGATCCACCCACTGGCTCATCACACGATGAACGCTGGAAAATCAAATTTCAGTTCTTAAATGTCGTTCTCACTGCTGAAAACGCGTGCAGTGGAAGCATAAAGGTGAAAGTCTGGAAAAAAGTGTATAAAGGTTCGAAATGTGCAAACAGTGCATATGGGTGAAAAAGTGCATAAAGGTGAAAAATGTGAAAAAGTGCATATAGGCAAAAAGTTTATAAAGGTGAAAAAAAAGCGAAAAAGTGCATAAAGGTGAAAATGTGAAAATTGAAATGAAAACTGTATGGAAGTAAATCGTCCGTTTATGGTCGCAGAAAACAAGAATGAGTACGCCGTATCGGTTAGGACTGATTAGCAACAACTTATTCAGTTATTGATTTCAAACATGACAAGCGAATTTAATCGGTTAAGTCGGAGATTAAATACGCATTTTGCAAGAGTATTAATCTTAACATGCATACAGAAGTAAAGATAAGCTGAAAGGACGTTTAAGGTCAGGTTTCGCACTTTCATTTTCACAAACCACAGCGTGTTTAAGACTTTTAGTCTCTTTTCACCACATTTAAAGTGGAGTATGCGAAAGTACACTTGGTTGGTTGGTTGATTTGATGCTTAACGTCCACGGTAAACAACTAAGGTCATGTCGGGACGGTCAGTTAGCCTAACTACACTATTCCTGGGCAGGCTTAGACCCTCTAAGCGGTTAACCGGTACTAAGTGCACATATTTTCGCCAGTAAATGACTACTGCCCTTCTTGAATCAGCGGAAGGAGAAACGAAAGTATGTGGCCAGACCGGGATTCGAACCCAGGACCCCTGACTTACGAGTCAGGTGCCCTACCGATTTCTCTACTCGGCCCGGCTGCGAAAGTACACTAGAAGTATTCTTGATCGAACTTGCCATTTTGTTTTAAGTAAAACATAATACGGTCAACAGTTATATCACCTTTCATTTAAGCTTTCACGTAAAACAGTATTATTGTGATCCTATAAGCCTATCTAATACTAAAATTTAAAACAATCTGATATTATGGCCATAAAAAAGCTCAATTTTCACGACAATGACACCGTTGGTGCTCTTAAGTTGTCCTCAGCTGTCTTGTCTTTCCAGGTTTATTTTATCCACTTTGATACAATTTAAATTTTAAATTTGGAATGAGATGAAGGAGAATGGAATGGACTGACTGGTCCTCTACCGTATCCCACCAGGGATGGTATTCTTGCACACCAGATAAGTATATTCGCGTGCTTCCCCTGTACCTACAAATCTTATCTCACCCATGTTATCTCGCCTAGGACCGGATAAAAATCACGAGCATTTAATTCATTGGTTGTATTGGAGGTCACGTATATGCGTCGTCGTGACGTTGGCTTTTCAGATGACGTCACGAAGACGGCAAAAATGACGTCAGTTTATGCACGCCAGACGCTGACGTAAAGAACCGAATGGCGGTCGTTGAAATCGGCGCCTTCAAAATCAAAATAGAAACCTCTCAAGCATTAATATTGCGCATTCTAACAAAACGCGGTGTGCAAGATTGGTGAGAGGTGCGGATAGAAAAATCCGTCACTCCGGATCACTGTTTGGCATCACTCGGCTAGCCTCGTGATGCCGAACAGTGACCCTCGTGACAGATTTTTTCTATCCACACCTCACACCCATGAAAGATACTTATACTCTCACAGGAAAACATTGCTCCCTTTGAGGGAGCAAATTCTTTCCTGTAAGAGCATCATCCAAGGCTCTGGGGGCATGTGCGCAGACTGATCAGTCTTACATTGTGCAAGGTACTGATGTGTCGAGGTCTTGTTATAACTCTCATCTAATAACATGCACAAAAAATCTAGAGGTTCAAGAAATATGAAAACCAACAAATATTATTATATGGCAACATTATAACAATTAGCTTTTTCGGAAGCTAAAACTTAGTAAAAGGGCGCGAAAGCTGGATGAAACGTGTCGCGAGAAAAGTTACCGTGATACTCGCATCTATGCCTACCAGAAGAAACGAAAAAGAGACTTAACGCTTCATTTTACGATCCCCATGCTTCTCCGGTCTTTCACCGAGGTCCCGTCTTGTGTTGGTGGGACGTAAGACCCGAGTTCACTCCCTCGTTTTATGTTTTATGCGGAAATGGAGGCCCCTGACCAGAATGCGTAGGCTGATCCTAGTCTTTCTGTTCGCACATGCCGTTAGACAATTCTGATCGTCAATGTTAGATTATCTTCTCATAGACCAACGATGTTAAACATCCTTTCAGCATTAACTTGTTAGTATTCTCAAAATTTCTATAATCAAAGGCTTATTTATTGAACACTTCTGATGGTTTAAGGTTTATTTTTATTTTTTTTTAATTCAATTTGATATTACCATGAACAGTCAGTAGTATCAAAATAAAGGAAACCCACTGAAACTTCAGATAAGATTTGCCTCCATTAATCAGATTAATGATCATATATTAAAAACAATAATCTGATAATAATAAAATAACTAACCTGACGATATGCACTGAGCTAAAGTTCCTCCCAAACTTGTTTTCTTATCCTTTAATTTCTCATACACTTCTTTTGTAAGATGTTTCTTCACAAGTGACTTGGAACTTTTTTGTCCTGACAGGCCTTCCCAAAGCTCTTCAGTGGGCTTGGAATTCCATTGTTTTCTCCATTGGTCCTCCTCAGACATTTCGCCGCCTTTCGTCTGCTGTTGCTGTTGCATCTGTGCCGACTGTGAATCGAGCTTATCCACGTATTTTCTGTACATTATATGAAATCTGGACTTGAGCCGATACAATATACGATCTCAAACGCGAGTGGTTGCCTAGTGAGTGTCACAAAGTACAGAGATCTGATTGGCTCACACTTCAGATATACAGTATATCTATATGGAATTTCCTTATGCAAAGCATGGTATAGTACGTACTTTTATCATAGTATTTAACCCGCGTTCTACACGGATTAGTAAATATGTATTTAACAATATGTATGAATATTGTTTTATGTATGGGACGTTATAGATTTTCAAAACTCTCAATGTAGTATTTGTAATACTGGAATAATATCTGACAAAACAATCTGCATAAGACTGAACTTTATGGAAGTTTTATTGATAATGTATGGACGGAGCTAAGACCATAAAATTATCTACCAAAAACATTGAATGAAGTATAGTTACTGGCCAAAATACATTAAACTGAAAAGTTGTCATTCATAGAATATCTTTAACGCGTGAATTACTGATATAAAAAAATGGTCTCCATTGGATTATATTCGCCTTCTTATGAATTTCTATAATAATCTGTAAATGAAATAGATTACAACTAGAAAAGGTGCTTGTAAAACACTATGCCCCCAACCACATGCCTGGTCCTAAAAGGACATGGTTAGTACTAGAAAATATTTACGGAAATCATTCAAAAGTCAATCAATCAATCTACTTATCATCTCCAATCAGCTGACCAAGTTTCAAAACCCTAGCTCAAACACTTTTCGAGATATCTTGCTGCCAAATCTAAAATGTTAAAATTTTCAAAGGGACATAACTCCGTTAAAAAATAATAAAATTTGTTCGTAATTTAATCAGTTAATCTATCCATCACCTCCAATCAGCATACCAAGTTTCAAGTCCCTAGCTCAAATAATTATCGAGGTATCTTGCTGACAAGTTAAACTGCCAAAATTTTCAAAGGGCCATAACTCCAAAAATAATTGACAGATTTCATTCAAAAGTTGATCAATTCATCTACACATCATTCCTAATAAGCTGGCAAAAGTTCAAGCCCCTAGCTCAAATACGTTTTGAGATATCCTGCTGACAAAGTTAAAATGCTGAAATTTTCAAAGGGCCATAACTCCGAAAAAAATTGATGGAATTTTATCAAAAGTTAGTCAGTCATCTCTTCATCGTCCCCAATCCGCTGACCAAGTTTCAGGTCCCTAGCTCAAATACTTTTCAAGATATTTTGCAGACGAAGTTGAAATGCCGAAATTTTCAAAGGGCCATAACTCCTATAAAAATTGGTGGATTTTGTTGAAAAATGACGCAGTTCATCTAGTCATCATCTGCAATAAGCTGGCAAAGTTTCAAGTCCATAGCTAAAATACTTTTTGAGATATCTTACTGACAAGCTTTCATTATGATTTTTTTCTCAAGGGCATAACTCCAAAAAGAGAGACAAATCGGACGAGAAAAAATACGTGCAATTTTTTTATGACGAATCCATATATGAAATTTCAAAACTCTAGCATGCACAGTTTCTAAGATATGGTGTGCGTGACTAACGGACGGACGGACGCACGCACGCACGGACAAACAAGAAGCAACATGCCCCCTCAACTTCTTCGAAGTTGGCGGCATAAAAATAGAGAAATCTAAGTTCAAAGGTTTAGCAATTAAGAGTTCGAACCCTGACAAAATATAAGCACTGATTTTTTTATTTATTTTTATCACAAGTATAAATCTATGTTGTGGCTTAGTAGAACGCACTAGCCCAATTTTCACTTTTATAATTTTGCTTGAATAAAATGTTCTGAGAGTCGCCGGTAGAACGCAGCGCAGAGTGTATGTTTCGGTTTGCAGCTGCGCAAGTGCTATGTTTTGTGTAAGCATGCTCACTAGAGTCGATCCGTACAGGAAATTTCTTTGCCTTTAAGAGGAGACTGATGTTTTGTCATACTCACCTGTCATACTTGTAAATTTTCATTTTGGACATCGACTGTCTGGTTTTATTTAAATTCGTTATCAAAATAACCTGTTTCAACGACTTTGAGATGACCTTACAATGTAAACATGGCAGTGAAATCATTACTGAACGTAATAGAAATCGCCACAACCATATATCTCTATTTAACTGTTAACTCAAATGCATATATGTTCATTTGTTCATTAAGTTAAATTTGTTTATCAACGCTATTTAAATATATACTCAAGGACGAAAGTTCTGCACGGATGTTAATTTAACATCCGATCCGTGCAGAACTTTTGTCCTTAAGTATACATTTCACTAAGGAATAGTAAGAGAATGCATGCTGGTTTTCATGACACAAAATAACGAAAGTAACAATTTGTGAGCCAGTCAGAGTTCCGACATTGTACCTTTTCTCTTTTTTCTCTTTTTACAATACATTATATTCGTAACAGAAATAATTAAAAATTTAACAAAGTAACTAAGAATCAAATGAGCGCAAACAAATTTAGACACATCAGAAACTTGTTCGCTCGGCTATGTCACGGAAGGTCGCAGATTCTAATCCCATTCGGGAAAATGAGACCCTCTGTCAACCCATTAGTAATTGGGTACCTGTTTCGAAATACGGATGGTAAAACGCATTGAAAGGAGAGAGAGACTCATACACGTAACGTGACGTTTTTCATATGCTGTTCCCAAGACATAATGGGTCGCTAAACCCCACTGCCCACAAACCAGTATGGAAAATCTTCAGAAACGGGTCAACGGTTATTAAACATGCTAAATACACTTATAATAGTAACTTGATCTGGCGTACTGTATCACGTCGAGCGATCGGATCACCCTCGACGCAAGCCGATGTAATTGCGAACGGACTGAAGGACGGGCGAAACCCCAGACGCATATATCGTATACCTTACTAAAGCATGCTCCGAAAAAAATGTTTCCGTCAATATTATTCAACAGGCCTCATTCAATAAAAGTGAATTTCTAGGCCGCTTAGCGCAGTCGGTAGCGCGTCTGACTTAAGAGCCAGAGCTCCCGGTTCGATACCTGGTCCGGCCACTTTCTCCCCCTTCCGTTGATTCAAGAAGGGCAGTTGTCAGTTACTGGCGATAGTATGTGCACTTAGTACTGGTTAACCGCTTTGGAAGTCTAAGCCTGCCCAGGAATAGTGTGGTTTAGGTTAGCTGACCGTCCCGACATGACCATAGTTGTTTACCGTGGACGTAAAGCAACAACACAGCAACAACAACCACATTTCTTAATTAACAAGAGCTGTCGCCTGACAGCATAGCTCGCCTGAATAAGTGCTTGCCCATGACACAGTTGCTATGTGGTGTGGACTGCTAGGCATAAAACTTCAAACAAGCATGTCCATAATGACAACACATTTATAAACAAACGCTATCTCAGAAATAAGTCTTAAAATAAAATAAAAATAAAAAAAAATCCACATGAAATTTCAAAGTCCATGAGCTTGAGGACAAAGAACTAAGGGGTAGAGGGGTAAGGGGTGGGGTGTGTGTGTGTGTGTGTGGGGGGGGGGGGGGGGGGGGGGAGGCTAGGATGTATCAAAACCTTGAACCATTATCCAATATCAGTCCAAGTATTAGTATCAACTGAGTCCATTGTGGCCCTGTGAAATTATGTCTTATAAATATATAACTTTAACCAAAGTCTTGTAGACAAAATTCAAAGTTGATAACCTTGACTTCAAGGTCATCCAGTGGGGTAAGTATATAGTGTTTTGTAAAAACGCAAAAGTGTCTAACATCAGTTCAAGTGTAAACTAAATCTCTGTCAAGCATTATGGATCAGTATGCAATTAGAACACTTTAATAAAGACCAAATTTCCTAAGTCCCTGACCTTGACATCAAGGTCACTGAGCGGGGTTGGGGTAGTACTTTGTAAAAGTTTATACTAATATATAACTACAGTGCAAATATAAAAAGAATTCATTTATGGGTTCAGGAGATATGTGTCTATAAAAAACTTTAACCAAAACATCCAATCAATAAAAAGAACAATTTTCTAAGTCCATGACCTTGACATCAAGGTCACTGAGGGGGTGGGGGTAGTACCTTGGAAAACTTTGAACCAATATCTAACTATAGTGCAAGTATCAAAGGAATCCATCCATGGGTTAAGGAGATATTGGGCTTTATGAAACTTTAACCAAAACATCCAGTCCAAAAAACTCCCAATTTTCTAAGTCCATGACCTTGACATAAAGGTCACGAAGTGGGGTGGGGGTGGTACCCTGTTAAACTTTGGACCAATATCTAACTACAGTGCAAGTATCAAAAGAATCCATCCATGGGTTAGGGAGTTATAGGTCTTTATCCGGACGCCGACGCGGACGCTGACGCGGACGCGGACGCCGACGCGGACGCCGACGCCAAGGTGACAATAATAGCTCTTCCTGAACTTTCGTTCAGACGAGCTAAAAAGCGTTCATGAATGTTGATTAAAGCCATTGAATACTCACTGTCTTGACATTTTAAGACAATTTATGTCCGCTAAGACTGAGGATGTATCCGGGACGTTTAAAAATGCACTGTTCGCAAAAACTGTTTTTGAACGCCTTTATATTGGGCTTTTAAAGTGAATGGGTACACTTTCAGGGGAGCAACTCTACCAGCCTCTTTTTTGTCTTCTTTTTCTGTGGGGGTCAGCTCTTAAAGGAAAGAATTTGCTCCCCTAGGAGCAAATTCTTTGCTTTAAGAGTAGACCCCATTTTCGAAGGGCTTTTTTATCAAGGGAAACAAAGAAGAAGACACAAAATTTGCCTCCCTTTGAACATGGAGGTGTGCCCATATACCTTTTATTCAGGGGAATAATGGTCTATTGATCAGCGAACATAATACATTTCATGATCCGCGCAACGCAAAAAACTGTGGTTTACAGCACATGTCAGATTAGTCTGATCCGGGCAGACTGGTTAGGGTTTTTCTTGTTCAAAGCAGTCTTTAAATCCTGATGGACATATAAATGCAAACAGTTAACACTGACCTGCCTGTACGGCTACAGGAGGACCATGTCTTCTTTGTAAAAGTACCATGCCATTCATTTTCTCGAGGCCCTATCATAATGATTATCATTTTACACCGTCGTAATCAATATAATTGTGCTCATTTGAAAACATGCACATGTAACTAGAATTACAGGGACAAAAAAGTATAAAAAGGTAAAGGTTACCCGTAGCCTAGTGGTCGTAGGGGCAGTGGGGTTTGGAGGCCCACCATATCTTGGGCACAGCATACGAAAGTCGGAGAGTCAGTCTGGCACAGTAGTTTTTGCTACTGATTCGAAAAAAGGTACCATTGCTGGGTAGACACAGAATTTTTCCAGTCACTAGCTGGCGCCACAGGGATTCGAACCCGCAACCTTCTGCACCATAACCAAACGTCTATATCCACTCGACCCCGGGCACATTGCTGAATATTTACATTCTTGGTGTATTTACTGAAAAGCCCTATAGTAAACCAATGGAACCTAATGTAGTTTACATTCTAATGATTACATTGAGACACGCGACGTCAATGACGTTAAAATAAACACTGATTCTCTACAACTTGATTGGGCGCCAGCAACGTCCTGACGTCATGCACGCCGTTCTGCTGTTAGCAGAAAACAATGCACGTACATGTTTTACTGCTTCAATTTTAGCGCTTATATAAAAAAAATCATGAACCAATGTAAATATAAGCAATGAACTTAATTTTTCTGAGGTTTATCGAAGTGTAAACTACATTGGGTCACTAACAAAGTTTACATGAACCCCTTCGGGGTTAATTCACTTTGCACGTGACCCAATGTAGTCTACACTTCGATTGAATTCGGGGTTTATGTAAACTTTGTTAGTGACCCAATGTAGTTTACACTTCGATAAACCTCAGAAAAATGTAATTCGTTCCATAAATGTAAGCCAACACTAACGTTTAATCCTATTATATAAAAATCTGATCAATACCAGTCAGAGTGCGATTCATGCCTCTCCATTTTAAAACAAACATACTAGCCATAGAAGCCCGATGACTGAACTGAGACGGATCGTGTACATAAACGGACTGACTTGAATCGTACCATGACTGAAGGCATTTCTCAGATCTCTACATTCGAAAGTAAGAGTGTCAATACTATCAAACTAAATCAGAGATTTATAGAATCTATGATGGAATTGAGGCCGCAGCCAGGAATTTTCGAGCTAGTTTTCAGATTATTTAGTCTTATACGAGGCTTGCCTAGCATAAGACTTAAAGAATCTGGAAAAAAATGCCTCAGATTTCCTTGTCCAGGCCTCAAACCCATTACTGAATATGTTCCTCACCCATTCTATATAATAATTTCAACAAAAGCCATTCAATGCTAAAGCTTTTGTTCAAGGCATTACTATATACTTCTAATTTTACATGTAATAGTTCCATGCTGTTAAGGTAACCTGACCTTGTACATGCATTTTACATGACCGACAGTGAGCTTATCGGGAATCTACAGAAATTTTCACTGGCTGTTACTTTCGTATTCTTTGAGCAATTTACATGACAGGTAACAAGGGGAGCACTGTGAAGGGGAGTTCTTGAAAATTACAAAGTAGAAATATTAGCATTTCGAGACAGCTTTCAGTTCCTCGGCTGAGACAGCAGACCAGGCTAGAAAAATCTCAGTCAGCTCTAGAAAGGGATAGTCTTGTTCCATGAGTGTTTGGCTGGCTGTTTTGGCTTTAACGGCTCAGAGAGAGGGAGAAAAGAAATGAGGTCGGATAGTGAAGACACTAAATGCCCAAACAACCCCCACTCGCGCCTATACTACAAGCACAGTAGGCCCTTGTCCTACTGTTATTCAAATTAATTGACGCCCCGGCACTGAAAGTTACCCAGCACCATCGCCCGACCACGATCAGCCCCTCCAATGAGTAGCTGAATACCTATACTTCCTGCACCAACAAAACGTTTCTACACTTGAGCTAACTAACACGGTGTAACAATGGAAACTACTGGAAACTACTAAAGATCTACTAAAAATGCAAATATACAGTCTTATATTATCTGTCAGTCACTACTGCGGGCAACAAACCTGATTATCACGCACAGAAGATGCCTATCTGCATTACTAAACATGAACACAACCCCATCCCCACCGGGAGGCGTGCAGAGATGTGACTTTATATCAGCCTCCCTCTGGCGTATCTTGCATCCAGTTCCGAGATAAGATAATCAGTCGCGTCGCCGTCACACATGGTAGATTCGTGCACCACACGACGTTGCTCGAATAAGCAGCACGCATGAAATCTGGTTCTTGAACATGCTGTAGCTTAAAGCGATTTTGTGCATGTATTGTATTACCGAACTGCTGCCATACGCGAGAAGTTGGCTCAGTAACAACGGGGTCCATTTGTTCAAAACTGTAACGACGTCGTTAGTTGACGAGACGTTAAAATTTCAAACGTTAATATCTCAAATACACCAATATGTTTTGTTGGAAAAAGATGCGGGGAGCTTTTGCATTGCATTGCAAAAGCTACCCACATATTTTCAACGAAAATATCTGTATTTTGGCTACAAATTCATAAAACACTTAGAGAGTTGACCTCTTAAGGTGGTGATTTGTGGTATATACAAAAATCTCAATAAAACCATAAAAAATTATCGTATCTCCCTGAAAGTTACCAGACTTCTTATTTTTGTTGTTCTCTACAGTTTAGAATACAAAATAGAGGGACATGCTGTTTAGAAAAGTGTTTTTATATGAAAAGATCAAAGGGTAATTTTGTGCGAATAAATCTAAAAAATGACCATCATTATTGAAAACGTAACTAGGTCTGAACTTAAATTAATCCATTAAAAAGAGCGTCCTAGCAATTATTTGTTCCAACTCTTTCTCAAATTGTAAGGTAGGCCAGATAAAAACAGTAGTTTTTTCTCAAATGTCTGACCATGTATATAATTGCATGTATAGTGATTGCATTCATTAATACAGGTAGGTCAGTTATACCTATATCATACTCACAGTATAAATATTACATTACAATGATCAAACCAGGCGTGTTATTGTAATTATTCAACCTCGAAAATCATGAAAATAGACTCTACTGTGTATTTTAAGACAAATAATTTGGACACAGGCCACACCTTTTTTTTATCTGCGCAGCCTGATAACGTGCAGCAAAAATGGAAAAAATAATTGCTAGGACGCTCTTCATAATACATTAATTTAAGTTCAGACCTAGTTACATTTTCAATAATGATGGTCATTTTTTAGATTTATTCGCACAAAATTACCCTTTGATCTTTCCTTATATAAATCCCTTTTAACAGCAATAAGTCCTGCATTTGGGGATTCTGAATTGTGAGAAACAACATAAAGAAGGCATCTGCTAAGTTTTGGGAAGATCCGTTGTATTTTCAGCATTTTATGCAGATTTTTGTCTTTGCCCCAAATCAGTGATAATCACCACCTTAACGAGCTCGTTAGGCTATGATGATTTGAACAACTGGGCCCTGAACTGCAAATTGTTCTTGTGAGAATAACTTCACGCGAGACAAAAAGACGCTATTGAATGCAGATAGTGTATTTCACAGATAAAATGCAAATATGAGCCACGACACGACAAAACCAACAATGTAGTTGTGCGGCCAGCGCAGACCCAGATCAGCCTGGGCATCCGCCCAGTCTGATCAGAGTATTCGCTGTCCGCATGGAGGTAGCTTAGACCCTTAGCTACCATTTGAGTACTTAACGAAGAGTCTGGTCGAACTGGGCGGATGCACAGGCTGATCTGAGCACAGGCGCTTGAAGTTTTAAGCTAATGATGCCGCTAAACATCCACGCCATGAGCTATTTTGAAGAAATGGTCTATAACATTTTCAAGTTTAAAGGGTTTTGAGGTTTTTAAGCGTAGAACTTCAAGCGCCTGTGATCTGAGTCTGCGCTGGGCGCACAAACACATTGTTGGTTTTGTTGTGTCGCGGCTCATATTATTCTCACAATGACAATATACAGCAAACGAACGCACACCTGAAGCAGCGATACATCAACGTCACACTGATCATTGGAACTGACAGAATGCCAAACAAACAGCAGAAAATCGGGATTGTAAGTACATGAATCTCACACGAAATATGACTGCTGACAGGTGTTTCTGAAGGATTTTTATTCTTCGCAAACCTCATATCGTAAAAAATAGAAAAAAAGGGATCGTAGCTTAGCAGAGTTCGCGAAAGTCTGCAAGAGTCTACAGGACCAAATCTGGTAAAATGGTTAAAATGTAGGGTACTTGAAAACTCTAAATATTTTACCAGACCGAATAAATTTTTACCAGACTGCGTGACATGTCGGGTGGTCAGGCGGAGTTTCGTGAAGACTGGCATAGAGGTAACTGTCCTTCAAATGGAACAGTTTGGTGTTACAAGGCAGAGCTAGGCTCCTAAAATGCAGATTGAATGGCAAGACGCGTAGACCCTGATAAGACTTCTCAGTCTCATCTGGGTCTACACCGTTTGCTAAGACATATCTGTCCAATAGTTAGTATAATATGTGGTATTCCTGAGCCGCGCCAGCAGAAAACAAGAATTCCGCTGTACGCACCCTAATATACGCATTGTTGCAAACGCCAGCGGCCCGGTGTCCGAATGTGCCTGGCTTGCCTAGGGCCGCCAGGAATCTCCAAAATACGAACTTGATATCCCAATTTTAGGTCTATCTTTCTGGCAATAATAAATGAATGGGGTTTTCGGCTAGAGAACAGCTTGGGCCACTATTTGGGTTGTTAAGTTTTTGGAGAACGAAACTGAACTTGGGCGTTTCCATTTCAATTTCATTTCAATTTTTGTTGCCCAACACTCCGCCCAACACACTGTCGACTCTCGTGTTGACACCCACGAGAGCAGCTGTTGAGTTTCGCTGTGTGTAACTGCAAAGTTCGATCGAACAAACCCGTACATGAAAATGCCAAAATAAACAAATCCTTACCCAGACAAGCAGCAAAAATCAGACTTTGCTGAAATACCTGGCGAAAATGTCCGAGGAGAATTTGACAGCTGGAATAACAATGACGTCACTGATGTGCAACGTCATTAGTTCGCAAACCAGTCAGCAGCTACCGAATTCTACGTTTTGGCGGAATTTATTTATTTACTTATTTTAAAATACTAGGCTAGATTCTAAAACTGTGTTGTGCGTTTGCCCTTTTGTGTTCGTTTCAGGTACAGAAATACATTTTTCTGGTATTAGTATGCTCATCTGTTGAAACCGACTTCCCCGGACCAAAGCCGGGGCCGGACTTATTCATAACTGCACTGTAAAAAAATACTGACATGACCAGAAGTTCCCTAAATTTACTACCACAAAGCATTATACGGAATTTGTTGTCATCCTCTTCTGAATTTTCCTGATTGCAGGCCGCAATAGCCTACACACTGCAAAAATAAACGGTAGATTTTATGGTAGAATAACTGGAAACCGGCTACCAGTCCTTTTCCCGTTATTTTTAGACACTATCTTGACTTCCTTTTTTTCTTATCTATCCCGGCCGACCAGGGTATATGGCCAGAATGTCCCAGCCCTTAAATTCAGCGGGCACAGGGCATTTAGGTTGCGTCGTATCGGAGAAACAAGACACATGATATGGCTAAAAAGACTGGCAGAAGCTAACTTAGTTCAAAATTTGAATCTTTGAGAACGGAAATTAAGGCTGATGCTCAATGTGAAAAAGCAACACGATTTTTATGTCACTAACTTGGTTGGATGATATAATTAAGGCTAATCACAGACATTAGTAGACAAAAAGATACTCGATGTGTCCCACCTCTAAAGAAGAGAAATGGTAGTTGTAGAATCAGAGCTGGAATATGCAGATGAATTTAATGTTCAGTTTTCAGATGAATTCAACAAAGCGAGCACACCCAAGTCCCCCTTCCTAATCGCTTGCTTCCTTCTATGGAGGACAATCATGTTTCGGCTGAAGGTGTAACAAAACTTCATAGGGCTTGAACCCATCAAAAGCTATAGGACCTGATGAAGTGCATCCTAGAGTCTTAAAAGAACTGGCATCTGAATTAGGCCGATTGTTTGCTCACCTCCTCCAAAAATCTATTGACACGGGTGAAATCCCCAAGAAATGGTCTCTTGCAAATATATGCCCGCCCTACAAAACAGGAGATAGATCTTTGGCTTGCAATTACCGACTGCTTTGTTGTACCATGCAAGTTACTTGAACATAATGGCGCATTTGCATGAACATAAACTTTTGTCGGACAGTCAACATTTCGGAAGAAGCATAGGTCTAAACCTCAGTTGATCACGGTTTTTATAACGACTGGTCTAAAATCTTGGATAAGGGCGGTCAGGTTGAAACTTTTATCTTGGGACTTCGAGAAACCTTTGACACACCCACTAATGAATTACTTAAATGTAATCTTACGGCTATGGTATTGGTGGGAAGACACTGACATGAATAGATTCTTTTCTCTGTCACAGGCAGCATCGTGTAGTAGTAAATGAAGTTAAATCAGATTGGGCAGCCGTTTTGTCAGGTGTCCCCTAGGGCACCGTGTTGGAACTACTGTTGTACTAGTTGCACATTAACGACATAACAGAAAATATTGACTCGGAATTAAGACTTCTTGCTGACGACTGTGTGCTTTCATGAAATCAGAGATAATGAAGACACAGTGAAACTACAGGACGATATAGATCGTTTAGGGTGTTGGGCAAGGAGTTGGGGCATGAGATTCCAACCAGGCAAATGCAATATAACGCAGAATACAAGGAAACGGGTCATGAAGATCAATGCTTCCTATATCTTAGTGGGGACGGGTCTCTATAACGTAGAAACTATCAGATATTTTGGCATAACCATTACAAATGATTTGAAATGTAACACACATGTCAGCACATTTGTACAAAGGCTAATAGGACCCTTGGCTTCCTTAGACGTAACTTGGCGGCATCTCCACAGGACGTTAAAGAGTCAGCATACAAGGGACTGGTGCGTTCAGTCTTGGAGTATCGTAGTTCAGTTTGGGACCCTCAAAGTAAACTTCTTCACGATGAACTTGAAAAGGTGCAGAAAAGGGCAGCAGGATTTGTAACAAGAAATTACACATATGACTGGCATTCTAGAGAAACTTAAGTGGGAATCTCTGAAAGAGAGAAGGAAAGATAGTAGACTCATAATGCTTTACAAAGGTCTGAAGGATGCGGCCAGTACAACCATAAATGACCTTTTTCCCGCAAGCAGGCATCCCTGGCATTTCAAACAACATTGGCTGGGACTGACATTTACAAGTCCGATTTCTTCCTCCAAACTATTAGAGATTGGAACTTCCTGGAAGGGTCCCTTATTTCTGCAGCTGAGTGTAAAGAGGATTCAGTTACTAAGTTTACCTCTCTTGTAAGGGCTAAGGACTAGTTTCCCTGCCCACGCGTCCTGGTGAATGATTGTCCTTGATTCGGATTCTGACAAAATGTTTTGCCTTTAGCATTTGTTGAATTGGTTCGGTTATACCGTATGTCACAGTTTCTTGCACCATATATAGGGGATATTGGGTAAGCTGGGGTACAGTAACTGCTAAGCATTTCAACTGTCATTTGTTTTCAGCGAAAAAAAAAACCGCTCGCAAGCGTAGATGTAAAATGAAACAATTT
This sequence comes from Ctena decussata, assembly GCA_963989385.1. Lineage (NCBI taxonomy): Eukaryota > Metazoa > Mollusca > Bivalvia > Lucinida > Lucinidae > Ctena > Ctena decussata. Next base: position 82,216,410 of record OZ022502.1, on the reverse strand, counting down.
CATTTATGCTACAGAACAGAGAAGTAGAAATTAAAATGCGGTGTTTCTTTTTTATACATGTTTAGGTAACAAAAATGAGGATAAACTTTTCTCAGGAATTTGCTATTTTAACATGTTCAGTAACTCTAGTATACAAACACAGTATCAAATTCTCGAATACTTTGAACATAGTACTGGCATTAACAACAGAACGGGCATGGTTCATTCAAAATTAGTATCAAAATACCCCGCCCACTGCATTTCCTTTGTAAGTGTTTTTCCGGTGTACACTAAAATTCAGCCCTCGACATTTTTGCAAAATATTATTGTTACAAGAAATCCGTTTAGATTTTTTATGATTTTATACATGTATACAGCCCGGTGGCAGGGGCATATAACCTTAGTGGGCAAATTCCTGCTTGTAACAGAGAGCTTATATTGTTTCAGTCGTTTCTATAACATTACATCGAGTTATTTCAAAGTATAAAGGAATTAAAAAAATCAAAGCCCACTTTTGAGACATTGACAAGGGCAATAACTCTGTCAGAAGAAATCGAAATTTGCCCAGTAACATTCCCAAGCGTAATATTTCCTAGAACAATACACACGCCAAGTTTGAAGACTATGCGTCAAAAATACATGTACTCAACTTAATACTTAAGGGAAACGAAGTGCTCATGAACGACAAACAGACAAACGTTTGTCCGTCCGCCTGTCCGTCCGGACGGAAAGACGCACGGAGGGTCGGAGAGCCAGCAGGAAAACAATATCCCGCCACTACCGTTAGGCGGGGTGGCGGGGTAAAGAAAGCCAGCAGCGTATGAATATCTAAGAATCACAAAAAATATTTCCAAACAATACATAGAAAATACTTTGGTAATATAAATTTTCTACCTACGTACCATATGCTGGTGCAACGAATAAAATGCGTCCCACTTTACCCCCAGTGTCCCAGTTACCCCAATGTTACCTATGAGCAGTGAAAAGGAATTTCTAAGACCTCGGTGGTTCAGTGCCCAATGAAGTCGTTGTCCAGCGATCAAAGGAACCAACTTATTTCATATAGCTAACTAACCATCCCATGCCGTGATCTGTAAGGGTATCCGATTTTGCTGTCCCCGGTCGGGCCTAATTGCCTTATATGTGGCGTCAGGTTGTTGTTGTTGTTGTTGAGTTGTGGTTTAACGTCCCAGTACACAATAATTCAGTCATGTCGAGATGTTGCCCTCGAATTTGTAGGACCTCTAACCGACCTGAGAGAAAAGACACTCAAGTCCTGCTACAGCTCCCAGACGCTCTGTCGCAGAGCACCAGGAAGTCCATCTACTTCGCGGGCCCCGATAGGCAGGGGCCAAGCAATAGGTTGACCTATTACAATTCCGACTTTCGATTTTTAGAATTTTTAAGCATCACAACGGTGAATTACACTTCTGGATAGGACCCATTTTTCTTACCCAGCCGAAAGCAACGTTGACGCAGGGCAACACAACTTGAGTAACACAACTTTTCTACACATGTACAGAGGATATGTTTTTGTGATCTTCGACGGGGCTCTGAATGGGAAGAACTTTTGTTTCTCACTGTATTTACATGCTCAGAACAAGACGAGGAATGTTTTTAAATCAAACGCATCTGCGAGAAAAAACAAAAGTCTATATGAACCGCAGCTGCTGCGTCCCGACAAAACCTGCCTTGCTATCAGGAGAGCCTACGGATCTGTCTGTGCAGTATGTAAGGCCAAGACTCTCTCAGATTTAGGTCTAGTCGTTTAGCGAACTGCGAAAGCTCTGACCAGACTGCGCATGTGCGCAGGCTGGTCCGAGCTCTCACAGTTCGCAACTTAGCACACCTAAGATACAGGTTTTCTGATGACACGATTCCGACTATTCTGGTAGCGAGCAGTTCTGGTAATTAGAAGAACATACGCGTCTCAGCTGGCATATTCTACCTGAAATAACCTTGAACAGCAGTATGAAATGCATGAGATTATATTAGAAGATAATAGCTTCTGCACAATTTCTACAAAATAATAAAAAGCGGGGCGCAATTGTTTTTAATCTGCCTTACTTGAAAGAAAAGTCCTGTTCATTAACCGCGGCCAGAGTACGGCTCTCTGTGACCATACGGAACCCGGCTTGGGCTACGCTCCACAAGAAATATTTGACTGCAGTGTTTTTGATCATGAAAGTGGCTCGGGGCATAGATGGTCCAATGGTTTCCATTTAAACAAAACATAAATGGCTAAGTGCCCCAAATATCACCTGAACGCCTTCGCTGATTATGGACAAGATATTTTTGGCTAAAACTTGATTTATCTTAGCTAATATCCGTTGGAACCATATGCCCCAGCAATATGAGGCTCCACATGTATTTTATTCCGATCGACCAACCTTCGACCAAACCATTTAGAATGTTTGTGACAGTGTACATGTATAAGGGCAGAGTTCAGCCTGACGGAGCCCATCCCTCTCCAGGCTATATATGTTAACTACAGCCGAAATCCACGATTATTGTATGGCTTGCCTTGGTTACGAACACATGGCCGTTGACTCAAAGAGTTCTTCCGCCTTGGCCGTTGACTTCTTCTAGGAAGTCTTCCGCCCAGTGATGTTGTGTTAACACCACCCCTTGTTGACCCATAGGGTTGGGAGACTCATGGAGGTGGGAGCGTCTTATTTCCTCCCATCAAGTCACTGACTTGCCCATTGCCTATAATATAAATGTCTTCTGTCACCCACCCTCTTAACGGATCATGTCTGATGCTCTGGAAGAACATCACGGAAAGGTTAGCATAGGCGGCAGAAATATTACCAATCTGCGGTTTGCCGATGACATAGATGCTCTAGCTGAGGAAGAGCAGGAACAAGAAGCCCTAGTTGAAAGTCTCGACCAAACCTGCACAAGATATAAGATGGAGAACAGTGCTGAGAAGACCAAACTGATGACAAACAGTGCAGATGGCGTCCAGAGGGAGATCAAGATAAAAGGGCAGAAGCTGGGTACTGTAACAAGCTTCAAATACCTTGGAGCAGTTGTCTCAGATGATGGCTCAAAACAGTATGTTCTCTCAAGGATTGCACAAGCCACTTCAGCTCTTACCAAGCTGAAACCAATTTGGAGAGATAACAACATATCTCTTGGATCAAAGGTGAAACTTATGCGCTCCCTTGTCATTTCCATATTTTTGTATGCCTGTGAATCGTGGACCTTGACAGCAGAGTTAGAGAAAAGAACACAGGCCTTTGAGATGAGATGCTACCGAAGGTTACTGAACATTTCGTACAAGGACCATATAACCAATGAGGAGGTTCGCAGAAAGATCCAAGCAGCCATTGGAGACTATGGTGAACTTCTGACGCTGGTCAACAAACGGAAACTAAGGTGGTTTGGCCACGTCTCAAGGTCTTCTGGTTTAGGGACCGACCATTTGATATTCTGGGGGGCCTGGTATATTTATCAAAAAAATTCCCTGTCTTTGGATATGCAAGAAAAAAATAACCTGGCTCATAAGGGGGTTCAAAAAAATAATCTGGCTTCAAAAGGAAGAGAAAAAAATAACCTGTCTCCACCCAAAATTTCAAAAAAAAATATAGTCTGCAGATATTTCCATTGGAATTGAGTTTTTATAATCTCTCTGGCTTCTGGGGGCTGTGCCCCCAGACCCCCATATTCATAGTTATTTTTTAATATTATCTACAATTGGTTTACACCAGCAGGCCCGCATGTGCATACATTTACAAAAAAATCCTATACAACATTCACATATACATGTATCATTGATCTGCCACATTACAAAGTAAATGTTTCCACTAAAACTGAATTGCAAAACAGTCACTAGCTTATGGGAGACAAAACCATTATGGCAAAATAAACACTCTAAAAGGCAAAAGTCCCAATATAAAAACCCTTATTTTTACCATCATTCCTAGTTTTTCTCTTGTTTCCAGTCTTAAAATTGCCATTGAAATTGGGAAATTGCTTTAGCTTCTGGGGGGCAACGCCCCCCAGACCCCCTTTCTTAACTTCTTAGCACATAACTTTCAGCCATTTTATTAATTGCCATTCATGTATAATGTGACTCTATCGGTAAGTATTTATCAAACTTTCTAAAGGACGAATAAAGCATGTTTGGCCATATATTGGGATAGAAAAAAAAAACTTAAATTCCTAATGTTAGCCCTAAAACTTTGCCAAAATAGCCCTAAATTTTGGCCAAAATATCCCTAATTTAAGGGCTAATTTTTTGCCAAACTCATACAGGGATGTTTGTATCTGTACCTTAGATGAAAAGAGTAACATGCTCCAGGCACTGGTTTGCAAAAGCAAGCTAAGCCATGCCCTTCGCCTGGTTAAAGACAGCACCATGTTCTTTTTGTGAGAAAAAAAGGTGTAAAAAATACTGATGTGGGTAAAATAAAAGGATATTAAGATCAAATAAACAAGGATCTGATAGTTCAGGCTTCAGCTATAAAATAAAAAAAAATAACCTGTTTGAGTTAGTTTGTAAAAAAAATAAATTAGCTTCCACAAGGTGAAAAAAAAAGAAATTGTTTCCAGAGGCCAGTGAAATAAAATGTGTCTCCATCAAGAATACCAGCCCCCCCCCCCCCCCCCCCCCCAGAATATCAAATGGTCGGTCCCTTAGCAAAGACGATTCTACAGGGAACAGTGAAAGGAAAAAGAAGAAGAGAGAAGAGGTAGACAGAAGAAGAGGTGGGAAGACAATATTAAAGAATGGACAGGGATGGATTTTGCCAGCTCAACTAGGGCAGCTGAAAACAGGACAATGTGGAAGGGGATTGTTTCGAAGTCATCTGTGGTGCCCCAACGACCTCGTAAGGTTATGGGATAGAATAGAATAGAACATGTATAAAGCTCCCCCCACACATCGCCTCATCCCAATACCGCGGAGGACCGTATTCAGACTGTAATGGCAAGCTTCTGCTACATGTACTTTAATTATTTCCAACACTGTCTACACTTGCACATACTAGGAAGGCAAACTTATGACCTGGTTATGGTTCTCCTCTCATTTCTCCCTATCAATGGCTTGAGTTTCATTAGATCCACCCCCACACACCCTAACAATATCAGAGATCTTATTACAGCAAATTTTAGGAAAGGAAATAAATGTGATTACGATAGTTACGGCAGAGTTAATGTTCTTGTACAATGCATTTCAGACATAGTGTAAATTTTAGGCAAAATTTTGGAATTCTCCGGATAAAAGCAATCTTACGGACATACCAACGAACGCAGACCATTTACCTTCGCGGGGAGTCAATATAGCAGCTTTACGCACTTATTACCCCATTTTGTGCACATTTGTGTGTTTGTACGTACGTACGTACGTACATATGTATGTATGTATGTATGTATGTAATGAATAGATGTTGGCGCCAGATGTTGCACTACTTGTTGCCACATTATGGCTTTCAGAGAAATTGTTTTTCGTTTGCATGAAAAGATACCTTAACAACTAAAAGTGTACAGTAAATATTAAAATCAGTATTTGCATCCTTATTAGACTGAACAGATTCCGCAAGATAAATTCGTTGACAGTTCATTGTTCATCTAACAGAGAACACTCAGATTAGCCTGCGCTGTTCTGAGTGTTCCCTGTTCGCGCATGCCATACTGTTCCTTTGCATGCGACGCTACTCAATTATTTTATAGCATATGTGTTTTCATGCTCTTTGATATGCCTTTGATTGCTCCAGAGTCTGCCAGCTAATGATCATTTTTTTCCTCAAGCTCGGCGAAAATATATCATCAATGATCTTCAGTTTCCATGGAAATTATTCTTTCTACCTGTACTACATTTACCTTCATAATAAATAATTACATAGGTGCCACGCGCCATAGAAAAAAAGTCTGGCGCAAAAAAATAGCCACAAGTGAGCATACGGACCGACCTGTGTGTGCATTCACGCGGTTTAGTGTATGAACAACACTGGATGGATGTGAAAGATCTTGTAGCAGTCGCTTATCATAAGGCTTAATGCACATATCCCCGCGAAAAGGGGAAGAAAGGAGTTTGCCGAAGGTAAACAGAGCAAAACTGGAATGAAACGTTGAGCTTTTATTTTATTATTCATGTCCAAAAATCATTTGTTGCGTTGTCCAAATAGAACTGCCTCTAATGAGATACCGCGACAAAATGTTTAGTCAAGATGTATGAAATGACAAAAAATCCACACAAAAATGGTTAATCTAGATCTTTGGTAGGTATGAGAGGAATCAATAAGAACCTGATTACAAAACAGTCAGACTGTCAGAGAATATAATTATGAGCGGAAAATGCCAACGATATAGGCATGGTTTCTAAGGTAACATTACAACATTGTGGTGTAAACTTTATTCATGACAGAGTAACTTCCCTTTATTATTTAGAACTCCAGTGCCAGTCTACTTAGAAGTGCCAGTGCATAAAGACAAGGGCCCGAGTCCTCGTGTCTCAGTCTGCTTGAGATCGGCTTTTAATACCAACATCATTGAGGTTTTATGCACCATATAGCGAGGTCCACGACTCGATGCAAAGCTCTCTATATAGCTTCTTACTATATGAAGTAAAATTATTTGCACAGATATTTCTTAAATTGGCTAAGCAACTGAAAAAGGATGTATGCGTCTTGGGGCTAAACTTTCTGTTAATGAAAGGCCCGGTAACAAGAACGGTTTACAGAAAAGCCCTCCCTGTATCACTCAGAATTGCAGTGAATAACTGTAACAGTAAAACGCAGAGCAATGCCTTGAAGATAAGAAAACTTACTGCAGGCATACTGGCATAGACTGATATATTCATATTATGGTCCGTAACACTTCATATTGTCATACACTTAGTATGATATTTCATTTATTGGTCGGTTATAAACTTAATAATACTGATACATGCAGTTGCGCCGTGGTACATGCAGTTGCTGGCTGCGTTTGTTTTCTTGTCCTGTCGTGCTCAACTCATATCAGGCACATACCTCAGTGCGTTATGTCTTTTGCGTGCACATGTACAGTCTTGCCAGTTTGATAAGGTGGACGCCACCACCGACGCTGAAGGCTCAGTTGTACTGCAATCACCAACTAAGAGCACACTGGAGAGTAAGTATTGGTAATTGCGTTTTAGACTATGGGCTTTGTGATCAAGCGCACATAATTGTAATTAGATTTTTTTTCTCAGAAATTCAATATCTCAAGTCTCTATTCCTGACATCTGTCTTGGACGTCATCTTGGATTTTTCAGCCCGCGCCATCTTAGACAAGTAGTACATTTCCCATCCTTATTAATTCACTCTACTGTTTACCCGGACGCCACCGCCCACATTCAGGTACACTCCGGGGTACACTGAAATAACTGGTACCACTTTTCCACAGTGCGGATTTCCTGCTCTGCTGGCTTGAATAAATTGATGCGTCGCGAATCACGATACCATACGTGAAACGAGAACACTCTAAAGACCATGCCAGGTCGAGAGCTATGCTCTCCGCCCGCAGCAGTATTGCCGTGTAGCCCATAACATCTACCATTTGAGCCGAGACCCGAGAAAACCAACATTGTGGCATGTGCGCCCAGCAAAACTCAGATCAGCCTGGGCATCCGCCCAGTCTGTCGAGTCTTCGCTGTGCGCTTGAAAGATGGCAGCTCCATGCGGACAGCGAAGACTCTGATCTGACTGGGCGGATGCCCAGGCTGATCTGAGTCTGCGCTGGGCGCACATGCCACTTTGTTGGTTTTCTCGTGTCGCGGCTCATTTGTCTCTTACTAGGTCGGTCAAACCTTACTTGTCACTGTAACATTGCCCCAGGCACCAACAGAATTAAAAGTGGAAATAAATTTTCGTGACATAGAAAAGAACCTTACGAAATCTGCAACCAGTAAAAACTCAAAACAGCCTGCATATCTGCGCAGACCAATCACAGTCTTTCGCCATCCAACTTAGATTCCTCAATGATCATTGCCGGGAAGACAAATCAGACTGCTCGGATGGGCAGCCTGATGTAAGTCCTTATTGTTCGTATTTACGGCATTCTCTTTCACCTCAACATATGAAAACTGTCATTTTCGATGACAGCTTATCATTATAGAATTTCTGATGAGTCTGCAGAAATTAGCACGGCAATGAGGACTGGGGTCATCACAAAGTTAAGAGTGGCGTGTTCGGATGCAGCAGACTAAGCCAGCTGTGATAATGACCCGAGTAAACTGACGAATGGTGTCCAGGTAACATCATCGGTATTTAGCATAAGATTTGGCAAACAGTACAGTAACATCAACATCTTGGCGGCAGGATTCGATATCTTCTGGACATTTTGAATCAAAAAAGAGAGAGAGTGCCACATTAACTATTATTACTTAATGTACGTTTACTGCAGTCAATGCAGCCACTAGGTTACTACTACTACTACTACTACTACGTGACTACTACTACTAACAACAACAGCAACAATAAAAAAAAATCAAAGTTCCTGATAATGGACGAATGACTTGCAATTTTACGCACTTTTCAACAGTATTCCAGTCCGAGTCATACCAGGATGATGGGAGGCTGTGTACATTGTGCAATGGAACCCCTCCACAGCTGAAATGGACAGGCCTTAACCCAGTGAGCTACCGGGGCTCCCCCCTGATCATGGGAATGGGATAACAATGGTAAGTTTGTGGTAAGTTCAGTGCATTCTCCAACAACAACATTAGGTTGTGGCCTACATTAGAACAATCTGGCCAGTGATTCTATTAATAAGAGCTCGAAACATCATTTATGTGTTTACTGGAAAGATAAAACAATATCTCAAAATAATAATAAAAAAAATCCTCCATGCCCTTTTCTGAAGCTGTGAAAATTTAGGTTACTATTTGGTCCGCCTTTGATCAGATCATGAGAAGATTGAAGCACAGTGGATTGAAGCTAATTGCTGGGAGTTACGTTTTTCATAAAATGAAACTCGAAACTCGCAGCGGGAGTGTTCAAGGTCAAACAATATCACAGTGAATAAAAGAATTCTCAGTTTTGTTAATACATGTGTGTGTGTGTGTGTGTGTGTGTGTGTGTGTGTGTGTGTGTGTGAAAGACAGGAGAGAGGGGGGGGGGGTAGTTTTTTCAGGACGCAAAAATTCGGGCGTATGAATACGGTACTCGAGGCCAATAAACATATTTCTTCAAGCGTCTGGAGGATAATACGATAATACTATTCAATCGAATATGCTGTGAACTATTTCAGTGGAAATTATTCTCTAGCTTACTGGCTTTTTGATTAAGAGCAAAGGCTTCAGCTAGATCAATATGGAAAAGTCCGACTTGAAGAAGATGACTCATGACATGCATTGGCCGCGTCAGGCAAGTACGGATGGTCCATGCGAAGAGCAAAGATAGCCAGCCTGCGCAGGCCGCAGGCGATCTTTGTCTTGCATGCTGAAAATACCGTCTCACGAGTGCCGAGGAACACACGCAGTCATCGGTGTCTCGCTGCTTGCCTTGATTGAAGACGCAAGGCAAAGGCTCGCCTGACGCAGCCTGGTATTACCACGTGGACAAAATAAGCTATCTGGCTATATCTTCAATTAAACTTGTTTGTCAGTGTTCAAAATAGTTCACTACAATGTCTACATACATAGAAATGGACATATATTGACGCACATGTATATTTCTTAATATTAATTGACCTGAAAGCTAAGGTGAAACAAACAGACAATAGCTCTGAATAGCTTACCTGTAGAAAACGAGTGTCCCTGCAATCCACGCTGCTAATACACAAAGCGCCCACTGATATCGCATACCATGAAGAGGCTAGGCTACATGTAGACCATGACCACATGCATGACAAATGATAAAGGAAGTATATGTCACTCTCAGTTAACACACTATTGATTCAGACAGACACGTGTTATCTATACACACAAACTGCATACTGCGAAAGACGGGAAGTTAAAATATACAGCTTTGAAATTTGAGATGGAAATGAAATGCATACAATAGACGTAACTTTATCTGCACCTGAATGACACAGTCACCCGTCTGTGGCATATATAAAAGTGGCCCGTGTTGCATGAAAAGATATCCTGAGGATCAGCCTCCATTCTCAGTTAAATTGGCCCCCCATCCTTAAATATTTCCGCTGTCGGGGTACAACATAGGGAAAACTGCAATCTAACTCCCAGTACCATCGCCGAAGAAGCCACGTAGAGATTCAGCCACAGTCCCTGGCGTCAGGACGAATTCATGCCGTCAGAGGGAAATTACACGCATAGCCAATGAACGCCTATTCCTCGGTAGCCAATCGTGGAAGCAGTTGTACAAAGCAGCGCCACAAAGCCAAACGGACGTGAAAGAAAGCATCTTAACGGAACGCTCAATACTACGGGCACCGTGATTGGCCAATTTTCGAAGCACCCCTACCTTGACTCATCAGGCTCATTTAACAGAGCCCTAACCTTGCAGAGGCAAGATGCCAAGCCCAGGAAGAACCGGCGAAGGATTTCCATGGGAAATTCATTCATTACGTAAACAGGAACTGGAACAGGCCTATGCGCAAACGAACTTGGCGGCGCAGAAGGTGATCAAGATCTTCGCTACCATCACGACATAGGTTCATCATTGGTGTGAAAATGGAAGAATGATCAGGCAGCGTGACTGCGCTGGTCTATCTTTTTCAAAGGAATTAACTCTGCCATTTTTATGTCCCCCCCCCCCCCACACACACACACCATCGGGAAGAGGGGGTGGTGTATATCCCGTAGCCGTCTGCGTGGCTTCTTGTCTGCACTATCTCCTGAAGGGGTGTGTGGATTTTGACCAAATCATTATTTGGGGGGGGGGGGGGGGGGGGGGGGGGGGTTGAGGGGCTGATTAATTTTTTTTTCACCTTGAACTTTTTTGTAAAAAAAAAAAATGTAGCATATGTTGCCTCTCTCCTCAGAGGAGGCTAACTCTTAAGAATCTGCTAATATAGGTAGCATTTTTCCTTTAAAATTTGTCCCAATTTTAGATGAGTTCTTTATAAGGAAGAAGTTACGAAAGTTGTTTTACCTTTGTAAAAATGGCTGAAAAAAAAGCATGGAAGTGAACTCGTACACCTATAGCCTTTTCTCGTCCGTTGAACGTCGTTGGATTCATTTTAGGTGATTCGCATATTCATTGAAGCCTAGACATGGGCATAACTTAAAATCTTGAATGGAACGAATTTAAATGGATAATCTACATTTTACTGGCTACAGTTTGCTCCCTGGGCATGGTGTACTACTGTTACAGGAAATACTGCTCCCTCGTAAGGAGCAATTCTTTCATGTAAGAGTGCTATCCCAAATCCGATGAGTATAACAAACTGAGGATATAATCCCTGCCATTCTATTCCATTTCACTCCATTCCATTCCATTCCATGTTTTAAACTATGCTGTCAATTAAGGTTGACTGTGATTTTTGTGATTGTTTTGGAAAAGGAAAAAACTTCCGTTTTATAATCGAAGAAATCATTCAATTAAAGGGAAACAACTAAACATCACTGAGAATAGCAAGTAGATCTTTATCACATTATTCTGGCCTGTTATATAACTCTGAATTATCATGAAAACACAAAACGATTTTCAAGTTTTGAAGCAAACACGAATTCAGCGAAGGAGATAACTTAAAAAAGTATGAAAGCGAGAGTTGCAATTTTTCTACGCGCCTCATTGTCATCACTTTTTTCAAAGGCTACATAAACCGTGGAGTCGTGAAAGTTTCATGAAAATATTTCAACGGGTACAGTAGTTATGACCCTTCCTACTTTATAGTATTGGCATGACAGAGTGGCCTTATTCAAACGAATCTGATTGCTCGCGTGGACTACAGAGAACGACTGCGCGCGTGTGTGAATACTACTAATTACGGTTGAAAAGCCGTTATGTTACTCTCCGTAATGTGACCCGCTGTATTATAAGCACCCAGCAGGCACATGACGTTGAAATGACGTCGTACTGACGTCGATGCGACGTAACGACGTCAGTACGACGTCATTTTGACGTCATGTGCCCGCTGGGCAAGTGTTACGTTCCAAGAGGTCCTCTATGGTCTTGTCCCGTATGCTCAACGAAGTGGTCAAGATAGCATGCCCAGTATTCTCTTTCTAGGGGAAACAATAAATGTTTGTTTTCATTACTTCAAGTGTGTGTTTAAAACAAACTCTTTATACGTGAACTTACATTTCTGCTCGGTGAACACAGTTTTTGTGAATCTTCGAGCTGGTTTTTGATGGTGCGGGAGCATTTTTTTATTATTAATATTTTATTTTGGGGCAAATAGTTGAAGGTGCGGGCGCATTTTGTTTTTACTTTCGTTTCGATTTCGATTTCAAACGTGGGGGAAATCCGACGCCCAATCAGTCACTTTGGTGCGACCTTACAGACTAAGGAGCAGATGACCTGATTAAGTCTTGAGCATATTCGAAAAAATTGGGTTAGGTCAAGTCCTTTTTTTTTTTTTTTTGACTTGCGAGACATTTTTTACAAGAACAACCTTATTATGAAGAACACAGCTGAAGAACCACTTAAGATGGATCTTTTTGTTTAGTTTAAACAGTATTTTATTCAACATATAAACATACACAATCAGTTCATACATGAATAATATAAAGGATTCGATAACAAGCTAACTAGCTTATAGACATCGTCTCCTATTTAACATGTATTTGCAACGATATATGAGTGCGTAAGATTTCTAAGCAATAGACATTTAAGAAACGTTTATATGAACATATACATTAATGTACTAGGAAAGTTTTGATGTGAGAACAGCATTCAATAAGAATAAATCGAACCATATATAAGAAGTAAGCTTAATAGAGAGAGAAAGAGAGAGAGAGTCAGAGAAGAAAAACAACAGATGTTCCCATTCATTTCCGTTCAGTCCCGTGTCTCAACCGCTTCTCAACAACGATGTACCATCGACATAGCAGCAAGAACAGGTCAATTACGTATGAGGAGTACTGAATCTTCCGGACTGGATAATATATTTGTGCACGCAATCAAAAATTTGTTTGTTCTCAAAGTCGGAAAGGGCTGGATTACCATTAGTCAATGTCCTTACTGGAAGATGAATTACGGTAGATAATACTTGATTTCGTAGTTGCAGATAATTTGAACAATCATACAGAAAATGTTTTACTGTTTCTGTTCGACCACAAGAACACGTTGAGCTGTCAATTATATTTTCCTATGTAGATGTGATTTTAGAGAGCTGCATTCAAGGCGTAATCGTGCGTGATAAACTTGAGCTGTTCTGTTTCCGTAGTAATAATAATTCGGGGGCTTTATTCTTACCGCGTATAAGTTTTTCTTAAAGTCGGCAAGAGAAACGCTATTCCTAATTAACATGGGTAAGTTATTCCATGCTCTAACGGCTGATGGGAGAAAAGAATTATAGTATAAAGTAGAGGTAGCATGAACTGTAGAGATATCGTTAGAATTGCGAAGAGAATATTGTGACTGATCTTGAACAAGACCTGGTACTAAATGGTTAAGATAGGCAGGTGCAAGTCCATTAACCATTTTATAAAAGATTATGAGCTTCTGTTTCTCGCGTCTTGACTCAAGTGTATCCCAGCCTAAGTCATCGTAAAGCTTGGCAATACTACATAATTTTGTGGCTCCTGTAACTATTCTCATGGCCTCAATTTGGATTGATTCAAGACGAGTCTTATCTTCATTAGTTAGATTGCACCATACTGCACCGCTATATTCAATAACCGGCCTTATAAAGGAAATATACATTCGTTCGAGTGATTTTCGGTCAAATTTAAATTTGAAAGCCCTCAGAACATTTACACGTTGCCAGGCCTTGTTAGCAATTTCTGTAACATGGTTGTGCCAAGTTAGACCAGAAGAAAAGGTTATGCCTAGATGACGATGACTATTGACTTCCTTTACAATAGTATTGTTCATTACAAGAGGTGGGTGATTGGGTCGTAAGCGTTTTCTTGAGAATATCATTGATTCAGTTTTCAGTGGATTTAGATCTACTAGCCATTGCTTTGCCCATACAGTCAGGCTCACATGGTATAGAAAGTGTGAAGATCTTTCACAGTGACCTTTACAAGGTATCTCTATATCCATCATTACTACCACATGCCAGACTCCCATAATGTTGTGATAATCAGATAAAGTTGTCAAACTTCTTGTATTCTTGCAGTAAAATAAACAAAAACTGCTTAAACTGCAAACATATTATAGGGCTAAATAAATACCAGCACTTTATGTACTGTTACAATCACAGTCTGGAATGAGTGATGAGGTCAAACAGAATTTGCTGCTGTATGTGTGGCCAGTTGCTCTTGTGTGCTGGAGTGCATATGTGAATATTCGAAAGGTTAGCGTTTAAAGTATTTGCAGCAGTGTTTGGGGTTTCAACAATTACATACAAACTAGTATCGTCTGCGAATAGTTTCACATTGCAATTTAGATTTTCTACAATGTCGTTAATGTAAATTAAGAATAACAAAGGGCCTAAGATCGACCCTTGCGGAACACCAGCAGGTATAGGCAGATAACTAGACATTTTACCATTCAGGACAACTCGCTGTTCTCTATTTGAGAGATAATCTGAAAACCATTCAAGAAGATTACCTGAGATTCCAACTGTTTGAAGTTTAAACTTCAAACAGTTGGATCTTTTTGTTTGGCATACACAGACAATATGTAGATGACATTGAGTACCTTTTGAGCATGTCTTAAGTAGTCTTAATGGGTGAAGTGCTGGTCAGCTGATCAAGTGGTCCCGGGTTCGATTCCCACTGCAGGTGGAAATCTTTTTAATCGTAAACTTGGTTCCATTGCACACAGCTTTCCATTTTCACCCTCCCATCACCTGATATGACCGAAATACTGTTGAAAAGTCAATTAAGTCGCAAGTCATCCATCCATCCATCCATCCACCTGTTAGTCTTTTGTTAGATTATGTCCCACTTAAACATATGATATAATATACTGAAAGGATTTAAAAACTTCCACTTTTTATTGCTGGCTGCTGATCTGTTCACTCATGACAGTGTTGAATATTTAACGACAAAATGCTTGAAACTTATCAAATTTAAAGATTACGCAGTTTATTTGTATCATTTACTTAAATGACGTCAGTAAAAGACCGTTACGTCACTGAAATGCATAAGGCGGTGCCGGCGTTATCTTATGCAACACTCTTTTCGAACTTTTCTTACTGTCTTAACATTGTGACCTCATCCACGTTCATTTGCAAGTGTCACTGCGGATGACGCTGTCGCGCAAAGCCTATTACGGAGACGGCGTCGACGTTAGTTAACGTCATGACCTCTGGTTTTTTAATCTCGGTTAGGTGCTTTTCTGACGGTCTTTTGAGCTTCCTGTAAACAGCGCACGTCGCCTTAAATTGTAAGTTGCCGTAATTAACGCAGAAAATTGTACCGCGACGTCACTTTTTGAAATTTCAGCATTTATCTGGCCAAAAACTCTGCGCCTGTTTGCGATATTCAGGCGCGGTAGGCTAAATAAAGCCACTGACCGAGTTCAAAGTTTTAAAATTCAAGTTGATATTGTAAGAGAAATGTTTCATCAGAAAACTGTATACATGAAGTTATTCATCCGTATGTAAACGGTACTAAGATCATGAGGAGCACGTGCTTGTTCATGACCGATTCGGTTGAACGATTTCAGATTCGGTATATTGATATAAACATATATGCTGTAAAATTTTGGTGGACGTAGCTGCATTCATTTTTGAGATATTCAAAATTGATGGGTGGAAGTTTTTAAATCCTTTCAGTATATATGAGCAGTCTTGCGGGAAAAGAACTATCTGAACAACCGCCTAGGCGAGGATCTTTATATTAGGCATAGGTAAAAAGGTAAAGGTTTCCCATAGCCTAATAGCCGTAGGGGCAGTGGGGGTTAGAGACCCACTGTATCTTGGGCACAGCTGATGAAAGGCGGAGCCCATCCCTCTCCTTTCGCTGCCTTATCCTTCCCTGATTCGAAAAAGGTACCCATTTACTGCTGGGTTGACAGAGAGAGTTTTCCAGTCATCGTATGGCGACAGTGAGCCGCGAACTCACGACCTTACGGTGACTTTCTGCACAATAGCCAAGCCACTCTAACCACTCGACTACGGCGCCTCTCGGCGCCTATTAGGCATACTGTGTTGTAGACCAAGATGTATATGGCCTGGCTGTCATCATCATATTTCAATTCTCATATCGACGTTACCCCCGCACCTCAGCGGAACGTATCCATAGCCGCAGTAACGGGACGCCGAGCGTCCGTCCATAGCCTGGCTGTCTTTTGGGCGTATTGTGTAAATATTTAATTCATCAGGCGGGCCGCCGGGCCTTTTGAGACCGTGAAGGCAGTTACCAAAGAACAGGCTTGTAAACGACTATCTGAAGAACCACTGAAGCTAAGGACATTTATATTTGAAATACAGTTACAGAACACGGTGTGAGTCACCTGGTCACTTGATTATCTTTTTAGCATATCTTGTTGCATTTTGTCCCTTATCTGATAAATAAATTACACCTATGAAACTGCAAGTATAGTTGGAATTCTCGAGACACTAATTACTTAAGTAAGAATCTCTGAAAAAGAGGAGGAAAGATAGTACTAGATTCATAATGCTGTAAAAAAGGTCTGAAGGGTGCAGCCAGTAATACCCATAAATAACCTTGTTCCCCCAAGCAGGCGTACCAGGAATCATCGTTCCCTGGCATTTCAAACCCCATTGGCTGGTACTGACATTTACAAGTCCAGTTTCTTCCCCCAGACTGTTAGAGACTGGAACTCTGTTTCTGCTGCTGAGTGTGCTGAGGATCTTTCTTTCTTTCTTTCTGTCTTTACTGCTCTCGGCCAAATATGACCATGATGGCAGGTTTGTTGTGTGGCACATAAGTTATCACCAAAAAAAATGAATTTGTGACAAAGGATCCATTTTTCTCTTGTAAGGGATAGGGACTAGTTTCCCTGATCACAGGTCTTGGTGAGTGATTGTCCTTGGACGTATGACCAGTAAAGAATTCTGATTCTGATTCCGAAGGATTTTTCTAAATTTTTGAGAAACTAATACTTGCTTTTGAAGTAACGTCCCTTGCGAGCTATGTTTTTATACCATATATGGCTGCTCCGAGCATGCGTTAACTGCCCAATTATGGTCACTCCGAGCATGCTGGCTATTGACGAAAATTGCATTTTAGAGCAAATATGGTCAACACCTGTACAGTATAGCAGTCTGTAATATGTGACACTAACTTTGAGTATACTTATATTTTATTTAGGGAAGCCAAACACACATGCACAGTCCTAGTTCTATATACTTTGAGCAGTGGTTGCTCCACGCACCGTTTTTGTATTTTTTTTTATTGCGAGCACGCGCGTACTTTTTCAATCACCTTTCCAATTTATGTGGTTCCCCAGCTTGATTTAGAGAAAAATACGCTCGGAGCATCCTGGAGCATGCTCTGGGTGACCAAAACTGGAATGTTAACGCATGCTCGGAGCAGACAAATGTGGTAAAAAAGCATACCTGCCCTTGCAACACTCTTCAATAAAAAATCGGAAAAGTCTTGCGGCAAATTTATAAATTTTCACGAAAATTTCAGATTTGTTTAGTCAGGTATTTTTGTTTTTCGTGCCTTTGGTGGGTTATTTTAATCATCTAATAGTCAGTTACTGTAATCTTGCTGACAAAGGCATTTTTGTTCATTCAGAACGGGTCCTCTTTTATGCATTGTTTGATGATCGCCATTTTCGTTTCAGGTTTAATATTTTTTATAGCCATTTTATACTAGATTTTTTTAGTTATTGTTGCTTTTACATCATGACACATAGATCTGTACATGTCTTTTGGTGAAGGTTATGCTAATTAGGAGTAGAAACCCTTCTAAAATAGTCTAGCTTTCTGTCCCAGTGACCTGACAGTCATAATACAAATGTCATATGTTTTCGCGACCTATAATTTACGGAGCTTGTTAAATTGATGTATGCCGCCACATCCGGTTTTCGACGATCAAATTGTGTCTGTTGTGATTTCAAAGTACACTGAATATCCAGAACCCAATTTATCATTCTAAAGACAAAACAGTCTTTTCTTTCAACACCAGAGCATTCTTTTCTGTCGACACTTTTGGCGAGTTGACAGAGGAGGCCATAATTGATCACATGGCCTGTACATTTTTGGTAGCCACATCTCCCAGTTTTCGATGATAGAAAGTGGGTATCATAATATTCATCATGAAATAAAAAATAACGGTTAGAGAATGTGGTTAATTTATTGCACAGTGTTTTTGATTTTAGCAGATGCTCCTGCGAAAATATGCAGTGCATTGAGTTTACTTGATCTATTCTTAAAAACATTTCGTTCATTGCGAAAAGGAGCCATTGCACAAGTGGGTGGGACCTCAGTTTACTACTCTATTGTACCTACTGACGATTTTGAATTTAGATGGTTTACATTTTCTTAGCATTATGCCATAGCAACTCCCGGGCTTATCTCGGAACTGCTTACATCGTCGAAAACCGAATGTGGTCGAATTCCAGGTGCTTGGCCATATATGATAGGATGCTGGACAGCCCATCTAACCGACATTGGACACTCATTCTGTGTAAAAGCAGTTTGGTGTCTCTGTATTTGTAAAGATTTATAACTAGCACAGAAATGTAAATGTAATGAAGTGTAATTATTGCCCTGCACACACGTTCAACCCAACAACTACGCTTTGGCGGTGCCTCTTTATAGGATGGAATACCTACGGAAGAAAGAAGAAAGTGTTTCCTCTCCAGAGAGAATCTCTCATCAAGTGACCTTATAACAAGAACTCAATTATGAACTTTGTGTCAGAGTCACAGTCCTTGATCTGTGGCCTTAATAAGCGAGTTTGGAGTTCTGCATTCCGGCTTGACTGGTGCAGAAAGGTCAGAGGTCAAGTGTGGAAAATCTGATAGGCCATCATAACGCTTACCTGGTCTGTTGACATAAATCACCTTTTTTCATGATTAGAAATCATTTATATGATTGAAAATTGTTTTCAACTCAGAGGAAGCAAGATAGCAAGCTTAAGCAAGATACTAGTCAATATGTTGGTGTGTTACGCTTTGCTTATACATGTATGGCTTTTGGCATCCATGGCCTCTGATCTCCGTGAGCAAAAGTGTGACCATGTGCAGTGAGAAACTCCGAGCTCGCTTATTCCTTCCATGTTAGGCCACATATGGAATGTAGTGTACAAGCTTGGAGCCCTTATTTGAGGAAAGATATCGACTGTTTAGAGAATACATGTATACAAAAAAGAGCAACTAAGTTAGTTCCACAGTTAAGAAATCTTAGGTATGAGGAGAGATTGACAGCATTGAATTCGACTACCTTGAAAAAGTGGCATGTCCTAGGAGATTTATAGAAGCATATAGGATCATAATTGGAAAAGGCAATGAACAGTTCTTAAAATTCAGAGATAATGCGAATACAAGGAAAACTGTATGAAAGTGCACAAACCAAGACACTTCAAAGAATCAATTTCTCTAGTGTTAGAGTGGTTAGTGTTTGGAATTTACTTCCTGATAATGTTATTTCGGGGATGATAGTGAACTCCTTCAAGAATAGACTGGATCATGATAAAAATACAGACATGGGGCACAAGAAGCAACCACCTAAATTATACCTGCAACACCCTAATGTAATGTATTTTCATCCAATTTTCATGAAACTGTCAGGATATTATTGTCACAATCTGAAGTAGATCATGTTGTATCTGGGTCAAGTTGAAACTTTTTCTGCCTAGATCTGTCTGTGTCTGTAGCTTTTCAGCCATAGAAACACGCTGGATTATAATTCTCAAGTGGTAAGTAGACCTCTGACAGCATAAATTCACAGGTCTAGCAAAACAAATCCTGTAGCTACTACTGCTTCTTCATTTTTCAGCAGTTTTTCACAAACCTTTTGAGATATTATATTGTATTTTGGCCAAGTTGACCCTTTTGTTCTTGCTGTTACTGAACTTTATCGGTCCATGAGGTAGATCTTGTAGTTGCAACTCCTCCTACAGTTTCAGCCGATCTTCAGGAAACTTTCAGGATACAGTTATCACTATCTGAAGTGGATTATAACTCACCAAGTTTGTCATTGGATTTTCTGCCAGAGTTGCTGTCCTTTATCAGTCCAAGAACATAGACCAATTAGAAGTGTTTGAGAGAGTCGGGCATCCTTCTTTGATAAAATTAAGCTTTAATATTGAAACATTTCAATCAAATGGCGATAAAAACTTAAAGTTTTCTGCTCCAAAATTATGCTTATGAGCTGTACAAGACTTTGTGTTTTTCTAATCTCCTGTTACTCAGAGCTCTAGATAAGAGGGGGTACCGGTATTTGATGATAATTGAAGGATAATTTTTCTCATTGAAACCATATGTTGTGACCCCTCAATGAGACGGTTCAGATGAGGGGTCACAATATATGTTTTTATGCAGAATTAACAAAAAATTATCCCTAATTATCACCAAATACTCCCTCTTATCTAGAGCACTGGTTACTTTTCCAGGTAGAAACTGGTGGAAAAGATGAGCCAGAGTAAGCTGTCCTCTCTACTAAAGTACAGATTTATTAAACGTCCCTCATCAAACTCAAACAGCCAGTCGTCAGATGACTCAACTCAGCCACCTTCTGAGACAAGCACACAGGCTCCAGTAACACCGGATAAAAGTCAATATGCCAGTCTCCCAGTCACCCCTACACAACAACTGACACCAAACAGACCAAAGCCATTTAGTCTGCAGGTCACACCATCTCAAGGTTTGGATAAATTTTGTATTTGACAGCTTCAGATACATGTAAATGAAAACAAGCATTATATTATTACCATATTAATCCTAATAAAGGCTCCTGCTGCAATAAATCCCCCTGCCCTAATAAATGTCCCCCCCCCCCCCCCCCCCCCCCCCCGCCTCTTTTCTAAAAATAATGTGATATTTACTTGCATGAGTTCCTGTTTGCTTCATTGTATGATGTACCTCTTTGACATGGGGTCTACTCTTAAAGGAAGGAATTTGCTCTTAGAGGAGCAAACTCTTTCCTCTAAGAGTTGAACCCTACAGAAAAGGGATGAAAATAGCAGAGTTGCTTCCCCTGTAAGTATACCCATTCACCTTCATATTGTTTATTGCCGGGCCGTGTAGCGCAATCGGTATGGCACCTGACTCATAAGTCAGAGGTCCTCGGTTCGAAACCCGGTCTAGCCACATACTTTCATTTCTCTTTTCCGCTGATTCAAGAAGGGCAGTTGTCAGTTACTGGCGAAAGTATGTGCACTTAGTACTGGTTAGCCGCTTAGGAGGTCTAAGCCTGCCCAGGAATAGTGTGGTTAATTTAACTGACTGTCCCGGCATGACCATAGCTGTTTACCGTGGACGTTAAGCAACAAATCAATCAATCATATTGTTTATCAGAGGTATTTGACAGTGGTTGATTTACTACACTTTAGGCTCTAAATAACTCCGTCCTTTTGTAAACTGCTACACACTGGGGCGTTCAATAGGATTAATATGGTATTTATTGTAACAATATTATAGAAACATTCTTTTGATAGGTTACAACCTCTTGTAATTGGTCTCGTAATTGCCACATGGACTTAGGCCAAAAAAATCTTGTTTCCAGTTACCCTTCCGACCCTATTTCTTAGGGTCCGTAGGGTAACTGGAAACTACTCAAACTGTTTCATGGCCTTGTAAGACTTACAAGTCTGTTTCAGACTATTTTTAAGGACTTTTGTATGTATGCCATATAAAAAAAAAATGTTTTAAAATAAAATTATTGCATAAAAAGCAGTGCCGAGAGGTATTAACAGCCGTGCATCAACATACGAAAAGCCAAGTTTCAACAATGTTGTTCTCGCGCTGTTGAAACACGATGACAGAACTTTCGTTATGCTTGTGCCGGGCCACTAAAAACCGCCATGCACTCTTGCCTCTCCCTTTTCGGTTAATTTACAATAATTGGTCGCGTGCTACCTATGTTTTCTTATGACGTCATCATGCTTTGTACTCTTATTACGTCATAAAGAACCGACACGGATTTCAAAGCCATGTTGTCTTCATTATTACGATGCCAAATGGAGAGTAAATAAGTGTTAAAGAAAACATGCATCCTAAGCTTTCAGTAGGAATCAAGAACTGCAGGATAGTATATGAATGGATCAGGCTTGTTCTGCATGCAAATTATTGCTCAAGGTATCTGCTTTTTAGCTCGCCTGAACGAAAGTTCAGGAAGAGCTATTGTTGTCACCTTGGCGTCAGCGTCAGTGTCGGCGTCGGCGTCGGCGTCCGGATTGGATGTTTTGGTTAAAGTTTTTTAAAAACCTATATCTTCTAAACCCATGGATAGATTCTTTTGATACTTGCACTGTAGTTAGATATTGGTCCACAGTTGAGCAGGGTACCACCCCCACCCCACTCCATGACCTTGATGTCAAGGTCATGGACTTAGAAAATTGGGAGGTTTTTGGGACTGGATGTTTTGGTTAAAGTTTTATAAAGCCCAATATCTCCTTAACCCGTGGATGGATTCCTTTGATACTTGCACTGTAGTTAGATATTGGTCCAAAGTTTTCCAAGGTACTACCCCCGCCCCCTCAGTGACCTTAATGTCAAGGTCATGGACTTAGAAAATTGTCCTTTTATTGATTGGATGTTATGGTTAAAGTTTTTAAAAGACACATATCTCCTGAACCCACAGATGAGTTTTTTTAATAATTGCACTGTAGTTAGATATTAGTCCAAAGTTTTGCCCCAACCCAACTCAGTGACCTTGATGTCAAGGTCAGGGACTTAGGAAATTTGGTCTTTATTAAAGTTTTCTAATAGCATACTGATTCATAATGCTTGGCAGAGATTTAGTTTGCACTTGAACTGATGTTGGACACTTTTTTTTAGTTTTTACAAAACACCATATACTTACCCCACTGGATGATCTTGAAGTCAGGGTCATCTACTTTGAATTTTGTCTTAAAGATTTGGGTTAAAGTTTTATATTTATGGAGACATAATTTCACAGTGCCACAATGGACTCAGTTGATACTGATACTTGGACTGGTGTTAGATAATGGTTCAAGGTTTTGATACATCTTAACATCCCCCCAACTCCCCCCAACCCCAGCCCTTAGTTCTTTGACCTCAAGCTTTTGGACTTCGGAATGTCATATGTCATGTGGATTTATTTTATTTTCATTTTATTTTAAGACTTATTTCTGAGATAGCTTTTGTTTATAAATGTGTTGTCATTATGGACATGCTTGCCTGAAGTTTTATGCATAGCAGTCCACACCATCATAGTGACTGTATGATGGGCAAGCACTATTCAGGCGAGCTATGCTGTCAGGTGACAGCTCTTGTTGTTAATTAATTTACCATCTATTTTGCATCAACTACAAAGACCATCTTGGATACTTTTTCGAAATGAGGTTGAATAGGATGATGGCAGCCATTTTGAATAGAATAAATGCTCTGGGGCCCGGAAGACGAATATTAGTAAACAGATGCACCAGCGCGTTGGTTGTTAAACGGTGACAAAATAGAGTGCCAAGTTTTTTTCTCAAATTTTAACGAATAATTCGTTGATTTATGCAATAACAGCGATCAAACATTTGTTTTCAATGCATTAACATTTGCCAGGTCCCTCGGGAGATGTTGAAAACCTCGGCCTTCGGCCTCGGTTTCCAACATCTCCCTCGGGACCTGGCAAACGTTAATGCATGAAAAACCATGTTTGATCCCTATGTTGTCTTCCTACCAACCCTTAAAATTTTGAAAACAAAATGGGCAACAGGGCATTTTTTTTTCTTTTGCCTTATGAGCATTATCCAGTTTTGAATGAAGATGACAGACGGAGCTAGAGTGGGTAGTTGCTGAAAGTTCCCAGCTGTACCTGTGAGAAATGCAACAGATTAGTGCAGAAACTGCAAACTCTTTACTACAGTGATCAAAGAAATGAACTATGACACAATAAAAGAACCCAACAAAGTGGCATCAGATCACTATCAGGCGTGGCATTGACATTGATATGACATAGTTTAGATACTGTATGCTTGCAGGGCAGGTGTTAGAGAGTGTCAGAACAAATTTGAAAAATAATAGAGCGTTTTATTTTTCTTTGTTATATGTTGTTATAAACTTCCACAGGAAGCAATGCCAGCACTATTCCCGAGACCTCTGGAATGTCAAGTCCTGACTCCCCAGTATTTGGAACAAAACCAAAGCTGATCAATAAGAACTGGGGACCACCACCGGAAGAGTCACCTGCTTCCTCCCCTTGGCTGTCTAAAGAAAATGGGGCACTTATGAATGGTGTAGCCTCACGTACAAAGAAGAAGAAAAAGTAAATATATACCGTAATGACCCTGAAATTTTGGACACCGAAAAGTTGCACAATTATTGTTTGAAAATTCTTAGAAACTGTAATGCATCCAAATGATGCTTGGTGAATAGCAAACATTGAAGACCCTGATCAAACTGCTCCTTCAGGAGCAGTTTGGTCTGGGTCTACAATGTTTGCTCAGACCTGTCTGTCCAAATATTTAGGGTCATTATGGTAGTTTCAGTTATTTCTTTTTTATTTGAAAATTAGCCATTACAAGAAATTTTATATTAGATTAGAGAGAACAGAGTTACAGAAAAGGAAATTCATTGATTATAATTGTTTTCCTAATTATGTCTCCCCCCTTCAGGGTCGGGAGACATATTGTTTTTCTTCGGGCGTCTGTCCGTCTGTCCGTCCGTCTGTCTGTCTGTCTGTCTGTCCGTCTGTCTGTCACAAATCGTGTCCGTTCTATAACTTGAAAACCGCTCAAGCTATATTCGTGAAACTTCATATAAATATCAATCAACATGAGACGACGTGCAGAGTGCAAGAATGGTAACTCTGGCATTTATACTTTTTGAGTTATTTCCCTTGGAACTTAGTCCATCACAAAATTGTGTTTCAATCGTGTCCGTTCTATAACTTGAAAACCGCTCAAGCTATATTCGCGAAACTTCATATAAATATCAATCAACATGAGACGACATGCAGAGTGCAAGAATGGTAACTCTGGCATTTATACTTTTTGAGTTATTTCCCTTGGAACTTAGTCCATCACAAAATTGTGTTTCAATTGTGTCCGCTCTGTAACTTGAAAACCACTCAAGCTATATTCGCGAAACTTCATATAAATATCAATCAACATGAGACGACGTGCAGAGTGCAAGAATGGTAACTTTGGCATTTATACTTTTTGAGTTATTTCCCTTGGAACTTAGTCCATCACAAAATTGTGTTTCAATCGTGTCCGTTCTATAACTTTAAAACAGCTCAAGTTATATTTGCGAAACTTCATATAAATATCAATCAACATGAGACGACGTGCAGAGTGCAAGAATGGTAACTCTGGCATTTATACTTTTTGAGTTATTTCCCTTGGAACTTAGTCCATCACAAAATTGTGTTTCAATTGTGTCCGCTCTGTAACTTGAAAACTGCTCAAGCTTTATTCACGAAACTTCATACAAATATCAATCAACATGAGGCGATGTGCAGAGTGCACAAATGGTAACTCTGGCATTTATACTTTTTTAGTTATTTCCCTTGGAACTTTGTCCTTCACAAAATTGCGTCTCAGTAGAGTCCGTCTATAACTTTAAAACCATTCAAGGTATATTCATGAAAGTTCATACAAATATCAGTCAACATCAGACAACGTGCAGAATGCACTCTGGCGTTTATACTTTTTGAGTTATTTCCCTTGGAACTTTGTCCATCACAAAATTGCATCTCAGTCGAGTCCGTCTATAACTTTAAAACCATTCAAGCTATATTCATGAAAGTTCATACAATCAGACGACGTGCATTATGCAAGAACCATAGCTTTAGCATTTATGCTCTATAACTTGAAAACCATTCAAGCTATATTCACGAAACTTCATACAAATATCAATCAACATTAGAAGAATTGCATAGTGCAAGAACCATAACTCTTGCATTTATACTTCTTGAGTTATTTCCCTTGGACCTTTGTCAGTCACAAAATCGTGTCTCAATCACTTTATTACTTGAAAACCGGACAAGCTATATTTACGAAACTTCATACAAATGTCAGTCAACACTAGACAACCTGCAGAGCACAGCATTTATACTATTTGAGTTATTTCCCTTGGAACTTTGTCATTCACAAAATCGTGTCTCAATCGTCTAAGCTCTATAACTTGAAAACCGTTTAAGCTATATTCATGAAACTTCATACAAATATCAGTCAACATATAAATAGACGACGTGCAGAGCATTGTAACTCTTGCATTTATATTTTTTGACAAAAACTAAATATGAATATCAGTCAACATTACATGACATGCAGAGCATAACAACTATAACTCATGCATTTATACTTTTCACTTATTATGAATCCCTGCTTCAGGGTAGGGAAACATATTGTTTTTCCCTTGGCGTCTTAATGACTGATCCTTTTGACATCAAAAAGGGGGGAGACATCTGTTTTTTCGTAGGAAAACAATTCTAGTTGTTAGTAGATGCTGCAGGGCTGGAAAATTCTTAAATTGTCACTTGTCCTTCATCACAAGATGTGTAGTGAAATTAATAAGTTGCCTTGGCAGTACTGAGAAATTCTACTCGTCCTTTAGCTTGAGGCACTCGCCATGGCAAGCGGACGAGTGAATTTTTCCAGCCCTGGTAAATGGTTACGGTCTGAATACATTCAGTCAATTTGCAGGAAAGCAAGACAGTATCCAGAGTTCTCAGACGATGACTCGGATTCTGATGTGTGTATTATTGAGGACTTTGACAACAAACTGAGCAACCTTAAACAGATGTTTCCATCAAAGGGTGTTGTTGAGATACGGAAGGCTTTGCTGGATGTGAAGGGTGACCAAGAATCAGCATTTGATATTCTAATGGGTGCAGGTAGAGTTTGTCCCATATTTATCAATCTGAATAGGTCAGAGCTCCCAGTAAAAGTACTGATGATATTTCTTGGGTCATTTTGGGTAATTTTTATATGAAACATACAATGTTAACCCTCGTTTGAACCTCTTTGCCTTGAGGTGAGGGTTCACAGGTTTCACAGTGGTTCACAGGGGTTTCTGTTGAGAAATGGAAATTACCTTCAAATGTTTTGAAGCTGGATTTGAAGAGTGACTGAAAAAATTAGGAGGCAAGTCTGTACCGTTAACAAAAATCATGCCAGTGACTTTTTTTGATGCACCAGCAAATTGCTGTATATTTCACAGTTGCTCAGAGCCAGTGTCTGACAGTTGCACAAACTGGTTATGAACCTCAGATGTGTTTAGAATAAACAGATCATTTTGAAATATTTTGTCATTCATAGGTAAATCATCTTTCAGGGTTTATGCTACGGTCCAAAACCCAACTGGTCCACAGGACCAGTATTAACGTGATTAAACTGGTCCTCTCGGTGTTTCTGCTGGTTTTTATTATAACCTTTATGCAGTAAACATAAGAATTAGTTGGTCTGCAGGACCAGCACCAGCTGATACAGAAATCAGCTGGTCCTGCCCAAAAATCACTGGTCCTGGACCAACGGACAGATGGTTAATAAAACCCCTGATATTTGATTGATATGGGTACTTCACAGGTACATCCACATTTAGGTGGTCTTCAGGTATATCACCTGGAAAGTGCAATTTGTTGCTTGCATGGCATTTTAATGGTCACAGAATCAAATTTTTTTATGATATATAAAATACTGATAGCCTGCATAGTAACAAACGTTTCGAAAGTAAATCACAGCAACTGAAAGGACAGTCTCTGAAGATAATGCCTACCTAGGCTTTCTAATCAGGGCACACCACAACATTGCTTTTTATTGAGAATTCATGATTTTTTATGAATTCTAAACACAAGGAATTGCATGCATCCTCAAATATTCTGCATATATTGAGGCCTAGCATAGAAATACTACTAAAAGATGGGAATAAAACATTAAATGAGCTGCGACACGAGAAAACCAACGAAGTGGCATCTGTGCCCAATGAAGACTTCAATCAACCTGGGCATCTGCCCAGTTTTACCAGAGTCTTTGCTGTGTGCTTTATGGCTAGTGAAGGGTCTACACTAGCTCCATGTGGACAGCAAAGACTGATTAGACTGGGCAGATGCTACTTTGTTGGTTTTGTCGTGTCGAGGCTCAACCGTTTTCTATTTCAATTACTGCTGTCTAAAGGAAAGGAAAAAGGTAGGTATGAGTCATAGAAAAATGAGAAATTACAAAATAGAATCTGTAGGAATCTCTGATAAGTGATGGAACCAAAATGAATATTTTACATGTTGATATAACCAGCTTTTATTCATTGTCCACATCACGAAAGCTGGTTACTGAAGTAATTCCCTGTCTAGAATATGATATATGCTAGCTCTTGTAAAAGTTAAAACCACTAGAAGCACTGTCAGGCTATTCTAAGACTGAGTATCTTGGATAAGGTACAACTATTTCTGCTTTAGAATGAAGGTGGAATAAAAAAAAAAGTTGTATGGATATAAAATAAGCTTATCGTCAATACTGCTATAGTTTATAATATTGAGATGTGACACGAGAAAAACAGCAAAGTGGTTGTGCGCCCAGCACAGACTCAGAATAGCCTGTGCATTCGCCAAGTCTGATCAGAATCTTCACTGTCCGCATGGAGGTAGCTTAGACCCTTAGCTACCCTTTGAGCACTTAACGAAGGGTCTGACCAAACTGGGCGGATGCCCAGGCTGATCTGAGTCTGCACAGGGCGCACAACCACATTGTTTGTTTTCTCGTGTCGCAGCTCATATATCTCATTTCTGTTCTATATTGAACTGTTGCCATCTGTCTGTCAAAATATGCATTGACCAGTCAAATTATGTAAAAACCTCAGACAAACAAATGCATGTGTTCTTGTTACAGTAGTTTCTTTTGTAAAATATACCCAGACAAATTCGAAAGTCGGAGCAATATGCCCTTGTTATACAGAGCTCTAGATAAGAGGGAGTATTTGGTGATAATTAAGGATAAATTTTGTTAATTCGCATAAAACATATGTTGTGACCCCTCATCTGAACCGTCTCAATGAGACGGTTCAGATGAGGGGTCACAACATATGGTTTCAATGAGAAATAAGAAAAATTATCCTTAATTATCATCAAATACTCCCTCTTATCTAGAGCTCTGTTATATCCCAGTCATTTGCAGCATAGTGAATAATTAGTAAACCGAGTTTTCAGATGTATGATTTCTCATGTTCCAAACTGTGATTTCTTTCATTTGAGGTTTACCAGTAAAAATGTTGCACTCTTTGGGACAAGCCTCAATAGCATGCATTAAAATACAAAAGCTCACCAAAGAGTTTGATTTAAATGATGGGAGCCTGTGTTTTATGAAGTAGTAATATTATGTTTTTATTATTCTTTCATATTCATATTACTCAAATGTGTAAATCCTCACATTTCTTGGATTAATTGATGTTTTTGATGAGCTTCATATGCAAAATTATCGCTTTGCATGTTTTAGGTACTGGAAGGTTCAAGAGAATACGTACCCAGAGAGAGGAAAGTACTGATTCTGAGAATGGAGTTTCTAAGCAACCAAGGAAGCGTCTTCGGCAGATGTCAAGTGACAGTGATGACGACGTTGTGGTCCTGGACCGGGAAGACTCTGCAGCAACCCTGCCGTACAGTCTGGACTCTCAGAGATCTGATGCTACAGAAATATATAATCTCGGCTCACCAAAGAAGTCTGTTAGCTTGACTGATGATCCGGAGAAATTGAGGAAGATTGATTTCTTGTCAGCTTGTTTCCAGGGGAAAACCAAACTGGTACATATTACATTCTAATTTGTTAACACTTTAAGCGCTAAAAAGCAGACCACAAAATTTACGTCTGCAAATTTTCAAAAAACGTTTCATCCAAGCTACAACAAATTGAGAATTCAAAGACTAGAAGGCAAACAGTGTAGATCTAGATGAGGCAGCTCATCATGAGCCGCCTCATCAAGATCTATGCTGCTTGCAAATTCAGCTGTTTTCGTTTCTGGTGCCTAAAGTGTTAAAGTCAAATCTGTCGACAAGGTGGGGTATGGGATGATAACATGAAAATAACTTCTTTCTTCTAGAAAACATATTCGTGACCCTTGAAGGGGATGATTCAGATGGACTTGCTAGCTAAACCAGTGGTCTGGGTTCAAATCTGGCTAGAGGCAGAGTTCTTCCTTACTGTTAACAGGGTTTCATGGCATATAGCCTTTTGATATCTTTCATGGACTTAATTTTTACTAAATAAAATTTAACAAAAAAGAAAGAAAAGGAAGGTAGCATTTTGTACAATTCCAGTGGTCAAAGAGAGATAACTCAAATGTTAATGGAACTTTTTCTTGGTTTAGATTACTTGAGTATTACAGAAAGCAACAGTTTCTTGCCTCCAAAGTTGATTGTCATACATCTTTTGAAACTTTTGATATTATTACCAGTAATTCTAAGCTTGAATGTATACTGTATTAATCCTATTAACCCCTGGGGGGGCGTTACATTTTATGAAAGGGGGGGTGGTGTGGTGGTGGTGGTGGTGGTGGGGGGGGATATTTAGAGTCTAAAGTGTAGTTAACAGCCACTGCCAAAATACTTCTAATAAACAATATTTAGGTGACTGGATATACTTTCAGGGAAGCAAATCTATGGTTTCAGTGAGAAATAAAAAAATTATCCCTCAATTATCATCAAATACCCCTCTTATCTAAAGCTCTGTGCCCAAACCCTATTGACCTGTTACTTTGTCTTTAGGAGATACAAGAAGCATTATCAGCCTGTAACTGGATAGAAGGAGATGCAGTGGCATACTTAGATTCCAACACAGCTCCACCCAGCGTTTCTAAGAAGCCAAGTATACCACACACTATTAGTGCTAAAGATACTCGAAGTAAAGGGCCAGCGGATGACAAGGGAGGTAACTAGCTCTGATGATAGTAATATGCAGAATCAGTGTATCAAAGCTGCAGACGAAATTCTTATCTGGAGCTCTGACTTTAATCTTTACATATGATATTAATATGGATGTGCACACTTTCAGGGGAGGCAACACTGCTATTTTCTTTTTTAGCTCACCTGAGCCTTTAGGCTCATAGGTGAGCTTATAGTATAGCCAGGCATCCGTCGTCCGTCCGTCGTCAACATTTTCAAACATCTTCTCCTCTGAAACCACTGGGCCGATTGAAGCCATATTTCATATGGAGCCTACCTAGGTCGGGGGAATAAAAGTTTGTTCCGGGTATCTGGGTCACATGACCAAGATGGCCGCCACGCCCATATATGGTAAAAACCCTTCAAAAATCTTCTTCTTCAGAACCAAAAGGCCTATGACCTTGAAACTTGGTATGCAGCATCGGGCATGCGGGCCCATCATAGTTTGTACAAATCATGACCTTGCGTTGACCTTGACCTAATTTACGGCATGGTCAACTTTGGTATGTTAGGCTTTTATATGGGAAAACACTTAAACAGTGGATTTCTCAGAAACTATTTAAGTCTAAGGTACAATACTTGGTATACATGGTCGACTAAATGACCAGATGAAGATATTATGTCACTAAAGGTCAAGGTCATTCCATCGGACCATCCGTCGTCAAGATTTTTAAACATTTTCTCCTCTGAAACCACTGGGCTGATTGAAGCCAAATTTCATATGGAGTCTCAGTGGGATGGGGGAACGAAAGTTTTTACCCGGGGTCTGGGTCACATGACCAAGATGGCCGCCATGCCCATATATGGTAAAAACCCTTCAAAAATCTTCTTCTCCAGAACCAAAAGGCCTATGACCTTGAAACTTGCTATGTAGCATTGGGCATACGGGCCCATCATAGTTTATACAAATCGTGACCTTGCGTTGACCTTGACATAATTTACAGCATGGTCAACTTTGGTACGTTAGCTTTGATATGGGAAAACGCTTAAACAGTGGATTTCTCAGAAACTATTTAAGTCTAAGGTACAATACTTGGTATACATGGTCGACTAAATGACCAGATGAAGATATTATGTCACTAAAGGCAAGGTCATTCCGTCGGACCATATGTCGTCAAGATTTTTAAACATCTTCTCCTCTGAAACCACTGGGCCGATTGAAGCCAAATTTCATATGGAGTCTCAGTGGGATGGGGGAACGAAAGTTTTTACCCGGGGTCTGGGTCACATGACCAAGATGGCTGCCATGCCCATATATGGTAAAAACCCTTCAAAAATCTTCTTCTCCAGAACCAAAAGGCCTATGACCTTGAAACTTGGTATGTAGCATTGGGCATGCAGGCCCATCATAGTTTGTACAAATCATGACCTTGCGTTGACCTTGACCTAATTACGGCATGGTCAACTTTGTTATGTTAGGCTTTGATATGGGAAAACGCTTAAACAGTGGATTTCTCAGAAACTATTAAAGTCTAAGGTACAATACTTGGTATACATGGTCGACTAAATGACCAGATGAAGATATTATGTCACTAAAGGTCAAGGTCATTCCGCGGACCATCCGTCGTCAAGTTTTTCAAACATCTTCTCCTCTAAAACCACTGGGCCGATTGAAGCCAAATTTCATATGGAGTCTCAGTAGGATGGGGGAACGAAAGTTTGTACCCGGGGTCTGGGTCACATGACCAAGATGGCTGCCATGCCCATATATGGTAAAAACCCTTCAAAATCTTCTTCTACAGAACCAAAAGGCCTATGACCTTGAAACTTGGTATGTAGCATCGGGCAGGCTGGCTTATCATAGTTTATACAAATCATGACCTTGCGTTGACCTTGATCTAATTTACGGCATGGTCAACTTTGGTACGTTAGGTTTTTATATGGAAAACGCTTAAACAGTGGATTTCTCAGAATCTATTTAAGTCTAAGGTACAATATGTTGTATACATGGTCGACCAAATGACCAGATGAAGATATCATGTCTATAAAGGTCAAGGTCATTCCGTCGGACCATCCGTCGTCAAGATTTTTAAACATCTTCTCATCTGAAACCACTGGGGAGATTGAAGCCAAATTTCATATGGAGTCTCAGTGGGATGGGGGAACGAAAGTTTGTACCCAGGATCTGGGTCACATGACCAAGATGGCTGCCATGCCCATATATTATGGTAAAAAACTTTCAAAAATCGTCTTATCCAGAACCAAAAGGCCTATGACCTTGAAACTTGGTATGTAGCTTTGGGCATTTGGGCCCATCATAGTTTATACAAATGATGACCTTACTTTGACCTTGACCTAATTTACAACATGGTCACTTTTGGTATGTTAGGCTTTGATATGGGAAAACACTTATACAGTGGATTTCTCAGGAACTATTTAAGTGTAAGGTACAATATGTGGTATATATGGTCAACTAAATGACCAGATTAAGACGTTATGTCACTGAAGGTCAAGGTCATTTTGTCGGTCTGTCCGTCATCAAGATTTTTAAACATCTCCTCTGAAACCACTGGGGAGATTGAAGCCAAATTTCATATGGTGTCTCAGTGGGATAGGGGAACTAAAGTTTATCCCCAGGGTCTGGGTCACATGACCAAGAAGGCCGCCATGCCCGTATATGGTAAAAACCCTTTGAAAATCTTCTTCTCCAGAACCAAAAGGCCTATGACCTTGAAACTTGGTATGTAGCATCGGGCATGCTGGCCCATCATAGTTTATACAAATGATGACCTTGCGTTGACCTTGACGTAATTTAAGACATGGTCAACTTTGGTACATTAGGCGTTTATATGGGAAAACGCTTTTACAGTGGATTTCTCAGAAACTATTTAAGTCTAAGGTACAATACGTGGTATATATGGTCAACTAAATGACCAGATGAAGATATTATGTCACTGAAGGTCAAGGTCATTTTGTCGGTCTGTCCGTCATCATGATTTTCAAAACATCTTCTCCTCTGAAACCACTGGTCTGATTGAAGCTAAATTTCATATGGAGTCTAAGTGTGATCGGGGAATAAAAGTTTGTTCTTGGGGTCTTGTCCACGATGGCCGCCATGCCCGTATATGGTAAAAACCTTTCAAAATCTTCTTCTCCAGAACCAAAAGGCGTATGACCTTGAAATTTGGTATGTAGCTTTGGGCACTCAAGCCCATCATAGTTTATACAAATGATTGTGCGTTGACCTTGACCTAATTTATGACACTATCAACTTTGGTACATTATGTAGGCTTTTATATGGGAAAATGCTTAAACAGTGGATTTTTCAGAAACTATTTAAGTCTAAGGTGCAATATTTGGCGTATATGGTTGATTAAATGATCAGATGAAGATATGGTCAAGGTTATTCTTTGACTTTTGCACAAGGTCATTGAGATTCTGTCACCCGTCAACATTTTCAAACATCTTCTCAGAGGCCACTAGAGTCAATTGAAGCCATATTTCATATGGAGCTTCACTGGCTTAAAGGAACCATAGTTTGTTCAGATGGTCTTGGTCACTTGACCAAGATGGCCACCATGCCCATATATGGTAAAAACTCTTCAAACGTCTTTTTCTCGAGAACCGAAAGGCCTATAACCTTGAAACTTGGTACCGGTATGTATATATCATAGTTTATACAAATGATTATTGTATTTCATATGGAGCTTTAATACTGGGTCAAAGGAATCAAAGTTTGTTCAGATGGTCATGGTCACATGAACATGGTGGCCGCCATGCCCATATATGATAAAAACCCTTCAGAAATCTTTGTCCAGAACCAAAGGCCCAGTGACCTTGTGGCTTGGTATATAGAATTGGGACTCAACATTAATCCCCAAGGGAGGGGGTTATCTGCCCCTGCCCTGGTGCTATATACATGTATAAAAGCATTAAAATATATACCAGGACCAAGTGGCAGGTGAGCTACAGGACCATTGGTCCTCTGGTTTGACTCTTCTCTCAACTGGAGTAAATTATTTTCTGTAAGAGCAGACCCCTCTCTGGAAGCATTTTCTAGTATAGAGAATCAAAAAGTCAGAGCAAAAAAATGAAAAAAAAAATTGCAGTTTACCCATAGACTTTTTAGGACAGAGGAGGAAAGCTGTTATAAAAAGATAAAAAGCTGAAATAAATAGCATTATGCTCACACACTTATAGACTTACAAAAACAAAGTTTACAAGAATGTACTGTCATCCTAGAAGGTATTATCATGTCACCTGGAGCTCCTACTACCAAAATTTCTGTTTCTTTATAAAAGTCAAGTACCAAACATGTAGGCATAAGTTATGCAAGTTAATTATTCATAGGTTCCAAACGTTTGCCTTTCAGGAATCTTAGGTATTTCGGAACAAGCTGATTAATTCCTAAGCACTTTCTAAGGGTGGGCATGGAGAATGAAAAGAAAAAATTTCTGTAAATTAACCATAAAGATATGTGAAGATCTGATATGAAAACTGCTTAATCAAAGTTGCTGTCATGAGGTTCAGCAATGTATGATTCTGATACGTATAGAAGCAGAAATGATTGTCATGAGCAATCATCCTCTTGATCTTTAATATTCTTACGAAATGGTGACCAGAACTGGAGATGTAGAGTTTATATAATTCTAATTCTGAGATAGCTTTTCTTATTTCTTCATGTAAACATGTTCTAAAAACTTGTTTCTTCATGTAAACATATGTTATGACCCCTCATTAGAACTGTGTCAGTGAGATGGTTCTAATGAGGGTCACAACGTATGTTTTGATGCGGGGTTGATTAGACATTCTCCAGAATTAAAACCATTTGATTTCTATATCTGTAGCACTGGTGACTTATGCGAAGTCCTCGCTATAATTTCAGACATAGAGTTGTGTGATGAAGATGATGAAGAATATGGTAGTGGTCATGAGTCCGGTGACAGTGATGACAGTATTGAGGTACAATCATAACTTCCAGATTTATCCTCATACCAGATTCTAATAAATGCCCCTGCTGTAATCAATGCACCTCTTTTTTCCGACAGCAATTGCATGTTGACTTAAGACAATGGTGGTTCCGGGCATAAATGGTTTATATGTTGTAGTATATATACACATATTGGCTTAAGAGGAGCCTTGGCCGGACGCTCAGCGCCAGGTGTGTGCAACTAGGGTTACGTACCGCTGAGCCACTTTGGGAATGTTGTTACGAGAATTGAAACAGAACAGAACAGAGGAGCCTTCATAGCTTAGTAGGTTAAGTGTTGGCCTGCTAAGCTAGCAGTCTGGGCCTGACAGTCTGGAGGCCGATTTTTTTCCGGCCGTAACAGGTCTCCATTGCACTCAGCCTTTAATTATCTCCTTTCCACCAGCTCTGTATGACTGAAATAATGTTGAAAAGGCTGTTGAACCATAAGTCATGAGTAAACAGAGCATGAGCAAAATGTTAACAATGCAAATCCTTATCAGCAGTCTGATAGGTGTCTAACCTATCAGACTGCTGATAAGGATTTGCATTGTTAACTTCTTTATATAACATTCCCTGAATAAACATAAACTTAACTTTTAAACAAAAACAGTTTCAGTGGAATAAAATATTGCTTTCAGCATTTACACAGATATTGTTACTTCAAAAGCAATCAGTTTTATCATGTTCTACATGGAAACTGGAATATCTTGCTTTATGCCTGCATTATAGAGATACAGTGTTTAAAGCAGTGTTTAAAGTTCTCACTTTTGTCTTGGGAGAGAGTCCATGCAAAATTAACTCCCTTTTGAAATGGTGAAAACAAGTCATAGCTTCAGCATGCCTTGGTACACAATGGTTTGCTTAGAGCTGAGGCTTTAAAAAATATCTGCCTCTTTAATTTGCTAGGAGGAAGGAGAAGAAGCTAAGACAGTTAAAGAAGTTATAGTGTCCTTCTTCAATGATGCCTCAGTAGAAGAATTGATGACCCTACCAGGCTGTTCCAGGAAGAAGTCAGATATTATTTTCAGTGCAAGACCTTTCGATGATTGGGAATCATTGGTATGTATCAGTGCTGCAAATGAGAAGGGATAGTTAAGGGTTAATTTCCTTCTTTTTTTTCATATGTTATCATTAGAATTGCATTGGCTAGGCAGTTCTAATGAGGAGTGACAACAAATGTTATCATCAAAAACTTAGATTAAGTACCTCTGAATTGTCTTCCAAATTCCACCTTATCTGGAGCTCTGATGTGTGGATGAATGATTGAGAGATATTTGTAATCAAGCTTTGTTAACAAAAGTGCTTTCTTTTCTCATCAAGTTCTGTGCATATCTCATGCATAAAAATCTTTTGGGGCATAAAATAAGGGAGCACCCTTTTAAGGAGAAGGTATTCTAGCAAAATCTCATGTAGGTGGACCCCAATACTGATTATTTGAGAGAAACAAAACTGTATTTTCATCCCCAGATTTAGAGTACCTCCAATCCACAGTTCTTTG
This sequence comes from Ctena decussata, assembly GCA_963989385.1. Lineage (NCBI taxonomy): Eukaryota > Metazoa > Mollusca > Bivalvia > Lucinida > Lucinidae > Ctena > Ctena decussata. Next base: position 82,179,073 of record OZ022502.1, on the reverse strand, counting down.
GAAGGAGGCATTGAACTGAAGTCCCTACTTCCAAGTGACGTTCTTATTTTGTTGGTTGGCCATTGAATCCATGATCTTTTACTGGGCTCATCTGGAGTTCTGGACCAGGTTGAAAACTAGTAATATAGTTAGTTAATGAGTCTTTACTGTTTCAGAGGTAAATAAAATATCCCGACTACCAATCCAGGGGGCGCAAGATCGATCCCCCACTTCTTCGGTCTTACGGATGAGACTTTAAACCAAGGTCCCATCTCCATATGACCTTGTTGTTTGTGGGACGTTAAACCTGAGTTCACTCACTCAGAGGTAAATAGGAAAATTCTCAGGAAATGACACAGTTCAATCGTAGATCAAACCTATTGTATACAAAAAAAAAACAGTGTATCAAAAAATGTAAAGAGCTTCCATAGTGCAAAAAAAAAAAAAAAATACAGAGAAGAAAAACAGCACACTTGAAGTTACAAGTATTAGAAGACTTGAGGAATCATCGACTAACGACTTTGTTAAGCTAATCTAGCTCTGACCAACTTCTATTCTTGCAGGTGTTAAAGTTTACAACAACAAAAGGACTCTCCTATGATATGATCAGTGGTTGTAAGGAGGTTATTAAGATGCGAGAGGTTGTTATACGACTCATGCAGCGGTGTGAGAAAATCTCATCGGGCATGGAGAAAGTTGTGAACAATCTACTACACTCTAGTACAGAGCTAGAGGATGGGGACCAGATCACTAAGCAACCAGGCAATCTCAATCAAAAGTAAGACATGGGTTGTTGAAGATTGTAGGAACTGAATTAGACTTAATAACCATAATGCTTTAGTATTGGGACACCTAAAATAATTAATTTTCCATTTGTCCAGAATAAAAAATTAATTATGTTAGGTGTCCCAAAATCGTGGCACATCACAGTATACTCTAGATATATGAAGTATGTTGAGAGTTATATTTTTGTGTTTCTTGTCACCTGTCTGTTATTTTGTCTTTCCTTTGATCCATCTGTTCATACACACATAAGTTAACTTTTATGTTGACCTTGTCGTGGTAAACATAATAGACAAAACATGTGAGCCAAGGGGTGTTGACCTAGATCAGACTGTTTCTTTAGATCAGAGAACCATCTAGATTATCAAGCTCACAACAGATGTATTATGTGCCACTTGTAAAAGAAAACTGTGGTGTTTATTTTTTCATAAAAGCATATTTTGTGAGTACTCTGTATAATTGCATTATCAAAGCAGTTCTGTGAAATTCCTGAACATAAGCATTTGATAAGAAATAGGAAAAACTCCTGGTTTCATCTAAAAAATAGTGGAATTTTGGAAAGTTTGATTCAAACTTTATATAGACCTGCTGGAAATATAAAATGGTACCTAAAAAGTATACCTATTGAAAGAATTTGCGATCCTTCAAGGAATTCTTCATTTTCAGAGAAGACTCCATTTTGGAATGATTTTTTTTTCATCCAGGAAAACAAACAGGAAGTCACAAAGTAGTTGATTAAACATTGAGGTGTGCCAGAAAGCAAACAGGAAATCTCAAATATAGTTTTCTTTTGTGAAAATGGCTGAAAGAACAGGACAATATACCTAGTTTTCCTTTGTGAAAATGGCTCAAAAACATGAAAATGGCTGAAAAACATGACAATACACCTAGTTTTCCTTTATGAAAATGGCTGAAAAACATGACAATATACCTAGTTTTCCTTTGTGACAATAGCTGGAAAACATGAAAATGGCTGAAAAACATGACAATATACCATGGCTGAAAAACATGACAATATACCTAGTTTTCCTTTCTGAAAATGGCTGAAAAACATGACAATATACCTAGTTATCCTTTGTGAAAATGGCTGAAAAACATGACAATACACCTAGTTTTCCTTTCTGAACATGGCTGAAAAACATGACAATATATCCATATACCTTAAAATGGTATTAAAACTATATGTAGTGCAGGCAATTTGTTTTTGTCTTTCAGTTTTCAGTTGAAGCCATTCCAGATGGTGGGATTAAACTGGCTAAAGATCATGCACACACAAGACCTGAATGGTATCCTAGCGGATGAAATGGTAAACATTGCTGTATTCTCATTCTTTTAAAAGACATACACAAATGACCTGGAACATGCACATAATGTGTCTTATATACACATTGATACAAATACTTATGAAATTTGTTGGCTATCTGTAAGAGACGTTAACTCTTATGTAAAATGAAACATTTTACCGCCTATACTTGTATTTGTTTGCTTTTTGTGTACTTCAAACAAAGTACCTCTACTCGTTTCTAGCAATCAGGGCTGGACAAATGGTCTACTTGTCCTGCAAACGGCACCTTTTTCTAGAAAAACTGAAACACATCAGGTTTCCCTAGTACAAAAAAATTTACTTGCCAAGTAAAAATTGCAACTTGTCCTGGGCAGCTGGACAATGAATTTGTCAGGCTCTGAGTTATTCTGATGAGGGTTAACGAAATATATTTGCTTTGTATATGTCATGATGAACAGCAAACACTTGGAGCAGCCTGCACAATTGGTCAGTCTGCTTGGTCTTTCCTTTTTGCATGCAACACCACTCATATGATTCTAGGGAAGCTTTAGAAGGATACATCCAGAACACAGTGTATTGAACAGCAAAACCATTATTAGACCAGAGAGCAAGAATGCACATGGAATAAGAGCTGTAGATAAGAGAGCACATACAAACTTCCTTGGGTAATTTAGATCCGCCATTTTGTTGTGCAATCAGCTCTTGTTACCTCCCTTGACATTTTGTGGGGACTGTATGCGCATTGCATCCTGTAATCTTAGACATTATTTACATGTGCGCATTTGCCAAATACCTTTCGGGTACATAATATACTACATTTTAGACAAAGAAAAGATACATTTTCGGTAAACGTTTACCTTAAAATGCAACTTTATATCTGCCTGCTTAGTTATCCACAAAACAACATCTACTTGGTTTAATGAAAAAATAAGACTTTCTAGAATTTTCCCTGGCTCACAAATATTTTCCCCTATTTCTCTGATGAATATACAATATAAAAATATATTGTTGCTATGGTAAACATACTAGTTTTTAAGGTAAACATTAGCCCTGAAGTCACAGCAGGGGCTAAACTGCCACACGCTTCTATTAATATGTTTAAATTTCAACCTGTCAGCTTTGTGATAAAAGATATATATTTACATTCTTGGTGTATTTACTGAAAAGCCGTATAGTAAACCATTGGAACGTAATGTAGTTTACATTCCAATAATTACATTGGGACACGCGACGTCAATGACGTCAAAATAAACAATGGCTCTCTACAATCTGATTGGATGTCAGCGCCGTCATGACATCATGTGTGCTGTTCTGCTGTTAGCAGAAAAATTGCGTGTACATGTTTTACTGCTTCAATTTTAGCGCTTTAACAAGATTTTTCATGAAAGATTTGATTGCAACGAATGTAAATATAAGCAATGAACTTAATTTTCCTGATGTTTATCGAAGTGTAAACTACATTGGGGCACTAGCAAAGTTTACATGAACCCCTTCGCACGTGACCCAATGTAGTTTACGCTTCGATAAACCTCAGAAAAATGAAATTGATTCCTTAATTAAATTGTCTTATTTATTCTGACGTGAGAAAGGCAATGCCCATAAATAAATAAATGGTATTTAGCCGCATTATCTGTCCTAGTTTTGATATGAATCTATATAAATGGACAAATGCACAAATGCCCGTAGGGCACTAGTTATCAATATGACGTATTAAGGATGAAACCGGGGGATGAAAGTCGATGTGTTTACTTTAGCTAACAAAATATACCAATGTGGTCCTGAAGCGTATAGCCAGGAATTCCATGGTACCATGGTACTTAATGTTTAAAGTGAGACAACACGTGCTGTGTGCAACACTGCATTGATTGATGCACCAGAGTATTTTCAACAAACCATGTTCAAAGTTATAATAAAGTTTAATGTTCATATAAATCCTGTTATTGTTTACAAGCAGGACTTGAACAAAGTCATGCTATCTATTTACTTGTCAGATACCATCTCATGATACCATGGCAAACAGAAAGCTATCAAATTTGTAAAGCTTACATGATAAAAAAATATTAATATCTCACACTGTTTCAGGCAAGATATTAATGGTTATTATCAGTCTTATTGAAATTCATAAAAACTTTTAATAAAAGTGTTTTTGACCGTTTGAAATCTGGAAATGGCATATTTAGAATTTTCTCCATTTTGACATAAGGTGTATGATATTTACTTGGACTGTGTGGATATCTTATAATGTAGTTTCACCAAGCAAAAATTTTTTGTAAGAGTAACTTTAAAGGTATTCAGAAGAGAAAGGAATGTTGAAACATTTGCAGCCAGTTTGCTTATTTCCTATAAAAATTGTTTGTGTAAATTTGTAAGATTTTCAGTTTTAAGGCTTAATGGCACCCCATATATCAATCACTCCAAAAATAAATAAGCATACATTCAAGTTGTAATTTCTATTTGCATTTTTAAGGGAAGGGTATGTTGAACCATTTAATAGTAAGAGTTGAATTAAGATTTATTGCTGACATTAAATATCAACAATTGTATAGTACTGGTGGTGGCTGGAAAAGTTGAGAAACCACATTTTCCAATTTTTTACTTTATTTGTTATTTATTCAGATATTTATCATAATTATCTTATAAATTATTTTGTAGTACAAAGTAGCATCCCCCTACTTTATCAATATATTGATATCAAGGCCGAGCAAATGGTTTAAGTTTCATAATAAAGCCAGATCCAATTTACCATGATACCATGGAACCCATGGTACCATGAGACCGGCCTATATTTAATATGTTACGAAGCACCACTCATCTTTGTCATGCCTGTTACACACACTTTTAAGTATGCATTAAACTTTCTGGATGTCAAATCCAATCATGGATATACCAGTCAAAGTTTGTTGATCATGCTGATAACATTAACGTTAACGGCAGCAGGCTTTGCCATTTAAATCGCTGTACATATCCTTTGGTTTACAGTAAACTTTTACATACATATATTTACATTCTTGGTGTATTTACTGAAAAGCCCCATAGTAAACCATTGGAACCATATGTAGTTTACATTCCAATAATTACATTGAGCCACGCGACGTCAATGACGTCAAAATAAACAATGACTCTCTACAGTCTGATTGGACGTCGGCGAGGCCATGACGTCATTTACGCTGTTCCGCTGCTAGCAGAAAAGTGCGTGTACCTGTTTTACTGTTTCAATTTTAGCGCTTATATATGATTTTTCATCGAGGTTTTGATTGAAATGAATGTAAATATAAGCAATGAACATAATTTTTCTGAGATTTATCGAAGTGTAAACTACATTGGGTCACTAACAAAGTTTATATGAACCCCTTCATTCACTTTGCACGTGACCCAATGTAGTTTACACTTCGATAAACCTCAGAAAAATGAAATTCATTCCTTAAATAAATAACACAGCTGAGTAATAAGGATCTGACTGTGAGCATGATGCTTATATATGTCATTTCGCTGTACTTTTTCATTGTTCATACCCTATTAAACTATGGTAACAAAGGGGAAACTGGATTAATGTCAAATCTGACGAGGTAATGGGTTTGGTTATCCTAGGCAAATGAAGGAACACTCAAACTGCACAGAGATTGACATTATAGTCAATACTCTCAGCCGAAATCGTTTTGAGCGAATGTAGCGTATATACGCTTCCTTAGCAACTCATGTGGCAAGATCGCTTACTGCGCATAATCGGCAATTGGTTACCGTCCTAGTTTGGTTGGTTTCTGACATATTGACAATTTACCAAGGGTAATAGGGAAACTTTGTATGTGGGGAGAGTTTTGATGATGATTTTTTTATTTTTTTCTGGGAAACGTATTGCGCCCCCTCATCTGAAAGGCCTCATTTAGGCTTGTCAGATGTGACATATCACATTTTTAAGAGATTCATCAGACATTATCCCTAACTATCTCTGAACTCTCCTGCTTCTTGAGAAGTCTGTAATATTACTGTTTTACAAGAGTTTTGTATTTTGTTTCACAGGGTTTAGGAAAAACTATCCAGACTATATCATTTCTGGCCCATCTCTTGGAGGAGGGAGAGCCTGGGCCACATGTCATCATCGTACCTTCATCTACTATAGGTAAGCTAAGAAACAAATCTGATAATAAAACACAAAATCTTTGACCATTTATACTCTTTAATATTTACATCTATATTTGGAGCATATGGCCACTGTCACTGTTTCCTTGTAAAGTGTTGACGGAATCCAGCAGTCAAGAAGTTTTATTTATAGACTTTCATGTAATAATACTGTCATAACATGATGAGGCAAACCAAGGCCTCATTTTTATCAGGCAAACCAAGACCTGATGTGAAGTCTTGAGGCAAACCAAGGCCCCGATTTACAAGGGCAAACGAAGGCCATATCATTTAAAGCAAACCAATGACCTACTTTTTTAACAGGCAAACAAAGGCCTGAATTTTACTTTAAGGCAAACCAAGGCCTTACTTTAGGCAAACCAAGGCCAAATTTTTTAACTATACTTATAACCAGTATTTTCATGGCACCGAATTTTCCTGCATCCATATACAGATTAATCATGACCGCATACCATTGGGCAATAGGTCTTGACTTAGCAGCCATTGAAGTGATCAATAGGAGAAATACCAGACTACCTCATTGAAACCGAATATACTGACTTGTATAAACGCAAAGAGGCACCTGGAATTCCCACTAGAGAAAAAACTAAAACCACCACCAATATCTGTAGATGGATGTCAATGAAATGTGTGGATGATCCAGCTATTAAATTCCTCTTGAATCCAGGAAAGAACAATCTGCAAGAGAAATCCTAGAGCATCCAAACATTTGACCTTACTGCTTTTAAACGTAAGCAGATATCTTGACCGCTGAATTCCGCAACCCTCAACAAGCAAACATGTCATGTGACGTGACAAACAGAAGCAAGAGCCTACTATAAAAGATAATTTATGGTTTTAAAATGTGAAAATTCTGTTTAGTTGAAACAATGTTTATTACAATCTTGTAACATATTTGGTTACGTTTCTTCTTCATGTCAATCTAGAAAATCATAGTCAATCAATACTGATTATTTTTGTAAGCATATCATTATCTCTTGATTCTTGGTAATCCTTTGCCAGTCAAGATATGCAAAAGTTTTTCAATTAAGAAGAGTTACTGAACCCTTCACACATGGCAGAAAATAATCCCTGAATTGCTTATGATAACAATCATATCTTTGAAAAATGCTAAAAACTAGAACTGTTAAATTTCAGTTGTAAGGCACTGTCCATCGGCTTTTTCATCTTGTCCGCAATCTTTAATTGTATGTCTCTCATATCTCTCTTGTAACCTTGGAATCCAGCAATCATTGTGATGACAGTCCACAAAAACTGTTAACAGCCAACATCAGTCTCCTCCACAAATAAAATAACACCTGCAACAGTAAAAATTCTGGCAGTATCTTTGTTACATTATTCACATCTTGGTCATCAGATAAAAAAGAAATAAAGGGTGACAAATAACTACAGGTCTACCTCATTATAGCGCTATCTTTGGGGTCCATAGAAACAGACCGTGTTATAAGTGAAACCGTGTTATAATGAGGTTATTTACATTAGAACAATAGGAAAATAACCATTTGGGGGCCAAGACATGACCGTGTTATATTGAAATCCGTGTTATAGTGAGGGGAGTTATAATGAGGTAGACCTGAATTTATATACATGTAATCGGCTCAGGTATCCTATCAATATGGTCTATGTCTCTTTAAAGTGGGTGTGGTGGGTGGGTTTTTTCTGAGAATTTTAATTCAATTTCTTGAGCGCATGTAAAAACTTGCAAGGGAAGTAACTCCGCTAAACTATCCAAAAGGTCCTATTACTGGTTCAATGTTCCAGAAAAGGACAACATCACACTGAACCCAACCAAATGTTCAATATACTGTAGAAATCACACCCATCACCAAACACTTACCACTAAATCTCGATAATTTGCTCTAAATTAAATTGCAGCATATTGCTTAAACAATAGCTTTCATTAATTTAAGAAACAAATCTGATAATAAAACACAAAATCTTTGACCATTTATACTCTTTAATATTTACATCTATATTTGGAGCATATGGCCACTGTCACTGTTTCCTTGTAAAGTGTTGACGGAATCCAGCAGTCAAGAAGTTTTATTTATAGACTTTCATGTAATAATACTGTCATAACATGATGAGGCAAACCAAGGCCTCATTTTTATCAGGCAAACCAAGACCTGATGTGAAGTCTTGAGGCAAACCAAGGCCCCGATTTACAAGGGCAAACGAAGGCCATATCATTTAAAGCAAACCAATGACCTACTTTTTTAACAGGCAAACAAAGGCCTGAATTTTACTTTAAGGCAAACCAAGGCCTTACTTTAGGCAAACCAAGGCCAAATTTTTTAACTATACTTATAACCAGTATTTTCATGGCACCGAATTTTCCTGCATCCATATACAGATTAATCATGACCGCATACCATTGGGCAATAGGTCTTGACTTAGCAGCCATTGAAGTGATCAATAGGAGAAATACCAGACTACCTCATTGAAACCGAATATACTGACTTGTATAAACGCAAAGAGGCACCTGGAATTCCCACTAGAGAAAAAACTAAAACCACCACCAATATCTGTAGATGGATGTCAATGAAATGTGTGGATGATCCAGCTATTAAATTCCTCTTGAATCCAGGAAAGAACAATCTGCAAGAGAAATCCTAGAGCATCCAAACATTTGACCTTACTGCTTTTAAACGTAAGCAGATATCTTGACCGCTGAATTCCGCCACTGAGAAACATGAGCCTTCCACTAGGCACAGGTTTCGACCCACCAATTCACTGCGGTCAAGGAAACTATGGACCAAAAGTTGTTATTTGTGTGGTTGTAAATGTCTCAATAGCTCCCTGAAGCGAGTTACAAAACAAAGCAATACCAACGTCTGATAGATGACAGCCATCCCGCCTAAATAATCCAGGGCAGTCCACTGTAACGTCATGTTTCAAAATACGGCCATTAATATGATTACATACCATCTGTCTGCCTAAATAATTAAACCTTTTTCTTTTCTTATCTAATGCTTGAAGTGTAGTGCCTGGCCTAGCATATTTCCAAGAAAGTCTTGGCAAAATCTCAGACCAGACAACAAGAGTATTTGGAAACATCCTAAACAAGCGACTGAAATCTCGTTGCATCATTCTTTTCATATGCTGCATCAGGGTAGGGACTACATTATTGCCCCCTAAGTGAACTATAATAACCTTTGGTGTAGGATGCAAACCTATCCATTGGATTGTGTTTGGTAACTCATGCCAACGCATTCCGCTTTTGCCGTACCAATTCACATTTAGGTTGAGATGATCTAGATGTAGATTAGCTCTATTTAACCTGTTGGCTCCTTCCTTGGCCCAATGAACAATAGAGTCTCCTATTATCCAAATATCTGAAATGACATTGGCACTGACCAAAAGATATGTGCCTAATATGTAATTCTAAAATGATCAGAGTCGAATATATTTGTTGTAGGTACTTGATTTCCAGCGGCCCATTATTTTAATTTGGTCATCTGGGACTCCAGACATTGCTAAAGTTGTAGCTCTACCGATTCTAAAAGAATGACTCTTGTAATTTTGATTTGAAATACCAGATTGAGTGAGAGCCTTGTTTAAAACTGCTCCAAACTGGTATCTTGTTAAAGGCAGACCATTGGCATGAATAAACAAATTTCCGGATGATGATGGTCGCATTTTAAGGAACTGATATATTGCATTAACTGGACAAACAGAATCATCTTGAATAGAACTCAAATGCAGGAAGATAGGTTTGCCACTCTGATTAGTCTTACTTCTCCTTATACGAACTGATAAAGTATCAGCAGTGACATTAATATCAGCTAGTTGAACAGCATAGCCAGCTTGCCGCTGGTCAGTATGAACTAATTCTCCAACTCTGAACAAACCAAAATATGCCAAACAAAATGCAGCCTTGAAAAGAATGGACTCATAGGCACTAAAACACACAGATTGTAAGGCAGAACAAATCTTTACTAACAACTCTTTGGTTATAGGTAATCTGACATCCCGAATAGATCTCAAACGCCTAAAGCCTTCCAGCATCTTTCTTAGTATAAATGAGCAGGTCGGATCATCCATGTTTTGGAGTTTATGAATGCAGCTAATGGATGACATGTATGTAGTTACAGTAGCTGGAGAATAATTCTGATTGAAACAAAAAGAAACGAAAGAAGCTAAATGTGGAGTAGGCACTGGCCATAAATTTGGCAGAGAATAATTCTGTCGAAAATTGTTGAAACATTTTAGAGCATTCTGATACACTGCTTTTGTATTCTCAGACATACTGGCATCCAACAGCACATTACACCCTAGTTGAATATCTTCCAAAGTTGGCCTGGAATAACCACTGGCTCTCTGTCCACCTCTGGGGCTAATTCTTGAAATTTCTGAAGATGACAACGGGAGATCAGATCACACAAAACATTGGTTTTTCCAGAAATATGGGTAGATTTTATTACCATATTATATTTCATACATTCTAATGTGATAGCCCGGACTAAAACCATAACCTTTTCAGACTTAGATGTCATTGTATTTAAGATATGCACAACAGCCTCATTATCACATCTGAAAAGTATTTTCTTGTTCTGTAAACATGAACCCCATACAACTAGGCTAACTAAAATAGGGAACATTTCCAAAACTGTAATATCACTGGTAATGCCCGACACATGCCATGTTTCAGGCCACACACCATGAGCCCACTTGTTTCCAAATACAGCCCCAAAACCTAGACCTTTTCCAGCAGCACTGTCCGTGAACAGTTGCACATCTTCATTGCTAACCCAAAAACGGTCATGAAAGACCTATATGCCATTAAAACTTTCAAAAAACAACAACCACATTTCCAAGTCCTGTCGGACTGATTTTGTAACTCGTATGTGATGAAACGGTTTTGTTAGACCGCAAATTGAGTTAATAAGCCTGCGAAGAAACGGTCGCCCAGGCACAATGACACGGGTGGCAAAATTAAGAACACCAATAAGCTGTTGCATACAATGCAAAGTAACTTTCTTTGCAGCTTTCACTAACTGAATTTTAGATACTATTTGTTCCACTTTTTCAATAGGCATTCTAACTATCATCTCAATGGAATCAATCTCCAGACCTAGAAAAATGATTTTGGTTTTTGGCCCTTCATTTTTTTCAACAGCTATTGGGATTCCCAATTTGGCCGAACATTCAAAGAAACATTGCATAATCGAAGCGCAGTCAGACTTATCAGCCTCTCCAGCAAACAAATAATCATCTACATAATGCTTTAAATCACCAACTGGAGACTCCTGTTTAACCAAAAATTCCAAAAAGGTAGCCATTTTTTCCCACGAAGAACAACTTATTGAGCAGCCAAAAGGCATGCACTTGTCAAAATAATATTTTTCATCAAATTTAAACCCCAGCTGGTCAAAATCAGATGGTGCAATTGGTAAGAGGCGAAATGCACTTTTTATGTCACTCTTTGCCATTAAACATCCCTTACCCATGTCTTGGATCATATGAATAGCCTCATCGAAGCCTGTGTATTGCACTGTGCAAAGTTCTGGGTCGATGAAGTCATTCACAGAGTCTCCTTCTGGGAATGATAAATGGTGAATAAGACGAAATTCACCTGGATTCTTCTTTTCAACCAGGCCAATGGGTGAAATACGCAAAGTAGAAATAGGTTTATCTTGGAAAGGACCTGCTATTCTACCTAAATTTATTTCATTAAGCAATTTCTGTTGAACAACTTCAGGATGATCATTAGCTGTTTTCAAATTTTTTGATTCCTTTGGCATTCTGGAACCAGTGTAATGGAGTGAAAATCCAAATTCAAAACCATGAGCTAACTCCTCCGCAACTTCCTTGTTGGGATAACTTTTTAACTCAATTTTTAACTGGTCTACATTAATTGGGGTTTTTCCAAGGCTGAATAAACTGTTTGTTATTGGCTTGGAAGCCTCTGCCACGCCCTGGGAGCCCTCTTTGGTAACCTCGGTATCTGGCTCGAAAAGTGCGAAAATTTGAGTTAGGCCTAGCATTATTACTATCAAGAGATTTGCCTACATAACAGTTTATCATCCCATGTGATGTACTACCACATAAATCACAGGCATGCCGGAAATTGCACTGGTAATATGTACAAGAACCCTTGTTGAAAAATCTGCATGTGTTTGTTGCCATATTTGATTGACTAGATTGACCTAGTAGACTTCTGTTTACGGAAGAAGGCATTATGCGAAGCCAAAGGTCAGGGTTAATCTGACCCCAATTCACGACCGTGATAGCCTGCCGCATTCGGAACTGCTCGTCATATGATCGACAAGCAGTAAAAGGAAACTTTGATGATGCATCACGAATAACTGACATGTACTTAAACAGTTCTTGGACTTTGTCAGGGTACCGTACTGAATATATACTTGCAAATATCAAAAAGGCATCTGTCCAGCGTTCAATATTTGGGACAGTTTCTTTGGATTGCTTAGGTTTAGCTTCAATTTGGCCTTCTGGTGAGACATGCAATACGCCACCAGAAAATATTTCATTCAGTTCAGCTGTACCTTTTAATAAATAAGCAAGATTTATATACTTATGTGTCCAGATTTTTTCTTTCAGTTGATGGGGGACATGTGCAGATAAATCATCGTCTGCACATTTCATAATGTCAGGTGGCATCTCATCACCAAAATTCATGCTGAATGACATGGTATCACTTGCAGACGAAGGCTGACATGTTTGGGGGGGATCTTTTAAAATTGTTGAAATATCAAAGATATTTTCCACTAAAGGTGGCCACGACACATTACCTTGTCCAACTGCAGCCCCTTGGGTGCTTGTTTCTGGCACATCAGTAACAGATAACTGGATCCTTTCTTCGGTATCCTCAGATGTGTGTCCTGTTGGGATTCTCCTGCGCTTCTGGGCTGAAGACTTTTCATTACCATCCCCCTTCCTTTTCTTGCCATCAGCCTTTGGCTTACCCCTAGAGGTCATATTTGATCTTTTAAACTTAATCTGACTTCAAAAAGAATCTTTTTGTAAAGGATTATGACAGATTTTTTTTCTGAGAATTTTAATTCAATTTCTTGAGCGCATGTAAAAACTTGCAAGGGAAGTAACTCCGCTAAACTATCCAAAAGGTCCTATTACTGGTTCAATGTTCCAGAAAAGGACAACATCACACTGAACCCAACCAAATGTTCAATATACTGTAGAAATCACACCCATCACCAAACACTTACCACTAAATCTCGATAATTTGCTCTAAATTAAATTGCAGCATATTGCTTAAACAATAGCTTTCATTATGTTGTATACATGAAAAAAAATTATGGGGAGAGAGCTTGGAGAGAGGCTTTAGCTGTAAAGGAGAATCGGCTCACTTTAAGGGAAGCAGCTGTACTATTTTCATTCCCTTTACAATAGGGGGCTACACTGTCTCATTATATATAAAGGTCATTTAGAGGGATTTCACTTTCCATCAGTGTGTCTGTTACACTAGAGCTTGTTTTAATTGCTAGAAGGAAGCTACTTGCCAACAATGATTGTCACAAGGTTATGACAGAGCAAAACTTGTGTAAACAGGTAAAAAGTTCTGTGGCAGACATCATGACCTTGTTGATCCCTTGAATGCCACTTTCAAACTTATTTCTGATTAGATGTACACAACCAAAACATATTCAGGCTTTCAGTTTTTCAACTTTTCTCTTCACTAACCATCCATTTCCTCAGATACATGAATATGAGGGTATTTCATTATTCAGGTGATGCTTACCACACACACAAGCATCTAGTTACACCTTTGTATTGTGGTTCATGTCTTTTATCTAAAGATTTCTGGTTTGTCAATGTTTGTATGATTTGAGCCGCGACACGAGAAAAACAACAATGTGGTCATGCGCCCAGCACAGACTCAGACCAGGCTGGGTATTTGCCCAGTCTGATCAGACTCTTTGCTAAGCGCTTAAAGCGTAGCCAAGGGACTAAGCTACCTTCATGCGGACAGCGAAGACTCTGATCAGACTGGGCTGATCTGAGTCTGCGCTGGACGTTCGACCACATTGTTGGTTTTCTCGTGTGGCGGCTCATTTATGAGTTTGGATTTATGATTTTGGTACATTGACCACTTATACTTTGCAGAGAACTGGATTCGAGAGAGTAAAACCTGGTGTCCGTCTCTGAAATTACTGGTGTATTATGGGTCTCAGGATGACAGAAGAGCTACACGACAGTATATCATGATGAATGATGCAGACCAGTTCAATGTTGTTCTCACCACGTAAGTGTGTTCATCATTCTTATTCAGTGACTTATGCCCTTGTCATGAATATGTAAGACCACATGTGACATGGCAGTGGGCTTCTGGCACATAATTTCATTATGCTGACCATGAGAATGTTTTGTATACTGATAAAATGTCAGCTTTCATGGCAATGAAATCCCAAAACCATGTGATGAATGAAATATTTCACTCATGGTCATTTAATGTGAAATTTATGCAAGAAGCCTATAGGCTTGTTTTGTAATTTCATATGAAATGGCCATTCTTGCAAGCTCCTCCATGTATCAGATCAACATTTCAAAAGTGTGGTCTTGTTGGTAAAAAGGAGTTAATGCTCTGGCCTCTTAATCCAGAGGTAAAAGTGTCAGAACCAAACTGGGAAGGGCTATAAAACTTCAGGTTATTTCTGTTTATGAATGTCTACATTACATAAAAGTTTGATAATTTTAAGTGTCTTCAAGTTGGTGTGTTTTCGATAATATTGAAAACTTATATTGTTATCCTACTCTTTATTTAATGGACTGTGTTTGCACATTGCCTTTTCTGTGCTACAGTTGGGTTCCTCTTGTCTAGTGGTTAAAAGTGCTGACTCTTGATCACTATGCTGCTCGCCACTTTATTCCAGTCTGGCTTTTGTCACATATGAGGAAGCCAAGTTATGCTAAATGGAGGTTAGAACAATGTTGTTTTACCAGATGCGCTGGAATTTGTCAGCCTTTAAGGAATTGTAAGCTGGATGTAAGGAAATGTCAATCAAAGGGTCGTAAAATCCAAAGCAAACAAAAAATGCACAAAAAAAAACTCTTTTGTTTTATGTATTAAATGTATTTGGTCATATGACAGATGATTTGTTGATTAGTTCCATGACTGTTTTTTGTTCTTTCAGATACAACATGGCTACAGGGTCAATAGAGGACAGGTCACTATTCAAAAAGTTCAGCTTCCATTATGCTGTGTTTGATGAGGGACACTTGTTGAAAAATATGTCTTCACTGAGATACCAAAATTTAATGAGGATAAGTGTAAGTCGGCCATAATTACCCTAAATATTAGGACACATTCATTGATAACTGTGATTATTTAAAATTGGAACAAGTTGATGATATATATAGAATAGGGTGTCCGGTCTGTTGATGTCATAAATTTCAATATTGACTATGTTTTAGCCCATATATCATAAACCATATAGTCTGTGGATGCAGTCATCAATCCTTGCTGTAGGTATCTTATTATCACACCTGCTTCACCTAATTGTGGTATAGAGCCCCCACCCCCTCCACCCCAAATCATGTTCTGTCTTTCCACACTGGCATAGACTCTAGTATTCGTGCAAAGCAGTCTCAACATAGCCTTTCTCAGATTTCTTGTCTCTACCTTAGGGTAGTACTGTAGGCACTTGTTTTCTTTAAAATTGAATTTGTTCTTGTTTGTTGTCTCTGCAGGCAGAAAGACGTCTACTATTAACCGGTACCCCTCTTCAGAACAACTTGTTGGAGCTGATGTCACTACTATGTTTTGTCATGCCAGAAGTTTTCATGGGCAAGACAGAACACTTGAAACGAATGTTTACCATGATCTCAGTAAGTAAACAATGTAATATGAGCTGTGACAAGCCAAACTGTGCTTAACAATACAGTTAGCACAGTTTGGCATGACACAGCTCATATAGCAAACATACTGCAAACAGCAGAGACTCAAACTAGTCTATGAATCTGCACATTTTAGCTAGAAGCTTATTTTTAAGTCAGTAATTCCTCATGGGCAACAGACATTGTTTTCTGCCATAGCCATCTTCATTTTACACCAGCTTATAGAGAATACCATGTTAGTGTCTTAGTTTAGCAGGTGAGACCAGAAACAGCATAGGAATGGCGAGGCTTGCCGAGCCAGTCCAATGTGTTTCTGGTTGAGCCTGATAAACTTGATATCAAAAGACACTTACATGGTTTTCTATTTATCATGCATTATCAGAAGATTTTACGGCATAAAGAGAGTCAAACAAATGAAAAGCAAATGCAGTTTTGACCAAACTTGTTGACGTTGCAAATGCGTTGTGGCGTAAGTCGGTGACGTCATTTAACCAGTGGAATGCTGTTATCATGGCCAACATTAGTATGTAGCCAATCGTCCTCAGAGATCGCTTCTTAAGACATCGTGTGATAACACTCATACAAGCGCAGTTCTAAAGTGACATGATATCACATCATGTATCATACCCCTGTTATCAGGTGAATTTTGCAGCAGATGCATGATAAATAACGTTAGCAGTAGTAGAATACAATGTATGTTTATGTCTTGTCAGTGTTAAATGTGGTTGGAAAGACGGTGTTTTGGAGTATTTACTGATTTGCATATATTTGAATCAGCTGTGACATGCTAAAACAGTGCTTAGATCATGTACAATCAGCAAACATTAAAGCTGTTGTAAGCAGCCATTCAGATGGAGCCATTTTATTTGCCTGCAGATTTTTCAAGATACATACAGTCGAATTTCGGTATTTCAAAGTGCCAGGGACTCCCGATTTTACTTCGCACTATCCGAATTTCGAAGTTAACGAGTCGGTTATTTCCGTAAATAACAGAAATGGACGAACTCTACCGCGACCTTGTGATCGCGTCGAATGTGTGAACGCACCGGTATTGTGGTAATTACATCTTCTTTGCGTGAATGAAGATGCAAACAGATAATTTGACTGTCATCTTCCCTTATGCCTTCAGGAATCGGACTGTTAACATAATTAAAACACAGATAATAGATTAACAACGTCTTCTACTCAAATTCAATTTTAATCACATGCTAAAACACCTTTAATTTTGTCGCAAAAGAAGAGCATTTACCTGTATAATATGTCGTAATACCTCGTCAACACAAGCTTAACTGCTATTGAAACACGATTAGCGTCGTCACACGTCATCGGAATTGTTCGTGTTCCATCAGCATAGCTGACGGAACCTTGCGGAGATAATTGCGACTCCAAATTTTAAGAGGTATTTCTAATGGAAATTGCAGTTCGGGACCGAATTTTTCTTTCGAAAAATCTGATTTTTCGAACTTTCAACGTTTGAAGTTACTGAGGCAAATTTGTATAGAATGCATAGCTAAAAATTCGGGATCTTCGGAAGTATTCGAAGTTTCCGAAGAATTGACGTTCGAACTACCGAAGTTTGACTGTACTTAGTTTGTGATTAGCTAAGACCCATACCAGACTCCCCAAATTCACAGGCAGGTCTGAGTCTTTGTTCAGTTATGGGTGAAATTCTTTTTTGTGTGACTCTATCTTAAGAGCAGAGGAGCCTTGTTAGCCCAGTGGAATAAGTGCTGTTTTGGTACGCTAGCAATGTGGGTTCAAATTCCACTAGAGTGGGGGATTATTTCTAATCATAAATTTGGTTCTGTTGCACACAGCATTTCATTATCACCTTTGCATTAGATTAGTATGACAAAAATACTATTGAAATTCCCACAAGTCATCCATTGTTATCATCCAGATAGTTTTGGCTGTGCATGAAACTGACCATAACTAAAAAGGTCAGAGATAAATTTCAGTTACAGTGAAATATTGGCTGGCTGTGCTTCATGAAATAAAAAAAGATACGTCAACTGCCAAAATTTACATTCATATACTGAAACCAGTGTTATTTGTTTCTACAGAGGCAGGGTACTGAAGAAACACGGAGTAGGTATGAACAGGAGAGAATTGCACATGCAAAAAGAATAATGAAGCCTTTTGTGTTGAGAAGACTAAAATCAGAGGTAAGTGTCTGACATTATGCACAGTGTCAGTGCACATAGAAGATTGTGGTATTGTCTGTATGTGGTCCATTGCAGGTAAATATTTCAGTCATTTAATGCCAGAGAAGGTAAAAAAATTACATTACATGTATTATATTTAATTACATGAAAATTGTCCAAGGATGGTGTTTGATGGTAATAATTATGGCGTTCAATGATAATTTCTGTCCCTTGTTGTAGTCAAAAGGACTAAAACTCTCAGCATCCATCCATCCTTAAGTGGGCAATATTTTCAAGCAATTTTAATGAAATGTTTCAGATTCAACAGATTTATAGAGAGAGAAAATTCTGGTCAGATAACGAGGATTTGCAGGCTGATTGAGTTGCACACAGCCCTTCATTATCACCCACCCATCGTCCTGATATGACTGAAATACTGAGTCTGTTGGAAAGGACATAAAATCGTTAGTCATTTATTGCTTTATCCATTCTGTGGCTTTGTTTTAGGTCCTACGTCAGTTGCCAAAGAAATCTGAAGAATTAGAATACTGTGCAATGATACCAGACCAACAAGAACTGTACGAGAGATTGATACGAAACTTTGCCAGTAAACTCACAGACGACGGCAATGAGCTTAATGTTGCTGGAGGAGCAGCCATGTTGATGCAGCTGAGAAAAGCGGCTAATCATCCACTTCTTCACAGAAATCATTATACTGAAGATGTAGTGAATAAAATGGCTAAAGTTTTATCAGAGGTAAGGCTTCAGAGATAAAAATTTCTGGATAAGGGGAGTGTTTGATGGCGTCGTCAAGGTACCTGAATCACATTTTTTGCGCCCTGTGAGCTTTCATCTAAGCACACATTGTAAACAAGCAGGTAAAGAGTTAAACCAATATGTGCACTTATAGTCTCTGAAATTACCATGATGTGCCCATATTGGGGCATGTGGGCTAATTAGGTTGAATACGGTTAATATGTCACCTGTGACTAGCAGAAAGCAAGACGATGGTATTACTTATTCAAAATTGTGGATATTTGCTTTGACTCAAATTTCAAAAATAGCCTTCATGAAAATTTGCAACCTAACTGTATTTAGGTCTACATAGTTTAAACTGACTGGTTTGAGTCCTCTTGTTTCCAGATACATTAAGCCACCTTTTGCATGAACTGATTGATAAGATACATGTATAATTCAGGATTTTTATACCCCCCACATACGAAGTATGTCAGGGGGTATATAGTTTTTGTCATTCCGTCCGTTCGTCCATCCGTTCGTTGGTCAACTTTACGTCAAAGTTTTGCGTTAAACCTTTTTAGCTCGCCTGAACGAAAGTTCAGGAAGAGCTATTGTTGTCACCACGGCGTCGGCGTCCGCGTCCGCGTCAGCGTCGGCGTCCAGATTGGATGTTTTGGTTAAAGTTTTTTAAAGACCTATATCTCCCTAACCCATGGATGGATTCTTTTGATACTTGCACTGTAGTTAGATATTGGTCCAAAGTTTAACATGGTACCACCCCCACCCCACTCCTTGACCTTGATGGCAAGGTCATGGACTTAGAAAATTGGGAGTTTTTTGGGACTGGATGTTTTGGTTAAAGTTTTCTAAAGCCCAGTATCTCCTTAACCCATGGATGGATTCCTTTGATACTTGCACTGTAGTTAGATATTGGTCTAAAGTTTTCCAAGGTACTACCCCCACCCCCCCCCCCCCCCCCAGTGACCTTGATGTCAAGGTCATGGACTTAGAAAATTGTCTTTTTATTGATTGGATGTTTTGGTTAAAGATTTTTAATGACACATATCTCCTGAAACCATAGATGAATTCTTTTTATATTTTCACTGTAGTTAGATATTAGTCCAAAGTTTTACAGAGTACTACCTCAGCCCTGCTCGGTGACCTTGATGTCAAGGTCAGGGACTTAGGAAATTTGGTCTTTATTAAAGTTTTCTAATTGCGTACTGATTCATAATGCTTGGCAGAGATGTAGTTTACACTTGAACTGATGTTAGACACTTTTTTGAGTTTTTACAAAACACTATATACTTACCCGACTGGATGACCTTGATGTCAAGGTCATGGACTTTTGAGTTTTGTCTTAAAGATTTTGATTAGTTTTATATTAATGAAGACATAATTTCACAGTGCCACAATGGACTCAGTTGATACTAATACTTGGACTGATGTTAGATAACGGTTAAAGGCTTTGATACATCCTAGCCCTGCCCTCCTCCCCCCTACCCCTTAGTTCTATGACCTCAAGCTCATGGACTTTGAAATTTCATGTGGATTTTTTTATTTTTATTTTAAGACATTTCTGAGATAGCTTTTGTTTATAAATGTGTTGTCATTTTGGACATGCTTGCCTGAAGTTTTATACATATCAGTCCACACCACCATAGCGACTGTGTGATGGGCAAGCACCTATTCAGGCGAGCTATGCTGTCAGGTGACAGCTCTTGTTTGATTGCTCATATCTCTGTTACTACTTATCAGATTCTTTCCATATTTGGTCTATGGTATCTCAATAGCATTGCCTTTGATGTTAACTGTCTAAGCCCCTGGGTCTGGCCCCAGGGTGGGGCCAAGGGTCAGTAATTAGGACTTAGGCATTTTCATTATGTCAAAGTTTTGCGTTATACCTTTTTGATTCCTCATAGCTCTGTAACTGCATTGAAGATTTCTTCCATATTTGGTTCTTGATATATCTATAGCATTACTTGGATCTGAAGCTGCAGGGTCAGGCTCATGGGTGGGGCCTGGGGTCAATAACTAGGACTTAGCCATTCGTTGTATAGTTTTGGATTATAGCTCTATAAATATACTTGAATGGAGCTTAATAATACATGACTATGTTTATATCATACTAGTTTACACATTTAGGTGCTGCCGCTGACATAAGGTCAAGGTCACAAACTTTGAATTATGTGCATGTATGACAATAACATTGAGCTTAATAATACATGACTATGTTTCTATCATACTAGTTTACACATATAGGTGCTGCTGCTGACATAAGGTCAAGGTCACAGACTTTGAATTATGTACATGTATGACAATAACATTGCAGTTTTGTGGCAAAGGATGCTTTCATTAGGCGGTGGCACTGGTAGGGGGTATACGTGAGCCCTTGCTCACTTGCTCTAGTTTGAATTGCTGACAACATCATTGCAGACAACCGCCTTTTATGTTTGATTTTGTGTTATAGGAACCTAGTCATCAAGCAAGAGGGGCATTACCAAAGTTAATAGCAGAAGATATGATGGTCATGTCGGATTTTGAACTTCATAAATGTTGTCTCCACTATAAGGTATCTAGCTTCATCACTCTTAACCCTTAAAGTGCAAAAAAGCAGGAGGCTCGTCATGAGACACAAAATACTATTTCTCCTTTTAAATGCAACCTGGGGGCATTGCATTTTACGAAAAATGGGTGTTATTTAGAGCCTAAAGTATAGTAGATCAGCGACTGCCGAAATGCCTCTAATAAGCAACATAAAGGTGATGGGTACACTTTTAGAAGAAACAATGCTGTTATTTTTTTCTCCCTTTTCAGGTAGGATCAACTCTTAAAGGAAAGAATTTGCTCCTCTAGGAGCAAATTCTTTCCATTTAGAGTAGACTCCATTTCAAAGAGCTACCTAACAGAAATTTATGCTGGTTAATAAAACATTATTTTCAGAAAAGAGGCAGGGGGCTTTTATTAGAGCAGGGGCATTTATTAGTATTTATACTGTATGCCACTTTTGAAAGGCTTTGTCAGCTAGGGAAGTCATTATTATTGTTCCCCTGTATAAAAACTCTGTAAAAATGGAAATGTTTCCATTCACCGTAAAAACTGGATCTGTCCAAATAGACAGTTGACAAGCTGTTTTGGTTGTTTGAGCCTTAAAACTTGTATGAAACAGCTGTCAAAGAAGTATGTTTCCACAGCACTGTTTAGGTACTGATTTAGGGGCCTCTGTGATATTATTTGTTAATATTCTCAAACCTGCCGTACACATCATAAATGTATGTTCTGGAAATACCCCTTAACTTTGATATTTGAATTGGGCACATGACAAATATTGTTGGGATGGTCAGCTGGTCAGAGCATTTGGTTTGGCGCTGAAGGTTATGGATTTGAATGACAGCTGTGGCCAATGACTGAAAAATGTTCTCAGTTAAACCCAGCAGCTACGGGTGCCTGATTCAAATCATAGAGGCTTATAAGAAAGTGTACACTTTCAGGATAAGCAACTTTGCCATTTGTAATTTTGTTTACCTTCTCAATGTGTGTCAAGCAGGAGTTGCTCCTCTTAAAGCAAGTTTCTTTTCTTTAAGCATCAACTCCTTATTGTAAAGGCTACTTGTTCCTGGAAGCAAACAAGATATCATGAAAGTTGTTCCCATGAAATATAGCAAAAAAAAATGGAAGTATGCCTGTTTACTGTAAAAAGTAGTAAAAAGAAAAACTGAGTCCTGCCTTTTAAATAGTATGCCCATCATGGGCATACTATTTAAAAGGCAGGACTCAGTTTTTGCTTGAATGAGTGTTCTTTTGGCCACCACTTTTACCATACATGACAAATTAGTACACATATTTTGTACTGTAAATGATCTAATATGTTGATTGTCAGTGCCTCATAGAAAAATGCCGACATAAACAGTGCAGACCCAAAACAGACTGGAGCATGCTTATCAGGGTCAGCACTGTTTGAAATTGCATTAAATTCTGTTTTCAAGGAAAAAAATTCTTGGCCAAAAAAATGGTGTTTTGAATTGGTGACTTATTAGCTACAGCAGAGTTCAACTGTTCTGCTACAAGTAGCAGAACTGTTGAACTCTGCTGTAGCTATTAAGTCAAGTAGCAGAACAGTTGAACTCTGCTGTAGCTAATAAGTCAAGTAGCAGAACAGTTGAACTCTGCTGTAGCTATTAAGTCAAGTAGCAGAACAGTTGAACTCTGCTATAGCTATTAAGTCAAGTAGCAGAACAGTTGAACTCTGCTGTAGCTATTAAGTCAAGTAGCAGAACAGTTGAACTCTGCTGTAGCTAATAAGTCAAGTAGCAGAACAGTTGAACTCTGCTGTAGCTAATAAGTCAAGTAGCAGAACTGTTGAACTCTGCTGTAGCTAATAAGTCAAGTAGCAGAACAGTTGAACTCTGCTGTAGCTATTAAGTCAAGTAGCAGAACAGTTGAACTCTGCTGTAGCTAATAAGTCAAGTAGCAGAACAGTTGAACTCTGCTGTAGCTATTAAGTCAAGTAGCAGAACAGTTGAACTCTACTGTAGCTACAGTTGAACTTCACTGGCTCGAACTCGGAAGGCTTGAACGCCATGCTTCGGTCGAACTGACTTTCCAGTCCCGGCAAAATTCCCATTCATTTTAGCTTAACCTGCGACCTTTGGCTCGAACTACGATGGCTCGAACCCCAAACCCGGTCCCTAGGGTACATTTTCTATGTAAAAACCCGCCGATGGCTCGCACCGATTACCTTGTGAATAATTTCCATTTCAGAAACGGTCACTCAGACGTTTGATCGTTGTCATAAGACGCTTTGATATTGACAAAGCTTCAATTTAAGCTGATTGTCTTATCTTTTTAAACGCGTATTATCACCCTGGGCTAATGAAGCGGCATATGAAAATTAAAGATGGTGAAATATTTTTCTTCAATTAAAATTTCACACCGAAAGTTAGTAAAACGTGCCAAAATTTACGTCTTTGCCTTTAAATACGTAACAAAATTAGGGCCCATCATTCTTGGACGGACGCTCGGCGCCCCGTTACTGCCGCTATGGATTCGTTCCGCTGAGTTGCGGGGAGAACGTCGCTAGGAGAATTGAAATACCACTACTGGCCCATCATTCACTCCTGCAGTAATGTCAGAGAGTACGTCAGCTTCCGAGCAATCTGGTGAAGGACCCGGCAATGAGGGGATACCCAGATCGGAGATTTCTGCTGGCACCGAGTGGCTTAAATTATGACTGATCAATAAACAGGAAGTCACCCTGGCTATGATGGAAAAGCATAATGCATACGGCTGGACCTTGTGAATTGGTCTTCAATGGCTCGAACTACCGATCGCTCGAACTACCGATCGCTCGTACTTTTTTGAGTGGTCCCGGGGAGTTCGAGCCATCTAAGTTCGACTGTATTAAGTCAAGTAGCAGAACAGTTGAACTCTGCTGTAGCTAATAAGTCACCAATTCCAAATAGTTACAGCAGAGTTCAACTGTTCTAGTAGCAAAACAGTTGTACTCTGCTGTAGCTAATAAGTCAAGTAGCAGAACAGTTGAACTCTGCTGTAGCTAATAAGTCACCAATTCCAAATAGTTACAGCAGGGTTCAGCTGTTCTAGTAGCTGAACAGTTGAACTCTGCTGTAGCTATTAAGTCAAGTAGCAGAACAGTTGAACTCTGCTGTAGCTAATAAGTCACCAATTTCAAATAGTTACAGCAGGGTTCAGCTGTTCTAGTAGCTGAACAGTTGAACTCTGCTGTAGCTAATAAGTGAGGTAGCAGAACTGTTGAACTCTGCTGTAGCTAATAAGTCACCAATTCAAAATAGCTACAGCAGAGTTCAACTGTTCTAGTAGCTGAACAGTTGAACTCTGCTGTAGCTAATAAGTCAAGTAGCAGAACAATTGAACTCTGCTGTAGCTAATAAGTCACCAATTCAAAATAGCTACAGCAGAGTTCAACTGTTCTAGTAGCAAAACAGTTGAACTCTGCTGTAGCTAATAAGTCAAGTAGCAGAACAGTTGAACTCTGCTGTAGCTAATAAGTCACCAATTCAAAATAGCTACAGCAGAGTTCAACTGTTCTAGTAGCTGAACAGTTGAACTCTGCTGTAGCTAATAAGTCACCAATTCAAAATAGCTACAGCAGAGTTCAACTGTTCTAGTAGCTGAACAGTTGAACTCTGCTGTAGCTAATAAGTCACCAATTCAAAATAGCTACAGCAGAGTTCAACTGTTCTAGTAGCTGAACAGTTGAACTCTGCTGCAGCTAATAAGTCACCAATTCAAAACACTTGGGGAAAAAAATCCATGTTTTTTCTGAGGAATGAAGTATAAAGTTTTAAAACAATTGTAGTATCTGTGACAAAAACGACTGTTGCAAAAGAGTGATCTAATAAGTTTTTAAATTTTTTTTTGCGCAGAGTCACTTGAAGAAATTCTTGTTGGACGATTCTTTGATAGAAGGATCAGGTAAATTCCGGGTGCTGGAGGAAAGATTAAACTTGTATCAGGTACAGGGTAACAGAGTGCTACTGTTTAGTCAGTTTACGACGATGCTAGACATCATGGAGCCGTTTTTAAGGTTGAAGTCAATAAAATTTTTACGTTTGGATGGTTCAACACCGGTGCCAGAGAGGTAAGAAACTACAACGCGCCAGATAAGTAAGGGAAACATGGATAATTTAGGGATAATTTTCCATATTTCTCCATAAAAATATATGTTGTGACCCCTTTTTAGAACTGTTTCCCTGAGACCATCCTAAAGAGGGGTCACAACCCATGTTTTTGGTGAGTAATATGGTAACAGAATTTGAACCTCAGAACTGTTGTTAAATATGCAGACATCTATAGGTCATTAATGAGCCATGACACGAGAAAACACCAACAAAGTGGTTGTGCCTAAAGTGCATCCGCCCAGTCTGATCAGACTCTTCCTTAAGCCCTCAAAGGTAGCTAAGGGCCTAAGCTACCTCCATGTGGCCAGCGAAGACTTTGATCAGACTCGACAGATGCCCACGGTGATCTGAGTCTGTGCCGGCCGCACAGCCACTTTGTTGGTTTTGTCTTGTCGCAGCGCATTTGTTTTCACAAGATATTGTTCTCTAAGGAATATGGTATTGGCTTCTTTTGTTTATAGACCAATGCATCGGACACATTTTGGGAATTTTCTGAAATGACAAGTAGTTGCTATGAAAATATTATTTTGTGTATGAAGATCTATGTGATTTTCATGAAAGGAAAAAAATTTTTGTTTCTTTCCTTGATCTAGAGATTTACACTGAGTACATTCCAGAGCTGCATCATAGGTCAGTCATGCTAATGTTGGCATATTTATGTTTACATTTCTATTGTCAGCAATTTCTTGAAGAAAAATTATGACAAATTGGCAATTATAACGCATCAGGGCCCAGTTGTTCAAAGCATCGTTAGTCTAATAAGCTCATTAAGAGGTCAACTTGTTAAGTGTTTTATGACTTTATAACCAAATTCACTGATATTTTTGTGGAAAAAATGTGAGAGGCTTTTCACATTTTTTCAACAAAAAATGTTGGCGTATTTGAGATATTAAGGTTTGAAATTTTAACGTCTGGGTAACTAACAACATTCTTTGTTTCGAACAACCGGGCCCAGAATAATATTTGAAGGATTTAAACCCAGAACTGCTTAAAATTATATCAACTATACCGCCCGGCTGCGTAGTGCAATCGGTACGGCACCTGACTCATAAGTCAGAGGTCCTGGGTTCGAAACCCGGTCTGGCCACAATCTTTCGTTTCTCCTTCCGCTGATTCAAGAAGGGCAGTTATCAGCTACTGGCGAAAGTATGTGCACTTAGCACTGGTTAACCACTTAGGAGGTCTAAGCCCGCCCAGGAATAGTGTGGCTAGGTTAACTGACAGTCCCGACATGACCATAGCTGTTTACTGTGGACGTTAAGCATCAAATCAGTCAATCAAAAAATCAACTATACCAAAAGCAAAAGTAGCCAAACAAATCTGGTCAATTGTTTTGTTTCACTTCTGTAAAAACAGTTGAACTCAGCTGTAGCTAAGAAGTCACCAATTC
This sequence comes from Ctena decussata, assembly GCA_963989385.1. Taxonomy (NCBI): domain Eukaryota; kingdom Metazoa; phylum Mollusca; class Bivalvia; order Lucinida; family Lucinidae; genus Ctena; species Ctena decussata. The sequence goes on along the minus strand of OZ022502.1, from coordinate 82,152,139 downwards.
AAAACATGAACAATAAAAATAAATATTACCAGCATAATGCTTCAGCACTGTAGTTTCTTGGTACAGTCAGCTCCCGATATCTCAAACAGTGATATCTCAAAGTACCCTCTTATACCAAAGAATATAGTTTGGATTAATTGCTTATTTCTGTAGCTCCAATTATTTTAAACTACTGGTATTTCAAAGTAAATTTTCTGGGATCAGAAAATTTACTTTGAGATACCAGTAGTTTGGGATGAACTTTGACTTTGAGATATCGAGAGTTGACTGTATAAGTTTCCTGAGCAGTATAATGCATAAATTACAATTATCTAAGCTATTTTGACGTGATGTTTTCTCATATTTGCAGACAGAGATTAATAGACATGTACAACAATGACAAAAGTATACTGGTGTTCCTGCTGTCCACAAAAGCAGGCGGACTTGGTATCAACTTGACGTCTGCTAATGTTGTGATACTACATGACATTGATTTCAACCCATATAATGATAAACAAGCAGAAGACCGGTGCCACAGAGTCGGACAAACTCAGTAAGTTACTGTTGTGTTTTCTGCATCCCCTAATCCTTCCCCTCACCTGCCCCTGCCTTCCAATGTAAATAGGTACTTTTTAAGGGCAAGCAACTGCTATTTTCAGTTTTGTCTTTCACTTGGGGTCAACTTCAAATGAAAAGAATTTGCTTCACCTTAAAGTATTTTTGTTGCACTTCCGGCAGCAAGGTGCGATATTAAGGGGACAGTCAGTCCCTCATTCTGTCTGTGTGTATGTTCTTAATTGTGTCTATCCCTGGCATATAAGTCCTTATACTTTTCTCTGACAGTAGTATGAGCACTCTACAGACTCTGCATTAAAAATTTCTTCTTTATAGGATGGTCTTCAGGAATACTGCACTTTTTGCATGCCTGATAATTTTTGCTTTAATGACTCTCTGAACTGTTGAGTTAATTTCAAAACTTGTATCAGCCCCTCATCTAGCCACCTTGTAATGCAGTTCAGATGAGGGGTCACAGCATAATGATTTATGCAGTTTTAACATAAAATAGTCCTAATTATAATCAAATACTCCCTCTTATATGGAGCTGTGATATTTGTTTTCTAGAGAAGTGAAGGTTGTACGACTAATCAGTAAAAACACAGTGGAGGAGGCCATGTTAAGATGTGGAAAAGAAAAATTAAAACTGGAACAAGATGTCACTTCATCAGATACTAAAGGTAAATCAGTCTTCTCTATGGTTTTTATCTCGCCTGGAACTATAGCAGAAGCGAGATAAAGGTATTTCTTTATGTTCATGTGGCGAAAAAGAAAATACAACGCATTTTAGATTTAATTGCCCGAATTACTCTGTTGTTAGACGAACTTACTTAGCAGAGCTTGCTCATCAATATACTTTGAGAGACTTAATGATCGGCAAAGATGGTGTCCTACCGTCGACAAATGAAGACATCTTTGTTTGAGTCCAAGAATATATTCTAAATACAAGGCGGTTTAATACTTAATTTACTTTCTCAACATACAATGCATAAAAATTGACTGCAGGTCCTGAAAGGATGGAACTGACCGAGACCACAGAAATGTATGATTTCTCTCTCTCCTCTCTCTCTCTATATTATGTACTCTAAACTAAAGCTAAAGTTACTGTCACTTTTATGTAAAAGATTGATTTTAGTTACTTTATAATTTACTTTTCAAAAATTTGACAATATGTATCTTACCTTATTTATGCTACATGCTATTTCGCTGTAATTGTTATTGTTATTGTAGTTAGATGTGGATTGTTCTTATTTGTTAGATAACAAATACGCATTCAACAGCAATTTAGTAAATGATCCTATTGGGGAGATGGTCTTTACAAGCCTAGAGCTCCCAACCAAATCCTGATAATTGATTCTGTATATTTGTATGTGATAGTTTTCTTGAAATGAATATTTTTTGAACCAAGGTATTTCTTTTCCTTTGTTAGCTCTGTTTTGTGACATTGTGCAGATAGGCAAAACATAGCATTCTGTGTCTTGGTTGTTTTTTATGCCCCCGAAGGAACTTTGGGTGGCATATTAAAATTGCACCATCTGTCAGTCCGTCGGTCTGTCTGTCTGTCTGTGTCCATCCATCCGTCCATTACAAATTGTGTCTCAGCAATAACTTTAAAACTACTGAAGCAAATTTGATGAAACTTCACAGAAAGATAAAGCATAATGAGGAGATGTGTCTCGCACAAGACTCAGATCCCTACACCCAAGGTCAAGGCCACAATTGGGTCAGAGGTCAAATTGTATCTCAAAATCGTGTCTCAGCGATAACTTTAAAACTACTGAAGCAAATTGAATGAAACTTCACAGAAAGATAAAGCATTACAAGAGGGTGTGTCGCCTACAAGACTTAGATCCCTACGCCCAAGGTCAAGGCCACAATTGGGTCAGAATTCAAATTGTGTTTCGCAGCAATAACTTATATACTACTGAAGCAAATTGAATGAAACTTCACAGAAACATGATGCATAATGAGAAGGTGTGTCGCGTATATGATTTGAGTTGCCACGTTCAAGGTCAAGGTCACAATCAGGGATCAAAGGTAAAATTTCGCCTCAGGGATAACTTAAAACCTGCTGAAGTGAATTTCATCAAACTTCACAGAAGGGAAAACCATAATAAGAAGGTATGTGACACACAATATTTATGATCCCAAATCCATTGTCAAGGTCACAATCTGGGGTCAGAGGTCAAATCATGTTTGGGCAATTGCTTCGAAAAGTACCAAAGCAAACCTTACAGAAAGATAAAGCCTACTGAGAAGATTTGCCATGCACAGGACATAGGCTGCCACACCCAAGGTCAAGGTCATAGCCAGAAATCAAAGGTCATCTCATTTTTCTTCAGTTTCTTAGAAACTACTGAAGCAAACTTCATTAAGCTTCATGAAAAGATAAAAAAATATGAAATGATGTGTCACAAACAAATTACGGTTCTGTTGCCCAAGGTCAGGGTCAGAGTCAGGGCTCAGAGTTCAGATCATGTCTCTGAACTGACTCAAAACTGCTGAAACGAATTTCATCAAATTTCACTGAAAGGTAAAGCATAATAAAATGGTAATTTAAAGAAGTGTAAAGTATAATGATACATCATGTAAGGTGCGACATTTAGATTCCCACACACAATGTCAAGTTTGGTTAGTGGTTGAATGATGAATCCTCTGAAACTTTCAAAGTGCATTTAAACGTCATAGAAAAAGGAAAAAGAGATGAGAATGTATGTCATGTACAAGACTCGGGTTCCATGCCCAAGGTCAGGGTCACAACCAGGGCTCAAAGGTCAGTTTAAAGGGCCTTCGGGGGCATTTGTTACACACTGTAACATTTCTTGTGGTGGAGTATTACAGCTCTTTCAAGAATATTTCACTTATATTGTCCAGTACATGTGTGTGAAAGCTGGGATTCTTAGGAAAAAACACAAGAACTTGTTTTTAGCTGGCCTGTAAGAATGTACAGGAAAAACTGTTGCACTACCCCTGGTGCCGGCATTGATGGCAGCATTAGTGTTAGCAGCTGCATTGGTGGCTGCATCTGGGTTCGCAAAATGTTAAAGTTATACTTGAAAAGTTTTTATGTGATAGGCCAAGCTATCATGCACACAGACTGGTCATGTTCTCACTTGTGCTCCAAAAAAGGCTCAGAATCCTTAGTGCTGAGAGATGTCACCATCAAGAGTTAGCACTCTTAACCACTAGGCTGTTGACACTTATTTCTTCCATCTGCAGAAATCAGGGAGGGCATAGATAGATTTTGGGACTTATTGTACTTTTTCTCAAAAGTTCATGAAAAGGTAGCTTAATAGTGAGACAATTTAATTCCATTAGATTTGTTTTAAGGGAGATATAAACATAAAAACTAACATATCAAGGGACCTTTTCCAGATACCCTGCTTGACTAGCAAACAGGATAGACCCTGATTAAGCTGTTTGCCCTGTTATTTCTGAACTCATGGCAGACACATGATGACATCACTTAATGACACAATATTCAGCTTAACCCTTAAAGCTCCTCAAAAGCAGACAATAAAATTTATGTCTGCAAAATTTCAAAAACTGTTTCATCCAAGCTAAATCATATTGATAGTTTAAAGTTCAGTGATCAAACAGTGTAGACCCAGATGAGGTGGCTCATAATGAGCCACCTCATCTGGAGTTAAGCTGATTGCAAATTTAGCTTTTTTTGTTTCTGGTACTTTTCGTGTTAATGACTGGCTTTAATTTTTTTTCAGCCGAAGACGACAACAATCCCAAAGACATTGTCTCTATATTACAACAAGCCCTGATCCGAGAAAATGTCACAGTGAAAAGTTGATGACGGCCCTTATTAGGGGACCACTCATAATCATTAAACCAGCTTCACACAGTCAGTGACTTAAAGTGAACAAAAAGGGAGATAAACAAGTTTCAGTTGTTGATCAACGCCTTCTATGTGAAAGGTTGCTTTTTTGACCTATTAGTAGCCAGTGTTAAAAAGGGAGCTCCATGAAAATAAAATCAGGGGTTCAGAATGGATTTTTGTTGGAATTGCTGACGATAAAAAATTTGTATACTCCAATTAGAATTACCTTGGCAAGATGATTCGCAATACTCTTTTTATTTGACTATAAGACGGGTTTTTCCCTCTAGTATGGCACCCAAATATCTGAATCAGTCCTGTGTAATTCTACTATAGGATGGTTTTTCCCCTTCCAAAACAGTCTTACACCACATAGTATGGATCTAGATTTTTGGGGGTCATTGAAGATGGGAAAATGTCTTACAACAAAGTAAAATGGTTTGCACTTTCATGGAGGAACAAAGTGGGCTGCATTATGCAAAAAAAGTGGCTTAATGTACCTGTGAACAGTGAATAATCTAACCAGTGTGTGTATCAGTGCAGTCTAGCTAAATCTTTGTTCAGTACCTAGAAATTCCTCAAGGTCCATATAAGCCGCGACACAACAAAACCAACAAAGTTTGCCCAGTCTGATCAGAGTCCTCACTGCCTGCATTGAGGTAGCTTACACCCTTAGATACCCTTTTAGTTGACTGAGTCCTTTGCAAGGCGCACATGCCACTTTGTTGGTTTGTAATGTCAAGGCTCATTCAAGGTATGTGCAAACATTATATGCTCTGATCAGACTATGCAGATGCCCCTAAATTCTGGTGTTTGTGGAGAGTTTTGAATTCTGGAGCCATTGAAGACAGGCATTCGAAATGCTGTGATGAATTGAAGTAAAAACTTATTGCCTATTCATTTATAATACAGGGCCTCCAAGAAAATCTCAGATCTAGAGCCATCTTACCAGCTGGATCTAGAGCTTTGAGATGGTTTCAAAGTGAAAAAAAAAAACACACACATAAGACAGATCTAGATCTTTGAGTTTTTTTGGAAGTGAGTGGGTGTTTTGCTTTTCAAAACCATCTCAAAGCTAAAGATCCATCTTGTAAGATGGATCGAGATCTTTTGAGATTGTTTTGGAAGTGAAAAACTCATTTCATAGCTGAATTACACAACACTGATTTAAATATTTGTGGGGATTTTGGTCGGAGAAGCTTCTCAGTCCTGTATTATAACCAAATAAATACAGCAGTGAAGACAACGTTCGTTTAGATCTCTTTGTTGATGAAATCATGTTTACAGATGGACAATATTTCACTGCACAAAGTCATATTGTACTCATCATATCATTAATCATTGGTTTAAAATGACAAAACTATTCATAAAGTCATATGTGATATTTAAGCATTACCATTATCATAAAATGAGCTGTAACATGAGAAAACCAACAAAGTGGCATGTGCGCCCAGCATAGACTCAGATCAGCCTGGGCATCCGTCCAGCCTGATCAGAGTCTTCGCTATCTGCATTGAGCTAGCTAAGACCCTTAGCTACCCCAATAGGGCTTAGCCAAGACTCTGATCAGACTGGGCCAATGCCCAGGCTGATCTGAGTCTTCGCTGGGCACACATCCACTTTGTTGGTTTTGTCATGTTGCGGCTCATATATTAAGTAGATATCAGAGCTCCAAATAAGGATGTAAATTGCAGATACTTTTGAGACAGTTTTCCTTATTTCTCAACAAAAAAATAAGTTGTGATCCCACATTAGAGCCCTCTCAGAGAGATGGATCTAATGACAGGTCACAGCTTCTGTTTATGTGGAGTAATATGAAAAATCATCTCTGAATTATCACTGTTACCCCTTCTTATCTGGAGCACTGAGCTGCATCACCATTGTCATCTAAAATTAGGTAGATAATGGCTCAGAGCCAGATGAAGAGAGTTTGATACCATATTGTTTTGGGTTATAAGACTGATGTTTTTTCCCCCTAGTTTTTAGCTCGCCTGTACGAATGTACAGGAAGAGATATTGCACTACCCCCAGCGTCGGCGGCGGTGACGGCGACGGCGACGGCGTCAGTATTAGCAAAATGTTAAAGTTTTACGTTAAAGTTTTTTAGGTGATGGGCAAGGCGCTGTCAGGCGAGCTATCCTGTCCCACTGACAGGTCTTGTTTGGGATTGTTTTACAAAGGAAAATTCCATTTTACAGCAGCATTTCATAAGATTGATTTAGATGTATTGGGTCACTGATTTAGATGTATTAGGTCACTGAAGAGAGAGGCAATCCTTGTTTTATAGCCGAATAAATATGGTACATCGTAGTTTGGTCAGAATTTCAGGTCATTTCTATAGTTAAGGGTCAAAAGTAATTCCACAAAAATATTTTCACATAGACATCAGTATATTTGCATGTTTACAAGAAAATTAATTTTGGCAATTTTCCCTAACCAAGCACAAATAATTACTATGGTTGAAAAGCTTCATGAACAAAGTAATATACATTGTTTACAGAACTAAATTCTGCCCTCTCAGTGTAAAAATACAGATTGTCAAACTTAGCACAAATTTGAAATCAACAAGTTTCCATTGACATTAATGGTGATGTCCCGAAAAAATGGATAAAAAACTCAAATATAAAAGTGAAAGTCATGCCGTTTAAGGATATGTTGAACAACTAAAATAAAACAAAATATATTGCTTACATCATTCATTCAGCTTTCTATCAGTACCAAGATAATTGTAATCCGATTAATAGAAGTGACAAATTATAATTTCTGGTAAACATGAAAATACACTAAATCTATGGAAAAAAAATCAATCTTGTGGAAATACTTCTGACCCTTGACTGTATGAAAGCAGGATTAATTAGAATGACTCCAATGTGATAATTCCAAATAAGGGTCACACTATGTTTATTAGAGAAATAAGAAAAGTTAAATCTGAATTAAGGTGGGTGTATGGCTCACAACTTTTGTGACTTCCTGTTTGTAGGTGATGAAGCATTTTGAAAACTGGGTTTGCTCTTTATAATGAAAAAAAATGCTACTAGGACAGCAAACTTCCCTTAAAGAGTTGACATCTATTGAGAAGAGATGCAAATATAAAAATGGCTTCCCCTGAAAGTGTACACATAAACTTTAATAGAAAACCATTCCTATTTTCTGGAGTTCTACTTAAAGTAGCTATTAGGAGCTAGTAACACAAGCTGCCCAAAACGTAGATGATATCAAGTGCATTTGGATCTCTAACAGATATTGTTTCAAAAAATTTTGTTGGTGAAGAGTTTAAGACAGTATTTTAGATTTCCATATACTCAAAATCATGTTTGCACTCTACAGTCATGTCATTCTCTTTTTATCTTATCATTTACCATTGGCTGTAAGGGACAACAGGGTGACTGAACAAGATCAAGAAATGCTAGGTTTGAATATTTGTATGTTATAGCATTAAATGCAATATGGAAAAATGTGTTACTTTTTGTGAGGTTTCAGGCTGTTTAGTTTAACTGTACCTTCTTTGTCTTAAATGAACTGAAATGCTTGTGGAAACATGTAGACCTAGATCAGGCTGTCCATTTCAAAAAGCAATCTGATCAGTATGCACTGCGTGCCAATATTTTTATGCCCATAAATTGAGGGGGCATATTGCTTTCGCACTGTCCGTTGTCCATTCATCTGTTCCTCAATGCCATATGATGCAGCTATATTCCTTGGTGGAAGAAAGCCAGTAGTAGTTCTCAGCTGTATAGAGGCTGGGAAATACTCTGCAAAACCACCGCGACCCCAAAGGGAACAGTCAACCATTCATACTTGCCAGCGCAGGGTTTGAACCTACGCAGCAGAGGTATGTAGCCAGTCTACGCTTATAAGTAAACCTCACTACCGACTGAGCTGTCGGGGTGCCTTCATCAGACTTGTACTTTCAGAGTTACCGTCCCTTTAACAAAATTAAAAAGAAGTAATTGAGCTAGGATGATGTTTTATAGTATACAGCTTTGGGCTGTGATGTATAAGAACTGATTTTAAATTTTTTTGGAATGTTGATTTTTTATATATAAGAAGTCTTTAATGTGTTAAATATTTTGGTAATCATAAGGAAATTATTCCCCCATTTTTAGACATTTAGCTAAAACAATTTTTTTGAGAACTATTTGAGCTAGAATTTTGATATTTGGCATAGATCTTGGAATCAGTATGTAGATAACCTCATTAACTTCTGAGGTATTTCAATAAAAATTAACTGAGCTGTGCCCCTTTTCAGGCTTAGACATTGTAAAGTTTGACACCTTTAGTGGCAAGCATATGGTTGGGTTTGTAGTGTTTCACAAACACAGTTTCCAGTTTTATCAAACTTTCACTTTGTCCATATGTAAGATCATAAACAGATGTCCAGTTATGATAGCAGACTTTGTAAAATTGTTGGCCTGTATTGTAGAATTTGATCTGACTGCTTTTGTGGGTCTGCTTCATATGCTCAGGCAGTTGTGAAAAATAAATATTACTGCATTAAGGGATTGGTTATGGACTTGACAAATTATTGTGTATTGCTGAGGTTATCTAGGTTCTAGGTTAGAAAACTTGCGAATAATCTCAAACTCAAAATAGAGCACACTGATTGGCTGCTTCCGAGCATGTGCTCAGAAGCAGCCAATCAGTGTGCTTTATTTTGAGTGAGAATGTACTCAAGTTTTATAACCTCTGGGCCAGTCCACAACAGTTACAATTGGCAATTTTAAATTCCATGTTTTGAAGGCTACTGCATAAGTATTTAGAAGCATGTACCCACACAAATTACTGAGCCATATGAAAGGTCTTTTTGTTGAGTGTATATTTGTATATAAGAATTCGAAAGTGTGTGATACTGCTCATGGTTGTGCTAATTTTCTATTGTTAAGTTTTGCATATTAAAAGATTTGTTGATATTTGTGCTATTTGCTGGTCACATTGGAGAAATAAGATAAGACTTTAAACATAACATTCATAAATTGCCAAACTTCTTTTTACTGCATATATGAGCCACAACAAGAGAAAAAGAACAAAGTGGTTGTGTGCCAGGTGCAGACTCAGATCAGCCTTGGCATCCACCCAGACTGATCAGAATCTTTGCTGTGTACTTACAGGGTAGCTAAGGGTTTAAGCTACTTCCATGCAGACAGCAAAGACTCTGGTCAGACTGGGCGGATGCCCAGGCTGATCTGAGTCTTCGCTGGGCGCACAAGCTACTTTGTTGGTTTTCTCGTGTCGCGGCTCATAAACTGTTCCTCAGAGTTTAGACTATCAAAGCACTTTCAGAATAGCTGGGTTGGAAGCTGGAGTTTTGGAAGTTTTACAAATCCATTTATCCTCATGGAATAAGAGTGTTGGCAAACAGTAAGACCCTGATCAGACTGATCTTAGGAGCAGTCTGATCTTGGTTCACATTATATGTATTTAATCTCATAAATACACAGCTAAATACCCATGGTTACCTCTATGTGTTGGAACTCAACTTGGGGAATGCTTTAGACTGTAACAGCAATTCTTAATTATAAGAATAAACTAAAGACTAGTTTTCATGATAAAACATTTGGTACCAGTACTTATAATTATGTCACCATGGACAGCTTGAAAAATCAAGAAAGTCTGAGGAAAGCTCGCCGATAAACGCTTTATGTTTGTTTTCATTATGTGGCTGTATAGTGACAGGGTGCTATAAATCATTTCATTTATATTTATTCCATTTGTTATGTCTGCGGTCATTGTCATTTTATATAAATTCTAAATGCTTGTAAAAGTTTGGGGCATCATGAGAAAGTCAGTCTTAGGATATATGGAATATGCTTCTAAGAGAAATAAATTTGATCTGGAATTATTTGTCTCCCATCTCACAGTGGCTGCTTTTAAAGGAAAGAATTTGCTCCCAGAGAGAGCAAATTATTTCTTTTAAAAACTGCCCCCTTTGGAAGCCAAAGTTGGCTCAGGTAAAAATGGTTGCCAAAGTATAGTGGCATTTCTGTACACCGTGAGGTGTATGTGAATGGCACATTCCCAGACTAACCAGTATACCTGTGCAGTCTGATCATGACATAGTTTTTACCAGATTTATTGATCATGCCCTGACAGTAAATTAGGGCAGTCTAGAAATGTCGAGTTCAGGTCAAATGATTTTATTCACAACAGAGCTCATTTATGTTTGAAATTACATTTACAAGGCATGAAATATGTGAATATTTGAAAATAGTGCTGCTTTCAGTGTCATTGTAGTTTCTGTGACATATTTTTTCACTGGAGAGGTTTAAACTGTAACTCACATGTAATGCATATTGCTGTCACACTGGCATTGGCATTTGGTGTCAGTGATAAAGGCTTTCGTCAAAGTTTTATAATGATGAACAATTGCCATTTTAGACCAGGTAACATACCTGACAATAGGCCTTGTCTTTATAACAGAAGCCTGAGCATGCTGGATAATGTTTCTTAACTTTGAGAAGAGGCTATTTTGTATTTTGCAGATTATTAATTTCTCTAACCTGTATTGGTTTTCTCCCACATCAAATAAAGTTAAGGGAGACAAAGCAGCATACACACAAGTGAAATGGGAAGTTACCTCCCTTTGCCAGTTGTCCCACTAGACCAGTTTGACCTGTTGAATTATGATAATGAAGAAAATTAAAATTTCTGTTTCACTGGTACATGTATGTTAAGGAGAAAATTAACATTTCTATTTGACTAGTATGTGAAGGAAGAGTGTCACTGCTGTTGAGGCAGTCTCTTAACGCTTTTGTTTGGTGAGACTTGTTTGAATCAGCATATTTTCTTGCTGCAAGACAGATTTTCTGGCATTGTTGGCATCATAAAGTTTCTGTTCTGTTTGTGTGATATTCTAACATGACGTTTATGATTTCCCCATTGAAAGCATAGGAAGAGGAGTCGTGTGAAAATTTGTGATAAGTCACGTTGCTGATGTTGAGACGTACCAGTTTCGCACATTGATGATGTTGAATGTAAACATTTGCTTTTGTCGACATCAGCCTCAAAACTACTTCTTTACAAAATAATATAATATACTTGTATTTTCAGTTTGTAAAATGTCAGAATTGAAATAACTTTTCCTTACTCGTGAATTATTCCTGATTAACACGTGTTGTCAGGCAGATAAAACTGCCCTCCAACAACATGTTAATCAGCGATAATTCATAGGTAAAGAAAAATTATTTCTTAATATACAGGCAGGCGAGACAAAGCATTTCTTAGAGTTCTTCTAAACAGCTTGATGCTGATATGAAAGCTCCAGGCTAAAGGTGGCTTGAAAAAAATGTTGCAATAAATGTAATGTCATATTGATATTTGTGTATATTGCATGTACAGATTAGTTGAGAAAAATTGTCTGAATGATGAAATGTCTTCTTTTGTCTTTGAATTAACTATCCTAGAGCTCTAAATCAAGACATTTGAGACATTTGTCTTGATATTTCTAAATCAAGATATATGTCTTGATGACGGGCCATGGAGCACAGTGGGTAGCGCATAGGACTCAAGAACCAGAGGTCCCGCGTTCAACCACATACTTTTGTTTCTCCTTCCGCTAATTAAAAAAGGACAGTTGTAAGTTACTGGCGCAAGTATGTGCAATAAGTACTGGTTAACCGCTTAGGAGGTCTAAGCCTGCCCAGGAAAAGTGTGGTTAAGGTAACTGACCATCCCGACATGACCATAGCTGTTTACTGTGGATGTAAAACAATAAATCAACAACATATGAGCCGTGACACGAGAAAACCAACAAAGTGGTTGTGCGCCCAACGCAGACTCAGATCAGCATCGGCATCCGCCTTGTCTGCGCAGAGTCTTTCCTAAGTGCATAAAGGGTAGCTAAGGGTCTCAGCTACCCTCATGCGGACAGCAAAGACTCTGATCAGACTGGGCAGATGCCCAGGCTGATTTGATTTTGCGCTGGGCGCACAACCACATTGTTGGTTTTTTCGCGTCGCGGCTCATATATGTCTTGATAATTTAAGTTTCTCACTAACATCATACCTTATGACTCTCCTATTTGAAGCCAAAGTGAATCTTTGTATGTACCTGTCACTCTTGTGCTAATCAAGTTTATCACCTGGGAAAAAAATTATCTCTAAATTCTTCGCAAAGAGAACCTGCTCTGACCAAGCTGTTCAATATTTGAGTCGTGACACAGGAAAAACAAAAAAGTGGCAATCCGCCCAGACTGATCAGAGTCTTCGTTGTCCGCATTGTGGTAGCTTAGTCCCTTAGCTACCCATTAAGCGCTTAGCAAAGAGTCTGATCAGACTGGGCGGATGTCCAGGCTGATCTGAGTCTGCGCTGGGCGCACATGTTGGTTTTGTCATGTCGCGGCTCATATGTCACAACAAAGTTATGATCAAATTGTCTGTTTTCTTTACACCTTATTTTTTTCATCTGAGTGCAAGATTCCAGGGACACGAGATTGACTAGCCTGAATGTGACAAATGCACACCATGATTTGACGAGAACAAGCAAATTTGTGGCGCTGCATTGCAAACAGTGCAGACCTGCATTGGGTTTACATTGCTTGTGGAAGACGTTTATTATCCTAAAAATTCCCTCGCCTACGGCATAGATCATGACATGAGGGCTTTTACATGACCAGCATTGTCTAAGTATGTGACAAGTGGGAGCGATAGACTGAATTAGAAAATCTGCGTAGAGTATGGACTGTCATGTCAGATCTACACTGCTTGCTATAATAACATTAGCGAACAGTATAGACAATTATAATTATGAACTTCACTCCTGCCACCACTGCAATTAGCATTGGCATCCTTGAATTAAATTTTGAAATTGGGTCTTTGGTCTCCAAATTTAGATACTCGTAATGTGCATATATATTGGGACACCTAAAAATAATGAATTTTCCATTTGTCCCAAATGGAAAATTTATTATTTTAGGTGTCCCAATACTTAAGCACATTGGGGTATGTCCAATACTTAGAAAACAGAGATTTCATGCAGAAAACTTCCTACCGAACCCTTATAAAGGAAAAAGTAAAAGTGTGAACACTAGTAAACTGTTGTTGTTCATAGGAAAGTGTGTTATCAATACACTACAGACCCAATATTAAAAAACAAAAATTATACTTCCTAAACAATTTTTAAAATAACTTACAAGCTATACCAACAATGAAAACATAATTATGCATGCAGAACGTGATTTAGGGTTGACAATTCAATTACAACTTCAACAATTTATCAAATCTCATGTTACGAAACTACTGTTTAATACTTTGATTATCTGCTATTTCTATACTAAGATCAGAAGTTCTAAAAATAATGTTGCAGTCGGTGCACAAAGTGTTAGATCATTTAACCAATCACAGTCTCTGCCAGCAAAAAAAATTGTCAATTATAAATTAGATTATGACCAGGTAGATACTGTGCAGTCATGCCCTCCATTTCGCTCATCTCTTATTGGAGTGAGTGAGTGAGTGAACTTGGGTTTAACGTCCCACCAACAACGAGGTCATACGGAGACGGGACCTCGGTTTAAAGTCTCATCGGAAAGACCGGAGAAGCGGGGGATCGATCTTGCAACCCCTGGATTGGTAGTCTGGAGTGTTATCCACTACGCTACAGCTGCTCCTCTCTCTTATTGGATAAACTGTACTATCATTGGCTTTGTCGTGGTGTTAATCTGTCTAACTTGTCACAACCACCGAACAAGGTCAAAGCTCTCAGGGTCCATGATTACATTTAAGAGACAAGGTTTTGTTATCAGGCATTCAGATTTAGGTACAAGCACCTGTATTGATCTTCTGACCCAGAAAATAACGGCAATACAAACTTGCTTTTCAGGAAAACCAGGGCAAAGTGCCGAGTTCGAGGGGAAAATACCGCCAAACTTTGCCCATAAAGCACACCCTATCAAGATTTATTCATTTTCAAACTCTGCTTTTCAGGAAAACCAAGGCAAAGTGGGAGAAATACCGCCCAACTTTGCCCTTAAGTCACACCCTATCAATATTTATGTCGTCCCTAACATTTGTCCTGCCATTTGAAACTCCTATTCACCACAGGGTATAATCGATTCCGCCAATTTTCGCTTCCTGCAGAGACTGTCCGTCATATTTGGCTTCCGTCGAGACTGTCCGCGAACTTTTGCTTCCTGCCGAGACTACTGTCCTCGAGAAATGGCTTCCTGCCGAGACTGTCCGCGTGATTCTGCATCCTGCCGAGAGCCTCGGCAGGAAGCAGAATCACACGGACAGTCTCTGCAGGAAGTCATTTATCATGTACAGAAGTCTCGGCAGGAAGCAAGAGTTCGCGGACAGTCTTGGTGGAAGCCAAATATGATGCACAGTCTCTGCAGGAAGCGAAAATTAGCGGAATCGATTATACCCTGTGTTCGCTTCTAGTGACATGATGCATTCTGCTGTCATTTTGGCACTATGGATGAGAATGACAGCCTCCATTGGAATTAGTTTTACAGTAAAGATTCCCTAAATTGAACTAGCCCATCCATCTTTTGAGAAGGCATTCATAGGAACGAAAATTTAAATTGCTAACATGTTAACCCAGATCAGACTGCACCTGTGGAGCTGTGTGCTCTTGGTATACAATTTCTACAAAATCCTGACTGTTCACCTTCAACAGATTCAAGATTATAGGCTGAAATTTTTAATGTATAAAACAGTCATGTACTAAATGCTGATTTTCAGTGCAAATCAAAATTAGTGAAAATCTTGTTCTGAGGACATGGTGTTAACATACTGAGCGGACTGTCTAGTACATGCAGGAGGAGGCATGGTGTAAGACCGTTGAAGAGCAGAGCGGTTTTCAGTAGCAGAGAAGCTGTCTGTATTTGTGTAGTTGACATCTTGTTGGTTGTTAGTATATGTGGTATTGTTGTAAGCGGCACTTGGCCTCAAGTTAATTTTAGCCTCGTCGTAGATGATACTTTCTCGTCCCGTCTTTGCGGCTTTTCTCATCTTCTTTTCATCTGTCACCTGCTGGTTTCTGTAGTCTATCGTATAGTCCTTCCTGCAGTGGAATTACCATATTAACTCTAGACATTCAGAGAAAATTGACTGGGCAACTAGTGTAGACCTAACTCACACAAAGCAGTCTGAATTGCATCTGCATTGTTTGCTGACTTTATAAATGAGCCACGACACGGGAAAACCAACAATGTGGTAGTGCGCCCAACGCAGACTCACATCATCCTGGGTATCAGCACTGTCCAATCAGATTCTTCGCTAAGCGCTTAAAGGGTAGCTAAGGGTCTAAACTACCTCCATGCGGACAGCTAAGACTGATCAGACTGGGCGGATGCCCAGGCTGATCTGAGTCTGCGCTGGGCGCACAACCACATTGTTGGTTTTGTCGAGTCGCGGCTCAAATGTCCTTTGATAGGACAGTTGTCAAATTTTTAAATCTGGCTAGACCTGAAAGTTCGAAAAAAGCAGATGAGAAAAATCTATGTCTGCAAAATATAAGAAAAACGTTTTGTCTAAGCTGTATCATATTCAGAATTCAAAGAATAGAGGGCAATCAGTGAAGATCTAGAGAAGACAGCTCATTTTGAGTTGCCTCATCTGGATCTATACTGTTCACTAACTCATCTTCTTTCATTTTTGGCATTAGTAAAATAGTAGTTGAAATTTTTGCAGGTACAAGTATTCATTTGGTAAGACATTTTCCCCTTTTAAAACAACCCCAAAAATCTAGATTTGTTTTGCCAGACGGATCTAGATTTTTGGGGTTGTTTAGGAAGGAAAAATGTCTCAGAAATATTTTCCAAATGAATATGAAAGTCAAATGCAGTTAATGCTGTAATCGTAGGATTTCAGTAAGCTTGATTTTGACTATTACTGTTAAATAGTCATGAATCTGCAAACAGTCATTAAAATGATAGTGATAAAAGGAAGAAAAATTTAAACCTTGATTTACAATATTCATTTTAAGTATTGTAAAAGACTGTCAATCCAGATCATACTGCTCTGCACTGTGGCACATTTGAACTACAAATTTTTAACTTAATCTGATAGTAAAACAGGGTGTTTAAATTGATTGGTAGTAATAGCAATTGAGTTTGGGTCTTTATAGTGACAAAAAAAAAAAAAACAGACAGCAAAATTCACCTCTGCCAAATTTCTAAAAATGTGTCATCCAAGCTATACCAGATTTAAATTGAAAGTCTAAAGACAAACAGTATGAATGCAGATGAGTAGGCTCATTATGAGCCACCTCATCTTGAACTTTGCTGTTTGCAAAATAATTCAACTATTTTCATTTTTGGCACTTCAAGTGTTACTTGATCCCATCTTATTTTCAAACAGAAATGAATGTAAAGATGACAAAGAGGAAGAAAGTTTTAAATCCTTGATTTTAAAGATCTTAATAAACATGAATTTTTGTAATTAGTGAAATACTGTCCTAATTTGCCCCTTGTCTACATCCGTGTTAGGACAGTTGCAAACTTAAGAACAGTATTGGTTCAAAAATGCACAGTCTATATTTTGCCATTCTGATAGTATTTTTAGAAGCAGTGAGGGATAGTTAAATATCTTGTTCAAGTTTTCAGATTATCACAGAAATTTGTTGAGGTGTTCAAGGATTTAACTCTCCAAGTTTTTCTTCTGCCATTTTTAAAGGGAGATCACTTTTGTGACTTACTGTTTCCTTCCCTAGTGGACACTTGCAACTCTCTGCCTTTTCCTTTTTGTGTCCTTTCTCAAAGGGAGTCAACTTTTAAAGGGAAAATTTGCTCCATTAGGAGCAAATTCTTTCCTATAACAGTAGACTCCTTTAAGTGGGTTTTGTCCAGCACAGGGTATAATCGATTCCGCCAATTTTCGCTTCCTGCAGAGACTGTACATCATATTTGGCTTCCGCCGAGACTGTCTGCGAACTTTTGCTTCCTGTGGAAAAATAGCTTCCTGCTGAGACTTCGGCGTGACTCTGCTTCCTGCCGAGAGCCTCAACAGGAAGCAGAATCACGCGGACAGTTTCTGCAGGAAGCCATTTATCATGTACAGAAGTCTCGGCAGGAAGCAAGAGTTCGCGGACAGTCTCTGCAGAAGCCAAATATGATGTACAGTCTCTGCAGGAAGTGAAAATTGGCTGAATCGATTATACCCTGTGTCCACTAGGGAAGGAAAGTGTACTCATTCATTTAAGTTACCATAATTCTTAAGTTACCAGAATTATGAAATATATAGTTATTTAGGTACCATATGTATTCAGCCTTGAGACCAACAAAACTGTGCCCAAAATCTAGATCTGTCTTAAAAGATCTGGATTCTTTAGGTTGTTGTGGAGGGTAAAGACCCATTAAACAGGTCACACTTCAAGGGTCTAATGCTAAATTTATGTCTCTGTGATTACTCCAAAACTACCGAAGCAAATAATCAAACATTTTCTAAAAGTAAACTATAATCAAGAGATTTGGTATGCACTATATTTGGTCCATGTGCCAAATGTCAAGGTCACAGTCGGGGTCAAAGGAGTCAAATTGTGTGTCTGCAGTTAATAAAAAACTACAGAAGGCAATTGGATCAAACTTCACAGTAAGGTAAAGCGTGATGTGAAGATCCGAACTGTGTAAGATTCATGTTCCTATATCCAAGGTCAAGGACATGTAGTCAAGGACTCGGGTATAATTGTGACTTCACCATTACTCAGAAATTACTAAAGTGACACTGGTGAAACTTCACTGAAAGCTACAGATGGTGTGAAACATGCAACCTTAAATTTCCATGCCCTGTGTGAAGGACACGATCAGCATCAAAGGTCAAACCATGCCACCAGTTAGTGAAAAACTAGGGTGTTGTACATATAACTGATTAAAAATCTCAAGTTAGAATCATTATCAGGGATCAAATACCAGTTGCAAGGGCCTTTGGTGGCATTTGTTACATACTGTAACATTTCTTGTTGCTTTTGTTTTCTTCTGCAGAGATTTTCATGGTTTCCTGCCTTTACTTTTCACATAATTTCACCTATTTGAACTTTCAAAATAATTTAGCCTTGTTTAGTATTTTTATTTATATTCAATATTAAAATTTGAGCACAATCTCAGCTGCAATGAGCATGAAAAAAAAAGTTCTTTAACCTGGGTTCCTGGTGAACACCGGTACAATACTTTTCAAGATGCTCAGTTACCAAGTTGTTTATACTGACCTTCTCCTGGGTACAACACAACAGAGGATGATAGAAATGATGAGAATAATCAGTAGCAGGGAACAACACAGGGAACCTGCAATGACAAGAAACAAATGAGCCGCGACACGACAAAACCAACAATGTGGTTTTGCGCCCAGCGCAGACTCTGATCAGCCTGGGCATCCGCCCAGTCTGTTCAGAGTCTTCGCTGTCCGCATGAATATAGTTTAGACTTTAAGCTACCCTTTAAGCGCTTTAGCGAAGAGTCTTAGCAGACTGGGAGGATTCTCAGGCTGATCTGAGTCTGCGCTGTGCGCACAATCACTTTGTTGGTTTTCTCGCGTCGCGGCTCAAATGAACTGCATCATATGATGGTCTTACGTAAGGCATATGCAAGTGCACGTGCTGATCAGACTTCACACATGCAGGCTTAAATGGCTAGACAATATTTGTTGTATCTTTGAGAGTAAAATAAAACAAATGTATATTTTCTGACCAGATTGCATGTACCCAGGCAGGTCTAAGCATGCAGAGAGCCCACATATGCCCAAAGACCAGGGCTCATACCTAAAATTCCACAGAGAAAGCATGGAAAAAAATGGATTTTCAGTTTCTTTTTGAAAGAAACATTAGACTATAAGTGTTCAAAATTTTAGAACATTAACCATAGTATGAATCCTGAAAACCCAGCTTCTGTCTGCAATATTGAATGGAAATTTGTGGTTCTGTAATGGAAGAAAGGTCACTTGCATATCATGTATCAGTAAATCTTTCAGATTTTTAAAAAAAAAAAATCAGGTGTGGATTGCATAGGTCTTATGGTAAATATTCATAAAACCTGTGCAATGCACATCTTGTGAAACCCTATATTGAAATAATTTATTCATGCAGGATACATAAGTGATCTTGATTCCACTTAACAGCCAGGCACTTCCGTTCAATATTGTGCAGCCTGAAGCTGCATCGTTTTCAGAAATTATTGTATCAATCCGAACAAATGCCCCTACTCTAATAAACACTCCCTGGCCCCTTTTCTAAAAATTATGTTACATTGTACGCATACATATCTGCTTCTCTGGATGAGGTAGCTCTTTGAACTGGGATCTACTCTTAAAAGCGAATTTGCTCCTGGAGGAGGAAATTCTTTCTTTAAAGAGTTGACCCTTAAGTTGAGAAAGGAGGCAAATATAGTTGAGTTCCTTCCTCTGAAAGTATACCCAGTTTTTGGAGTGGTTGATTAACAACACTTAAGTCTCTAAATAAGGCCCCCTTTTCATAAAATGCAACACTCCCCTCAGCATCTAATAGGATTAATATGGTAATTCATGTCCAAGTAATCCTCATATACCATATTCAAGAGAACAGTACATATTTAAAAATCCAGAATACTAAAACTTGAGTTTACCTAATATGATGACAAAGTGTGGACTACATACAGATCCAATTTCTTCAAGTAAATCTTTGTTGGTAGTGGCATCTGTTTTGTTTGATGAATGTTTGCTGTCATCATCTGTTGTCTTGTTTGAAGAGCTCAAGTTTTGACAGGAGACCAGCATATCGGAACTTGCTGAAATAAATTATATTTCGCTGAAACTGAAACATTTGAAAAAATCTATTTCACTGACAAGTCTGCTCAACACTCATTCACCATATTGAAACTGGACCAGTCAATTCATCATTTGAAGTTTACCCTAATGTGAGTGGGTCTTAATACCCCCTTTTGAAGCTCAGATAAAATGATTTACATTTCATGATGTATTAAACATCTTAAATTCAAATTACCAATCTGGAACAGTGCTATAGCTATCAAGTTTATCAAGACAGGCTTCCTTTGCAAACCAAGAAGTGCTTTTGTCATTTACAATGTATACTGAATTTTCATTGGTTAAGTTTTTCCATTTGCTGTCTTGTGATTTGTTGATTTTAAATTCAATGAAATAATTTGAATCTTTTCATCAGCTCAGCTGTAAAATTTTAGTACTAAGATTAATGTTGGTGAAATAATATTTGCAAGTAGTAGGTCACTGCATATCCTTGCACACATTTTCATATCCACTAAATTGTTACATATCTACCAAATACTGTAATCAACTTTATAAGCACCCTGTGTGCTATTTTTTTTTTTTCAAAATGGTAGCAAATACTTGTAGTAAACTTTTTTTCTTATAAGTGCACATTTGTAAAGAATTATTATATATCAAACATTGGACAAGATTCTATACCATTTTCAGCTCTTGTAAACAAGCAAATAAAGGGATAAACCAGTAAAAACATACATGTATGTGCTTATGATAATATGCCTCAGAAATTACCATGATGTGTGCTTATTGGGGCATATGCACTAGTTAGGTCAAAGACGGTAATTCATTTAGAAATGCTGATTAACCCTTAAGACACCAAAACGAAAATAGCTGAATTTGCAGTCAGCACAATTCCAGATGAGACAGAAAATGACAAGCTGCTTCATCTGTATCTACAATGGTTGCCCTCTATTCCTTGAATTTTCAGTATGATATGGCTTGGATAAAATATTGTTTCTAAATTTTGAAGACATAAATTCTGTCATCAGCTGGAGTGCTTCAACTCTTTACTCCGCCTCATCTAGATCTACACTGTTTGCCCTCTAGTCTTTGAATTCTCAATATGAAATGTCTTGGACAAGGCATTTTTTTAATTTTTGCAGACGTAAATTTTTTCGTTTGCTTTTTGGTACTGAAAGTGTTAAGGACTAAGTTTAAGTTATGAAACAAAAATAAAAGTAAAGAAAACAATTATACCCTGAAAATCAAACATGAACAGACTAAACATATTTTGTGCACTTCCTGCTGTTGAAGTATCAATTGAAACTTTTATTTTTGAAGCCATTCTGGCGACCACCAATTTTCTGTTTTGTTGGTCAAACATTGTATGCATCCCGTCTTGTGGCCATAAGAGTTGACTTCCATTTTCATTGTACAATATTTCAAGTACTGAGTTACTTGAATGACCAGTAAGTATTAATGTCCTTGTTGCTATGACAATATTGTCTCCTTCAATGTCACACTGGCACTTGATATGGCTGGTCCATGCATCTGGGAAGCTCGGACTTTTGATATGTAACTGGTGTTGAATTGTTTGATTTCCTTGCTGACAGATTTCTATTTCTGAAACTAAGAATAAAATAAACAATTACATCTGTACAACTAATTCTAACATGACTGTTTTTTTTTTTTTGCAGATTTAAAAAAAAGAATGAAAAACAATCATGTGAAAGTAAAACAAATACAGTGCTACCACTGCATTCAATAGTACTACAGTAACATATTAAAGCAATAATGTTTGTAATTCTTCATGTTTTGTGGTTACAGTGTATCTCTTAACGAAACAAGGTTTAAGGACAAAGACTTTGCACTTTGAGCTGACATGACAAAACCAACAAAGTGGCATGTGCACCCAGCTAAGTCTCAGATCAGCATTGTCATGTGGCTAGTCTGATCAGTCTTTGCTGACAGCATATATGTAGCTAAGACTTTTGTCTACCTTTAAAGTGCACAGCAAAGACTGGGCAGATGCCAAGGCTGATCTGAGACTTAGCTGGGTGCACATGCTACTTTGTTGGTTTTGTCATGTCGCAGCTCAAAGTGCAAATTCTTCAGCTTGCAAAGTATTTAAAAATCTTGCTGAAATTCATGAAAATTTCTTTGCATTATTAATTTTGACCTATGGTAACAATTCAGCAATAAGACAGGTTTCGTTTCCTAAAATATTGAAATGAGCCACAACACAAGAAAACCAGCAAAGTGGTTGTGCGCACAGTGCAGACTCAGACCAGCCTTGCCATCTGCCCAGTCTGATCAGACTCTTCACAGTATAATTACAGGGTGGGTAAGGGTCTAAGCTACCGCCATACGAACAGCCAAGACTCTGATCAGACTGGGCAGATGGCCAGGCTGATCTGAGTCTGCGCTGGGCACACAACCACTTTGTTGGTTTTCTCGTGTCGCGGCTCAAATTGGTTGTCTGCAAGTCTGATATAAATGCACTATACAATGGATTTTCTCTTCTTGAACCTAAAAAATCTTTGTCCATTTAAACCCCCAAATCTAAATCTGGTAAGATGGATCTAGATATTTGGGGTTGGTTTGTAAGATATATCTAGGTTTTCAAATCACCTCAAAAATCTAAATCCCTCTTAACCCTCAAAATCTAAATTCATCTTGTAAGATGGATCTGGATTTTTTTTCAGGCTGGTCTTACAAGATGGATTCTAGATCCTGATAATTGGGTTTTGTCTTGTAAAATGGATCTTGACAGCTGCAACTATATTATTGGGATCTTACCAGCTAGATCAAGATTATTGGGGTTGGTCTTGTAAGATGAATCTAGATTATTGAGGTTGGTCTTGTAAGATGGATCTAGATTTTTGGGGCTGGTCTTGTATGATGGATCATGATCTAAAAATCTAGATGTTTCTAAGATGGATCTAGATTTGTGGGGTTGAGATTTTCTCAGACGCATGTGGATTTTTTGTGTTGGTCTTGATAGATCTAAAAATCTATGCCTGTCTTGTAAGTGGGATCTAAATTTTTGGGGTTGGTCTTGTAGAGTGGGTCTACATTTTGGGGTTGTTTTGGAGGGGAAAGTATGTTTTATAGCAGAACATTATGGGAATTTCAGCACTATTCTGTTACGGGAAATGGTAAATGCTGATATTGAGAAAAATGATACTTACCATTTCTTCCCACAACCAAAAAAGTGCTCTGAATAATCAGCAGGAAGACACAAAAACAATTCTGAAAACACAGTATTTTATCCATTCTTTGTACAGCAAGATTAAATTTTAAAGAAACTGTTACTATTCCAGTCTTCAACAACATGCTTATCCACATCCCATATTGATGATGTCAGATGAAACCCTGTTTCTATCATCTAATATTATTTATGTTTATTATACAATAATCTAATATTATTTGAGATTATTAAATTCACAAGACAGATCATCGTATGACAAATTATTTTTCAAGGGTGGTCAGTCACTGTCAGTGAGATCAGTGAAGTAGGCCTTTATCCTGTTGTCAATATTCAAATGCTATATACAGCTAACTGGGAAAAGTTAGTGCCTGCTTAGTCAATACATGTACGTCTTTGCTGAATAACTTAAGAGGGATGGTGAGGTCTACAAGCATGCAGCTACACAAATATTATTGATCAGTATACCAACCCAAAACATGTATTTTTAACAGCACAACCGATGCAAATGAGAAATGCAGGTGACTGGCCGCTTTGACTGTCTAATTGCAACTTGGGTCTATTTTTTCTATATTCTGTTATTGAAAACTTCTCTTGCTGTGAATGAAAGTACAACGATTGTTTCAATTCGACCATTTTTCTTAGAAACCTGTGCCTTCGTAAACAGCCTGTACATTAGCATAGACCAGTGTGGAAATGGAAACATGAAATTTGTATTATTACAAACAAACAGTGTTTTACATGAAATTTGTATTATTCCAAACAAATACTTTTTTTTTCAAGCAATTTGTATTATTCCAAACAAATACTTTTTTTTACATGCAATTTGTATTTATTCCAAACAAATAAATTTTTACATGAAGTTTGTATTATTCCAAATAAACAATTTTTATATGAAATTTGTATTATTCCAAGCAAATAATGTTTTACATGTATTGTATTATTCCAAACATATTTTTTTATGTGAAATTTGTATTATTCCAAACTAATAATTATTTACATGAAATTTGTATTATTCCAACCAAATAATTTTACATGGAATTTGGCCGGGCCGGGTAGCGCAATCGGTAGGGCACCTGACTCGTAAGTCAGAGGTCCTGGGTTCGAATCCCGTTCGTTTCTCCTTCCGCTGATTCAAGAAGGGCAGTTGTCAGTTACTGGCGAAAGTATGTGCACTTAGTACTGGTTAACCGCTTAGGAGGTCTAAGCCTGCCCAGGAATAGTGTGGTTAGGTTAACTGACCATCCCGACATGACCTTAGCTGTTTACCATGGACGTTAAGCATCAAATCAACCAACCAACCAACCAAAATGGAATTTGTATTGTTCCAAACTAATAATTTTTGCTCCAAGGTGAATGAGTATAGATTCAGGGGAAGTAAATCTGCCATTTTCTTTTCTTACCTCCATTTTCAATGGTGATCAACTCTTTAGGAGGAGCAAATTCTTTTACTAGTAGATCCTTTTATAGAAGGATTTTGCTGCCCAGGGAAGCAAACAGGAAGTCACAAAAGTTGTTTCCCTAGAAGAAAATGGTGAAAAAACATGAGGCTGTACCTATACCCCTTGATAATTCCATTTTCTTTGTCTTCATCATCTACATCAAAATAATGTTTACTAAATTTTAGGACAATTACTGTAGATTTCCTCCATGCGCTCTTGAGATGGGAGTAAGATATAAGGATAAGTTTTAAGTACTTTGGCATGACTATAGCACTTCAATAACAATTTCCTGACTTGATGAGTTTGTATTATAATTTACCAACATCAGTTGATCTACTTCTTCTTGATAATCAACATGCACTTGTTTATGCTTTTAATTAGGCAGTAAGAGTGACACACATTTTGGCTTGACAAAGGACAATTCCTAGCCAATCACATAAAATACAGAAGAAAGACAAGTGCTTTCAGTGCAAGCTATATTGAACTGGTGCTTGGCCGATAGCATTGCATACGTTACTCGAACAAAGAAAAACATCTGCATCTTTAAACTGTATGCATATATTGCTATGTTTTTCCGCCATTTATTTTTTTTTAAAGACGAACAGTTTATTGACTTCCTGTTAATTTACTTTTAGACAAGACTCTTCCATAAAGGGTCTACTCTTAATGAAAAGAATTTGCTCCTAGAGGAGCAAATTCTTTCATTTAATAGTCGACCCCGTTTAGAAGGGAGGCAAAAAAATGAGAACTGCAGAGTTGCTGGCCCTTACAATGTGCAAATCCTTTCCTTAAATAGCTGACCACCATATAAAACACAGAATAAAATGACTGGAGAATAATTATTTTTGATAAAATTTATTTGAAGTTTCTGTTGAAAGAATTTCAGATTGTAATGTCATTGAAAAAATGGCAGAGCATGGCATACACTGTTTGTGCTCCTATACCAATGATGTCATATATCTCAACATAGCAGCTTAGAGATCTTGTTGATGTCTGATGTCATCTAGAAGTCATTCTGCCAAGGTACTACACACAACATGGTAATTCCATAGTTGCTGTGGTAACAGATCTATGGCATTATCTCACTTATAATTCAAGGGGAGCATGGCATACAGTGTATGCCATGCTCCTCTTGAATTATAAGTGAGATCTACCTGAAAGTCATACAATGGAAAAGTGTTGTTTTCTCAAACCCGTAATTTATTCTCAAATAATTGAATTCTGTGTAAAAGATGGATGGAAGAGATGTATCTCATGTAATGAAACTGTTTCAGCATCAAGAAGAGGGAAAAAGCAACAAGAGAACAGAACACCATCTTTTCATACTTTAATGCTGCCTTCATAATAGAAACAATGATGATAATCCTCAGAATTATCTCTATCTAAAATTGTAGCAATTTACTGACACTTTGAGCAACAGCACATACATGTATATCAAGTAACGTCCAGTACAGGAAAATACCTTATCAATTCTAATGTAATGGGACACCTTAAACTTAAATGGCAAAATATTGCGACTCTTTGAGTCATTTTACTGTCTTTGAAATCTTGCAGTGGGCAAACGTTTGGACGTCAACCCAATGTTGATGCAATATCCATGACGTTGCATCAAGACTGGGTCTATGTTGTACCAACATTGTGTGCATGATGGGTCGTGAAACATATAAATACTTGGCTAGGCAGCATGTATATGCGCCCTCCTGATCAGGGTGCTCCTTCAACACCTGTGTGATCCGGGTCTAATTTGTCCCAATACAGAGAAACTGAAAACCCTTAATTATTGTCTGTGACCGATTTTATACTGTGTTCTTCATAAACACTCAACTACAACAAAAAATCTTACTGAGACTATCATAGCTTATGATATTTGGCCAGAAAATGCCTGAACAAACAGGGCAGGCTCCGTCTAGACTACAGAGCTGTCTAGTCAGGGTTTTTACTGTTTGTAAAATATTTCTGAACCCACTTAATAGTTGCACGAGATCCATTTTCTCTAATATTTGTGAATCAATTCAAGTATTTGGACAATATTTGCAATGGAAATTGCCAAATGATCCTTAGTTGGTCACAAGTTAAAGAACTTTCAATAAATTCCAAAACCGAAAAATTACAAATTACAGAGTGTGAAAATGAGGTGACTTACAGTATACAGACAAAATATGCCCTTTGACAGAGAGTATACCCCCCTGCAGATAGAGATGAGGTGTACAAGTAATTACCGGTAGGGTTACTATGGAAATATATTGAGCAAAATAAAATTAAAAGCAAGCTTTGCTTACCAATGGAAGCAATTTGAAATACAGCAGCATTTTTATAAGAGAAACACAATAATAAAGTGAAGAATTTTCATATATATGAGCTGCAATACAACAAAACCAACAAAGTGTCATATGCCCCCAGCCAAGACTCAGATCAGCCATGTCATCCGCCCAGTGTGATCCGGGTCTTGGCTGTGCGCATGGAGCTAGCTTAGACCCTCAGCAACCCTGTAAGCAAACAGGGAAGACTCTGATCAGACTGGGTGGATGCCCAGGGTGAACTGAGTCTTTGCTGGGGGCACATGCCACTTTGTTTTGTCGTATTGTGGCTCAAACCTGATAAATCTGTATGCCAAATGAATTGTGTAGTTATAAAAGGAAAGCAAAAGATTGAGCGCAATAGTTCTTCATTTCTTATTCTCACTGCAAATCATGTAAAAATAGGCCTAAAGTCATGAGCAAACAGAGCAGACTCAGACCAGCCTATGCATCCATGCAGTCTGATCAGTCTTCCCTTTTCACATATACATTCCTGGGGAAACTAAAGCGAAAAGCTAAGACTGCCCAATCTACCATATTAATCCTATTAAACGCCCCGGGGGCATTGAATTTTGTGAAAGGGGGCATTATTGAGAGCCTGAAGTGTAGTAAATCAGCCACTGCCAAAATACCTCTAATAAGGAATATAAAGGTGATAAGGGAGCAACTCTACTAACTTTGCCTCCCTTCTCAGTAGGGGTCAACTCTTAAAGGATAGAATTTGCTCCTCCTGGAGTAAATTCTTTCCTTAAAGGGTAGACCCCATTTCAAAAAGCTACCTTATCCAGAAAAGCAAACAGGAATTCATGCAAGTTAATATAACATGATTTTCAGAAAAGAGGCAGGGGGCGTTTATTAGAGCAGGAGCCTTCATTAGGATAATGCAGAGACTGATTACTAGTTACAGTAAGCACATGATGTAAGGTCCTTTTTACCAAACAAATGAAAGTGTAACATATTTATCAGAACAAAACAAAGAATCTGAGGCACTCTATGAGCAAATTCTTTGCTTTAAGATTAGACTCCTTTTTTAAAGAGCCTCTTCATCTTCATCAAGAGACGCAAACAGGCAGTCACCATTTTTGTTTCACTCTGCAAAATGGAAAAATAAATGGAGTTGTACCCAAGGTAATTTAACAACAAAAACTAACTTTTAAACTGAAGGTATTGGACTAATCCATCTTCAAATTTGGACAAACCAATTTGTCCATTCATGAAATGTTTCATAAAATTTTGTCTATATGGCAGTGAAACCTGATCGAACAGCTCCGGGCTGTTGTCATCCTAGCCTTCACTGTTAGCTATGATGATTATGCCAAACTAATAATAAGCTTTCATGGTAGCACATCTTAGGCCATTTTAACTTCCCATGAGGTGACATGATTTAATGACATATCATAAAACTGATTAAGCATGCAAAACTAGCACTATATGTTTAACATAAGCACAACAGTCTCGTCTCTATATATATAAGGGAGCTATCCAATGAGAAAACAGAGTCTTCACGTTTAGGTTCTCACCAGCTGATCAGAGTCTTCCCTCTTCACATAGGCTGTAAGATATTGTGCTACACCAATTACATGTATGACACGACAAAACCAACAAAGTGGCATGTGCGCTCAGCTAAGACTCAGATCTGCCTGGGCATCCGCCCAGTCAGATCAGAGTCTTCACTGTCAGCATGGAGCTAGCTTAGACCATTAGTTACCTTTTAAGTGCAAGTGAAGTCTGCTCAGACTTGACGGCTGCCCAATCTAATCTGAATCTTCGCTGTGCACACATGCCACTTAGTTGGTTTTATCATGCAGCAGCTCATTTTAACATGACAGGTCAAATGGGGCAAGGAATAAAAAAAACATGGACGTTTAGAAAAGTTCTATGTGTCCCCCCCTCCCCCCCCCCCTCCCCCCACTTCAATCTTTTAAACACAGTCTATTACACCCAAGCAACTCTTAACTTGTTTTCTCATTGGTAGCTCATATAATTTACATAAATAATGCTTCAGTCCCTGAGTAACAGATTATGGGCTTCATCATAAGAAAAGAAACCTCATACCAGAGGGAGCCAATTCTTTCACCTGAATTTTGAATGGAGGCAAAAGTGAAAGTGGCAAAGTTGCTGCCCCTGAATCTTAAAATATCTTTTCCCATGACGTAGCTCAACTACAATGTATATACTTCTGCAAACAAATGACTATTGCACTTGCATTTTCACTGCTTCAAAATAGCCATACATGCATTTCAAATACCTGACCCACTTCTCTTTCATTATGGTGCCTCCTGTTGTGGTAGAACAGCAAAGACCTATTCTTCTCCAGAAAGCTTGACAAAGTTTTACGCTGCAACCTTCATCTCATTTCCTGCTAAATGCAGGCAAGACTAAAACCTTTTTACGCTTTTACTATTCAGCATGACAGTTTCTCTTGTTTTTATTTCTTTTTTCTCTTTCACACAAGGTTTCTCAGCTAGGATTTTAACTCTAATGCACTAAGAAAGACCAAAATTGTACACAATTTTGGTCTTTCTGAGTGCATTAGAGTTAAACTGGTTAAAAGCAATCAAACCTCTATCAAGCCACACAGATGTTTAGACTTACCCAAGTCTCAGCTATTTTCCACTGACAGAAGGCACATTTTCTTCAAATGAGGAAAATTCATACTTATTTGCACATAATTCACACATATTTTAAAGACTCATGGTCAAAGTTATAATTTAACTTAAACAAGAACTGGGCAACACCACAAAAGAAGATGCCTTGTAGCAAATGTGACCTGTTTAATCTGATTCTTCCCACTTGCATGAAATATTAAGATGAATCAATAAACTTTCAAGGAATGTAACTGTTTTATTTCCTAAGTTTGCCTTTCTTTTAGATGAGGGTCAACTCTTAAAACAAAGAATTTGCTCCATGTGGAGCAAATTCTTTCGTATAAGAGCAGACCCCGTTCTGAAAGGGAAACTATGTCCATAGAAGCAAACAGGAAGTAACAAAATGTGTTTCGATCCGAGTCGAATCAGTCAGCAACAATCTTGGATGTCCATACATGCATTAAAGCTCTTTTCCCTGTGATGCTGCCTGTTTATCAAATCATAGCATGTGCATGTAACAACATTAACTAAACCCTAAGTTCCTCTTATTTACAAACAAACAAACACTAAAACAGAACCCTTCCAGCACAGCAAAATGCCTAGAACAGCATGTGCAACTAAAGGACTTATCTACCATATTGTATGTGGTGACATCCAACACCCGCACAGCCAACACTCTTGCACAACGTGTCTCCATTCATATGAAAAACAATGTTTTTACCAAAAATATCTTACCAAAAGCACATAAAAAATTCTTGAGTGTAGTGGTAGCTTGTCATTGTTATACAAATACTGAATACATGATTTGTTATGTACAGCTATGTACAGGTATAATTATTATACTACCTATATATACAAAGTATGGCACAAAAATTGCACATATGATACAAACATATATACAAGCCAAGCTAGCAGAAAAGTTGTCATAGGACTTTGTAAATCCTGTATGACATGTCTTCTTTGAGCATGCCTCATGCTTATTTTGATAGCTATTTACACATCACTTAGAGCTGTGAATGAAGCGAGCCGTTTGACTGATTTACAATGATTTATGGATAGATGTATTTGAAAGTCTTCTCCACTGGCGAAAATCGACATGCCAAAACCAGTCTGCACATTGAAACAGTCTAGAACTACCCTGATTATTACTCGTAATCTACCCATCAGGCACCAAAAATGAAAATAGTTTGATTTTTAAATAGCAGAGATCCAAATGAGGTGGGTCAAATATGGACCTACACTATTCACCCTCTGGGCTTTGTATTCTCATTATGATATAGCTTCAATGAAATATTTCTGGAAATCATGCAGCTGCAAATGTGCTTTGAGGATTAATATCACAAGATCTAGTTACATTTTACAAAGTAAAATATATGTACATGCAAACATGATTTTTTCTAATAAATCTTTTTTCTTGTCATCTGTTCCAGCAGACACACCATCCTAAAACATCAAGAATTTCCCAGAATGCCCTGTCTTTTTCTTATTGCTCCATTACATAATAAACTGTGTAATCTCTTCACAGAAATAACTATGATGCGATCTTTCACCCTATGTTTAGATAGAGATAAAAAGAAAACTGTCTAGTTTCAGGACCAAAGCATTCAGGTTTTGTTGTTCAAGTCCTTCATGGTGAATGAAATATTGACATTTAAATGGAGACAAGACAAAAGGTTACAAAATTTATAAAAATACATAACTACACAATATTTCATACAAAACTCCATGCAGATAATATCTCCCTTGCTTTCAAACCTCTTAAATATTGACTTTGGGCACAAAAATATACTGCTATTATGAAGTGCATGGGTAATTTATATATGTCTAGGAAAGAAAAAATTAGTTTGAATAGATTAAAATTTTGAGACTTTGCCTATTTCTTATTAAATCATATCCATATAAGGTGAATAAATAAATCTCTGTTTCTTTGCCAGTTTTTCAAAGGCAGACAACTTTTGTAACTTCCTGTTTGATCCCTGGCTGATAAAATCCTTTTCCTTAATGAGCAAATTCTTTCCTTTAAAAGCTGACCTCCAATGGGAAAGGAAGCAATCTGAAAATGGCAGAGTTGCTTTCCCTGAAAGTGAATCTAATTTCCTGGAAGTAAATCTTAAGTCCCCTTAAAAAGTTAGTAATGAGAGAAACACTGTGTGTGTTCGTTTATTATTCCCAGAATTCTTGTGAAATTTCTTGCATATGCATGTACCATCTGGTATTTTGTCCAGCTTAAGTCTCCCAAAAGTGACAATGGTACCAGATGGCATATGCCTAAACAGAGATATACAAAAGGGTGTGTTCTGATGATAATTCAATGGTAATTCTGTTATGGTGAATGGGTACACTTTCAGGGGAAGCAACTCCAATATTTTCTTTTTTGCCTCTCTTCTCAGTATGGGTCAACTCTTTAAGGAAAAAATTTGCTTCCTTTGAAGCAAAATCTTTCCTTTAAGAGGAGACCTCTTTTTGGAAGAGCTCTGTCATTAAGGGAAGCAACCAGGAAGTCACAGTTGTTTTCCAATAGATACATGGTGGAAAACAGGGTATGCCCATTCATCTATAAGGCGATATATAATTTAATTCACAACAAAGAAAAATTATTCTTGAACTATCACCATCAACTACCTTACCTCCATCTACATGCAACATGTTCACAGCACTTGACTGCTAATTTGCAACATGTTATCTTACATGAAATACATGTCTTCCATGTATATACTACACACTTACAACAACTGACTAGAAGCACACATCTTTGGTTAACAAGTTGTTAGTTAATGAGCCGCTCTTTAGTATTAAGTCATGGTTTATGTTATGAGCAGTATTTGCCTGGAAATGAGCTGTAAATTCCAAGCATTTCCTTCCAAGAATTAAAATTGGGCTTCTGTCAAATGAATAAGGTATGCTACTGGACATATGAGCCGCGACATGAGAAAACCAACAAAGTGGTCAAGCGCCCAGTGCAGACTCAGATCGGCCTGGGCATTTGCCTGGTCTGGCCAGACCCTTTGCTAAGGGCTTAAAGGGTAGCTAAGGGTTTAAGCTACCTCCATGCGGACAGCAAAGACTCTGATCAGACTAGGCGGATGCCAAGGCTGATCTGAGTCTGCGCTGGGCGCACAACCACTTTGTTGGTTTTCTCTTGTCGCGGCTCATATGTGCTGCCGGGTCAGAGCATGTGCTCCTCACCAGACTGTAACTTTTACAATTCATAATCTCAGCTATGCATGCCCTGAATGAGGCATATACACAGTAGTCTGGGTATGTGCATAAGTATCTGGCATATGCCTTAAGGCATATGGCTATAGGCTACATGTGCATGTGATCAACAGGCCCCGAGGTTATAGAACTTTTTTCATGCTCAACTTAGTTTAAACATATTTTATTGCCACAAAAAGTACAAGCAATTGGGTTGGACCACAAGTTCTAGCAACATTAGTAGTGGTCCTCCCCACTTAGTTACGGCCCTCCCCATGCTCAACTCAGCTGAGCATAAAATTTTACCAGCTTATAAACAGCAAATTACTGATAAGTACAGTGATTTTCATGCTCAGTTTAGCTGAGTATGATATTTTCTCTTCCTATGAATATGAAAATGCCAACATTAGCTGGCATTTTAATTTTCATCAGCAGTGCAAATTTCAGGCTCAGCTGAGTTGAGCACAAAAAATGTTTTATAACCTTGGGGCCATATTTCCAAAGATTTAATAAAACGGAGCTCCAGGAAAGATGGGGTTTTGAGGATAATAATGAGATATTGTTACGTATTTCAGCAGGAAACCATGCTGTAACCCCTTCTTATAGCCATCTTAGCAAGACATGTCTCATGAGGGGTCATAACATACACTTTTCTGGGGAACTATGGAAAATTATCCCTGTCAACCCTTCTTATCTGCAGCACTGATTACATAATGCCCATTCACACTCATAGGTACATAATAAATACACTGAGCATTAAATCAAATTTAAAGGGCTACTGTACTGTTTTTCAACACGCATTGAAATCACTGGAAATAACTGGTATTGTTTTGTCTAAAAGAATGTCGAAAACTGCAAGGAAAAATTCCAAATTGTTAAGAAAATATAAGCAATTGAAATTTTAATTAGCTGAAAAATATGCAAGGACTCTTATGACGTCATATGAGTCATTCATGTAATTTAAATTTTAAAAAAATTATATTTTCAAAAAATGTTTTACATTGTTTTCCCCTAACATAGATTTAGTGAGACAAGTTACATCATCTCATGAAAAAAGTTTGAATATTTTGCATCAGAATATAGTAATAATAACTGGAATCCAAATCACATTTTGCAAGAAAAGCTGTAGAAAAGAAAAAGTAGGCGGGGCTTAAAATCTAATTTGCATAAACTTTAATTGTCAATAATTACAGTTTGGGTAGGAATTTTTCGATGGGGTTTTCAGCAATCTGTTTCTGTCATACGTATCTGTTAATTGGGGATATTTCTGGAAATAGTGAAGAAACAGTGCAGTAGCCCTTTAAATTAACCGGTCATGAATTCCAGCAGAATCAGTAAAAATATCACAAGAAGTATTGCCATCTTAGGCCAACCTTAGAAATATTCTTGTTTCCCCTTACCCGACTCTTTTTCTCAATGGTGGGTAGGTCGGTTCGGATTTTTTTTTTCCCGGAAAAGTCAGAGCTCCAGATAATCTTTTTAAGCGGGGACATGCTGACGCCTCACTAGAGCCGCTTCATCTGATAGTTTTTCCATCCCAAATTTAGACGTAGGAGCGTTTTCAAAAGTACTTGCATATAAGTCATATAAAAATAGACGACGCAGTTTTTATAATTAAATAGGGACGGGCGAATGGCACCCCATTACTACGCCTACGGATACGTTCCGCTGAGGTGCGTGGGGCATGGAAGTATAAGAAACACAAGTAAAAAACACGCACTCACTCATAATTAAATGTAAGTGTGAAAGTGCCATATAGGGGACATGTGTAATGCGCATTCTGATCATGGTCTATTCTGGTTACGTATTTGTTTAATCAAGCAGTGTAGATATGAGGTGACAGTCCAGACTGGTACACAGATTTTTTATAAAGTCTGTCACATTCCTATTTTAATGTTGGCCATATAGACAAGAACAGTATATAACACTTTCATTCAATTTTTACAATAAAAACAGTGTGACCCCGACGAGGCTGCATTGTTAGCAAATGTGGGATCGGATGCACCAGAGATAAACACATTCTCGTTGCATTGTCGTCTATACACTTTTGTCACATACCCTGTTTTAGATATTGGAACAACCCAAATATGAAGATCTATCTCAGAAAGATGAGCGAACTGAGGGTGAAGGGGTCAATCTGTATCAAAACAACATGCAAACATTAATTATGGTCATTGCGAGTTATGCATTCTCATCAGGGAATACGCTATAACGGAGTGTAAAGACGGTAGTAGTTTTTTAAATATGGTAAGCACCTGCACGTGGCTATGTTGATCAGACATCAAAGAACGCCGCATTGAACTGGACACGTGTCATATAAAACCGTGAGACAGGGAAAGGTACCTTATTCCATATGCCCCGATCAGCCTGCGCAGTAATGCAATGCGACTGGTGTTTCCTATTCACAACTTTGATCTTTGGATTATGAGTAAACTTTTACCATATATTAGAAAAGCGAATATTTTCTGCGCATTCGCGTTCCGTTGGACACATCTGGGACAACTGGAGACGTTTTGATTAGCATCGGGGAAATGAGATTTCAGTGCGTTTCTTTATAATTGAAATAGTTTTCAACCTTGTTTGTCCAGACAGCAATTACTCTGTTCAGACTTAGCCAATACACATGCTTATCTGCGTTTTCCCTATATGCACACGTCGTAAAGTACCCCTAAAATGTAGCCTTTAAAGCACGATTTTATGCAATTTTCGCTAGTCTAATAATTTTATATAATCCGATTTTATTTTTTGATCAGTCTCCGTGTATTTCAGAAAAAGACAAATTGAAAATAACAATACCCGGAATGCAATTTCGTTGCTCAACAATTTTCGCATGCCGCTCTGTATCAAAGAATGACCCTTTGTTTTTGCCCGACACCAAAATTTTCAGCTCCAGGTTACTCTACATAAAACCTATAGGCACGTGTGTTGAGCGGCAGCCTGTGACTTCAAAAGCTGACTGAAATCCTTTGATCTTTTGCCAGTCTTATCTAAGGTGATTGAGCGCATTTTTGTCTCCTTTATTCCGGACTGCTTCTTTTGTCTCCAAACATAGTTAAAAAGACGCTGCTGTTCGTTTTTATAATGGATAATCCTGTTTTAGTGGGAGTAGCCTATTCTTGACACATTAGTTTGGGACTGCTGTCGTTTTTCGTTAGAAACACCTTTATCTAGAGCTCTGAAGACCCAGATTTTTTTGTACTCGACACAAAGGTAGAAAAAAAAAATTTTTTTTTTTTTTTGAAATCGGAAAAAATATTTTCCAGTCGCTACGATTTTTTACGGTCGGCCGCGTAAGGGGAAACATTAAATATTTTATTTTTGGCCTTACTACTTGATAATCTAGGGAGCCGATTTTACCCTGACCTGTAGATGAGGTGATTTTCTGAACAACTTTTTTTCTACTTCTACATAAAAATATATGCTGTCACTCCTCATTATATATACACCTCGACATGGTGGTTTTAATGAGGAGGAGTAACAACATTTGCTTTTACGGAAAGGAAACAGAATCTATACCAGAATCATAATCCCAGTATCTACAGTCTATTTCACCGAATATTCAGAATCCTAAAACCTTTAACATTCTCACTCCTGTATTAAGGTGTATATAGATAAACCTCCATGTTCTCTTCTCCATTTTACACAAAGAAGCAACTTTAGTGACTTCCTGTTTGCTTCCCAGGACAATATGAGGTCTACTCTTACAGGAAATAATAATCTCCTATAGAATCAAATTCTTTGCCTAATGAGTTGATCTCCATTGAGAAGAGCCAACACCTTGTAGGGTTGCTTCCCCTGAAAGTGTACCCATTCACTGTATAAAACTGTTGATTGAATGGCAAACTATGCAGACCCTGATCAGACTCCTCCCTCAGTGGTTCGCTGATCTTGGACTACACTGCCCAGTTATTTCTCATAATAATTAGGATACACTCTCACCCTGATAATTTTGGAAAATCATGCAACCATTTGTATGAAATAGCTATGAATAAGAATTCAGATCTCATATGCTATCATTCTTATGCATCTTTCCACACACTTCTGTTCGTTTAGTTTACCAACTCTGTCTATGGCACCTTTTTGTCATTCTCAGTAGTAAAATATGCAGGTTCTCTTAATAATAAACTTTTTTCAATTTCATAAGCAACCACTTCTCAAAATATAACTTTTTCAATGTGACAAGCAACCACTGTTACACAACATAATTACATATAATACTAACAATTTTACAGTCATCTGTTCTAACAATAGGGTTTGTATAAATAACAGAAACTGTTCATGGCAAGTCTGGCAAATTATCAATGAGGTTACTAGATTTTCTATGAAATGGAAACATTTTTTTTCTATGAAACTGAAACATGATTTCCTATGTAACTGAAACATGCTTTTCTATAAATCTTGATATATGATTTTCTGTGGAACTGAAATATGATTTTCTACAATGCTGGAACATGATTTTCTGTAAAATGAAAAATGATTTTTCCAAGTCACTGAACATGATGTTCTTAAACTAAAATAATCTCTACAATCAAAACCTACATTCAGTAGAAAATGTATCACATTATTATATGACCCTGCTATCCAAATACATCAACAGCCATGTTCACCATAAATTCCGTGTTAACTATAAATATTCCCCAAACCTGTTTTTCTGCAGGACTTAAGCTTGAATTCTGGTGTTTGAAATTATTTGTAGCAAAAGTTGTATTTTCCAATTAATATTGTCACAAGTATAAGCAAACTCACATGAAGCCATACTTTTAAGTGAATGGACAAATGAGCCGCGACATGACAAAACCAACAAAGTGGTTGTGCACCCAGCGCAGACTCAGATCAGCCTGGGCATCCGCCCAGACTGATCAGAGTCTTCACTGTCCGCATGGAGGTACCTTAGACCCTTAGCTACCATTTAAGCACATAGCGAAGAGTTTGATTGGACTAGGCAGATGCCCAGGCTGATCTGAGTCTGTGCTGTGTTGGTTTTCTCGTGTCGCGGCTAAAATGTTCATGTTCTCCAACAGTCTTACAAACGGAAACAATTTTTGTGACCTATTGTTAGATTCCCAGTCCAAAATGGGGTCTACTCTTAAAGGAAAGAATTTATTCTCCAATGAATAAATTCTTTCCTATAAGTAGACTCCACTGAGAAGAAAGCAAAAAGAAAACTGCAGAATTGCATTACCTTGGAGTGTATCCATTCAGTTAAAATACATGGATAGCCTTCAAGAGATATCACTCAGACTTGGAAATATTTGCTTCCCAGTATAAAAGACAGCTACTCTTAAATGGAAATAAACAAATAGCTTTCTTCAAAAGTACCCTCATCTATAGAAGAAATTCAACTACCGAGAGAGGAATTATTCCCCAAACAGTTGCCTCTCTTGTAAAAATGGTTCCCAATCCATCAGAGCAGAGAGCACCTTAAGTTTTCCTCCAAATACATATCAATTTGACATGATTGGCTCTGTAGGCTCGGGTATTATACACAGCCATAGGACACCTTTCACCTGTCATGTTAATAAGGCAGTCTGATTGAACATGTTGTTACCCTATATTTTGTGGGTCTAATTATTATGTACCCCAACAATGATGCCCTCATTGGTTTTAAAGACTAGTCTGGGTAGTCCATGACTAGGAAATCTTTCACTTTTATGTTATCCAGTCTCAATTCCTATGGTTGTCATACGTCATAATTACAGCACATAGTTTGAAATTAGCAAGCTTTTGAAAAACATCTGATAATACAAGCTATTCCAACTTTCTGGTCTCTATTTCATCGCTGATGACAGAAGACTGAGGAAAGGTCAGTTTGGTTTTAAAGCCTTTACTGAAATGTGCTCTTGTCCTCTGTACTATCACGCCTCCAAGAAACAGACAGGATAGCACAGAACACACCTAGAGAAACATTACACTCTCCTCCCAAGCTTTCAATACATCAAAACCTCTTCACAAAAGTTTCAGCTTATCTGGAGTTCCGTACAACTCAGCTGAAGACCTTGTTCAGTATTTCCCTGATGTTGTCTGCTCTGCTAAAATCTCTCTGTGCTCTTGACTGACGGTAGAGAATTGGGCAATCCAGAGACGTACAAGACTTCACTGTCCCTGAATCAGTACAACCAATGCAGATGGAACACACCTGAAAATAGAGGTGGAATTGATTTCAACTTTATTTAACCTGTTATTGCTTGAAGACCCATGAAAAGGACACTGGCAAACAGTGTAGATCCAGATCAGATGCCACAGTTGCAGCACTTACACTTTTTGCGTTAAATATTGATTTTTTTCATCATAAATTAATAAAATAAAATAAACCCAACACCCCTTTAACTAGAATGCACCAGACCAAAATGCAAGGTGAAGAACATACTTGTCATAAAAGGATAAATTTCAAAGACACAATACCCAGAAGATCAGGAAGAAGAATGGCTACTACAAAGATATACTTCAGGATAAAAGCTCTGCATGGATGTTCAAGGAACACCCGTGCAGAACTTTTGTTCTTAAGTATATTTCCATAAATACATGTACAGTCGAACTTCGATGGCTCGAACTCGCCGGGACCACCGAAAAAGTTCGACCGATCGGTAGTTCGAGCCATTGAAGACCAGCTCAACATGATCCAACTTTATGCACTATGTTTTTCTATCATAACTACGAAAACTTCCTGTAGTTTGATCGGTCACTCTTTGAACCTTTGCATTTTCAGGTAGATAAAACAAAACAACACAGAATTTTAATTACAATATAAAAAGATCAAGATAAGCATGGACGTAGCAAACCTGATGACCAATACCTGTAATCGGTAGGATCTACATTTAGTCCGGTCATTAAACTTGGAAACTTTTTACAAGGAAATGGGTGCGAGCCATCGGTGTTTTTTTTACATAGAAAGTGGTTTCTAGGGACCAGACTTGGGGTTTGAGCGTTCGAGCCATCGTTGTTCGAGCCAAGTGTGGCATGTTTAGTTAAAATGAATAGGGATTTTGCCGGGACTGGAAAGTCAGTTCGACCGAAACATGGTGTTCGAGCCTTCCGAGTTCAAGCCAGTGAAGTTCGACTGTAGTTGCATAGGCCAGACATTTTAATGGCCTTTAGTGAGAAAGTTTGGTAATTTTAGTGGCCAATGGTTGGATTTTCTTACAAATGGTATCAATTTAATGGAGGGTCCATCTGCCATGAACTTCAATGACCTGATTCATTAGTCTGCACATTAAAAACAGGCACTGAAATTCATGGTAGAAACAAACTTCACTGGCCAGAGGCATTCAGTATTTACAGGGATGAGAATGAGGCATAACAGCCAATCAGGAAAAGGGATACTAGCAATTTTTGAGACCCATGGAATGCTTCACCTGAGCCATATTTTACATAGATTTATGCCTGAGAGAGGTCTACTGTGCAAAGAAATGGTTTTTTTCCTGAAGAAAAATGATTTTCTTGTATTCTTGCAGACTTAAAAATTCACTTTGCATGTATCCCAAGGTTGATTTCTGGGACACCCCAATCAGGAATTCCTGATCAATCCTGAACATTCTCATCCCTGTATTTAGGCCGGAATAGCCATTCTGCAGAGTGACAGTTAAATCTAAACATTAGCAGTTATAAAACTTAGATTATTATCTATTGGTTTTGTGTAGGGGAGTCAAATGACCAACAATACAATACTCCCCCTGTTTGTTACCAATACCTCAAAAACCTTGGTGTAGTTGTAATTAAGGTTTCAAACAATGCTTGTTTCATATGAAACATGGAGTGTTGTCAGTTATGAGCCAGAAAGTTAGCTCTGTGGCTGTATGGTAAGTTTGAGCTAATATCCCAATTGGTTCTTTAAATATGAGCCGCGACACGACAAAACCAACAATGTGGTTGTGCGCCCAGCGCAGACTCAGATAAGCCTGGGTGTCCGCCCAGTCAAGACAGACTCTTCACTTAGCGCTTAAAGGGTAGCTAAGGGTCTAAGCTACCTCCATGCGGACAGCGAAGACTCTGATCAGACTGGGCGGATGCCCAGGCTGATCTGAGTCTGCGCTGGGCGCACAACCACATTGTTGGTTTTCTCGCGTCGCGGCTCATATGTTGGTGTTTTATAGAGGGGACTAGCTGAAGTTTAAATTTGGTTTTACAAGTTACAGCTCCAAAATTTTAACTATCGTGCCTCCCAAACCTTTGGTTGCTGTGACCCTTAACATACAGTCATTAGAAACAGCAGTATGGTTGACTATTCAGCCCCCACCATCGAAACTTTACTAAGATCCTGGCTCTGGATGTAATAGCCTTTTGTGAATTTGTCATAACTGTGCACTGCCCATTATCACAAGTATTACTTTTATGCAATTTCACCTTATTTAAATGTTCCTGAAGCCTCTCCCATCTTGTTATCTTGTCACTGAGTGTCACACACACCATCTGAGGCTCCCTCATACATCTCTGACATATTGGCTGTTTGGTCTGCTGATCACAGATAGGGCAGTTTGAAGTGGCAAAGTACTGTGAGATCGTACCCTTCTTGGAGTCCTGAGGTAGAGCAGCCTGGGCTATAGCCCTAGCTCCTGAGTGAGGCATTTCTTGGTACCTGTCATGGGGAAACCATGATTTATAAGCTAAATAGATACACTTTCAAGGAAAAAACTCTTATGATTTTCGTTTTGCCTTAATTCTCAATGGGGTCAAGTCTTAACGAAAAAAAATTTCTCCCAAAATGGGGCCTGCTTCTAATGGCAAGAAGTTGCTCCCACTTGGGGCAACTTCTTGCCATTAGCAGCAGGCCCCATTTTGAGAGTCACAAAATAAGTCTTCCTTTGGTTGATTGGTTGATTTGATGCTTAACGTCCACGGTAAACAACTAAGGTCATGTCGGGACGGTCAGTTAACCTAACCACACTATTCCTGGGCAGGCTTAGACCTCCTAAGCGGTTAACCAGTACTAAGTGCACATACTTTCGCCAGTAATTGACAACTGCCCTTCTTGAATAAGCAGAAGGAGAAACGAAAGTATGTGGCCAGACCGGGATTCGAACCCAGGACCTCTGACTTATGAGTCAGGTGCCCTACCGATTGCGCTACCCGGCCCGACAAGTCTTCCTTTGGAAAACATTGCAGTGTCCTTAACCAATGTGACAAGGCAAGGCCTCTGGCAAACAAAATCATGTCTGCTTTAAGTAGAAATATGCTGCATGTTTAGTATAGTGGAGAAGTTGCAACTGCTCAATCAACACATGTTTTTAAGATGGATGGATGACTTGCAATTTTATGTCCTCTTCAACTTAATCAACTGAGCTACCTAAGTTCATGATTTTGGCCATAATCTTTAATTGTGTGACAGTTTTAACTTTTCTGTTGTGCTTGCTGGAAAGCACAGTGGCTCAGTGGTTAGTGCACTTGACTCTGAAGCCAGAGGTCGTGGGTTCGATCCTCACCCAGGGTGAAATCTTCCTATGTCCGAACACGTTTTTCTAGCATCATTTGCAGGGATGATGCTAAAAAGTGTGCCTTCCTTCGGATCGGGACGTTAACTGGAGGCCCCCTGTGCAGGGAGAGTCATCCCCTGTGCAGGTTAAAGATCCTTACTATAGCTACATGGCTATATGTAGGCTTTCATCCTGCAACACTGGAGTGTACAAAAGTACACCTGCTCATAATACTCTGAAAAGAGGGTGTAGCAGTAAATATATAAAGAAAGAAAGA
Source organism: Ctena decussata (assembly GCA_963989385.1). NCBI lineage: Eukaryota > Metazoa > Mollusca > Bivalvia > Lucinida > Lucinidae > Ctena > Ctena decussata. Next base: position 82,109,721 of record OZ022502.1, on the reverse strand, counting down.
TTTACTATTTTACCTGACATTCAACAGCCAATTTGTTTGTTCTCCAAGATAGGCCTAAATATGTGCATGTACTATTGCTTTTGGGAACAGTAAGGAGTTAAATTGTCTTACATTAGCCTAAAACAATTACCGTAAAAATTCTAAGTATTAAGACAGATATGTCTGGTCAGCCAGTGCAGACCCAAACAAGAGGCCCAAATGGGCCTGATATCGCTCACCTGGCTATTGTGCAACGGGACCATTCTGATACAAAATTGGTCCAATTCCGCTGAGAATTTCTCATTTTCACATTTTGCTACTTTTAGTAACAGAGGCCAACTTGCCTGGTCTTTATATATTTACTTCAGCGGTTACTGAGATATTGTCATTTTCATGTTTTGTGCTATTTTTAGTAACGGAAAATGGCGGCCATCTTGGAATGCCAAAATGCAAAAAATCGAAAAAGTTTAATTAAAGGACAATTCTGACACAAAATTAATCCAACTCCATTGAGATTTACTAATTTTCACATTTTTCTATTTTTAGTAACAGAGGCAAATATGAATGGTCTACAGTTAGATATTTTTCAAACATCTCAATGCAAGAATCATTTTGACACAAATTTCGTCAAAATCCATTCAGCGGTTACTGAGATATTGTCATTTTCATGTTTTGTGCTATTTTTAGTAACGGCAGATGGCAGCCATCTTGGAATGCCAAATTGCAATTAATCAAAACGACTTCATGCAAGGAACATTCTGACACAAAATTGGTCCAATTCCATTCAAGGGTTCTTGAGTAATTGTCATTTTTATGTTTGTGCTATTTTTAGTAACACCAGATGGCGGCCATCTTGGAATGCCGAATTGCAATTAATCGAAACTGCTTCATGCAAGGAACATTCTGACACAAAATTGGTCCAATTCCATTCAAGGGTTCTTGAGTAATCGTCATTTTTATGTTTGTGCTATTTTTAGTAATGGCCCCCATGGTGGCCATCTTGGATAGTCAACTGGCACAAAATTGAAATAATTCCATTCAAGAACCATTTCTGACCAAATCTTGTCAGAATTGGTTGCATTTTCTTTAGATATTGACATTTGAGCAAAATCGGCCTTGTAAACGCTAAGTAGGTCACTGTGACCTAATTCCGCTATAGATTTTTTTTATTTTTACAATTTTTTATATCAAGGTCCCACTTATGTTCCATGCAAACTTTCAACCAAATATACCAAATGGTTCTGGAGAAGAAGTTGATTTTGTTGTTTTTGCTATTTTTAGTAACGGCCGCCATCTTGGATTTTCAACCTGACCCAATTTTACAATTCTGAGACCCTGGAGTCAGGTCATGCTCCATGTGAAATTTGAGAACCATGGGACCAGTAGTTTTAGAGAAGAAGTTGTTTGAAGTTGTTTAAATAGGTCATTTTTTGACATTGGCATTTGAGCAAAATTACACACGTAAACAGAAAGTAGGTCACTGTGACAAAACTCTGCTACAGATTTTTTTCATTTTTACAATTTTGAATACCAAGGTTTCACTGATGTTCCATGCCAAAATTCAGACAAATATACCCAGTGGTTCTGGAGAAGAAGTTTATTTTGTTGTTTTTGCTATTTTTAGTAATGGCGGCCATCTTGGATTTTCAACCTGACCCAATTTTACAATTCTGAGACCCTGGAGTCAGGTCATGCTCCATGTGAAATTTGAGAACCATGGGACTAATAGTTTTACAGAAGAAGATGTTTGAATATTTGTTTTTAGGTGTTGACGGACACAATCTGTGACGACGCACGACGCACGCCGGACGCATTGGTATGACAATAGCTCACTATGGCCCTTCGGGCCAGGTGAGCTAATCATACTGCACTTGCACTTTACAGAGCAGTCTGATCAGAGTCATCACTGTTTTTCATTCCATCTACATCTTTTGGAAGCCTTACTACACAGTAAAACTAAACCGTTCAATCTTAAGGACAATCATGGTAATTATTTTAGGTGAACCAATTTCTAGAAATTTTTCAGTAATCACCCACCATGAGAAAACATCAGCTCCTAGCAGAGATAGGAACCGGCTTAAAGGAGGAAGAATCTGTTTTGTGATGTAATAAGTGGAATTCAGCCTCAGGGAACCGTCCTGCAGTAACTCCATTGGCTGTTTGACTAGCTGGATCAGAGGCAGACCTGGACTGCCATACACAATCACATATGGAACTCTCTCACCCACACGAGGTTCTGCTCGACGATCCTGACGTATCAGTTTCCTGAAAAGAATCTCAACAAGCTAGCATTCATCTCTTATGATGAAATTAACTTCTAAAACTGCACCTTCATCAAGGTTACCAAAGACTTTGTCGACTGTGAGAGGTTAGTGATGGTTTCGGTTGTAATCATCTACCAATACTCCATACAGCATTTTGAGTCTTTTTATCAGCATCAGGAAAGCCACGGCTATGGCAGTTTCCTTGTTCTACACCCAACTTGTGTCTTATCAGAAAAAAAGAACACCATTTTAATGGTTAACTTTTACAGAACTTTGCAATTCTTTTGAGTTGCAGTTTCTTATGGAGCAAGAATGCCTACTGTATAAGAATTTTAAGATTTTTATAATCAACTTACTCTGAAAGTATTGAATTAATAATTTTGTTACTGGTAACCAGCACAGGCAGCATTTACATACTTTGCTATCTCCAGAGCTGGGACACAGGCTCCAGGTTTGTAGCCAGACATTCCTCGGAACTCCTTGGCAAAGATGCAATCCTGTAAGCTCACAGTTCCCTCCATCAACTTCTGACACTGATGCTGAACGTAAGACTTCACCTGAGACACATCTCGCGTCTGAAACAGGATCTTTATTGACCTCTCTAATACCTGCAAAAAAATATGATTATTTTGAAATTATGTAAACAGTGAAGGGGTAGGACGCCAAAATACGAATTTCAAAGCAAATCAACTCTAAATCAAATCTGCATCACAGCGCCTTGTTTCCAATAACAGAATAACTTCAGATTGCTCAGCCACACAGTCTGATCAAAATCCTTACCCCTGCATGAACACTAATACAATTTAAGGTGAAAACAATACAATTTAACACTAATACAATTTAAGGTGAAGGGACACACTTCATGGGAAGCAACTTTGCAATTTTCAAGTTTTGCCTCTCTTCTCAATGGGGTCAACTCTTAAGGGAAAGAATCTGTTCAACTCTTAAAAGAAAGAATCTGCTGAAGAACCTATTTTTGAAGAGCTTTGGCAATGAGGGAAGCAAATAGGAAGTCACCAAGTTATTCCCTTATGTAAAACTGGCAGAAAAACATGATAAAGGAATCTTATTTGCTTAAGTACTGTGGGCACAGGGAAGACTCATATCATCCTAAGTTGTTTACACAGAGATGAAAGACATTTCTTAAGCATTACATATTTGATTTTTTCTTAAATTCAAGGAAGCAAAAGCTAGTCTGTTGCAGCCTACCTTAGAAACAGCTTGGCAAGAGTCCCTTCTCACTGTCTCAATCCCCTTAGCATCATACACGGGGTCTTTCTGGTCTGGGGTCTCATACATGAAGCCAACATATCTTTTCTTGGTTTGTAATACACATGGCAGATATACCTGTAACAATGTCAAGGAAAAGGGATATTTGAAAATGAACTGTAAACTAGAAAGATTTTGGAAGTAAATGTATGCACAACTACACATCACAACCTTTCATTACTGAAATGTCAAACCGTCCCCACATGACCATAGCTGTTTATCATGGACGTTAAACAATAGCACAACTGAAATGTCAAATTCTGACTATGATATCAGAGGCATATTTCAATCATCGCAACTGTTGCAAATATTGCAAAAAATATAAAGTCAGCAAGTCTTTATAAACTAAATTTGATAATAAATCACAAGAATTCCATGGCAGGTGGTGTCTCACCTGTCAATGCACTGTCACAATTCAGAGCTTAACCAGAAAACTTGATGCCGACAATGATGCTGGAAAAGTAATACCTATGTCTCTCTTCTGCTAGTCACAGGCAAGACAATAAGACTGAAAAAGAGAATGACATGCCTGATCTTGACTAGCCTAATTTCCTTACCTTTTCAAACTTGAGTTTGATGGGTTTGGGAAACATTTTTGTGACAGTGTCAGCAATTTCCTGTCCTATCTTGAAAGCTTCATCCTTAGATTTACCCTTCATTAGCAGAAACATGCTGAAACAGTAAAATGACAGGTAAACAGAATCTCCATATATCTGCAGCATTCTTAACATTCCCATTAGTAATGTGAATGGAGATAATTATTCTTTTTTCTTTTTTTTTTGCTTTTGTTGGGTACTTGGGGAGAGGGTGGGTGCATGGGTGGGTGGGTGCATGGGGGGGGGGGGAGGGAGGGTAAGTCAGACCTATGGAAATATTTGCCAAGTTTTGGTGTCGCATTCACCTTAAGTAGGTAAACAGGGAAACAACATTAAGCATATACAGAGGCCATGCAATAGCTTATCTTTATCATGTTCTTTCAATAAAAGCCAATTTTTTTTCTTTCTTATTTTTCACATTACCACACAAAAAATTTCCCAAAATACAATATTACCACATATAGTCTTAACAAAATATACACTTTCATTAGGATTTCAAACAGCATAAATTCAGGCATTCAGTCATATAAACAGGCATTCAGTCATATAAACAGGCATTCAGTCATATAAACCCTCCAGAATGTGATTGCATAGTACTCCTGAGTCCACTGACGTGTGCAAATAGCAAAAGCTCTGACTAGACTGCACAGATGTGTGGGCTGGTCTGAGTCTTTGCTGTTAGGCTTAATGTGAATGGGTACACTTTCAGGGGAAGCAACTACCATTTTCAGCTTTGCCTTCCTGCTCAATAGGGAACAACTCTTGAAGAATTTGCTCTCCTGGGAGAAAATTCCTTCAAGATTTGATCTCCTTTAGGAAGGACTTTGTCTTCCAGAGAAGCCAGCAGGATGTCACAAAAGCTGTTCCCTGTTATAGAAGAGGCGGAAAAGCTTAGGAATGTCTATGGTGGTACAGTACCTGTCAGTATCTCCGTAGATAACTTTGGCTCCCCACTTAGGTGTCTCCTCTACCAGTTTGATAGATCTTTCCAGAGTTTCTCTTGCCTTTCTCACTATACTGTCTGCGACCTGGAGTCAGATATATAATGATGTCACAGCTCTTAAAATTTAGTAAACCTTATATTAAATGCAAAGGAAAGTTTGTAACATGAAAATACTTGATAGAGCACCTGTGAATTGTACATACTTAGACCAGCCTAACTTTAATATGTGTACTTTGGATATTTTTACTGTGTGAAAACAGTTGCTAAATCACCAGAGTAATTGAATTATGTAGAAGTAAGATAGAAAATAGAATTCAAACAAGAATTCAATGGAATTCTATATTGTGCCAGCCAATAAGAAGGCCAAAAACATATCAAGGTCAATTCAAGTGTGGCTGGGTGGATGGAAAATAGACAATGTTTTGCTCCCTATTTATACTATGTGTGACAATAATGATCTTTAATACACAATGAAATAGTAAAGAAACCTAATTCTTACCTCAATACAAGGCATTCTCCCTGAAAAGTTGGCTGCTGTGTAGCCATAGGTGACATTAGCAATCAACTTCAGTCCCAACTGTCTGGCATCTAGCATTCTACTCAGAGTCTGCAAGTTACAAAACAGAGCTCTAGATAAGAGGGCGTATTTGGTGATAATTAGGGATAATTTTTGTTAATTCTGCATAAAAACATATGTTGTGACCCCTCATCTGAACCGTCTCGACGAGACGGTTCAGATGAGGGGTCACAACATATTGTTTCGATGAGAAATAAGAAAAATTATCCTTAATTATCATCAAATACGCCCTCTTATCTAGAGCTCTGACAAAAGAATGAGAGCAGATAAACAGTGGTGATTCCAGCTGTAATTTTAAACTAGTCAGGGGTGCATAACAGAAATTTATCATAAATGGTGCATTAAAGAAATTTATCATGAATGGAAATCAGTGCATACTAATTAAACGGTCCATTCTGTACTATCTAAACTGGGTTTACATTGTTTGAGAAAACTTTAGACTTGCCTGAATGTTTTAACAATTAACATGCCAAAAATACAAACAGTTGAATTTGCAAACAGTGTAGATCCAGATAAGGCAGCTCATAATGAGCCACCTCATCTGGATCTACACTCTCTGCCCTCTGGACTTTGACATCTCAATATGAAATAGCCTAGACAAAACTTTTTCTGAAATCTTTTGGCACCTGAAGAATTAATAGATTACTCCTATAAAACAAGAATTCCGCGGAACTTGTTGTCTCGCCTGTCTGCACATGGTCACAAAATAGAGCTAAACCAGTTAACTCAATGCAAAGTTTATGCTGCCGAACCGACAATGACTCTGAAAAGTAATACCTTTGTCTCACGGGTGAGACGAAATTAAAAATGAACTCACCTTGTCTCCTTTATAACTCTTCATGGCCTTCTTTACCATCAGTCTTGTATTTAGAATCTCCTCTACCATACTGTAATACCAACAAAACATGAAACATGAGTATGGTCTCCATTTACACCCTAATGTGCTTAAATATTGGGACACATAAAAATGTTAATTTTCCATTTGTTCCAAATGGAAAATTAATGGTTTTAAGAGTCCCAATACTAACGCACTTTAAGGTATGAGGGAGACAACTTTAGTAGAATAGCATTTGTTCATTTGGTAGGTAAAGCTCTCCTCAAGTGGGTATCACTATTGAATTTTAACAAACTTTCTTCTGTATTGAGATTTTTTTTCTGTTAATGTAATTTACTGTTGAACCGCACTGTCATTATTTACATTGTCCACAATAAATGTCCCTGTCAAGAAACACTTGGCTACCGTCCTCCAAACTTAGGAATTCTGGATAAATACCATTACAGTAGGTTATCGTTTTACTTTTAAATGGGTGAAAATAAACTTGCTGACATCTCCAAATATGTTATTTGATAAACATACTGAGTATTGATCCTTTAGTTTGTGACAAATTTTGAACAGCGATAATCAAAGAAGCTGACCAGAGTAACATTTGCCCATGCTGGTTCTTAGCCATTTTACTAGACACAAAAATTATGGAATATTTCCAATGTGGTTGCTAAATTCCTGTAAAAATACCCTCAACAAATAGCAACAACTTGAACACACCTGTATTTGCTTCTCAGGCAGGTATTGGATGCTTCCCTTTTTCCAATAGGAGCTACTCTTTAAAGGAAGAATTTGCTCTGCCCGACAGCAAATTCCTTCCTTTCAGAGTACCCCCGTGTACATGTGAGACATGAAATGCAAGTACTTCAAAGAACAGAGTGATCTCCCTTAGGGGTACTTACACTGGAAGGACACCCCTCTTCACTGACTGCTTCACAAAGGCCACACCATTTGGAGAATATGTGATTTTATCTTGATGTTTCTGAAAGACAAATAAAACTAAACTAAATCCTACTTTTATTTTGACTTTCTTTCAACAGCCATGAATGTCAGTTAGACAGCCATCTGCAATACATGCCGCAGGTGACTGCTGAAAACACAGTGAGTTGGCAAACTGGGGCTGACTGGTTTTGTTCTTTTTCTAGTTTCTTTCAATAACCTAAATTCATGCAAATAGAGACCTGAAAACTTGAAGCGCACATATTATATAGATATATGTAAAAAAAAAAGGCTGTCAAAAGGTGATTTTCATGTGGATGAGTTGCCTAATTAACAAATGCTTCCCTCTGCACATTTCCTAAGACTTTTAACCACCAAGGCTTCATCTTTGTTCTAAAAATGGGTTGATCTATTTTTCTGAATAAATTACAGACATAAGATAGCAATTTTTACACAAATACCACATACGCGGTAATTTTCGCGGGTCCAAATTTTCGCGGTTAAGGGTCAAAAACCTAAACATTATTTTTTTCACGATTTTTAATTTTCGCGGTTAGCAGCATGTGTGAAAGCAAAGCTACACTTTTTTTACTTGAGCTAGTTCGTTCATTAACCTGCGGCTAGCCCAGCTGCAGGTTAATGAAAGAACTGGCTCAAGAGGAAAGTACCAGCAATTACCGAAGCAAACAGAAACAAAATATAGGGACACTGTGTCTACAGAAGACACTTGGTAAGAAACTGGAAATTATTCGCGATTTTAATATTCGCGGTTTCTCAGTGACCGTGAAATACCGCGAAAAATAGAACACCACGAAAATTATCTTGTATACGGTATATCATGTCTCTCTTACCACATAGTTACTTCTACCTCAAGAATGTCAATGATAAATTTCAGTTCTTAAAAAGATCCATGCAAAGTTTGGTTTTGAAACCGTCTGTTTGTTCACCATAAAAACATATGCTGTGAAGATGAGTCGGGAGACAAGAGAAAGTGGCTATTCATTCTTGTCTAAAATACAAGCAGTGACTCCTATAAGAACTGCTTCGTCAAGTGGCAATACCACATTTCTATGAAGAAAAAACTTTATCCAAGGGTCAAGTTGTTCAAACCATAGCTAACTTAATGTTGTTAGTCAAGGATTCACTAAGCCTTGTAGTACACAAAATCAAGTGTGATAAAATCTTTGCTGAGAAAACATGTGACGAGCTTTTTTGCAATGCAAAAGCTCTTCAGTTATTTTAGCGAAAATTGGCAATACTTTTGCATTTAATGCATTTGAAAATTTTACTTCTCCTCAACTAACGGCATTATTAGTTTTACTCAACTGGGCCCAGATATACCATTCAGACCCTCTCTATCTGGAAATGTGAGTGATACTCACCTTCAGTACTCTTGGCGGATTATTCAGAGATGTACAACCAAACTCTATTGGACCTTCACTGAAAGAAAATATGAAACAATGTTGACAAAAGAAAATATGAAAAAAAGTTGACAGTAAACAAGTGAAATTCATGGCTGAATAAAATTCCAATGGCATTCAAAGCAAGCAGTTCCCAAAAATAAACATGTCGCAGGGCCTGCAGAAACAAAATATTTCAACTCCATGCACATGCCTTGTTATTGCAACAAATAAACTGCTATGTACTCTTGATGCTATACAAAATTTACTTTTTTCCAGCCTCCACAATGTTTGATCAAGGAGACAGCTCATATTGAGCCATCTCATCAAATCTACACTAATGGTCAATCTGGCAGAGCTGTCTCAGATAGTTCTATATTGCTTCCCAAGATGTTGGTAAATTTTGCAAAAATTTCCTTTCAAACAAGCAAATTCAACGAATTTATGTCCCCCGCCTTGGAAACTATGTCTCCACTGTATATACACTAAGCGTTTGAGCTGGAAAAGCGGCTAAGTTAAAAATGTGAAAAAAGTAATAAAAAAAATAATGTGAGGATTATATCCAAACCACATGCATATCTTCAGACCATGATCAAAACACCTGTGAAGTTTCAAAGGAATGGGCATAAAACTGTAGGAGGAGTTGAACACACAAGGTACCCACTATCTATTCACTTTGACAGTAAAAATGTATGTAAAAAATGGCTAAGTTCAATTTGCGAAAAAAGTAATAAAAGATAATGTGAGGATTATATCCAAACCACATGCATATCTTCAGACCATGACCAAAATACCTGTGAAGTTTCAAAGGAATCGGCATAAAACTGTAGGAGGAGTTGCGCACACAAGGTACCCACTATCCAGTCACTATGATAGAAAAAACGCCTAAAAAATGACTAAGTTCAACTTGTGGAAAAAGTGACAAAAAATAATGTGAGGATTATATCCAAACCACATGCATATCTTCAGACCATGACCAAAACACCTGTGAAGTTTCAAAGGCATCGGCATAAAACTGTAGGAGGAGTTGCGCACACAAGGTACCCACTACCTAGTCACTTTGATAGTAAAAAAGCCTAAAAAATGACTAAGTTCAACTTGTGAAAAAAGTGACAAAAAATAATCTCAGGATTACATCCAAACCACATGCGTATCTTCAGACCATGACAAAAACATCTGTAAAGTTTCGAAAGAATCGGCATAAAACTGTAGGAGGAGTTGCGCACACAAGGTACCTACTACTTTAGGGGGACGGAAGGACGGACGGACGGAAAGCCGAAAACTATGTCCCTCCGCTTTTCTTCGAAAAGGCGGGGGACAATAACCCATAAAGACAAAAAAGACATCAACTGAAGGGGTTAACTATTTCACTTTAATGAAAGTGTCCTACCTTATACTCCAGAATTAACTATCTACTTACTGTGCCTTGGATAGCCAATCCACCCTACCCATACAGGTTGAGAAGCAGTAGTTATAGGCTATCATAATTGAGGGATACAGGGACTGAAAGTCTAACACCACCACTGGGTCTGTGTAGAACCTTGACTGTGGTTCTAGGGTCAGGGGAATGCACTCTGGGGCCTTCATTCTCGCTCTCTGGTGGACATTAGGTGAGACAGGGATGTAATTCATCGGCTTGGCAACTCTTAACATCATGGACTCCACACGATACTGAAATATATAGAGGATCTTACATGAGTGCTCATGTATTATTGTATTTATTAAACGAGTTGGGGAAAAGATAAGATGCGAGGCTCTGCCGAGCACCTTATCGTTTTAACCAATGAGTTTAATAAATTCAATAATACAGGAGCGCGAATGCAAGATTCTATTTATCATATGACACTAAAATCGCATTTTATTAGCAAATTTTGAACTAAAACGTCACGATTTTGCCATTAGAAAACGCGACGTTTTATGGACGTCAGGACATAACGTTGCAACGTAATTTGCATATTTAATCCACCAGTGGATTATCGTTTTTAATGCATGGCTTTATTACACTCTCAGATGCGACTTCATATGATAAAATGATTTAATTTGTTTTAAATTATTCCAAGGCCATGATATATCATTTAATAGTTTACTGTTTGATTGAGGAATAAAACAACTTTGCTGAGAAAAATACAAGGGTCTGCTCAAAAATATGCCACACTAACTAATCCAGTTCACGCATCTTTGTGCTCTAGTCCAGTTCATTCAACTTCGTGCTCTAGTCAGAGCCTTTGATGTTGGAATAAACTGCCCAAGATATCTTGTTGTTGTTGTAGTTGAGTTGTGGATTAAAGGCCCAGTGAACAATATTTCAGTCATGTCAAGAGTCTGTGCAGAGTCTTCACTGTTTGGCAAGTGCTTAAAGACATAGAAGATCCTTTATTTATTTAAACTTACAATAGACCAACTATGAAAGCTTAGGAAAATGCTAAACACTTCAATGTAAAAAGTATAAATAATATCATATCTGACATGTTTCCAATAAAAAATGTACCTATTTTTACATATTTTTGCCATTCTTTGTTTTGCTTCCTGTAAATGATGTAGAGAAAACAATTCATACACACAGCATCTGGCAAACCAAAAGGCATCAAAGACAGACATTTTGCATAAGTGACAAATACATTGTATCAAAGGACTTAATATACTGGGTGCCCAAAACCCCACAGCTTATGTTCATCTTTTAGGGGGAGAAATTTTTATTCCCAAGTTAAGACATATGGTAAACTGTGTTACCTGTGAGCCTCTTGACAAGACATGGTAGAACTCTATTCCAAAAACTCGGGCAAATTCACTGGTCCTGCCAATCAGGTCAAGCTGTTCCATCATCTCCAGGTTTCCCTTCACACGAGTCACATAATGGTTGATCACTTTCCACCTAGCCAAGAAACAACAACAGTTAAGTATCACTATGATGACTGTTCATTTCATACAGCTACTGACATTCAAGTCGCGTCACACAAGAATGTTGCTGAACATGTTGCTGGGGACACCCAAGGCTCAGACCAGCTCATGCATCTGCACAGTTAGTCCATTTCCTTGGCTGTTCATGCTAAACCTGTATGGATCCAGCAGACACAAAATGAAGGCTACAGCCAGACTGCATGAATTTACATACTAGCTTTAGTCTTTGCTGTTGGCTCAAACAGATACTTTGAATAATTATCTTTGAGTCTGTTGAGACGTGCATGTCAGTCAGCCTATGCAGTTTGGCAAATGCTTCAGACAGCTTTTCTCACTGACGACAGCAGAGAACCCTGTCAATATTTACAGCTAGTTTAATTTCACAAGTCCACTTGCCCAGATTTCTTTATATCAGAGAACTAATTATTTGGTCTTTCATTTCTGAATAAAACATAAAATAGTATCTTGAATGGCAGATAAGAGATGAAAAGTGTAGGTGGTGTATGTTTTACAGAAGGTTTTCTAATGACACTAGGTTCATTTAAGAAGACAAACTTACCTGTGCAGGTGTGTCTTGTGTTTATACCAAGATGTAAGATTACGGAAGGAGAACACTGGTACACGTCTGTGTAGTACATGGAAGGCAACATTCTCAAACGTATACACATTCAGAGTAACCTGGAAAATATTGAATATGAGTAACATGAGAGATGGAAACAATAAACTTTTAGCTAACATGTTTTCTACACACATTCAAAGTAACCTGATGAAAGACGAAAAAGAGGAATAAGATTACATCTTTTTTATTTAAAAATGGTAACTGCTTGTATTTTTGTTAAATTTTTGTAAATCAATACTAGGGCCGCCACAAAACCCTATACCTAGGGACTCCAGCATTTTCGTATCATTCAGTAATCCTGAGCTGTTCAGCCCATTCTGTCAGCAGCATTTAACCCATTGCATTTTGGGTATTTTTTGTTGTCTGCTGAAATTGTCGTCTGCATCAAAAATCAAGAAAATTCTGACAATAGTGGTCGGACTAACTCTTGCAGAAATGATGTCTAAGCTACAAACAGTTTGGATCTCACATCAGACCCCACATTTGTGGGGCCTGATCTGGATCTAAACTGTTTGTCAAGATACCCCTAGAGGGGTATCCTGAATGGAATGGGTTACACACAATTGCTTTCATAAATAATTTATACCTTTCAAACATGAGTTATGCTCCAAGCAACAGCAAATGGACTTGTTTTACTTCAGCATGTTCTTCATTTTGTAAGTTTATCTCTTAAAGTACAAGTATTAGCAGATTCCACAATTTGCAACACGTAATTCTGGTTATACAGTGGATATTATGATTAAAAGCTAGTAAAATTTTTATATATGAGCCGCGACACGAGAAACCCAACAAAGTGGTTGTGCGCCCAGCGCAGACTCAGATCAGCCTGGGCATCCGCCCAGTCTGATCAAAGTCTTCGATGTCCCCATGGAGGTAGCTAAGACCCTTACCTACCTTTTAAGCGCTTAGCGATGAGTCTGATCAGACAGGGCGGATGAGTCTGCGCTGGGCGCACAACCACATTGTTGGTTTTCTCGTGTCGTGGCTCATATGTAGAAGGATAATGAATACATTCTCAGGGGAAGCAACTCTTCCATTTTCCATTTTTACCAACTTTCCCACAAGGGTCAACTCTTCGAGGAGCAATTGGTCTCAGAAAATTTGCTCACTTGAAAAATATAGTTCCACCATGAGGATCTATCTAATACATTTAAGTGATTAACATACCTCATGTCTCATAAGCCTCCAAAGGTTGAGTACAATTCGCCCAGCAATGTGTATTTCTGAGTTATGATCTGCTCCATACTCATCTTTAGCTGCTGACATGTGACTGGACGTCTTTGATGTGGGTACTCGGGATATGGCCACGGCAAGGTTTGTATTCACTGTTGATGCCCTCTGTAGGAGGTAGCCCCAGGACAACTGCTGGATTTCATAGCCAGTCAAAATGTCTGGATCCCACCTAAGACAGACATAAAAGGCATTTTAAGCTTGACTACAGAAAGTTATACTACATACTATCGTTTTTCGGACTGTTAAAGTACATGTATTATGATTTCTTATTCCATAATGGCCCTAAAAACTGAGTCAAAAGTGCCTACTGCAGTGCACAGCCAGGGTTCGAAGTTATAAAACTTGAGAATAATCTCAAACTCAAAATAAAGCACACTGAATGGCTGCTTCTGAGCACATGCTCGGAAGCAGACAATCAGTGTGCTATATTTTGAGTTTGAGAATGTACTCAAGTTTTATAACCTCTGGGCCAGGCCTAGAAGTCAAATCAGGGTCTGTGTTGTTGTCCAGTCTGCCAGTAATCATTTGATGCATCATCACATATTAAATTAAAGTGAATGGTTACACTTTCAAGTTAAGCAACTCTCCAGTTTTGCCTCCCTTTTCAATGAGCGTCTACGAAAAAGAATTAACAAATTCTTTTCTTTAAGAACAGTCCACATTTTCAAAGAGTTTAGTCATCCAGGGAAGCAAAGATAAAGGCAAAAGTTGTTTTCCCTGTCAAAAGTGGTGGAGGAAAAACAGGCAAATGTACCCATGCACCTTAAGTTGTTTAAATGTTAGACAATTCTAATATTTGAAAGATCAGTGCTCCAGATAAGAAGGGGTAACAGAGATAATCTAGGGATAATTATCATCATTTCTCCACAAAAACATATTTTGTGACCCATCATTAGAACCGTCTCGCTGAGACGGTTCTAATGAGGGGTCACAACATATGTTTTCGTTGAGAAATAAGAAAAATTATCTTTTAATTATCCTTAATACCCCCCTCTTATCTGGAGCTCTGAAAGATGTCTAAAAATTTGGGGTAATGATGGTATACAAAAAATATGTAAATGTATATGTAGAGTCAAATCTGCTTATGTGGTTTAATACCTATATTAAGGGGTCACAATATCTTAGCCTTTTCAGGAACCCATGTACTTACAGTGCAAATGAACCTGCATCATGGTTACCAGTCTTAAGCAGCCAGAATTATGTTTCCTTTTGGTGACCCCTTAATACCAGTTTGACTGTAAATTACTTTACATATAACATTAACTCTTAATTTTAACAACCATCAAACCATTGCAAAAAGAATGTATTATGACATTTACATTACTTACTTTTTGATGAAATCAATGAAGGTTTGCAACAGTTCTGTCTCATTTTTCACATATGTAACATCCAAGTCACCCACACCAGACTTCTGCAAAACTGTCATCTTATCGTTTGGTCCTGCTTTAGCAGCAGACGATGCTGGGTCATGTGACTTTGATGTTCCTGGAACTGGGTCATGTGACATGGATGTCCCTGCAACTGAGTCACCAGCTACTTTACTGGCTGCTGAAGAAGAGGCTTGATTCTGATTGGCTGATTCAGCATCCACAATGATGGCTCCAGTTTCATGTCTGGCTCCCCTCTCAGGTGGAACATCATTAAATATGGAGTAAAATATTCCTTGAATGCTGTCAAACTCAGGGTCGGGTCTAAGATCACCTCTAGTTTCCACATGGAGTTCAAGGCTTACTACTGTTAAATACTGATTCTGAAATACACAGACCTCAAATAATATACCAGTAGAGGAGAGTCGGGCAACTTCGCACAGAGGGTAAATTCGGACAGTGACATTGTTTCTTTAATATGTCAGTTGTTTTGGGATTTAAAAAAATGAACTGGGCAAACATTGTTTGCAATGGAACGTCCGAATTTACCTGCTGTCCGAAATTACCCGATGCCACTCTATGTGCAGACAAGAAATGTTATATATTTGTAAGTTTTTACAGAAAGCAAATGTATAGCATTATTTTTCATGAAAAACATACTATCTAAACATGCTGTATGCTAATATTTAAATTTAATTAAATTACACATGTAAATGCAATCTAATAAGAAACTGAGTCTGAGGGTAAGCAAGAGGCTTATAGATGTCATTTCCTGGAAAGGATTGGAAACATCACCTGAGTATAAATTAAGCTGCGTTTACACGAGCAAAGTTTCTGTGACAAAGAGGGTTTGCCACAGAAAATGTGCTCATGTAAATGCCAAAATATGACAATGTTTCTTTGACAAATATATATGGTAAAGTTACTTGGATAAACTAGAGGTGGCAGTAAGCATGGCTTACTAAATACCCCCCGCGTTTAACAGTTAGGCATGCAGCTTTGTCATTTAAGTTTTACATTTACACAGCATACATGTTATGACAACTACAAGTGCACATCTATATACCAATATCTGTTCACATATTTAATATCAGTCAAACGGTTTAGGAGAAGTAGCGACAACAAACTCTGTTTTCCAAGACTACAAAGGGGCACAACAAAGCTGGAAAACCCTTTTGAGAAAAACAGAGCAATATGTGCCAACTCTTTCTTCTACTGTATCTGTGCACCAAATCGGAATAAAATGGAAGTGAAAATGGCATAAAAAAACTTCAAACTAGGGCAAAACATATAAAAAAGGGGCATAACTCATGCAAAAAGGGTTAATGCACATCTTCATACCAATATGTGTTCAAATACTTAATTTCAAGAAAATCTGTCAAATGGTCTTGGAGTAGTAGCGATAACAAACTTTTCTGACAAAACTACAAAGGGACATAACTCAGCAGGAAAACCTTTCCGGAAAAACTGAACAATATGCATCAGCTCTTTCCATATGCTGCATCTAGAAACCCAATTTGAATAAAATGGAAGCAAAAAAGGCAAAAACACTATAAAATAGGGCAAAAATATCAAAAAGGGGCATAACTCAGGCAAAAAGGGGCAGAATTTAAAATCATAACCCTAATGCACATCTTCATACCAATATCTGTTCACATACTTAATTTCAAGAAAATCCGCCAAACCATCTAGGAGGAGTTGCGATAACTGAAAAATACAAAGGGGGGCATAACTCCGCAATTAAAACCTTCGAGGAAAAATTGAAAAATATGTATCCAATATTTTCTTATGGTGCATCAATGGACAAAATTTGAAACAAATTGGAGCAAATTTAATGCAAAAACCCTATATATAGGGCAAAAAATATCAAAAAGGGGCATAATTCAGGCAAAAAGGGGCAGATTTTAAAATCAAAACCCTAATGCACATCTTCATACTTAATTTCAAGAAAATCCGTCAAACCATCTAGGAGGAGTTGCAATAAATAAAAAAATACAAAGGGGCATAACTCCGCAATTAAAACCTTCGAGGAAAAATTGAAAAATGCGTATCCACTGTTTTCTTATGGTGCATCCATGGACAAAATTTGAAACAAATTGGAGCAAATTTATTGCAAAAACCCTATAAAATAGGGCAAAATTATCAGAAAGGGGCATAACTCAGGCAAAAAGGGGCAGAATTTAAAATCAAAACCCTAATGCAGATCTTCATACCAATATCTGTTCACATACTTAATTTCAAGAAAATCCGTCAAACCATCTAGGAGGAGTTGCGATAACAGAACTTCTTTCACGAAAAATACAAAGGGGCATAACGCCGCAATAAAAACCTTCGAGGAAAAATTGAAAATGCGAATCCACTATTTTCTTTTGCTGCATCCATGGACAAAATTTGAAACAAATTGGAGCAAATTTAATGCAAAAACCCTACAAAATAGGGCAAAAATTATCAGAAAGGGGCATAACTCAGGCAAAAAGGGGCAGAATTTAAAATCAAAACCCTAATGCATATCTTCATACCAATATCTGTTCACATACTTAATTTCAAGAAAATCCGTCAAACCATCTAGGAGGAGTTGCCATAACAAACTTGTTTTACGAAAAATACAATGGGGCATAACTCCGCAATTAAAACTTTCGAGGAAAAATTGAAAAATACGTATCCAATATTTTCTTATGGTGCATCCATGGACACAATTTGAAACAAATTGGAGCAAATTTAATGCAACAAGAATTCCGCGGAATGCGGTGTCTCGCCTGCTGGCGCTTTGTCACAAAACAGAGCTAAATCAGCAAAGATGTATGAATGAACCAAGTTTCATGGCTCTAGCCCTTACAGTTTCTGAGAAACAGACTAAACGCGTAAACTTGCCAAAAAATTGCAACGTCAGCCAACCATAAAATGTTGATAAAGACTCAATATCGATGATGTCTTTGAGTTCTTCTCTTCCAGATGAATGCATGGCCCAAGTTTCATGGCTCTAGCCCTTATAGTTTCTGAGTAACAGACCTTAACGCAAAAACTTGACAAAAAATTGCGAAGTCAGTCAACCGTAAAATGTATGTCAAAACTTAATACAGATGATGGCTTTGAAAGTTACTCTTTCAGATGTATGCATGGCCCAAGTTTCATGGCTCTAGCCCTTATAGTTTCTGAGAAAATGACCTAAACGCAAAAACTCGACAAAAAAGTGCGAAGTCAGTCAACCGTAAAATCTACGTCAAGACACAACATTGATGATGGCTTTCAGCTGTACTCTTCCAGATGTATGCATGACCCAAGTTTCAAGGCTCTAACCCTTATAGTTTCTGAGAAAATGACCTAAACGCAAAAACTCCACAAAAAATTGCGAGGTCAGTCAACCGTAAAATCTACGTCAAGACTCAACATGGATGATGGCTTTCAGCTGTACTCTTCCAGATGTATGCACGACCCAAGTTTCATGGCTCTAGCACTTGTAGTTTCTGAGAAAAGGACCTAAACGCAAAAACTCGACAAAAAATTGCGAAGTCAGTCAACCGTAAAATCTAGGTCAAGACTCAACATTGATGATGGCTTTCAGATGTACTCTTCCAGATGTATGCATGACCCAAGTTTCATGGCTCTAGCCCTTATAGTTTCTGAGAAAATGACCTAAACGCAAAAACTCGACAAAAGTTTACGCCGCCGCCGACGACGACGACGACACCAGAAAAGCAATACATATGTCTCGCCTCTGCTTTGCAGGCGAGACAAAAACCCTATAAAATAGGGCAAAAAATATCAAAAAGGGGCATAACTCAGGCAAAAAGGGGCAGAATTTAAAATCAAAACCCTAATGCACATCTTCATACCAATATCTGTTCACATACTTAATTTCAAGAAAATCCGTCAAACCATCTAGGAGGAGTTGCGATAACAAACTTATTTTACGAAAAATACAAAGGGGCATTACTCCGCAATAAAAACCTTCGAGGAAAAATTGAACAAGAGGCCCACGGGCCACAAAGCTCACCAGATCTCTAGCTCAAAATTGCTTTTAAAACTGCTGTCACATTTGTACAGGCTAATACAAAATATACTACTACATAGTCTCAGTCTGACAGTCTGTTGAGTTGATAACAAAATCCATATATTGATTGCAGTAAAATTTTCCCCATTGTAAGTCAATGCAACTCTAATTTGCCATAGCAACCAAACAAAAGAGCTGATTCTCATAAAAGAAAAACACATATTTTCACTTCCCCAGCCCAAGGATACTAAAGATAAAATCAGCTCAACCAGCCTAGTGGCTTCAGAGGGGATCATTTTTAAAGGGATTTTTTTCCTTCTTTTGCTTTATGGCTTCCATGACAACCAATAATAACAAGAGGGCCATGAGGCCCTGAATCGCTCACCTGAACAATTGGCAAGCTGGCTTTTACTTAACATGTCTGAAATTGTCAAAATATGAGTTTTGGGTCAAAAGTCAAAGAATGACCATGACCACTTGTACTCATAAATCTTCATGTACTCATTAAGACAACCATATATACCATTTTTAGGCCAAAATCTTCAAAACTTTCCATGAAATCTTATGTTCTAGCATTTTCCCATATTTGACCATGCCGCACATTTGAACAGTCTTGGTGGTACTCTAGTACTCCATGCTATTTACCAAGTTTCAAGGCCATAGGTGGATTGGTTCTGGAGAAGAAAAATATTAAAGATTTATACCATAAGTGGTAATGGCGGCCATGTTGGTCATGTGACCTGGACCGTTTGAACAAATTTTTCATTCAATCAACCCCTGGAGGCTCTATATGAAATGTGTTCACAATTGGCCCTTTGGCTTTTGAGGAAATGGCTGAAAATGTCAAAATATGAGCGATCTGGATCAAAGGTAAAAAAATGACCTTGACCTCTTGTACTCATAATTCTTCATGAACTCATTAAGACAACTGTATATACCAATTTTTTAGGCCAAAATCTTCAAAACTTTCCATGAAATCATATGTTCTACCATTTTCCCATATTTGACCTTGCTGTAAAAGGTCAAGGTCAACACAAGGTCATAATTTGAACAATCTTGATAGTACTCAAGTACCCAATGCTACATACACAGTCTCAAGGCCATCGGTCAATTGGTTCTGGAGAAGAAGATTTATAAAGGTATTTACCATATATGGGCATGGCGGCCATGTTGGTCATGTGTCCAGGAGCGTTAGAAAATTTTTTCATTCCCTCAACCCCTCGAGGCTCTATATGAAATTTGGTTTCAATTGGCTTAGTGGTTTTAGAGCAGATTCTTTGAAATTGTCAAAATTTGAAATTTCTGGGTCAAAGGTCAAAGAATGACCTTGACCTCTTGTACTCACATATCTTCATGTACTCATTCAGATGATTGTATATACCAATTTTTAGGCCAAAATCTTCAAAACTTACCATGAAATCTCATGTGCTAGCATTTTCCGATATTTGACCTTGCCGTAAAAAAGGGCAAGGTCAACCCAGGGTCATAATTTGAACAATCTTGATAGTACTTGAGTACCCAATGCTACATACCGAGTTTCAAGGCCATCGGTCTACTGGTTCTGGAGAAGAAGATTTTTAAAGGTTTTTACCATATATGGGCGTGGTGGCCATGTTGGTCATGTGACCTGGACCGTATGAACAAATTTTCATTCCCTCAACCCCTGGAGGATCTATATGCAATATGTAATTACAATTGGCCTAGTTGTTTTTGAGGAGATTGTTTGATATTGTCAAAATATGAGAGTTCTGGGTCAAAGGTCAAAGAATGACCTTGACCTCTTGAACTCATAAATCTTCATGTAGTCATTAAGATGACTGTATGTACCAATTTTTAGGCCAAAATATTCAACAGTTTCCAAGATATCTTATGTTGCAGCATTTTGCCATATAAAAGCATAAGGAAGCAAATTTGACCTTACCGTAAAAAAGGTCAAGGTCAACCCAAGGTCATAATTTGAACAATCTTGGTAGTACTCGTGTACCCGATGCTACATACCAAGTTTCAAGGCCATCGCCCTATTGGTTCTGGAGAAGAAGATTTTTTCAGGTTTTTACCATATACGGGCATGGCGGCCATGTTGGTCATGTGACCAGGACTGTTTGAACAACTTTTCGTTCCTAAGGTCCCAGGAGGCTACATATGAAACTAGAGCATGTGAGCAGGGGCTCACGTATACCCCCGGCAAGTGCCACCGCCTAAAAAAACACATTTGATACAAGCAAATGTTAACTAACAGACAGACAAATGGACAATCTATTACAAATCCAGTGAAAGGCCTAAAGACAAATACCAAAAGGTTTCATTAAAATAAATGCAAATTATGTAATCAAAAGAGTATACAAATTTAACACAAAATTTCAACAAAAGTTACAGAAACTTCTTTGTCTGTGACCTTGACCTAAAGTCAACTGCAGCATCCAAATGATGTCAACTAATCAGTTTTAACATAGACATAAACCTAATAACATAGTAATCTGATAAACCTTTGACATAAATTTCCCATTTATTACACTGGAGTGAGAGATGGGAAAAAGAAAAACGGAAGAAAAAGAAGATCAAAAGAAACCTTAGCATCTTGAATTTCTTTCCCATAATATTTTTGGCCCTTCTCAAGATGCATACAAAATTTGAAGACTGTGGCTCTCATATAAACAGAGAAATCTGTGACCAAAAATAGTTGGAGAGAAAGAAAAATGGAAGAAGGGAATGATAAGCAGGAAGAAGCTGATTCTCTCTTACACAGTACAACTTGTCATACCCAACATTTGAACCAAATTTCAAAATCCTAGCTGAAGTGGTTCCTGAGAAATCTTTGACAAAAAATTTAATTGGAGAGAAAGAAAAATAGATGAACAAAGGGACTGATAAGCAGCAGAAGGCTGCTGCTCTCTTACTTGATACAACTATTCTTACCCAATGTTTGTACTAAATATCAAAATTCTAGCTGAAGCAGTTCCTGAGAAATCTTTGACAGAAATTTAATTGGAGAGAAAGAAAAATGGACAAACAAAGGGAATGATAAGCAGGAGAAGGCTGATTGTCTCTTACACGGTACAACTAGTCATACCCAATGTTTGTACCAAATTTCAAAATCCTAGCTATTGTGGTTCCTGAGAAATCTGTGACAGAAATTCAATTGGAGAGAAAGAAAAAATGGACAAACAAAGGGAATGATAAGCAGGAGAAGGCTGATTGTCTCTTACACAGTACAACTAGTCATACCCAACGTTTGTACCAAATTTCATAATCCTAGCTATTGTGATTCCTGAGAAATCTGTGACAGAAATTTAATTGGACAGAAAGAAAAATTGGACAAATAAAGGGAATGATAAGCAGGAGAAGCCTGATTGTCTCTTACAGGGTACAACTAGTCATACCCAGCATTTGTACCAAATTTCAAAATCCTAGCTGAAGTGGTTCCTGAGAAATCTGTGACAGAAATTCAATTGGAGAGAAAGAAAAAATGGACAAACAAAGGGAATGATAAGCAGGAGAAGGCTGATTGTCTCTTACACGGTACAACTAGTCATACCCAACGTTTGTACCAAATTTCAAAATCCTAGCTGAAGTGGTTCCTGAGAAATCTGTGACAGAAATTTAATTGGAGAGAAAGAAAAAATGGACAAACAAAGGGAATGATAAGCAGGAGAAGGCTGATTGTCTCTTACACGGTACAACTAGTCATACCCAATGTTTGTACCAAATTTCAAAATCCTAGCTATTGTGGTTCCTGAGAAAACTGTGACAGAAAAAATGTTAACACACACACACACACACACACAAACATATTAACGGAAAAACCAAAAACTATATACCCCCTATATACTTCGTATACCGGGGGTATAATTAGGTTGCAATTGGCCAAGCGGTTTTAGAGGAGAAGTTGTTTGAAAGTGTGGACGGACGACGGACGACGGACGACGTACGACGGACGGACGACGGAGCCTTACCATCCTATAAGCTCCCCCGGAGCCGCTGGCTCAGGTGAGCTAAAAAGGGAAGTGGACCAAAAACATATAGCTGATAGAAGACATCTCAAGAAACATTTCTATAAAAGTTTTGTCAACATATCTGCAATGGCTTGGCAGTAAATGCGATTTTTCAATTTTCCCCATTATAAGTCAATGCAACTCTAAGTTGCCATAGCAACCAAACTAAAGGGCAGATTTTCATAAAAAAAACAAACTTTCAATCCCCCAGCCTAAGGATACTACAGATGAAATCTGGGCCTTATCGGTCTAGTGGCTTCTGAGGAGATAATTTTGTATTTATTTTTTTTCCATTATTTTTGCATTTTAGTTTCCATGGCAACCAATAAAAGGAGCAGTGAGCCCAAAAACATCAACGCTAACAGAGGACTTCTCAAGGAACATTTCTATAAAAGTCTTGTAAGCATATCTGCAATAGCTTGGCAGTAAATGCTATTTTTCAATTTTCCCCATTATAAGTCTATGAGAACTCTAAGTTGCCATAGCAACCAAACTAAAGGGCAGATTTTCATAAAAAAAACACAAACTTTCAATCCCCCAGCCTGAGGATACTACAGATGACAGCTGGGCCTTATCGGCCCAGTGGTTTCAGAGGAGATAGTTTTTAAGTATTTTTTGTACTTTTTGATTGCATTTTGGTTTCCATGGCAACCAATAATAAGGCAGTGGGCCAAAAAAACATACAGATGATAGAAGACTTCTCAAGGAACATTACTATAAAAGTTCTGTCAACATTTCTGCAAAGGCTTGGCAGAAAATGCCAATTTTCAATTTTCCCCATTATAAGTCTATGGGAACTCTAAGTTGCCATAGCAACCAAACTAAAGGGCAGATTTTCATAAAAAACACAAACTTTCAATCCCCCAGCATAAGGATGCTACAGATGAAATTTGGGCCCAATCGGCCCAGTGGCTTCAGAGGAGATGTTGTTTAAAAGTGTTGACGGACGACGACGACGACGACATACGACATACGACAGACGCCGACGACGACGGACAACTGCCTATCCTATAAGCTCCCCCGGAGCCTTCGGCTCTGGTGAGCTAAAAATACTTATCCAATATTTTCTAATGGTGCATCCATGGACACACTTTGAAACAAATTGGAGCAAATTTAATGCAAAAACCCTATAAAATAGGGCAAAAATTATCAAAAAGAGGCATAACTCAGGCAAAAAGGGGCAGAATTTAAAATCAAAACCCTAATGCACATCTTCATACCAATATCTGTTCACATACTTAATTTCAAGAAAATCCGTCAAACCATCTAGGAGGAGTTGCGATAACAAACTTATTTTACGAAAAATACAAAGGGGCATAACTCCGCAATTAAAACCTTCGAGGAAAAATTGAAAAATATGTATCCAATATTTTCTTATGCTGCATCCATGGACAAAATTTGAAACAAATTGGAGCAAATTTAAGGCGTTGCGGACGGACGGAAGGACGGAAAGACGGACGGAAGGACAACGTCAAAACAGTATACCCCCCTCAAACACAGTTTGCGGGGGGTATAATTAAATTTGTCCTTGTAAACGGAGAGCTTTGCTAAAAATTATGTAACAAAGAACTTTGCTATAAGCGTGGAAAATGTGACAAAGATTTTGTTTCACTGCTGCAGGTAACTTTGACGAATAATATCTGGTCATGTGAACACTGCAGCTAATATTTCATTGCCAAAGTTTATTTGACAAAGATTCTTTGTCACAAATTTCTTTACATTTGTTCTGTGTAAACGCAAAATGTTTGGCATACTTTCTTTGTTACAGTTTCTGTGACATAGAAACTTTGCTTGTGTGAACGCAGCCTTACTTCAGTACAGTCTATCTCAACCACGCTGCAAAATGATTCTGCTGCCAAATATCGCTACATTTAGATTTGCACCTTTCTTCTATACCACTCTTCTCTCCCTACTCAACAGGGTGGGGGTGGGGGTGGAGGGGTCTACCCTTAAAAAAAGTCCCAAATCCTTTCCTTTAAGAGTAGATCCCAATACTAAAGGGATACAACAGCCAGGGAAGCAAACAGAAAGACACAGAAGTTGTTATCCTTTGTAAAAATGGTGGAAAACCCTAAGGGTGTACTCACACACCTAAACTGTTTGAAACTTACCTCATGTAGAGCTTTGGCATCCTGAAAATTCTGCTGACTAACTTTAAAGCCAAAAGAATTTTTAGGTGTTGGACCATCTATCTGGGACACTTCTTTCTGCAAAGCTGGGGTGCAAAACTGTTGCTGAAACAGATTAATCAAAAGATGATGAAGACAGATATATTCAAAACAGATACAACAAATCTACATAGGACAAATATAGGTAAGAAGTGTCCCTACAGTATTGTCAGTATACCATCACAAAATTTTGTGATTATAGGCATGAAAAATTTAACAATTTGGCACAACTGGTTCTGCTTCCTTTTCTTGTCTCAGTGGTTAGTGCACTTGACTCTGAAGCCAGAGGTCGTGGGTTCGAGCCTAACCCAGGGCGAAGTCTTCCTATGTCCGAACGCGTTTTTCTAGCATCATTTGCAGGGATGATGCTAACAAGTGTGCCGTCCTTCGGGTCGAGACGTTAACTGGAGGCCCCCTGTGCAGGGAGAGTCATCCCCTGTGCAGGTTAAAGATCCCTACTATAGCTACATGGCTATATGTAGGCTTTCATCCTGCAACACTGGAGTGTACAAAAGTACACCTGCTCATAATACTCTGAAAAGAGGGTGTAGCAGTAAATATAGAAAGAAAGAAAAGAAAGAAAGAATTCTTAGTCCTTTATCAAAGCATATATTATGGTCTTTTTTAAAACCAATACATCATATGATTTGCCCAAACATATTTTCATGGATTCTAAGAAAAGAAAACTCTGTCTGGTGTCAACCATAATAATTTTTTTTCCCTCAAAAAAAGTGAGTTTACAGAAATAACTGATCATTGCGTTTTTTTTAAATAAAATTTCTCATTCTTTTTTCAGATCTTCTTTTTTTTTAATTATCTATTTCAACAATTACAGACTTTGGTTTGAGCATAAAGCACAATATTACAGACTTTGGTTTGAGCATAAAGCACTAATGTGCTACTTGTACCTTCATTTGGGTAGTAATTATTGCCCTTCTTAATGTTGACTCAGTATTTGTAGACAGTCGTCTCAGAGGTGGTCTTATTCTCTTTGGTGTAACAAAGCCTGATGGTTCCTCTTCTTTCTTATCATCAACCTCCATTGTAGGGGTCACCCTATCACTAACAATAGGAGTACAACCAGACTCAAACAGGTCAGATGAAGACCTGCGTGTCATGGGAGTACTATGAAGCTGAGAAGAGTCATCCAGTTTCTTCTGTTTAAATGGTGGGGATATTTCAAGTTCGGATTCATCACCTCTTTGTCTACTTTCACTCTCTTCATTAAATTCTTCTTCACCACGATAAGGTTCTTCCCTAACAAGAACAGGCGGAACATCCTTATCTGATAAATCACTAGCTTCATGAATAACTTCACGTTTCCCTGTAAATAAATTCAAGCAAACTTCTCCCGGCTTGCTTTGGTCAGCAGCAGCTGATTCACTGTCTCTGGCCTTACTGAGTTCATCTTTACTTTCTGATACTTTAGCTCCTGTATCTTCAGCACAAACAGTTGGTATCACAGATAATTTCTTCTTCAAAACTTTGTAAAGTTTTCTTCCCTTTAACCACTCTTTAACTTTACACTTTGAAGGTGGCAACAAACATGGAGTAACTACAATTTTTCTATCACCAGTCAAAGCATATTTCAAAGCGGGTTCTAAGACTAGTTTGTCAGATAAACTCTCATCTCTTTGAGATGAAAACAAATTTTCTTTGGCACAAAATGAATTTCTCCAATTAATTAATCCTTCACTTTTTCCATGTGTCTCAAATTCACTCAAAGTCTTTACCTGAAAAGAACAACATACAACAATTTTCCAACTGTTACAGTTCATGCAAGCCTTGTTATGTTGTACTGCTTTATGCACAAACAGTGAATTACTGTTTTTATTCTGTTATGAGATGGGATTTTATCCTCAGAGCTCTAGATAAGAGGGGTATTTGATGATAATTGAGGGATAATTTTCTTTATTACTCATTGAAACCATATGTTGTGACCCCTCAGCTGAACCGTCTCAACGAGACGGTTCAGATGAGGGGTCACAACATATGTTTTTATCCAGAATTAACAAAAATTATCCCTAATTATCACCAAATACTCCCACTTATCTGGGGCTCTGTATCCTTCCAAGATTACCTCAAATATGCAAACAAGCCTGGTGTAATTCAGCTCTAAAAAGGTTTTTTCTTGTTAAAATGTTCTTTGTTTTTTTTCTTTGCCAAACAATCCCAAAGATCTAGATCTGTCTCATAAGGTGGATCTAGATCTTTTGGCCCCTTCTGGAAAGAAAAATCATCTTATAACCGAAGACAGTACATGAGCTGCTTAATTTGCATGTGCTACTACATAAACACTTTTTTGTTTAATACAACTATTTATCATATGACGTCGCTGTTATTCAGTGGATAACGACGTGTCATAAAAATTGTATGACCACACGTGTAATAACACTTTGGCACGTACACGTAACGTCATTGACAACGTCCATGTCAACAATGCGTTTTCATATTGAAATAATGTTCAGTTTGAAGGCCTTAAAATCCTATTTTAAAGGGTCATATGATAAACAGAATCTTACACTCTTGGTCATTTCATATGAAATTTATGAAACTCGCCGAAGGCTTGTTTCATAAATTTCATATGAAATGACCAAGAGTGTAAGATCCTCTATTTCTGTGTTTTGCATGTTCATGTAGTCAAGTCAACCTTTGCTTGTAAACATATTCTGCTAAGATTTCATGAACAGGGAAAATATCCTATTGGTATGATTCTTTCTCCAGAAAGTCTTTCAACAGTTCAATAGTAAATGAATGTATTATTTGGTTTTTAAAAATATCGCTTACATGCAATAAAATGTTAGAATTTAAAACACCATGGTAAGGAGGCACTTTTTACATGTCTGTTTTTCTGACATTGGTCCCAAACATATCTGTTTACCAATGATTATTGAACTAATCCCAACAATGGAGTTCAAACCTGACAAAGTTAGCCTTCAAAAACAAGATCTATAGACAGTTTTTATATTTTTTATCTTAAACAGTGAATTCATAATGAGACGGTTTTATTTTGTTTTTGCCCTTTTCAACTCAAAATACCAATCAGAAAGCTCAGTAACAGTGCAGTTGCAAACAGAATGGCTCATTGTGTTACTGTTATTGTGTTATTCGTGGGAAGGTCAGTTAACATAACCACACTATTCCTGGGCAGGCTTAGACCTCCTAAGCGGTTCGCCAGTACTAAGTGCACATACTTTGGCCAGTAACTGACAACTGCCCTTCTAGAATCAGCGGAAGGAGAAATGAAGGCAGGACCGGGTATCGAACCCAGGACCTCTGGCTTATAAGTCAGGCGCCCAACGGATTGCGCTATGCAGCCTGGCAGAATGGTTCATAATGACCATCTCATCTGGGTCTAAACTGCCTGCAATTCTATGATTTT
Source organism: Ctena decussata (assembly GCA_963989385.1). Classification (NCBI taxonomy): domain Eukaryota; kingdom Metazoa; phylum Mollusca; class Bivalvia; order Lucinida; family Lucinidae; genus Ctena; species Ctena decussata. The sequence continues at coordinate 82,081,281 of OZ022502.1, read as the reverse complement.
CAATGTCATCCAAAAAAAAGATTTCCCAAATTCACAGATGAAAGAGTTCATATAAGATATTAATCATTAATGGTATGAGGTCAATGAGAGGACCTCATATTTTGTGGCCATGTTTATAAGACCTGTCATAGGGACAGGATAGCTCGCCTGACAGCGCCTTGCCCATCATATAAACAAGTAGCCCAAAGGGCAACAATTGCTCACCTGAGAGACATTGTAAACCTATAGGGATATTTAAGATGCTCAAGGGCAGCTAACTCCATAGTCAGTGGTCCAATCAGGCTGAAAATTAAACTCATCCAAAACATTATGTATGCCCTCATTTAATATATGCAAGTTTAAAAAGTATCTGATCAAGAGCACAATAGACAGTGCTGTCAAGGGCAGCTAACTTCGTAGTGGTTGGCCTGATCTGGCCAAAATTTGAACTTGTTTAAGGTATTATGCATTTCCTCATTACCTGCAAGTTTGAAAAGGATCGGATCAGTAGAAACCAAGAAAAAGTGGCGACATTGATTTTTTGGATGCTCAGGGCAGGTACTCCATAGTCAGTGGTGGGATCTAGCCGAAATGCTACCTAATCCAAGCTTTTATGCATATCCTCATTACCTGCAAGTATGAAGAGAATCCGATGAAAAATGAAAATGTGATGACGTTGTTTTCTCCATTATAAGACTATGGGATTTTTTTCAAACGCTCAAGGGCAGCTAACTCCGTAGTCTGTGCTCAAATCCGGCCAAATTTCGAACTCATCCAAGCTCTTATGTATGTCATCATAACCTGCAAGTATGATAAGGATCTAATCAAAAACCTTGATTGCAGCACCCTGAAAGTCAAACTTGCTCAAGATATTGTCAGACCCTACATTTGTGTGAATTTATTTTAAAATCCGTTGAGAAATGTAGGTGCTAGAGCGATGACAAAGTTTTTCTAAAAATAGCCACAGTGACCTTGACCTTGGGCTCAGCATCCTGAAAGTCGAACTTGCTCGAGATATTGTCATGCTCTAGATTTGTGTCAAGTTATTTCAAAATCCATGGAGAAATGAAGGTGCTAGGGCGATGACAAAGTTTTTCTAAAAATAGCCACAGTGACCTTGACCTTGGGCACAGCACCCTGAAAGTCGAACTTGCTCGAGATATTGTCATGCCCTACATTTGTGTGAATTTATTTTAAAATCCATCAAGAAATGTAGGTGCTAGAGCGCTGACAAAGTTTTTTCTAAAAATAGCCACAGTGACCTTGACCTTGGGCGCAGCACCCTTGAAGTCAAACTTGTTTGAGATATTGTCATGCCCTACATTTGTGTGAAGTTGATTTAAAATCCGTTGAGAAATGTAGGCCTTAGAGCGATGACAAAGTTTTTCTGAAAATAGCCACAGTGACCTTGACCTTGGGTGCAGCACCCTGAAAGTCAAACTTGCTCGAGATATTGTCATGCCCTACATTTGTGTGAAGTTATTTTAAAATCTGCTGAGAAATGTAGGTGCTAGAGCGCTGACAAAGTTTTTCTAAAAATAGCCACAGTGACCTTGACCTTGGGCACAGCATCCTGAAAGTCGAACTTGCTCGAGGTATTGTCATGCCCTACATTTGTGTGAAGTTATTTTAAAATCCGCTGAGAAATGTAGGCAATAGAGCGATGACAAAGTTTTTTCTAAAAATATGTGATGACGTTTTCTCCATTATAACACTATGGGATTTTTTTCAAACGCTCAAGGGCAGCTAACTCCGTAGTCTGTGCTCGAATCCGGACAAATTTCGAACTCATCCAAGCTCTTATGTATGTCATCATTACCTGCAAGTATGATAAGGATCTAAGCAAAAACAGTTGAGAAAACATGATGACGCCATTTTCCCCATTATAACCCTATGGGATTTTTTTCAAACACTCAAGGGCAGCTAACTCCGTAGTCTGTGCTCGAATCCGGCCAAATTTCGAACTCATCCAAGCTCTTGTGTATGTCATCATTACCTGCAAGTATGATAAGGATCTAATAATAAACAGTCGAGAAAACGTAATGACGCCATTTTCCCCATTATAACCCTATCGGGGCTATCTGTTGCCATGGAAACCAGAGTTCTGAGCTGATCAGCACCAAAACCTAATGCAGCCTTTCGCCCACCCAAATGATGCTTCAGATATAATTTGATTGCGATCGGCCCACTGGTCTCCGAGATATTTATGTTTGAAAGTATTGACGCACCCACGCACCCAGGCACGACTCCCATCCTGTAAGCTCACCTCTGAGCCGAAAGCTAAAAACTTGAATGTAAAGCTTTAACCTTTTGCTAACGCCCCCGCCGATGCAGCTAACGCCGACGCCGACGGTAGTGCAATAGCTCTTCCTGAACTTCGTCCCAACGAGCTAAAAACACTTTTCGATATTAATTTCCTGTTTCTTTTCCTGGGGAGCGATTTCTTTCATTTAAGAGTAGACCCTTTTTTTAAAGGATTAGTCACCTGGGCAAGCAAACAAGAAGCCACAAAAGTTGCTCCCCTTTGTAAAATACCATACAACTTAAAACTATACTCTATCAGGGTATGACCTGGGTGCAGGGTCCAAAGCCAAAATGCCAAAAATTGTCTCTGACTGGGTTTGTGCCATCTACATGGCCAAGCTGAAGTCCTTAGTGTGTACCCTAGAGTCCATACATAGTACATGTACATTTTATATAATACAATGTACTGTTAATTACCACCAGAAAATACAAATAGATCTAAATACTAGAAAATTGTGTAAGACACTGGTGATGCCCCCATGAAACAAATGTCCCCTGAATATAATCTTGAGGTATAATCATCTCGGCATATTTATCCGTATATTTCAGCACTTACAATAAACAATGCTGAAGTATTATATTAACACAAACCAAATTGAAACTTGAACGATATCTTATCCCAAGTCACCATAATCATCTACTCTCAAACAAAAATTATCTACTCTCAAACGAAGTAAATGCTGAATACATGTATTATAAAGCTGAAACGCTGCTCACCATATTTGACGAAACCTTCAGGAGCTGACCACCGCCCTCCCTACAATAATACATAACATGCAATCAGCACAAGAAATTAATTCATGGTATTCAAACTAAGTAAACAGACCTATAATCTTGCATCCACACATTTTTTTAATAAAACCTTTCAACCAGACATATCAAATAAAAATTCATTGCAAACAGTGTAGATCCAGAAAAGATAGCTCAATATGAGCCATCTCTTCGGTATCTACACTGTTTCCTTTTCAGTTATGACTTCTGGCTAAATACCTTTTTCGTAAATAATGGACTTGTCCAAAACTTTATTTAATGAGAGTAAAAATCCAGTTCAGCTACTTATTAGTGAATGGGTTCCAGAAACACAGTACATTAACTTCTCTATGGACTTTTGATATGCGTTAGTATGTTACTGTACGTCTTAGAATGGCAAATATTGGAAAATCAGTTAATGTCATAAAAAAAACATCATCAATGAATGAAAAATATGGTTTTCTTATTTAAACTAATGAGTCCATCTAAATGAAACTGGTAACAGAATACGGTGTCTGTCTATGTTGGTGGTATTAAGATAAAAGGCTACACTTTCAGAGGAAGCAAGTCCACCTTTTGCTTTGTTTTTTTTTTTTAATGTCCCTTCTCAATATGGCTAAACTCTTTGGAACAAACTATTTTCTTTAAGACAAGACCCAATTTGGAAGGGTTATGTCAGCCACAGGTGCAAGCAGGAAGTCACAAATGTTGTATCCCTTTGATGACATGGCCGCAAAATATGTATCCATACATCTTAAAGATTTACCAATACTTGCCATTAAGTTTCGAAAACCTTAGTATCAGTAATTGAAACTTTATTTTTTTTAAATTTTTCATGTTTATAAAATGTCATTTTTCAGAAACTTGCACAGAAATTAACATTTTTTGGGGATCTGCAAGTATCATTACTGCTGAACATAGAAAATGATCAAACATCAAAATGTTAAGTAAATGTAAAAATGAGAATAGGTGATGACAGAACAGCAGGTAGGAAAGCAATCGGACATATATGACACTAGCTTGAATACCATACAAGGAGTTTGTTTGTAAACTTTGTCTAGAATATACCAGTGTATCTACTTACTTGAAAAATTTTTCTCTGAAAAACAAAGGCCCCCCACCAGCCCTTGACCATCCCCTCTATTCACCCATGTGGGTGTTTCCACCCAGTTGTTTCATTATCATAAACCTTTGCTATGTCGATGTAATAGTATCAAGTTAAGCCTAAAGATGTCAAAATATTGAAAAGCATTTAAAATCCTTCTGTGACCTTGAAAATGGAGTCAAGTTCGCCAAAATCATATCATTTCCTTTGCTTCTCATCATATATCCATAAAGGTCTGATTACAAGTAAATTCCAACCATTGGTTCAAAAATTATATTCTCAGTGAAAATTACTAAGTTCTACTATGACCTTGAAAATAGGATCAAGGTCACTAAAATCTAATCAGCTCATAATCTAATCTCAATGATAAATCTATGTAAAAGAAAAAATCCAGCCACTGGTTCAAAAGATATCCTACATAGAAGACTATGACCTTAAAAAAGGAAAGTCAAGGTCACCAAGAACTAAACATGTCTTAATCCTGTCAAAATGATATATCCATGCAAGTCTGATAAATATCTATCCATTGTTCAAGAAATCTCATTCTAAGAAGAAAAAATAAAACACTTGTAGCATAGCTTTTGACCTTGAAAATGGGGTCAAAGTCACAAAAACATAGTCAACTCTTGAGATTGTCCTGAAGGTATATCTATGCAATTTTGGAGGAAAGCAAGCCAAAGGCTCCAAATATATCAATTTTAGTAAAATTTTCACATATTAAGACCTCCTGTGATCTTGAAAATAAAGTCAAGGTCACCAAATTCTGTCCACCTCTTAAGCTTGTCCCAATGATATATCCATGCAAGTTTGGTGAAATTCGTTCAAGACATGTTATGGATACAAGAAATTGTCGTGCCGACATCAACACCAACACAGAAAATTTAAGTCGTAGACCTCCTGTGACCTTGAGAATAGGGTCAAAGTCACCAAAACCTAATCAGCTCTTGGTTTCTCCCAATGATGTGTCCATGCAAGTTTGGTAAAATTCTATCCACTGGTTTCAGAAATAAGGTGGGCATAACTGTCACACCAATGCCGATGCTAATGCCAATGCCCAGAATTCGCACTGAAACCAATATGTCCCCCCCCCCCCTCCCCCTCCATCACCTTTGGTGGGGGACATACACTCCTGCAACCTTAAAAATTGTATCAAGGTCAGCATACTCCATGATGGAGGTGGGGGTGGTAGGCATAGGGCCTTTAATGAGTCAAGGTTATCACCTTCATCACAGGGATGTTTTTGAACATATCCCTATAACAAGAGTTGTTTGAAGACAACAAAGCATGCCTCATGGGTGCCTGATTCTCAGTTACAAAGTCTCACAAATATATGAGGTCATCTGCAGACTGAACAATTATTCCAGGTATATGATTAAACAAAAAAGTGCTCTTAATAGAAGCAAAAGCACTTTACCATGACATACAGTCAGAGTGACCTTAAAAATCTATCAGGTCCTACAAAGTGTCGGACTAATTCATGTTGCCAAGTACAATGATAATCTATTAGTGTTGTAGATACAAGGCAACATCACTGAACCATGAAATATATCTCACAGTAACTGACAAATATTATGAATTTTGCAGAGTGAGACTGCACCTTTATCCCATGAATGAGGGAATTCTACTAAATATTGCCCAAAGTATGTCAAAATCACTAAAACCATGAAATGTAGGTCACAGTGATCTACAAATAGTATGGTCATTCACAAAGTCAGACTAATCCACTATGCCAGGTATGAGGTTAATCTATCAAACAGTGTTGGAAATACAAGGCAAATTCACTGGACCATGAATAAAGGGCACAGGAGTCAGCATGGATACTTTGCAAAAGCTGCAATTATAGAGATATGCTATTTGACCAAGTATCAACTATCTTTTGCCTCAAAAGCTATGCCAAACACCAAAGTCAGTCAACTGTAATATATAGGTCAAGGTCATACAATTGTGTGATGCAGCTGCTGCAGTCATATGGTTGTATATACCTATGAAGTATGATGATTGTAGCTGTAGTTTGTAAGATACAATGTTAAACATCAAGTTAACTGTTAACATTGGTGATTCTGATCACGGACGCTGGCGAGGACGCTGACGCAGACGCTAACATATACTCGGACTACGGCACTGGGGGTGTAGCATAAGCTCTCCTTTGCATCTGAAAAGGGTGCGCTAATGATTTGATTGAAAATCTAACTCTGATATATAAACACAAAGCTACTACAACTAGACTCCTTGTTCTCAGAAAATCGTTAAAGCTACAATAAAGCAAGCAAATCAAATACGGTAATGTGCTTAAATATTGGGACTCCTAAATTAATTTTCCATTTGTCTCAAATGAAAAATTTTTTTTGGTGTCCCAAAATTTAGGCACATTCATAAAATAAAGATGACAGATGAAAGCAAAAATGTATAGCTAAAACAGCAACTGCGAAAAAAGAAATCTGATCCCAAGCTTGACAATTAACCTTGTACTATTTTTTACTCCTGGACTACCAGACACTAAAAAGAATTTAAAGTGAAGACTGATTTTGTTTCTAAACAGACCACCCAGCCATGTACCCTAGGATTTACACCCTAGATATTGTCGACTTTACCTTCAGCTAAGCCTGCTTCATTCAGCAACATCCAAAATGCTATTATTATCTAATGAAAGAAATGGGAGCTTAAGGAAAAGCACACTGTTTTTCACATGTAACATTTATAATTTTAAAATAATGCCACATATTAAAGGTAGGTTCCTGTACTTTGGAATGTACCATAATTTTGATGATCTTTCATCCAAGTTGTTGGAAAGCACTTATAAAAAGGGAATGAATAAGTTTCACTACAAAGTGTAAATCAAAAAAGTATTAGCAAAGTTGTTTTGCAAGGGATTTCCTAACTCTGCTTCGCACACCAGTTAGCGCTATTTTTAGTTCGCACCAAAAATAGATAACGCTGCTGACGTCATGCTGCATTGCATTTTGGGATAGTTTTAACCCATCCCCCATGCCAGGACCTCTAGAAGAGCTCATGGCAAGAGAAAATTGACCTTTGGAGAATGGCATCAGAAATCGCGCACTTATGGACATAATAAACATAGTTATTTTTAGAACAGGAATTCCAGTGAAAGAAAATAAACCAAAAGGGAAAACGACTATTTTCTTCAACATCTGACGATTTTCTCAGTAGCAACAAATTCAGAAAAATAAGAAAATTCAATACTACTCATAAAAAGACGAAATTATTTTGTGAACATAATTGATATCGCTAGTCCAGGAACCTACCTTTAAGAATTCTCTAAGCAAGTAATACATGCAGTTTGATGCTGTCAATAGGCAATTAATTGTCAATATGCAATTAATGCAGCTGTACTTAAAGGTCCTTATTAAGGACCTTTAAGTACAGCTGCATTAATTGCCTATTGACAACATCAAACTACATAATAAGGACCTTTAAGTACAGCTGCATTAATTGCCTATTGATAGCATCAAACTACATAATAAGGACCTTTAAGTACAGCTGCATTAATTTCCTACTGACAGCATCAAACTACATGTGAAACACTACAAACAAGTCCCATCCACTTTTACAGAACATGGGCCCTTAAGCTGAATATGGATCTTCATCATCATGACTAATAAAATCATACAACATTATTATTGTTACTATTAATTATTACTATTAGTTACAATTATCAGGGCCTGACAAATCCGTTGTCCGGCTGCCCAGGACAAGTTAAAATTTTTGCTGGGCAAGTAAAATATTTTCTTACTTGCCCAGAAAAATGTGCAGGATATATAGGGAAAACCTAAGGATTTCAGCGTTTTGTAGCAGAATCTGTGTACAGGAAAAGTTGATCATATTTTGATTTGTCAACCCCTGCTATTATTATTGGTTTTCAAAAGCTTTTTCTCTTTTATTTTCTATCTACAATCTAGCACTAACAAGTCTTAGATACAGATGTGTTTTGGTGGTAATCCTGAGACAATTTCTTCTTAAAAATATATGAGCCACGACACGAGAAAACCAACAGAGTGCCACTGCGCCAAGCAAAGACTCAGACCAGCCTGGGCATTTACCCAGTCTGATCAAAGTCTTTGTTTTTTGCTTAAAAGGTAGCTAAGAGTCTAACTAGCTCCATGTGCACAGTGAAGACTCTGATCAGACTGGGCAGATGCCCAGGCGGATCTGAGTCTTCGCTCGGCGCACATACTACTTTATTGGTTTTGTTCTGTCACGGCTCATATGCTGTAACCCTTTCTTAGAACTGCCTTAGTGAGGCAGTTCTAGGAAGGGGTCACAACATGATGTTTTTCCATTGAAGAATGCAGAAGAAATTATAATTACCATCAAAACCCATGTTATCTGGGGCTCTGATTATTCTTAAAGTACTACAGAGCTTCAGGTAATGACCTAACTTTGGGGTGACAACTTTCAGCAATTCTATTTTTTCCATTATCATACAGAGCCTAAAGTAAGAGGGACTATTTGGTGATATATAGGGATCATTAAATTTTCTGTTAAACTGCCATGAAAACTTGATGTGACCCCTGGTTAGAACTCCCTCATTTGGATGTTTAGTAATGTGGGGTCAAAACCGATTTTCTATTGACCAAATGAGAATAAATATCCTGTAGTTGTCATCAAATAGTCTCCTACCTAACTCTGCATATGGTTAGCAAACACCTATTAGCAAACTGCACATACACCAAGAAAACATGTCAACAGCTACATGGAAACCACACATGGACAGAACTTGCTCAGACAAAACTGTGCATCTGCATACTGTTGGCCTCTCTATATGTAGTTTACATCAGATTCTGTCATAACTCTTTAAGCACCAAAAAGCAGACGACAAAATTCACTTCTGTAAAAATTCAAAAAATGCCTTGTCCAAGAAATTTCATATTTAGAATTCAAAGACTAGAGGGCAAACAATGTAGATCTAGATGAGGCGGCTCATTATGAGCCGCCTCATCAAGATCTACGCTGTTTGCAAATCATGCTATTTTCGTCACTGGTGCTTAAAGTGTTAAGGTGCAAGGATATGCCTCCATGTCTTTCCACCATTTCACAAATGGGAACAACTTTTGTGACTTCCTGTTTGCTTCCCTGGATTAGGCAGCTCTTCAGAAAACTCTCTCCTCCAAAAGGAAAGAATTTATTCTTAAGGGAGCAATTCTCTTCCTTAAGAACAGACCCCTAATATGAACAGAGGTAAAGCTGAAAACAGAAGAACTCCTTCCCCTGAAAGTGTACCCTTTCACCTTTAGACATTTTTGTTTTTCACAAAGAGCCTTACATATATACTAGACCAATTTGATGGAATACCTAAGAAACCAAAAGCATTTACATGTATAGAGTTGTGTTTCAGAATAGCTTTCAAATACTTTACAACAAAATTTAGTAGATCACATGCATAGATGAGAATGACAATACATAAACAGCTAGTAAAGAAGGGAGAATGGGATAATACTGAGATAATCTTTCTTATTTCTCAACGAAAACATGTTGCGTGACCCCTCATTAGAAGGGCCTGAACGAGGTTTTAATGAGTGGTCACAATGTATGCTTTCATGAAGAAATACATGTATTGGAAATTATCGTTACCCCTTCTTATCTGGAGCACTGCAAATAGCTAGAGACACATCAGATGAAACTAAGAATTTTCTTAACTTGGCAATAAGCTCACCTGTAACACTGAATTGACTTGAGATAAATGATTTGTTTGAGAAAATCCGAAGTTCAGTATGTAAAGTCTTTCAAAAATTTGCGGGGCATGGCAAACACTGTTCAATTTGCCATTCTCCTTTACCAATGATGTCATAGATATGTTACTATAGCAACAATGAAACTGCCAAGTGCTGTGCTTAGTACCTTGGCAGAATTACGGCTCGATGATGTCACTTTGATATCAATTTAGACTCCTTGTTGCAATGATGTCAATGGTGTTGCTTTGATGTCAATTTTTCAATGGCATTACATACTGAAATTCTTTCAGTAGCAGCTTCAGATTTTCTCGAATAATTATTCTCTCGTCATTTAATTCTGTGTTCTATGAGACTGAAGAAATACACTTTCAGCAGGGTCTGCTCTACCATTTACTTTTTGCCCCCTTCTGCATCAATCCATTACAACTCTTAAAGAGAATTTTTTCCCCAATCTGCAAATTCTTTCCTTGGAACGGTTCTTTGTCCAGGGACAGGCACTGGAAGTCACAGAGGTTAGTTTTTGCAGTATAGTTAGTGGAAAAACAAGGAGGTGCACCGATTTGCAAAGTCTACATTTTGTATGAAAATTCATTTTTTTCATTTGTGGTGGCTCCCTACTTATATCCGACATCTCAAATATGCCACATTTTGGTGATGAAAATCAAGAATTTTGTACTTCTCCTTGAAAACATGTGCAGGATTAGTGATGCAGGATTACTGATACCAAAATTTACTCAGATCCAGCTATATATATTTTCAAGGAGACAGAACAACAAATTCAAACAATTCATCCCCAAAAATTTGGCCTATATGTGGCTATGATATCTCCCACACCCAGTTTACTGTAAACCTTGAAACGAGATGTCTTGACCACAGTTCTTCGTTGGAATATCCAGTATTTCCCAACATCCGGGGAAATATGAGTATTACCCATCTTTTTGCCAACCTTGCATGAAGTGCCTCACCGTGATTGTACAAGTCATCTGGTCTGACTAAATGTCAGTTAAAAACGCTTCTCAAAATTTCAAAGTTTACAGTAAAATACCAAACCTGAAACCTCAAAATGTACGAAAATTCCCATCAAACTAAAATTTTATGGAGTTTTATTATGAGAAAGAAAGGAGAAATTAGAGATAGAAAATCCACACTGCTAAGTGAGTAGGTGCACAAACCAAACATTAAGTTGAATTTAATACCTTGGTTTTTCAGGTGCATCTTTGGGATTTCCATAGAAAGCCTCTTTAGATTGCACAGATGGCAGTCCAAACTGATTAGCTGACTCATATACACACTCCCTTGTAGGAGGCGCAGTGAGTGGAGTTATCACCTGGCAACCAGCCAGCATTTCTAGGCTACCATGATTGTCTGTACCACGATTGTTACCATTTGGTCCTGTATCTCCCCCTCCTCTCTCAGAGCTATGACCTGACTCATCCTGTTCACTTAAATTAGATCCTGATTCATTTTCTCCACCTGACTGTTTCATTTTCTTATGTTTAACGTTTTTATTTCCACCTGTTCCAAACTGATTGCATGGTACACTTGACTCACTTCTTATGTCATTATGATACTGAGTATTAAACTGCTCACTGTTCATTAAATGTTCCTTAGGCACTGAATTATGATTTGTGACACTTCTTATGATGGAGTCACTGATACGTCTGTTCCTACATATACTGTATGAAGTTTTATTTGATTCGGACATCCCGACATTAGAAAGTACATTTGGAGCACTTAGCATGTTTTGAGTACAATCACTGAACAAATTTCTGTTGTTCCTTTCAAAGTTTGAACTATTGTTTCTATTGCAGTTAGGACTATTAGATATATGGCCATGAACTAAGTTGTGATGCAAGTGAGGTGGTGAATACAATGCTGATCCTTCAAAAGACTTATGCCTGTCTAAAGGTCTTTCAAATGTTTCTGACGTTTTTGGTATATGTGTCATTTCAAATTCAGAGATACGAAAAGAATTCCTGTTTTCATAGCTTCCATTTTGCAATATTGGATTTCTAAACCCATTCTGGGACACACAATCCAAAGTCATAAATTTGGGATTTGTTGCACTAACATTAAAATGTTCTTGTCTTATTTGTGTAAATTTACATGATTCCAGATTAGGCTTATTGTAATTAAATGTCATATTACTTTGATACGGTCCCTGAGACAAAGTTCTACTTCTTTCTGAATAACTTCCTTCATTATATGATGCTACATTGTAGTTTGAGTTATACAATGGCACTGAATGTCTCCTTTTAAATTCAGGACTACCAATATTTCCATTACTACTGGTATTACTTTTACTCAGATTTACAGCTTCATACTGATGTTTTCTTTCAAATTCTCTAACACTGTCCTTCAGAAGGTCCTTATTAATCTGATTTTCTTCAGTAGCTTTTATATATTCCAAGCGATCTTTTTCATGCATGTGTTTCTCAAATTCAGCAATTTCTTTTAATTTTGTGTTTTTACCCGAATTTCCTTGGTGTGTATTTGTTCCAGAGTTTTGCAAGTAGTTCATAATATTATGTCTGGTAATAGATAAAGCTGGCATACCACAATTTTTATCATACACCTGATTGTTCTGAGAGCATATAATATCATCATCACTGTCCTCATCACTAATGTCACTGAATTCTTCACTATGAATTACATTGATGGAACCACTTGAACTACAAGCTGCTGGACTATGGCCTGGTCTTCTTTTTGAATGTTCACTGCTCTGTTTAAGTTCACAGTCTTTAACTGGAACTACATATGGATGTCTTGGAGATGCAGAGGAGTATGACTGTGAACCAGGTGACTTGCATGGAATTAAGTTTGGGGGAGTATTAAGTATGCTGTTACGGTCCATTTCATTAATTTTAAGACATTCTGATGTGTCATTTGATTTGGTTGCACTGTGGTATATTTCACTATCAGTGTCAACATATAGTGATTCTTTACTAATAGTCAGAAGTGGGGGATCACTCCTACAGTTTCCATCTGGATACTGTCTGGGTGAAAATCGTGGAATGTTTGGTGGCCCTAAATCGGGTGGTGATATGTTTTCCTCATTGCTTTTATTTGAATGGACAGATTCTCTTTCATCATCAGTTGGCAACTTATGCAGATCATCAGTAACTGTCAATGGAGGCAAATGAGCCAAAGGAACTCTCGCAAACTGGTTTTCTTTAACTCTGCTTTCAAGTTTTTCTGATAAATCAAGTCCTTGTTTTACAATATTTTCAAAGTTCTGATTTCCATATGCATGCACATCAGCTGTTTTAACCTGGCTTTTTCCTATGTCCTCAAAAGGCTGACTCTCTAATAACTTCACCTGTTCAGGTATTTCCTTCAAGTTTTCATTATGTTGGTTGTTTCTTCCGGCTGACTGAATATTATTTGAAATATGATCATCTGTAGACATTTTTATATCACTTTCTATAGTCTTTGGGTGTGATACAGACACTGAGTCCATCTCATTATCACTGGTATCTGCAGATGTATTAGCCTGACTCATCACTTTCTTAATATGTGATATTGTCAGTTTTTCTTCTTTCAACCCCTTTTCACCCTCCATTTCTGAAGAATTTGCACTAAGCATTGTTTTTTGAATGTCTGCAAGGGTTACTCTTTCTTCTCTAAAAACTTTTTCACTTTCCACATCTGAAGAATTTGCATTCTTAATTGATTTTTGAATATCTGCCAGAGTAAGTCTTTGTTCCTTTAAATCTTGTTTTTCACCCATAAGAGGTGAATTAGCACTATTCACCGTTTTCTTAACATCCAAGAGAGAAAGCCTGTCTTCTCTGAAACACTTTATTTCATTTTTTGTCGGAGTTGTTGCATATTTATTTGACAATGGAGTATGATAAACAGTTTTCTGTGGATTCTCTAAGTTACTGAAATCTTGGTCAGTCATTTGCTCTGGTGAGAGAGGCTGAGGGGGAGATAAATCACCAGTCTCTGATTCAGGAGGTGAATACCAAGCTAACTTATACATGGTGTCACAGTATGGTGCATCATAATCACTGTCCACATCATCACTGTATAACTCATAATCCGGATACCTCCTAAGACTTTTTAAGTTGATTTTCAATTTAATAGGACCCAACTTATTGTCCTCAGTCAATTTTTCCATGGTAGCATTGTGTAGCACAGATAAGCTATTCATAAGTTTGGTTGGCTTTCTTGATGAATGTTTCTTTCTCTTCCTACCTACAAACGCCCTACTCATACGGTCATGAATAGTGTTTCTTTTCTTTGTTTTATGGGAATGCTTGCTTTTTACAGATAAATGCAATCTTTTTTGTCTGAAGCCATTTTCACTGTCAGTTTTGTTGTTTTTGTCAGCTAGTTCACCTAAAAAAATATTTAATTCACCTGCAGAACTGAAAGCTGGTACATTTTGATATGATACAGAATGGTTAGTAGACAAACACATATCAGAACTGCTAGACTCACCATGTTCATTAGCTGATCCATCACTGTTTTCTGTAGTTGAACTTCGAGTTGCTGATTCTCCTTTCGATGAACTGTCTTCAGAGTTTGGCTTACTTTCTGGATTGCCAAACACATTTGTATGAGGCCTTGGCATTTGAGTGAAAGGTTTTCTACTTCTATGAGTCTTATTATTTGATGAATTTCCACCTCTAGCTTGAGCGAGAAACTTTTCAAATTCAGCTGAAAATCCTGTAAATGCATGTGACTGAATTGTAGCATTAGGAATAGATGCATTAGGTGGACAAGAAACGTCATCTTTATCTCCTGAATTTGATATCTGTCTTTTTGGTACTGTCTTCTCCTTTTCTGACTGGGTCAGTATCATTTCTTCTGCACTTAGAGAATCAAGTTTATCAGCATCAATCTTATGCAATACAACTCTCATTTCCTTGTGACCCTTAAACCTACCTACAACAATATAGTCAACACCAGGAATACCATCAGAGTCAGAGTCATTGTGATTTCTGTGTTTCTTCTTTTTTTTCTTTTTGGAATGCTTTTTTCGTCTTTTATGATTGTTTTCTTGGTCTTCAAAGGATGACTTACATGTGTTTATGTTTTGACTACTGTTTGAAGAACTTCTTTTCCGTTTACCCTTTGACTTCTCCAACATTTGAGCAACATAACTCTCAACTGAAGATTGTCTTTTGGGCCTGCCAAAGTCATTACTATTAGATAAAGACTCTCTCCTTGAGCTACTTTTACTTGAACTAAAACTTTCATAACTATTTGATCTTGACCTAGATTTCAGTTCCCTTTCACAAACTGCAGTACCACTTATTTCAGATAAAGACCCTATTGAACATTCTTTGGACTCAAGTAATACATCTTTAGTATTTTCTTGTTTGAACTTATCCACCAGCTCTTGTTGTATACCTGGTTCCTTAATTTCTTCAATGATCACTTTGCAGTCTTTACTTTTGACCAAATCTTCGCTAGATAATTCATTTCCTTTGTTACAAAATTTGTTTTCAAGTTTTTCATCCAAACTGTCACTTTCTAGTTCATTTTCTGATACTGTTTCATTATTTTCACCTTCAACTGCCATTTTAGACTGCTGCAGGATTTCTGAAATGTCAGTATTGTCATTTTCTTTAATTTTCACTGCAACAGAGCTTTTTTCTAATAAGTCAGTTTTATTACTAGGCTCTTCTTCCACTTCCATGGGTGCATCATTTCCATCAGAGTCAGTAGATCCTTCATACTCATCAACCGGTTTCTGATCATCAAAAAGATCACTTTCATTTACAAACATCTGTTGTTCATTTGCCTGACTAGTAAGTTCTAGTTCTCCTGCAAAATCTTTCAGCTTATTTTCCAGGTACTCTTTATTTTCAGTTTCTAGAATATGACCACCTGAATGAGCTGGGCTCCTGCCTGTTATTGGTGTCCTCGATTTAATAGGAGTAAGAGTGCCCTCAGAAGCATCTGTTAAACTGACATCTTTTATCACTACTTCATTATCTTCTTCCAGTTCTGGACTTAAAACTGGATGAGCTTGTTTACTTGGCACTTTTTTACCTACATTGCCTTTCCCAAAGTATGGGAAACCTGCTCTGTACTTTTTCAGATGTGGTATATTTGCAATATTTCGATTCTTAAACAGGCTGTCAGAATTCTTCCTATGTTTTCTTTGTATATGAATATTGTTTTCATCTTGATATAATTGTGTTAAATGTGCCTGATTTTCTTCCAATGAACTTAATAAAGTCTCTGACAGTTCATTTTGTAAAGCTGAATTATCAATTTGGGCTATTTCAACTTGTCTCAATGCAGGAGGTAAACCAAGAACTTCCTTTCCCAATAACAAATCTTCTTGAATTCTTTCTATTTCATTTCTTGATAACTTGTGCAATTTTACTATCTCAGAGCCTATCTTCATTAAGCTATACTTGCGGGCATCCTTTGGATGCATTCTTACTATTTCAAATTTATTTACAGTTTCTCTGATCCCAGAAATTAACCTAAGCTTTAATCTTTTATACACTGGAGTTGGTACTTTGAACTGAAAAGTATATGCTGGTGATGTACATGTAGTTGCAGCCACATTATGTTGTGTTACAGCATGACAGCTTAATTCTGATTTCCTTTCCGCCAGTAGTTTTTCCTTTTGTGCAGCACTTCTCCATATTGGCTGTGACTTCAAAACTGACTGACTCAGCATTTCTTGTTGTTTATGAAATGCTTGCATTTCTTGATTTGCTCTACGGTGCATCTCACTGTAATTATAACTTGCATCATGAGCTTTTTTTACATTCTCAACTGTTTCATTCTGGCTTACAAATGCAGCTTTTTCTGCATTATTTTCACTTTGCTCTACAAATTGAGTCTTTTCAGTACTTTCAGAAGAAAAAGAATCTGAACATGAACTTTGTTTCTGAAATTCAAAGCTATCACTTTCTGCCATTAATTCTTTCAGAAATGAGGACTGAGGTTGCATATCTTGTTGAGGAAAGAAAGAAGGCTCCTGATATGGCACCTGATTTTGGTAAGATGGCTCAGGATAAAACACAGGTTCAGAGTAATTTTGCTGATTATAAGTCTGTTGCTGAAACTGCTGGTTTTGAAAACTGAGATCATACTGTTGTGGGTGGAAATTTTCATGATAATTATTTGACTTTATTACGTCCTGAACTGATGAGGGAACTTGAACACTGAAACTCTCTTTTCTTGGTCTGCCACGTTTACGTTTCAATCCTGGAATAGCTGGCACACTTACAGACCTTTTAATTGGAGGTAAGTTTGGATTTTTCCTAGTATACTTTCTCTTAGGCTTAGGCAACA
Source organism: Ctena decussata (assembly GCA_963989385.1). Lineage (NCBI taxonomy): Eukaryota > Metazoa > Mollusca > Bivalvia > Lucinida > Lucinidae > Ctena > Ctena decussata. Next base: position 82,064,184 of record OZ022502.1, on the reverse strand, counting down.
TCATATCAGGTGACTGCATCAAATTTGGCTGACTCTGTTGTAATGTATTTATGGATTCTGGTGACTTTACAAAAGCCTGTTGGAAGGAACCTGCTGCCAAAGCTTCATTAACATTCATGTTACTAACTGATGTTGAGCATTTTGAATCACTACCAATAGGAATATCTGATTTCTGAAAACTGGCTCCATAGTCACTCTCTTTCTGAACACTACCTACAAAATGTTTTAAGTCTGAAAGTGATGATAAATCAGAATGCTTTGGTAAATCAAGGCTTTTTGAATGAAAACTTCTTTTATGGACTTCACCCACTGCTTCAGTACTAGCAACCTGATTAGCACCTATTTGGAACTGACCTATATCTTTAGAATCAAGACCATCGGAAAACACAGAAACTGAGCTATCATCATCTGTATTTTCATTTGCAAATGAAGAATCTCTTGTTAAGCTGAAGCTTTCATTCACTGGCATGTGACCTTTTGATGATTTCTGACTTGCATCAGCAAACAAATCTTCTTGACTATCATTTAAATTAGCACTTAAATTCACTCCAGTACTATTTGAAGAACTGTGCTTATTTGGAGCAACATTTTTATGGGAAAACAAATGATCCTCTAATCCACTATTTTGCCACACAATAGGTTCTTTGCTGTCTTCTTCTAAAAGTAGGCTTGTAAGGGAAGAATTTTTATCTGATACACTTTGCCTATTTTCTGTAGAAGAATCATCAATATCTAATGGGTTCACTGCATCTTGAACAACAACTGGATTAACAGCTTGCTGCTCGAGCAATAACTTATGAAGAGCACTATCATGCCTATCAGAAGTATTAACTGGACTGGATAAAGGTGTGCTTTGCTGACTAGTTTGTTTTTCACTTTCAGGACTTTTCACATCTTCAGAAGCTGCAGATGCTGCAGCCCCATTTTCACGCTTCAGTCTATAATATCTGGAAATAGGTCCCTCAACAGGTGGTTTTAAAGCTTTTGGACTGGTTTTATTTGGTTCAGGTACTTTTGTTTGATTCATTTTCATTTCTAAATTAGATAAAGTTCTTTGATTATCTTGTACATTTGGTACAGCACTGGTAATATAAGACTGAGTATTACTCAAGTTTTTCCATGCAGAACTCTTCTGAGCTTCATTTTGAATGTTCCGAGCACCCTGACTTACACCTTGTTGTGGGTAAAGTAACTGTTTTCTAGCATATAAATTGCTTGATTTTGGCTCATTATTTACAAAACTGTTGTAATTTCCTGTGGGCAAAGGTTCTGGCGAAGTTACATTCCAGTCCTGTGAATTACTCCTTTGAGAAAGAGCATCAATATTTGCTAATGAATTTGTTGATTTTGAAAAAGCTACATTTCCCAACATGTTAGATGCTGGTTGGGTAACAGTGCCACTTTCTGAGCATGGACTTTTCATAACAGTTGAATAACCATGAGATCCTGGTGATATCGGAGAAGCTGAAATGTTTGCCTTTGCTTCTGACATATGCCTTTGAGAAAGAGAAGAATTTCTATCAAGACTACTACCAGTTGGTTTAACACTGTCACATGCATTTCCAGATATATTTTTATCAGACATATGGCTTACAGGCATTGCACTTTGCACCAAACTCGCTTGAGAAAAGTAAGTTTCTACTGGTTTTGGTGTCCTTTCATATTCAACATAATTTCCTGCAGCAGATATAGATGATAAAGCAGTTGATGTAGACACTTGATATCTTGGACTTCCTACAACTGACTGAGGAGACTGAAACCTCTGCTGTGATTTGGATGCAAGAGCAGAAGCTCTCTGTTGCCAGTGTGTAATTTGTGGAGTATTTGAGCTTGATATATTAGTGTTTTTTGCAGTCACTGGCATCTGAGGAACTGTCCTTGCTACGCTTGTGTTTCTTTGATGTGTTTCTGAAGTAGTCTGACTAAAGTTCTGTGGAGCTGAATATGCCTGCTGAATCGCAACACCAGCATGCAGATTTTGTGGCTTATTATATCCTGGTGACATCTGTGATGGCTGATAGCTGTGCTGAGTATGAGGAGCTGATGGTTGATATCCAGGACTAACTTGTTGCTGCTGGCTTGGATAAGCCCTTTGATTCTGGCTTGGATAAGCCCTTTGATTATACTTGGAAATCTCACTCCTCAACACACTGCCAGCATAGGTACCTTGAGTGGTCTGGCTAGGATGATAACCATATGTACTTGCTGGATTATGCTGATACTGATTTGAATTTTGATTACTGTTCAAGTCTGCAGCATACTGTGATTTCTGATCATTGCCATACACATTAACAAGCGGAGGTGAATTCTGCATGCTGTATGTCTGTTCTTGATCCCAGCCTGTAGCAGAAGGAGGAGAAAAATTACCAGTAGGGCTTTGCATGATGCTTTGGCTAAGCTGGTTATCTGGACTCTGCTGCATATGTGGGCTTTGAAGCATGCCTTGATTCTGTTGGACACCTGAGCTCTGCTGACTACCTGTGCTTCGTTTTATACTTTGGCTCTGTAACATCCCTGGGCTACGCTGTATTTCTGGGCTTTGGAGAGTGCCTGGGCTCTGTTGGGTACCTGGGACATGACTCTGCAACATACCTGGGATCTGTTCAAATCCTGGCCTTTGGAGAGCACCTGGGCTATTAAGGGTGCCCATTTGTTTCATACTATGGCTCTGTGGCATGCCTATACTATTCTGCGCAAGCTGACTTTGCTGCATACCTGGGCTATGCTGCATACTTGGATTCTTCTGCATGGGTGGATTCTGCATCATTCCAGGGCCTTGATGTAGGCCTGGATTCTGCATTCTAGGACCTGGGTGCTGCTGCATGTGTGGATTGTGTACCATGCCTGGACCGTGCTGGATTCCTGAATTTTGCTGCATGCCTGGGTTCCACTGCCTGTAGTTCTGAGTGGCTCCATAGTTCCCATAGTAATGACCGCTATATTGTTGGTTTGGTGGCACACCTGGGTATGGCTGGCTGTTCATGTAGCCCTGATGCATTTGTTGAGGCATCGCCGGAACATCTCTTGGCATGTATCGCACAGGCCCTGATACACCAAGTCGTTTAGGACCTCTCTTCTTCGGCTCTGAAAAACAAAGCCAGACTTAGAGCTCTGTGTAAGAAAATTAATATTAATTCTGGGATAATTATTTTTTCTATTAACCCTTAAAATTTTTTGACTTTGCAAACAGCATAGATCCAGATGAGACAGCTCATCATGAGCTGCCTCATCTGGATCTACACTGTTTTTTCTCTAGTATTTAAAATCTCAATATGATATAGCTTGGATGCAGCTTATTTCTTTTTATTTTGCAGATGTAAATAAGAGTAAAATTAAAATTGTCAATTTTCCATATAAACATTATGTTGCAATCAGTCATTTGATCCATCTTGCCAAAATGCTCAACAAATAGAGGATATTTGACTTTTTCAGTGTAAGATCGATTTTTATTTCACCGAATGAACACCGAAAGCAGTATTTTCATGAGTGGCGAAGCCACGAGTGAAAATACCACTTTTGGTGTTTATGAGTGAAATAACAAGACCTGTCACAGGGCCAGGATAGCTCGCCTGACAGCGCCTTGCCCATCACATAAAAAGCTTTAACGTAAAACTTTAACATTTCGCTAACGCCGACGCCGATGCCGGGGGGTAGCGCAATAGCTCTTCCTGAACTTCGTTCAGGCAAGCTAAAAATTCATCTTACACAGAAAAAGTCAAATTTTCTATTTCTTTTATGCTTGAAAATCGCAATAATTCTGTTTATTAAAGAGCGTCAGCCATCAGGACAGAAACACAACTTTTTTTCTAGCCGTTTTGCGTCAAATTCTATGCTTACAGCGTGTTTATTGGGTTTGATATTGGTTGTAAACATAGTTTGCAACTGAAAAAATAGCTTCAAATATCATTTTGATAAACGGATCTTAAAGAATTGCCAAGATAGAATGCCTACAGGAGACTTAGGCGGCCTGATGTCGCGTGCAGTAACAATATTACGTTGGCGCTTTAAGTGACATCATTAACGTCTCCTGTAATGACGTGCAAACATGCGTAACGTAATTTTTGTCAAGCCAGATAAGATTTAGCCAATTAATCAACAAAAACTTGAGGCTATTTCACAAAAATCCTATTTCTGAAACAGAGAAATCGAAAATGATAATTTCACTGTTTGAAACAGTGAGATTATCAGTTTCGATTTCACCGAGAAATCTTTATAATTCATTGAAAAGTATAAAAGAAAAATTTTTTTTAGGATAATATGAAAATATTTCCAGAATTACCATCAAATACTTTCCTTATATAGAGTTCTAAATGCTTGTATTTCCAATTTAGCTATTTTAACAATCAATACAGTATCACTCAATGATTTGCTAGTAAAATCATCATTTTCACTCTTTTACGCCATTCTTTTGACTTTCATCATTATATGCATGAAATTAGGGTGAATGGATACAGATTTTCATTTTTGCCTTCCTTCTAAATGAAAGTCAACTCTCAAAGGAAAGAATTTGCTACCCTACAAAAAACACTTTCCTTTACGAGAAAACTCCCTTCTTACAGGAAAGCCCATACAAACCCAAGAAGTTGTTCCCATTTAAAATATGGCAGAATAACATTTTGTACCTATTCACAATTATATGAGCAGCATCAAGCATAATGCCTATAGAGCATATGAGTTCAGCAAAGATTCAGACCAGACTTTACATCCGTGGAGTCTGATCAGAGCCTTTGCTGTTTGAATATACATTGTATGGACCCCACACAGGCACACATGGAAGGCTGTAGCTAGAATGCATGGATTCAGAGACTGGTTTGAGTCCGTTAAGCCACCATTTTGCAAACCATGGCTCACGATATTGTATCATGTATGTTACTACTCATACTGATTTCCACACAATGTTGAAAGCAAAACCATGATTATCATAATCAAATGTTCATTTTGTTACACACATAACCAATGTAATGTGATGTAATAAAATTCTTGAATTTAGGAATTGAAGACCTGATTTTTATTGAAAACTGAAGCATTATACCTATGTAAAAAGTTGTAGGGGAAGTGGAAAATCAAGTCAGAATACTTTAATCCATTACTGTAGTATCTTCAAATTTGAACAAGTCAAATTTTCCATGTGGCATCATTGCAAAGGTTGGAATGGCATAGGTACAGAGCCTGATCAGACTGCTGCTTAGGAGCAATCTGACCTGAATCAGCACTGTTTGCACAGAGTCTTGTGGACTAACATTTAGTGCAATATGGTCAACAACTAAATCCCACTGGGCACATGAAGTTGAATCAACCTTGAATCTACCTTGATTCAATGTCATGATGTTGAATCAAGGTTGATTCAACCTTGTGCAAATATGGTAAACAACTAAATACCAACTGGACACACAAAGTTGAATCAACCTTGAATCTACCTTGATTCAATGTCATAATGTTGAATCAAGGTTGATTCAACCTTGTCCAAATATGGTAAACAGCTAAATACCAACTGGGCACACAAAGTTGAATCAACCTTGAATCAACCTTAATTCAATGTCATGACATTGAATCAAGGTTGATTCAAGGTTGATTCAACAATTTCATTGTCTGCCTGCAGGGCTATATCATCCAAAATTCCATACCTTTGGGTTTTTCATCTGCGGGACCATCTAACTGAGGTATAACATCACTGTCATAGTCTTCCCCACTCTCTGATTTATCTGATTCCTGCGCCAGCTTCTCGTCTACCTGAGATTCCTGCCAAGTTTCATCCAAACCAGCTAAATCATACTCTTCTACATCTGGCTTAACAGGACTGAAATTGACAAAACTGAAACTTAAGGTAAGTGGGTAAACTTTCAAGGGCAACAACTCTGTCATTTCCATTTTTTGCCTCCTTCCTAAATGAGCTCAACTATTAAAGGAAAGAATTTGCTCCACAAGGAGCAAATTCTTCCCTTTTAGAGTAGACCAACTTTTAAAAGGAAATTGCTGCCCAGGGAAGCAATCAAGATGACAAAACCTTTGCAAACATGGTGGAAATATGGAGATGTACCCTTTCACCCTGAATAATTGGACTCTAATGAATTCCTCCAGTGGCTCATGATAGTTCTCAGAGTTGAAGACAATGTCCACTGTATCAGGAGACAGTTTTCATTAGGGGATATATTGCCTACAGTTAAAGAAATCTCATTCCCATACATATAAGTACCACTCAATCAGGACCCGGAGCCCCAATAAATCATTGGGTTAAGCGCTGGCCTGCTGATCTAGCAGTCCCGGGTTTGAGAAACACTGTAGGTGTACATCTTCTACCGTAAACGGGGTTGTTCCACTGCAGACAGCCTTTTATTATCACCCTTCCATTCACCAGATATGAATTAAATACTGTTGGAAGGGACATAAAATCAGAAGTCATCCATCCAGCCATCAAGCATCAGCCTATCTCTGGTTTGAGAGACAGAAAAAAATAATCATCTCTCATTTGGGCGACAGTAACCCACTTGAAAGACACACATACAAGAACACTCATGTTTACAGTGCCGTGCACAACTAACGTAATCTTCACACAATTTCAAACCTGATCACGACAAAACAACCATAGTTTCAAGGGCTTCCTTCATGGGTTTAAATAAAAGTTACGCCGTCTCATGGATACACTTTCAGGGGCAGCAACTCTGCTATTTTCATATCTGCCTTCCTTCTAAATGGGGGTTAATTCTTAAAGGAAAGAATTTGCTCCTCTTGGAGCAAATACTTTCCTTTACGATTAGACCCAATTTTTGGAAGAGCTTTGTCATCCATAAAAGTAAAGTCACCAGAGTTGTTCCCCTTGTAACAAGAGCTGTCGCCTGACAGCATAGCTCGCCAAGTGCTTGCCCATCACACAGTCGCTATGGTGGTGTGGACTGCTATGCATAAAACTTTAGGCAAGCATGTCCATAATGACAACACATTTAGAAACAAAAGCTATCTCAGAAATTAAAATAAAAAAAAATCCACATGAAACTTCAAAGTCCATGAGCTTGAGCTCAAAGAACTAAGGGGGGGGGGGGGGGGGGGGCTCAAAAAAGTGTCTAACATCAGTTCAAGTGTAAACTAAATCTCTGCCAAGCATTGTGAATCAGTATGCAATTAGAAAACTTTATTAAAGACCAAATTTCCTAAGTTCCTGACCTTGACATCAAGGTCACTGAACGGGGTTGGGGTAGTACCCTGTAAAACTTTGGACTAATATCTAGGTACAGTGCAAATATAAAAAGAATTCATCTATGGGTTCAGGAGATATGTGTCTTTAAAAAACTTTAACCAAAACAAGACAATTCTCTAAGTCCATGACCTTGACATCAAGGTCACTGAGGGGGGTGGGGGTAGTACCTTGGAAAACTTTGGACCAATATCTAACTACCATGCAAGTATCAAAGGAATTCATCAATGGGTTAAGGAGATATTGGGCTTTATAAAACTTTAACCAAAACATCCAGTACAAAAAACTCCCAATTTTCTAAGTCCATGACCTTGACAGCAAGGTCACGGAGTGGGGTGGAGGTGGTACCCTGTTAAACCTTGGACCAATATCAAACTACAGTGCAAGTATCAAAAGAATCCATCCATGGGTAAAGGAGATATAGGTCTTTAAAAAACTTTAACCAAAACATCCAATCGGACGCGGACGCGGACGCCGACGCCAGGGTGACAACAATAGCTCTTCCTGAACTTTCGTTCAGGCGAGCTAAAAATGGCAAAAAAACATGGAGATGTACCCATGCGTTTAACAAAGCAGACTTTGATTTGTCAAAAAATTCTAAAAATTGATATACCTACAATAGCTACTGTCATTGTCCTGAAAACGAACAGTTTGGTTTATGTCCAATGAATGCAGATGAAATACATAGCAAACAGTGAAGACCCAGTTGAGACTGCTCCTATGAGCCGTCTGAACTGAGTCTACACTGCTTGCTCAAACCTATCTGTCCCAATTATAAAAACTTTTATGGTAGATGTACAACTAACCTCAGTCATATCATCATACCACTCCTTCCCTAACACAAACATACACATAGTTTTACCTGTCTTTATCCGCTGGTGATGTTAAAGTCATGTCCTCATCCCATATTCTCTGTGACATCTCAAGGACCTCCTCTGCTTCTTTACGCTCCACGTCATCATCTCTTGGCTGTGACACCTGGGACAAAATACTGTCTTGCTCCTCAAGTGCTGCCACCTGGGTTTCCGCGGCAACCTGAGACACTGGTGGAGTATCAGACTCCTTGGCTAGTGAGGCTAGGATATCAACCAGTGACTTGTCCTCAACTTCACCTGCAAAATATACAAGTGGCTTCATTTAACCCTTAAAACACCCATAAAGCAGATGACAAAATTTATGTCTGTAAAATTTCAAAATATGTTTCATCCAAACTATATCATATTGCAAATTTGAACAATAGAGGGCAAACAGTGTAGACCCAGATGAGGCAGCTTCTAATTAGCTGTCTCATCTGGATTTATACTGTTTGCAAATTCAGCTTTTGTTTGTTTTTTGGAACTTTAAGGGTTAAAATTGGAAACTGTATCTGAGTAAAGACATCAAGAGTTCTGCTATTCAGCAAAATAATTTCAGTCACCATACCTAATTCCTCATGGACAATAAAATAGAAAATGCAATAACTATTCATGTTGGCGTATTTTGCATTTTGCAAATGTCCTTCTATTCTTAACTTTGGTGTATTCTTTTTTTAGCAAATGTCATATTTCAGAATTTTTTCTTAATTTATCAGAATTATTTACATGTAGTGGTTGTCACAAGCATTAAGATGGAAAATTATCCAAGTTTTCAATTTCCTGAGGCAGCAGGTATGTTCACATTAGCATACAGAGAGCAACGCAAATACAAACTTTAGTGTGTATGTGTCCATTTTCTGCATCATTTTTAAAAGAGAGACAAATTTTGACTTCCTTGGAAAATGAAAACCATCCAAAAAGGGGCCTATTCTTAAAGGACAGAATCAGCTCCTTTTTCTTATTCTTACAACAGCAGAGTACCTTTCCTTTGGAACTGCCCCCCTTTAGAAAGAAGCAAAAATGAATTTGAAGAGTTGCTTCCCCTGAAATTGTACCTTTTCACCTTAAGGTGTATGGCTAGATCTCAATAATTTAGTTACCATCTTTACAAGGGAGAAAACTTCAGAATATTTCTTTCCCCCCAAAGGTGAATCCCTTCTCAAACTGGGGCTACACTTAAACAAGTGAATTTAATCTCTACAACAAGCAAGTTCTCTTAAGAGTAGCTCCCTGGAACAAAGGAGAAAATATTCCCATGTAGGAGCAACCCATCTATAAACCATATGGCGGTTTAAACTTCGAAGCCTGGTCCACTTGATGGGTTTGCCATGCACAGCCTCAGATATACTGTAAAGCACTTTATTTCCGTGTGTTCTTTATTTTGCCAAATTTCTTATCTAGAAATTAGAATTGTGACAAAGCATCTGTCCAGCATACAACACTGCAGCAACATTGAATGAACATCAGTGCAATGTTATGGCATTGTCTCTACTTGTTTCAACAACCTGACATTGCAAGAAAGTTGATAGTCACCAGTTCTCCAGATAGGAAAGGGTAAAAGAGATAATTTAGGGATAATTAACCATATTTCTCAACAAAAACACATTCTGTGACCCATCATAACAGCAACGTATGTTTTCGTTGAGAAATAAGAAAAAATATCTTTGAATTATCCTCAATACCCCCTCTTATCTGGAGCTCTGTGATACCAAGTTGCTTGAATGTTGTAAATCTGTAAGCTGCTTGCCACTATTTATTTTTTAAACAAAGATTAAATATCTGTGAGATTCTTTATATTCCGTAAGTCAATAGATTCCCCTATACTAGCGACAATAGAACTCTACTAATATGAAGTTATCGACAGTACAAACCATCATCAGTCCTTGGTTTGACTTCACAGAAGCTCTGACTAGACGAGACTACTCTGTGGATAGATTCCAGGTTAACAATAGGCTTTTCATCTGGCTCTTCATCTAGTATCACCGTCTCTTGAGAACTCATTGACTCATCTACAACAAACACCACATTAGTGCTTTACTCAGAGCCCCAAAAAATGAGCCGCGACACAACAAAACCAACAAAGTGGCATGTGAGTCCAGCGAAGACTCAGATCAGCCTGGGCATCCCCTCAGTCTGATCAGAGTCTTTGCTGTCTGCATGGAGCCAGCTAAGACCCTTAGCTACTTTTTAAGTGCATAGCAAAGACTCTGACCCTTAGCTACCTTTTAAGTGCACAGCAAAGACTCTGATCAGACTGGGTGGATGCCCAGGCTGATCTGAGTCTATGCTGAGTGCACATGCCACTTTGTAGGGTTTCTCTTGTTGTGGCTCATTTGTCAATAATTCTGGGATATTACTGTAAATATGTATATTGTGTCTATAATGGGTAGATCTCCGTCTTCTTTCAGCGATTTTTACAGAGGAAACAACTTTTGCGACCTTCATACTTGCTTCCTTTGATTAAGTTCCTTTCAAAGGGGTCTTCTGCAAAATATAAATTTCTCCTATGGGGATCACAATCTTTGGGAGATGTTGTTTATATATGTTGTTTTATGTCCATGGTAATGTGCTCTCCCACTTAAAACAATAGAGTTACTTCCCCTAAAAGTTCACTCATTCACCTCAAATGCTACTGCAGTAACTATATAGTTACACCTTTAAAATCCTTACTTACAAATTTCTTTTTTTTTTCAAATTGTTCTTTTTCATTCCATAAAGTAAGAAGGTGTAAAGTTCACAATTTGAAATAGTGTAATTTACATCTTCTTGTTTTTATATGACAGTTTAAGTTGTTGCACGAGGTATCTTTTTTTTTTTTTTTTTAATAAACCAATACTTGCTGAATGTCAGCATTTCAGTATGATCTGGCTCTATTTCTTAGAATTTATGGTTACAGACTTTGAACCTCTTACCCTCTATCTGAGAAAAGTGCAGTTCTATGGCTGAAGCTGGTGTTGCTGGTACTTCTGCCTCCTGGGATTCTTCCTCTTGAGACTGGGACTGGCTATCCCTAAAAAAAAAGTTATCATATGAGCCGCGACACGAAAAAACCAACAAAGTGGTTGTGCGCCCAGCGGAGACTCAGATCAGCCAAGTCTGATCAGAGTCTTCGCTATCCGCATGGAGGTAGCTTAGACCCTTAGCTATTCTTTAAGCGCTTAGCGAATAGTCTCACCAGATGGGGTGGCTGCCCAGGCTGGTCCGAGTATGGACTGGGCGCACAACCACTTTGTTGGTTTTCTCGTGTTGCGGCTCATATTTATTCAGCTATAAAACCCCTAAAACACAGAAAGTCGGTGGGATGTGTAACCCATGTCCACTCACTCACTCAAACTCTTGTCTGATTACATCAACAATCTAGAGATAAAAAGGAAGGCAAGACAGGTGTCACATCTTTGTCTTGACAGAATGTGTATGTACTGAGGCAAACATTTTACGGCTAATCTAGCTTTGCGAGACTCAAGACATGACATTCTTAATATAGAGTATCTTTTAACTTATGTTTTAACTTATCCTACCAATCTGTAGTTACAGGCCAAATATTTATTTAGACCTACTTTGAACAGAGATAAAGAGTATACAAAGGTATGGATCCATGACCAGTACTTACATGTAAGCCATCTGTTGAAGGACAATTTCATGAAGCTGATTATCTAAGTGCACTTCACTCTCTGCCATCTCAATGTCAACACGCTCTGAAAGTACAGACGTAATATCCATCTATCGTTGATATTTAAAAGAGAAGACTGATCAAACTGTGTGGATCTGAGTTTCCACACAAAGAAGTCGGACCAGACAAACTCCGAATTTGAGGTGACTGGCTGATGATAACTTTGAGGTGAGACCATTCCCGTTAATTATCTATGAATAAGTATGCTGGGGCACCCATGAAGAGGTATCTATCAAATTCAATGTGTATGGGTACAGATACAAGATTTCCTGCACTTCTTTGCAGAAGCAAACAAATTTTGTACTTCCTGTTTGCTTCTATGGACAAATAAGCTCTTCCAATTTTGTCTATTCTTGAAGCAAAGAATTTGCTCCTAAGGGAGCAAGTTCTTTCCTTTAAGAATTGACCCCCATTGACATGGGAAGTGAAAACGAAAATGGCTTTTGTTTTCTTTGTAAGTGTACTCATACAATTTTCTAGAAACTAGTCCCAGATTTTTGTGAAAGATAATACTTTTCAAGCTTAACCCTTAATGCACCAAAAAAGCAGATGACAAAATTTAAGTCTGCAAAATTTTGAAAAAATGTTTCCTGCAAGCATTATCATATTAAAAATTCAAAGACTAGAGGAAACTAGTGTAGGTTCAGATGAGGTGGTTCACTATGAGCTGCCTCATCTGGATCTATGCTGTTTGTGAATTTATTTACATTTCTGATGCTGTAAGGGCTAACCTTGAAACACTCTAAACTGTACAGTTTCTTACCTGGAGAACCAGGAGGAGCAATATCTGTGGACCCACCCCTGTCCCTGCACCTCTGTCTTTCATCTTCCCACAAGGCTGCTAGACCTGGGTTGGCTCCAACATTGGCTACAAATAAAACAATAACTGTCTGAGGGCAGAGAAGCACACCTTCAGGGAGTCTGCATTAATGATCTACATGCAACACATGAATTTGAATTTTTAATGCACAAATGTAGATGACCATCTTAATACATATGCTAATGCTTCATTGCATAAGAGGTATCATGTAAGCATTTCTAAATTTCATAAACACACACTAAAATGTTCTGACTGTAAAAATCCGCCTTCCATGTGTCAAAACTGAAATGCCAGTCACCTACTCAGGATAGCCTTTGCTGTCCTTATTTTGTATTTTCGTTTAGTCTTGGTAAGCTTAGCTAATTATTTCATCATGCTGAAACTATGAATTCACCAACTTTAATGTATGAAACCACTACAGTTCTTATTCTAACTGCACAATTCGATTACCTCACTAGACAAATCAACTTTAATTGTTAAACAAGCTAACTGTGATGATATCATTACATTTCAATATTGTAAACATTCATCAGAACCACTTGATCTAAACACAGGCGCTTGAAGTTTTATGCTCAATGCTGCCACTAAACATTCAGGTATGAGCCATTTTGAAGAAATGGGCAGGTGTGCAAGCTTGTGTTCGGACTCCATTACGGTCTCCAGTTTCCGGTGTATCAACGTCGCACAGCAACGTCAGCAGGTTCTATTACGGGAAAAATGAAGTGATTATGCGGATAACGATCCCCTTCAATGTACGGCTTCCTACTCTGTCCAATCACCAAACAACTAAATTGCCGATCAGACCATGCGGATGCGCAAGCTAATCTGCATTTTTGTTGTTCGGAAAGTCAGTACATGTATGCCTCAGTCAACAAATGAAAATTTTACGCCAATGTTGTTGCGTAGTTTTGACGTTGTTGATACTAATGTCATGACGTCATTTTCAACATGTTTGTTTCAAGTTTTCACTGGTAAGAAACATTTTGACCGAAATTAGGACAAACAAAATATTGTAAATACATGGAAACAGTGATTCAACCACATTGGCCATATCTAAAAGAGTAATTGAATGATTTCGCTTATGTGTGATTTTCAAAGCATACAAGCAAATGCTCAACTTTGGCGCAGCAGTAAACCGGAAACTGGACACCGTAATGGTGACGATATTTTGTCAAGTTTTGAATTCAGGATTACAGCACCACAGAGACCATAACTGAACAAAATTATCATGTTTATAGACACATTTTGAAACGATGTTTACAGGTAAGAAGTTTGATTTTGTTGGGGTGCTTCTAACTGGCAGTTTTAGCAGTCCAAAAAATCGAGGCATTTTGCTTGCATACCTGGCCATTTCTTACCTATAGACTGCATCAAGATCAAAGGGTTTTGAGGGTTTTTTGAGCATAGAACTTCAAGCGCCTGTGATCTAAACTACATCAAAGGGCAGTTTAAGTAAGGAATTATAATCTCCACTTTCCACCAAAATAAGAGCATGTATTCCACAGAATATCATCTCACTTGCAAAAGCAGGTGTGACAAAAATTATCATATCACTGACATTATATCTGAAGCACCACCTCATACTTACCATTCACTTCCAGTCTGTTTAAAATATCAGCTGCAACAACGTCTACTTCCAGTTCACACGTACTCAATCTCTCTACATCTGGGTCTAGGTACAGCTCACTGAAAATAGTCAACTTGCCATATTTTCTTTCTCTAAAATTCAAACCTCTCAATTAGTAAAGACCCAGATCTGGCCCCAAGGTTATAAAACTTTTTTCATGCTCAACTGAGCTGAGCCTGAAATTTTCACTGCTGATAAATATGGCAATGCCAACTAAAGTTCATATTCATAAGCAGAGAAAATTTCATACACAGCCAAACTGAGCAAGAAAACAACAGTGCGGTTATCAGTAATTTGCTGTTTATTAGCAGGTAAAATTTCATGCTCAGCTGAGTTGAGCATGGAAAAAGTTTTATAACCTTGGGACCAGAAGGAGCAGTCCAATCAGGATCTGCACTATTTGCCAATTCAACAAAATGTTATGGAACAATTACTGGATAAAACAATTTTAGACACGTAGAGTGAGGGAAAAAATGTTCAAATTTTTAGAAAATTTACCGCATTTTAATAGCATAAAAGATGCCTTGCACACAGACATATAAATGAGAGCAGTTTTTTATGAGTAACAATTAATGAGACAGTCCTAATGAGGGGTCACAATGTATATTTTAACAGAGGATTAAGAACAAGACCTGTCAGCAAACAGGATAGCTTGCCTGACAGTGCCTTGCCCATCACCTAAAAAACTTTAACGTAAAACTTTAACATTTTGCTAAAGCCGCCGCTGCCGACACCGGGGGTAGTTCAACAGCTCTTCCTATACATTCGTACAGGAGAGCTAAAAATTATCCTCAAACTATCACAGTTAATAGCCTAATTTACAGCACTAGACTTGTACAAATTTACAGAAATGATTCCTGTGTTCAAATATACTGAACATAAAGGAATATTATATTCATGCTTAAAATTCTGGACATCACAAGATACAAAGAATCTAAAATAAATTCAAAACTGTTTGGTAGTGTATCTGCATCTGTTAGTATTTGTAGAGAATACCTGTCAAGTTTTTAGCCTTGGTTAAATTTTGAAATTTGAATGATGTGTTTCTAGAAGAAAGTGATTTGAATGTTGTTTTATTTCTTTTTTTGTTCAGTATCCATAAGTGTATGAATATGGAGAACATTAATACCAAGCTTACCTGGGTATATTTTCGTAGTCCCAAGTCCTCCTAGATGGAGTGGCACTTCCTGAGCGATTCAAAAGACCTGTGAAAGACACTGGGGTTCTAGGGTCTGAGCCCAACCCTTCATCTGATTCCTGACTTCCTCTGAAACTGACATCTCTCACAATCACCGGGTTACCATTATCTGTAAAATACAGTATTGTTTTTGTACCATACAAAATCTTTGAATTGGGAAAATAATAATAGCAATCACTATAGACCCCGATCGGACTGCTCCAACAGGGTCTAGCCAACTGTTTTATATAACATCTTTTCATCAGACAAACTAATTTTTCAAATTGCATATACAGCATAATTTTTGAAATGTGTATTCAGTACAGAAACAATAAATAGCAGAGTAAAGAAGAAGTTCTGATGTCCATATTACTTCCAGACATTTTTCATTAATACTATACTTAATTTTGCACAGATTCTGGACCTAATCTGTATCCGGCTTTGTTTTTTCTGGAAATAATGCTTTACCTTTATAAAATTGAAGATATATACTCTGTTTATTCGGCCATATGGCAGGGTTTGTCTGTCAATAAAGTACCCCAAATATGTATATAAGTTGTGTCTAATTTGGCAATCACATAAGTTTTTCCCTTTTAAAACAATCCTAAAAATCTAGATACATCTTCTAAGATGGATCTAGATTTTAGTATTGTTTTGGAAGCAAAAATCCTCCATCTTAAAACCTAAGAAATACAGTATATGTCTTCATACTGACTGAAAGGTACCTTATTAGATGTGCAAACAAGGAAGACTCAGGTGTGCCTGCATATCTACAGCCTGATCAAGGATTATCCTGTTTTAAAAGATAAAGATTTCCCTAGCCTAGTGGCCATAAGGGCAGATGGGGTAGAGGCATACTGTATCTTGGCAGAGCCCATCCCACTCCTTTTGCTGCCTTATCCTTCCTTGATTTGTAAACGGTACAGCTGTCATTATAGCTGATATAGACAGATTTTTTCCAGTCGCTAACTGGTCCAAAAGTATTCAAACCTGCGACCTTCAGCATCATAACTGAGCATCTCTAACCACTCTACCAAGACTACCATGGGTCTCTCTTAATCCTAGAATTTGCAAATTCTGGGAAATACTTTTTTTTTAAAAAGCGAAAAGTAAAGACTGATCAAGCTGTGCACAAGTGCAAGCAGACTTGATTTATTTGCTATTCCCACACAGCTTTGTCACAAGAAATAGAATTAAACCAGAAATTTCTACAGAAGTTTACACCTACAATGCTGACAGAAAGCTACTACCTGTAACTCTGTTCCTGCTAGTTGCAGGCAAAACAAAATATTTACTCATACATATATTTATATGAGCCATGACACAACAAAACTATCAAAGTGACATGTGCGCCCAACCAATACTCAGATCTGTCTGGGCATATGCCCAGTCTGATCAGAGTATTCGCTGTCTTGCTTACACCCTTAGCTACCAGTTAAGCACAAAGCAAAGACTCTGATCAGACCAGGCAGCTGCCCAGGCTGATCTGAGTCTTCTTTTGGCATGCGATTTGGAATTGGCCGAAGTGTTACGATTGGCCACTTTATTGCTTTTGTTGTCGCGGCTCATTTTTACTTTTATATCTAGAATTATATATTTGGCCTACTAACCATCTTTGTCCCTCCTCCGGAATTTCACAGCACCAACATTTATCATGTTCATACCATATAGATTGTAGTCAATAAATAGCTGAAAAAATAAAAATATGTCTGAAATAACTGAATACTGTATTTCTCTTAATATTTGGCAAACAGCGCAGACCCACAGAGCTCCAGGTAAAGCGGAGTTTGTGGATAATTCTAGTATAATTTTGCATCGTTCACCATGAAAACATAAGTTCTGACCCCATATTAGAACTGTCTCAGCAAGACAGTTGTAATGAGAGTTACAACATAATTGAGGAGGCGATACGAGAAAACCAACAAAGTGGTTGGTGTGCCCCGAGCAGACTCAGATCAGCCTGGGCCTCGGCCCAGTCTGATCAGAGTCTTCCCTGTCTGCACAGAGGAAGCTTAGACCCTTAGCTACCCTTTAAATTTTAAGCAAAGAGTATGATCAAACCACAGGCGCTTGAAGTTCTATGCTATGAAACATATTTCAATGCCGCTAAAAATCTAGGCTATGAGCCATTTTGAAGAAATGGCCAGGTGTGCAAGTATGTGTTCGACTCCATTACGGTCTCCAATTTCCGGTGTATCAATGTCGCACAGCAACGTCACCGGGTTCTATTACGGGAAAAATGAGGTGATTCTGCGGATAACGATCTTCTTAAATGTACAGCTTCCTACTCTGTCCTATCATCAAACAACGAAATCAACGATCAGACTGTACCGATGTGCAAGCTAATCTGCATCTTTGTTGTTCGGAAAGTCAGTACATGTAGGTCTCAGTCAACATATGAAAATTTTACGCCAACGTTACTGCGTAGTTTTGACGTTGTTGACACGAACGTCATGACGTCATTTTCATCACGTTTGTTTCAAGTTTTCACTCGTTAGAAACTTTTTGATCGAAATTAGAACAAACCTGATATTGTAAATACATGGAAACGGTGATATACAACGACATTGGTCATATCTAAAAGAGTAATTGAATGATTTCGTTGATGTGTGAATTTCAAAGCGGACAAGCACATGCTCAACTTTGGCGAAGCACAGTATACCGTAATGGCGTCTGTATTTTCTGGCAAATTTTGAATTCAGGATTACAGCACCGCATTAACCATAACTGAACAAATTTATAATGTTTATAGATACATTTTGAAACGATGTTTACAGGTAAGAAGTTTGCTTTTGTTGGGGTGTTTCTAACTGGCAGTTTTAGCAGTCCAAAAAATCGAGGCATTTTTGCTTGCATACCTGGCCATTTCTTACGAAATGACCTATAGACTGCGTCAAGTATAAAGGGTTTTGAGGGTTTTTTGAGCATAAAACTTCAAGCGCCTGTGATCAAACTGGGCAGATGCCCAGGCTGCTCTGAGTCTGCGCTGGGCGCACAACCACTTTGTTGGTTTTCTCGTGTCGTGTCCCATTATGTTTTTATGGAAAAAGAAGCAAAATTATCCCTATCTTGCAGACAATTTTTGTAACTTCCTGTTTGCCTGTCTGATAGCCCTTCTAATAAAGGTCTACTCTAAAGGAAAAATTTACGCCTAGGACTCAATTCATTCCTATAAAGTTGACCCCCTGAGAAGAGGGGTGAATATGAAGAGTTGCTTACCCTGACACCTTAGCTAATTTTGGAATTTTTCTCACTTCTCCATAAAGTAATGTTGCTCCCACCTACACAGAGAGAACTGCAGGCGATAGCAGTGCTTTCACCATAGCCAAGTCCCCGCAATGCTGCTAAATAGGAATGAAGAGACTTTGACAATAGCTGGGGCCTAACAGTGGTGTTTTTCTCGCACTTGTGATTTTTTTGCCATTTCGGTTTTTTTTTGTGTTTTTTTTTAATGAAATATAGTCCATGTGAAGCCTGAGCTTTTAGCAGTAATTTAACCAAAAGATTTTCAATGCAGTCCAGGGACTACTGGGGGATCTGCTGACAGAAAGTCAACATCCCCTAATTTTCCCCAGCCTTGGGTAGCCATGGGTGCAAATTACAGGAGTGGTGCATTACCTGTAAGGTGTAAGGTATATGAGCTTCGTGAGGTTGGAAAGCCTTGTTTAACACAGCGCCACCTAGTAGCAGATCAGCAGCTCTGAAAAATACAAATAAATATCAGTGGTGAGCTGATCAAAATTAACTATGTTGTTAACGAAATGCTAGGTAAAAACACTGCCATTTTGCTAAACGGCAATTTTTTCCTTTCAGAGTAACCCCTACCATAAGGGAGGCAAGCAATTCCACGTCAGAGTGATCTCTCTTCTGGGTGTATCCATACATCTTAAACACAAACATGAAACTGAAACAAATAGCTTGACTTCAGGTCTCCATTTTCATGTCATCTCTCAGAAAACAACAAGTTAAATTAGTATGATTCTGCTGATTCACATACATATGAGCCGCGACACCACAAAACCAACAATGTGGTTGTGCGCCCAGCGCAGATTCAGATCAGCCTGGGCATCTGCCCAGTCTGATCAGAGTCTTTGCTGTCTGCATGGAGGTAGCTTAGACCCTTAGCTACCCTTTGAGTACTTAACCAAGAGTCTGGTCAAACTGGACGGATGCCCAGGCTGATCTGAGTCTGCGCTGGGCGCACAGCCATTTTGTTGGTTTTCTCGTGTCGTGGCTCATATGCTTTTAATGTGTGCCATGATACAGAAAATGGGATCTTAGAACATGTGCAAATAGCAAACACTCTTATCAGCCTGTGCATCAGGAGCCCCATAGCTCAGTGGGTTAAGTGCTGGCCTACTGATCTAGCGGACCCGGGTTCGAGCCCCATTTGAGACGAGAATCTTTTCTACCATAAACGGGGTTCCATTGCATATAGCCTTTCATTATCATCTCCCCATCGTCCTGATATGACTGAAATACTGTTGAAAAGGACATAAAATCGCAATGCATCCATCAATCCATCCAAGCCTGTGCATCTGCAGTCTAATCAGTCGTCTTTGTTTGCAACAGGAGTTAGTCTATAGCTACTGGAAAATCAAGAGACTGGTAAATGTGTATAAGAACACCTCCATTTTTTTCAAAGAGAGACAATTTTTGTGACTTCCTATTTCCTTCCTTGGACAACACAGCACTTCCAAAATTGTGTCTTAACTTATAGGAAACAGTTTGCTCAGATGGGGACAAATTATTTTCTTTAAGAGATGACCCCTATTCAAAAGTGGACAAAAGAGAAAGCAGAAAGAGTTGCTTCCACTGAAAGTGTTCCCATTTACATAAATCTACACCAATCTCATTAGCTTGCCTGTAGGAAAGTACAGGGATCTATTGTTGTCACCCTGACGTTGGCACTGGCTTGGGCAAGGGTGTCAAACTTCAAAGTTTTACGACAAAGTTTTTTTATGTGATGGTCAAGGCACTGTCAGGCGAGCTATCCTGTATGTGGACAGGTCTTGTTTTTCTTTGCTTGCATATCCTCCAAGTTCCTTTTCTCCTGCAGCGACTCCAGAGAGCAAAGCAAACAAAAGGGTGCAAATCTTCATTTTAATGTCATGGTAACAAAACTAATGGCATATTGAAATCACCTCTAAACCAGCAATCAGCTATATAAAAACTTTGAAATCAATACATTAAGATGTATGGGTACACTGCCATGTTTTCCACCACTTACAGGACAGTTTGTTTGCTAACCCTGAACAAACCCTTTCAGAAAGAGCTCTACTCATAGAAGTATCAGCTCCTAGAGGAGCAATTTCTGTACTTTATGAGTTGATCCCACTGGAGGCAAAAATGAAAACAACAGATTTACTTCCCCTGACAATGTTCCCATTCACCTTAGATGCCCACAGATCCAGGTAAGCTAAGCGTCAGGGCAATTATTTTTTCTTTCCTCCACAAAACTGTATCTTTCTACTGCTCATCTAAATCCTCATCTAAATTGTGCGGATGGCAGTTGCAGGCTCACTATCTCCACAAAACTGTATGTTGAGCGTCTCAGCAGAAGCTCCCAAATGTAGCTCTTAGAAAATCAATTTTCATTTATTATAGCTCACCTGAAGCTTAGAGTTCAATTGTTCAGAGCTAATACTGCCATTAGTAAATGAGAAATTACATTTTGCAACATCAAAGTATGCACAAACCATTTTTGCTTAAAACATGTGAAGAGCTTTTACACTGCAAAAGCTCTTCTCATTTTTTCTTCTTTTTTTTTTAGATAGTATTAACACCCATGATTTTATATGTATTATAAGATTTAACGAATCTTTGACAAACAAAATTGTTAAGCTATGACGCTTTGATCTACTGGGCCTTGATATCTATTAGCGTCAAGTCGGGTGAATTTGGACAGCAAGTAAATTTGGACAGCGACATTGTTTCCTTTATGTGTCAGTTGTTTGGAATTAAAACAAAATTAACTGAGTAAACAGTGAAAATCCTGATGAGAAGGCTCACCATGAGCCGTCTCCTCTGGATTTTCACTGTTTGCAATGGTATGTCCGAATTTCCCCGCTGTCCGAAGTTACCCGACTCGACCCGACTTACTTTCTAATCATGGCAGGGTTATACAGGTAGATTTTCAGAAACTGCTGTTCTTTGTCATGGTAACCATACATGGCCCTGAAAAAAGACATAGCACATCAGAGATCCAGGTGAGGTGGGGTGATGTCGACAAATCTGAGATGATTATTTTATTTTCAAGGAAAACTATGTTGTGATTCCTCATGGCATGAAAGCATATACCCTCTAAGGTACCCGTGGTACAAATATGAAAGCTTACTGATGAGTGACTGGAGAAATGAACCCAAAAGAGAAATTTAATCAAATACTATGACGTAAATTCCACTAATATGATGGAAAATTCTTACCAAATTTGAGTTTGAAAAACCGATTCATTTGGCATAAGGCACATTTTTATCGGTCCAATAAACACAATTTGCGGATGAATTATGATACAATTACCTGTATTTAAGCCAAGTGTCATACCATTTATTGTCCATAATTATCCAATATTCATGCACTACTGTCAAAAGTTATCAAACAAAGCGTCAATTGTCTTGCCAAGGTGTGAGCACTGATCACATTTTTAGAAATCTTCGATAATTAGCATGTGTCCAAATCTGGCCAGCGGCGACCTCGTATATACACATACACATGCCAACGCACTCATGAAAGCTTTGCAAAGTAAAGTCACTGTTTACTTTTACAGAAAGCATCAGGAAAGAATCTGACTAGCAACAAGATAATAATAATAATAATTAAACCTGACTTGATTATGCGCAGGCTGGTTAGACTTTTTTTTTAGCCAACGCCATCGCTAGTGCAAAAAAGTATTTTTTTTATTCGTCGCAGGTACTTTCTTATATACAAATTTAAAGGGAATTAACTTGAATAGAAAAAAAGCCTCCACCGGCTCAATAATATTGGCCCATGTCTACTTTCACTTTCGTCTCTGCGCTGCGCTTTCAGCGCATTTTTCACCATAAATAAGAACATGGGGACTAAATGGCTACTTCAGGGATGATTTTCTTTGTGTCAGGCAAGCCGTTTATACGTTTATCTACCTAGTTATGGCTAAATAAGCGCTACGGACATGTAAACATGTGTTTTTATCATTAGTGGGTGGGGGATTCATTGGTTTTCGTTGACCACTATTTTGGATTGTGGAACACGTTCGTATGACGTCATCGGCCATTCAGACTGATTTGGATTTCAAAATTTCTGTAGCCCTGGTTAGAACTCTAGGCTAAATCCATGTGGACAGTGAAGACACGCTATTGACCTCACTATGCGGCTTGGCTTCTATCAAGGTAAATAAATATTATGATACCACTGTATTCAAACCTTTTAAACCTTAAACCTTATACAAGGAGCATGGGTAGCCCGTTCATGTTTTTGTTGTTACAAATAGAAACACGTTGTTGGACTTCCTTCTAATTGTCATGGATGACAAAGGCGTTCAAAAGTGGAGATCAACTCTCAAGCTCCCTACCTTAAAAGAAACCATTTGTTCCTAGGGCAAAATCCTTTCCTTTAAGAGCTGACCCCAAATTAGAACAGAGCTCTAGATAAGAGGGAGTATTTGGTGATAATTAGGGATAATTTTTGTGAAATCGGCATAAAAACATATGTTGTGACCCCTCATCTGAACCGTCTCGACGAGACGGTTCAGATGAGTGGTCACAACATATGGTTTGAATGAGAAATAAGAAAAATTATCCCTAATTATCATCAAATATTCCCTCTTATCTAGAGCTCTGTAGAAGGGAAGCAAAATGAAAATTGGAGAAGTTTCTTCCCCTTACAGTATAGTAATTCACCAGCCCATACTTACGTTCCAGATACCAGCACTATCTTATAGACATGCTGTATTGTTGACTGGCCATACCCCTGAGCAACATTGATAGCCTTGTCAAGACTGGACGCAAACTGACGGAGGTAGCGGTCCCAGGGTGCCGTACCATCATATGGAACATACAGGTATGGAAACACCCCATGGACATGCATGCAGGTCTTCTGTCCTGTAAAGAGATTAAGAAACTTTGTGAAGTCAGTTTCATATTAAAACCAATACAGAAGCTTAGTTGTACAGATATCATCAGAGCTCTAGATAAGAGGGCGTATTTGATGATAATTAGGGATAATTTTTCTTATTTCTCATTCAAACCATATGTTGTGACCCCTCATCTGAACCGTCCCGTTGAGACGGTTCAGATTAGGGGTCACAACATATGTTTTTATGCCGATTTCGCGAAAATTATCCCTAATTATCACCAAATACTCCCTCTTATCTAGAACTCTGTATCATTTACTGTTATGAAGGCATGGATCCATGAAAAATATTCTGGTGGGATGGCAAAAATGGAGACTCTGGTCAGACCACTCCTAAAGAACAGTCTGATCTGTATTTAGGTGCAGACAGATCAGGGCCAATGCTCTTAGCTCAGCTTCTCTAATCACCTCACAAAATATTTTGAATAATTACAGTTAGGAGACTACTCCATAATTCCTGTTAAATCTCCATAAAAGCAATTTCTGTGGCAGGCCTATCATTAAGACTTGCAAGATGCACTGACAGAGCTCTAGATAAGATGGCGTATTTGATGATAATTAAGGATAATTTTTCTTATTTCTCATCGAAACCATATGTTGTGACCCCTCATCTGAACCGTCTCGTCGAGACGGTTCAGATGAGGGGTCACAACATATGTTTTTATGCAGAATTAACAAAAATTATCCCTAATTATCACCAAATACGCCCTCTTATCTAGAGCTCTGACTGACTTCACATTGAGATTCAGTACAGACCCTAAACTTTCTGAGGTGAATGAGCACACTTTCAGGGGAATTAATGAAATTACCTTTTTTTTTAAACCAGACACAGCAGTGTCAGTCTGTAGGCTTGCACAACTGAGACCCTCATTTATAACACAGCTTTGTCATTAACGGCTCTCCCATCTGTTACATTTCATTTAATGGGATGAGCAAATGAATTGTAATGGGACATAAGAAACATGGCATGTGCAAGTCAAGACTCAGCACTCAGGGAAGCTGATAAAAATCTTCCCTGTTAAACAAGCTAGCTCTAGGGCACATCTTTTCAGGTGCTGCAGCTCAAATCTGGACAAAACGTGTGGATGACTTGCCATTTTATGGCCCTTTCAACAGTATTAAAGTTGTATCAAGCCAAAAATCTGAACTAATATAGACTGACTATTGTAACTGAATATAACATTATCAGTGTCACTGTACGGCTCCTAAAGGTGGGGGCAGACATGCTTGAGCAAACAGTGTAGACCTTGATCAGACTGCTACCTAGTGTAGCAGTATGATCTAAGTCTACACTGTTTGCCATGTTAACACTAATATTTTTTCATACACTGCCTAGCAGTTAACTTGCTGCGCTGCAATTTTATGTTAATTATAGTAACTGGTCAATATGTCCCAATATTTAAGATAACTTAAAGTAACAAATTCTATGTACTTGGACAGAATGACAAGTTTGAGCAAACAGTGTAGACCCTGATCAGACTGCTCCTTAGGAAAGCAGCAGTCTGATCAGGGTCAATACTGTTTGCTGAGCGGTCTGCATCTTTTGGATGCTCTACTGCATTGTAAAATCAAACTGTTCGATTTTAAGGATACTAACAGTGAATATTTTTCGTGTCCCATTTTTTATTTTATTTTATGGTACAGAACAATTTGCTCATATGACAGTATGTTAGAGAGGGAGCTAGGTAAACATTTGGCTACTAATAATTACAGGTAAGCCTCTATCTTTACAACTCTATAATATTCAAGCAGCAACTCGAGGAACAGGGCCTTATGCCATGTTTGAACAATGGATGCAAAAATATTTTAAAGATTTTTTTTTTTTTTTGCTTTTTATTGGATCCATAGATTGTTAACATGAGCCGCGACACGACAAAACCAACAATGTGGTTGTGCGCCCAGCGGAGACTCAGATCAGCCTGGGCATCTGCCCAGTCTGATCAGAGTCTTTGCTGTCCGCATGGAGGTAGCTTAGGCCCTTAGCTACCCTTTGAGACATTAACGAAGAGTGTGACTAATTTGGGCAGATGCCCAGGCTGATCTGAGTATGCACTGGGCGCACTACCACCTTGTTGGTTTTGTCGTGTCGCGGCTCACATATTCTTGATGCAAACAGGGAAAACTACTCACAGTTTGACCTGACTTTTCACCAAAGAACCTTTTCTCATGACACAGCCTGTTTGGTCTACAATTGTTGTTTGTTTTGTCATGAATGGTGTCCTTTGTTTAATATGCTCTATGCAAAGTGGTTGTCTCCTAAAATTTGACCACCCCCCTGCGGCTTAACACATGCCCAAATATGCACATCTCCAAAATGGGGCATGAATCTAGACTTGCAGAAAATTTAAGAGGAATTCATGTTAATTTGTACAATGGGGATAAGTTGTGGGCTAACTTTTATGCTACAGTCTGCCTGAAATTGAAATACATCATAACAGTTTCTGGCTTATGCCCTTCACTGGGTGATGTGCACCTACAGTCTAAATGTTCTTCTTTATATTTAAGGCTTTTATTGCTGACTGAAAACCTATTTTGACTGAAAACCTATTTTGGGGACACGCAAACAGTGCCTCTTTTCTCAATGAGGCCTGAGACAAGTGACACTTAGACTGTGAACAGAACAGAACAGAACAGAACTTTATTGCATATAAAACTCAGGCCACTCGCAGGTGGCATAAGAGCATGCACATACAAATATACAAACATATAGCATGTAAAAATAGACATATTCAAGCATGACATATATAGATAAAAAAAAAAAAAAAAAACTTAATTAGCACTTGAAAACTTCTTCATTATGATTTCTACAAAATTGGACAATTTGATGAGAAGTTTAACATTTTCAGTAGATAACAGTTCCTTAAATTTAATTACATTGGGACTTTTATAGAAATATGGTTTTAAAAATTGCTTTCTATCTGAATTAAAATGAGTACATACAAAAAGATAATGAAATTCGTCACCAATATCATTTTTATCACATAAATTGCATTTTCTGTCCTCTAATGGGATATTTTCCTGGCGACCAGTTTCAACTGGAAGCCTATGGTTACTCAATCTGAACTTAAGCAAAGTAGAACGGTGTTTTTTATTTAATTTGATCAAATAATTCTCAAAACTGATATCATTCTTAAAAAGGCTATATGTTTTTCCCTTTGAGGATGAAGAAACTTTTGTATCCCACTCTTGGATATATCGATCCGATAAAGTTTTTGAGATCTGCATCTTAATCAGTTTAGGGTTTTCAATTCTTTCCTTATGTAAAAGATCAGTACGTCCTACAGATATAAGGATTTCTTTTATACAGTGTATCCACTTATGTTGATATATGCCATTGTTATATTCACTGAGAAGAAAATTATACAGAATTTTTGACAGTTTAGTTTCTTTGCCATTTACAATAATCAGCCAAAAGCCAATCAAACGTGTTTTAATTTTAACATCAATAGCTTTGCAGCCAAGCTCAGCATGTAACATATATGCTGGTGTAGATTTCTTTGAACTTGTAATATACCGAAGAAACTCATATTGGAGTTTTTCAATAATACTAATATTTTCATAAGCCCAAATCTCACACCCATACAGTGCAATTGGTAGAATAGTATGTTCAAAAAGCTGTAACTGTAAGTCAAGTGGGAGATTAAGATTTCGAATTCTTTTATATAATAAATGCATAGCTTTTCTGGCTTGGTCATAATTATGTTTTTTGGCTTTACTAAAACTTCTACTCTTGGTAAAAACTACACCCAGATATTTGAATTCTTTACATATTGAAATTTTATTGTTGCCAATTTTAAAATCAAAGCGGTCATCATTGCGTGTGCCGAAGACCAAAATTTTAGTCTTATCATAATTGATATCAAGTTTCCACATTTTGGCATAGTCATAAAATACATCTAAATTCTTTTGAAAATCGGTTTCATCTGTACCAAAAATAATTGTGTCATCAGCATATAACAGAATAAAAAGTCTCAAGTAAATATATACAGTATCTGATACAAATTCAAGGTCTATACCAGAGCAAGTGTTGGTATGCAAGAAATCTTCTAAGTCATTTAAGAACAGAGCAAATAAGATTGGGGACAAATTTTCCCCTTGCCTCACCCCTCTTAGGCAAGGGAAGAAACTTGACTGACTCCCACTAAATGATATACAAGATTTAATTCCCTGATACATATTAAACACAATGCGAAAGAACTTTCCATTGATATTATTCTTCAGTAGCTTTGACCACAAACCAACTCTCCAAACGGAATCAAATGCCTTACTGTGTTACAGTTCCTAGAAGCTCTGACAAAGAGGCCAGGGGCCACAGTCAAGAATAGGAAGTCCCAGCCTGACAGATCATGCTTCAGCAAGAAACATCATTCATTATTAATATCAACATGGCTCTAAATGACACTTACTCTCCGGGGAATCTGTATTATAGTGTACTAAGTTTGAGAAAATGCACAGCTGTGCCTACAGTTAATGCCCAAATTTAAGGACTGCCTAAACACTTAAAGGTCCAATTTATCAACATGAAAGACCAGTGCAAGTTCCACTGAAATTAAATAACTTGTACTATAAACCATGAAGGGTGGATTTATGCTGGATCTGCAATGTCATTTGTTGTTGGTTTTTTTCCTTTCCTGTTTCCTTTTTCTTCTTCTGTGTTCTTTGCTCCAAAGTAACTATCTAGTCTATACTATCAAAATAAAGACATTTTCTTTTAATCTCTCTTTTTTTCCGCTTTTAATCCCTATAGCAAGTCCATATTCAAAGATGCAAAATAATCAATTTCAAATCTGTTAAGTTGTTTATTAGGACTAAACAGCTGTCTCCAGATTAATTTCAAGTTAAATTCATAGCAAACAAATTATTACCGTGGATATCACAAAGTGCTGGGTCTTCCTATTGTCACAGAAACAGACCAGAGAACCAATGGTCCTGTGGCTCACCTGAGACCTTACTGTTAACAAACACAATTTGTCATTTCCCTCATTTGCTACAAATTTTTAACCAGTGGTTTTAGAGGAGTGCATATTCTATTTTTAAAATCTCAGTAACCGTTACAAAGTTCAAAGAATGACAATAACCTTTGCTGGCATTATCTCTTTGTACTGGAATTTCCAGTTTTTCCTGTGACGTGAAAACTAGGTGATCATCCACCCTGATTGAGAGTGGAGGCAAAAATGAAAATGTGAGAGTTGCTTCCCCTGAAAGTGCACATGTTCAGTGAAGGAAAGTCCATTATAGGAATAAGGGTAATGGTGAGGGTATTTCAAGAATTGTAGCTGCAACTGAGCATAAGCACACACCAGTACATCTGGCAAGTACCGTAAAAACTCTATATATTGGGACAGTTAGGTCTGAGCATATAGTGCAAACCCAGATCAGACTGCTCCTCTTGCCATCCCATTTGCATTTTTGGACATATTACTGCACTGTAAAACCAAACTGCTCCAATTTTAGGATAATTATGGTATCTATTTTTGTTGCCCCAATATTTAGAATTTTTACGGTACCCCCTATAGGTGCATGAACTGGCATACCTGTCTGTTCACCTGGATTTCTATCAGCCAAAAAACATGTTTCCAAAAATATGTAACTCTGCTTCACTATGTTATGCTTTCTTTTCCAAAAATATTTAGGCATGTCAAAAAGTGCCTTAGGTATAGCTGATGCACAGGCTGATCCAGGTCCTCCATGTTCACATAATTCAAATGGAACAGTCTATACCAATATGATTATTCATGTATGTTACATGTTCAAACACCAATAGTGCATCAGTGCTGATCTTCGGAGTAAATTTTTGACATATTTCACATTTCGCCACAAAAAAAAAATGTTTATTAGAATCAGGAGAAAGAAATGAAGAACATGAGCATGGGAATATTTGGCTGCTCCTTCAGTTACTGATGCCTGATCAACAGTAAGTAATGGATCAGGTGAGACAACAAAAGAAAATCTGTCAAACAATTTGACATGAATTTTTAGAATTTTTTATCACAGTCCTTGGAGAAACTATGGTAACGAAATCGGAACCAAAGTTAAGCTTGAGTTTCAAGATTCTTGCCAATTTTCAACAAATTCTGGGATTTTTTTCCCCCATTCTTATTTCTCTAAAAGAAACAAATGTTGCCACCCTGCATTAGAGCCATCTGATATCTTTAAATGAAAAAGAACAAAAAGTATCCATGACCGGTCAGCAATTAATCTCCTTCTCTGGAGCTCACAGGAGCCCTGGTAGGCTCAGTGGGTCACACCCTGGCCTCTTAGCCTGTCAGTCCTCGGGTGCCAATCCTACTGAGGTTTCACTATTATTTCAAATCAGTAAAAAACAAACAAGTATATATCAGAAACATTGTTTCATTGTTAAGTTTAATAAAGTGAAACACAGAAGTATCATATTCATATTGACTATAAATATTTAGACACCTTCACCGGTAAAATTGGAACACACTGACTTTTACCAGCTGACAATGTGACCAACACATACTGACAGAACAGCAAGCATTGCAGACCTGATCAGACTGCTCCAAGAGGATCAGTCTGATCTGGGTCTACACTGTTTGCTCAGGAGCTTCAGTCCAAATCTTCACTGTCATTACTTTACTCTGGATGACAGCAATGCGACTAAAATGATACATCATTCTCTCATTTCCAAAAATATTATGAGTCATTAAAACTTGCCTATTAATATACAAGGCAAGACACAAAAAATCGTGGCTTAACTGTGAACTTCAAAGACTCAAACCAGTCTGCGAGTCCACGCAGTCCAGCTATGGCCTTCTTTTTCTGCTTGTAGATTTCTCAAAGGCACAAACAGCAATGGCTCTGGCCAGGTTGGTCTTAACCTTTACTGTTGCCATTGTGCATTTAGCATCCTAAATTTTGCATAAGTCCTGTTTTTTTTTTGTATATGATTTGTTTATGCTTAATTTAGGTGGACTTTGTTGTTAGAAAAACACTACTGCATCAGTGAAAGTGATAGTAATTTATATCTTATTTATAAGTTTATATAAATAATATCATGACACCAGCATACGTTACAATGCATGAGTACTCTACAGCCCATTTTCTTTTATTTTTTAAGAACCCAATGTTACTGGTAACCTTTCATACTGTAATTACAGGTTTCTTCTAATAAATGCCCCCTCTCTAATAAATGCCCCCACTTACTGTTTGTGTGAAAAGAGTGGCCAAACTCCATAAAGACCACCAAATATCAAGTTTACTTATTGATCAGATTTTGTTTCAAGAATGCCATTTACAGGACTTGTGAATTGCAATGTTACCAACTCCAGGCATGTATTAGAAGAAATACGGTACCCTAAATACAGTATTAATCCTATTAAACCCCCTAGGGGCATGGCATGTAGTGATGAAAGCAGGGCATTATTTAGGGCCTTACTTGTGGTTAATCAGACACTGCCAAACACCACTAATAAACACTATTAAGGTGAATAGGTATACTTTCAGAGGTGGCAACTACTATATTTTGCCGTTCTGAGTGCAATAGGGCTACTGATGGACTAAAGTGTGAGTAAGAATTAAGTTTCTTACCTGCAGGGGTTGCCCCAAATATTCTGACAACTGGAACTTTCTTGACCTCTGACCCCCTCTGATCAGCATATTGGACATCAAGGCCACAGAGGGGCGGGGACATGTAATGGTCGGTGGTAACTATCCGCACAGAAAACATCCTGTGCTAACCTTCGTTGTCCATCCTGAAACATAAATGGAAAATTCTGTTAATTTCTTTTAATACCAATCTGCAATTCTTTTCTTGCATAAGCCAAACAGCCCTTTCATTCCTGGTACCTGCTGTCTCTAAATGAGCACTACCCAGGCAATGGCATACTCAGCCCTGGGTCAGTTAGCTGTACCATAACATTTTTTGATGATTTTAAGGTCCTTTCATGAATATCTTGCTCAACTCAAGCTGATTGTTAAGCTAAGGTGGTGAAAACAGTTTCCAAAGAAGAAACTCCACAAGCAGAACTTGACTTTCTCACTTGTGCTTGAATGAAGCACAACTATAACTCTTACAGCAGCCAAAACAGACAACAAATTTTCATGGGCAAAATTCTGAAAAATGTTTTGTCCAAGCTATATTATAATTATTGAGAATTCAAAGACTAAATGGCAAACACTGTTAACTCAGATAAGGTGGCTCATTATGAGCCACCTCATCTAGATCTGTACTGTTTGAACAAACAGCACAGGCAACTCCTACAGGTAAGGGAAGTATATATTTTGGAAAGGGAGGCAATACTGCCTTTTCAACAGTATTTCAGTCATTTCAGGATCATGGAAAACGAGGGAGATGGTGAAGATGATGAAATAGTTTGGTCCTAAAAAGAACTAGAAAATGTGTTTATGAAACACTATGCCCCCAACCATATGCTTGTCTCTAGAGAAGGTTCATGCAATAATGCTTGTACCTTTGTACCATAGGCTTACAATGCACTAAGTCGAAAAAGGGGCTTAACTTAGTCAAAAATTTACAAATTGTTTTCGAAAGTTAATCAGGTCATCTACACCTTGGGCAATATCAACCTGCAAAAATCATGATCCTAGCATCAGGGGTTCTCCAGATATTTTGTTCACAAGCTTCCATAGGCAAATAATGCACTAAGTTGAAAAAGGGGCATAACTCAATCCAAAATTTACAAATTATTTTCAAAAGTTAACCAGGTCATCTACACCACAGGCAGTATCTTCCTGCATAAAATCATGCTCCTAGCATCAGGTGTTCTTGAGATATTTTGTTCACAAGGTTCCATAGGCTTACAATGCACTAAGTCGAAAAAGGGGCATAACTCAATCAAAAGTTAATCAGGTCATCCACACCACAGGCAGTATCTTCCTGCAAAAAATCATGCTCCTAACATCAGGGGTTCTTGAGATATTTTGTTCATAGGTTCCATAGGCTTACAATGCACGAAGTCGAAAAAGGGGCATAACTTTGTCAAAAATTCACGAATTTGTTTCAAAAGTTAATCAGGTCATCTACACCTTGGGCATTGTCATCCTGCAAAACCTCATGATCCTAGCATCAGGGGTTCTTGAGATATTTTGTTCACAAGCTTCCATAGGCAAATAATGCACTAAGTTGAAAAAGGGGCATAACTCAATCCAAAATTTACAAATTATTTTCAAAAGTTAATCCGGTCATCTAAACCACAGGCAGTATCTTCCTGCATAAAATCATGCTCCTAGCATCAGGGGTTCTTGAGATATTTCTTTCACAAGGTTCCACAGGCTAAGTCGAAAAGGGGCATAACTCTGGAAATACATTGCCGGCGGAAAAATAAAAAAATACGGGTCTGCTTATTTTCCATACTGATTATGTGTATAAAGTTTCAAGTTCCTAGCTCTTATTGTTCTTGACTATATGAAAGGGTACCTTTGTACCATAGGCCTCAATGCACTAAGTTGAAAAAGGGGAATAACTCAATCAAACATTCATGAATTTTTTTCAAAAGTTTATCAGGTCATCTACACCACAGGTAGTATCTTGCTGCAAATAATCATGCTCCTAGCTTCAGAGGTTCTTGAGATATTTTGTTCACAAGGTTCCATAGGCTTACAATGCACTAAGTCGAAAAAGGGGCATAACTTGGTCAAAAATTCACGAATTTGTTTCAAAAGTTAATCAGGTCATCTACGCCTTGGGCATTCTCATCTTGCAAAGCCTCATGATCCTAACATCAGGGGTTCTTGAGATATTTTGTTCACAAGGTTCCACAGGCTAAGTCGAAAAAAGGGGCATAACTATGGAAATACATTGCCGGCGGAAAAATAAAAAAATACGGGTCTGCTTATTTTCCATACTGATCATGTGTATAAAGTTTCAGTTCCTAGCTCTTGTTGTTCTTGACTATATGTAAGGGTACCTTTGTACCATAGGCTTCAATGCACTAATTCAAAAAAGGGGAATAACTTGATAAAAAATTCACGAATTTTTTTCAAAAGTTAATCAGGTCATCTACACCACAGGCAGTATCTTCCTGCAAAAAATCATGCTCCTAGCTTCAGGGGTTCATGAGATATTTTGTTCACAAGGTTCCATAGGCTTACAATGCACGAAGTCGAAAAAGGGGCATAACTCGGTCAAAAATTCATGAATTTGTTTCAAAAGTTAATCAGGTCATCTACACCTTGGGCATTCTCATCTTGCAAAGCCTCATGATCCTAGCGTCAGGGGTTCTTGAGATATTTTGTTCACAAGGTTCCACAGGCTAAGTCGAAAAAGGGGCATAACTCTGGAAATACATTGCCGGCGGAAAAATAAAAAAAATACGGGTCTGCTTATTTTCCATACTGATCATGTGTATAAAGTTTCAAGTTCCTAGCTCTTATTGTTCTTGACTATATGTAAGGGCACCTTTGTACCATAGGCCTCAATGCACTAAGTCGAAAAAGGGGAATAACTGGATCAAAAATTCACGAATTCATCTACACCACAGGCAGTATCTTCCTGCAAATAATCATGCTCCTAGCTTCAGGGGTTCTTGAGATATTTTGTTCACAAGGTTCCATAGGCTTACAATGCACTAAGTCGAAAAAGGGGCATAACTCGGTCAAAAATTCACGAATTTGTTTCAAAAGTTAACCAGGTCATCTACACCTTGGGCATTCTCATCTTGCAAAGCCTCATGATCCTAACATCAGGGGTTCTTGAGATATTTTGTTCACAAGGTTCCACAGGCTAAGTCGAAAAAGGGGCATAACTCTGGAAATACATTGCCGGCGGAAAAAAAAAATATGGGTCTGCTTATTTTCCATACTGATCATGTGTATAAAGTTTCAAGTTCCTAGCTCTTATTGTTCTTGACTATATGTAAAGGTACCTTTGTACCATAGGCCTCAATGCACTAAGTCGAAAAAGGGGAATAACTTGATAAAAAATTCACGAGTTTTTTTCAAAAGTTAATCAGGTCATCTACACCACAGGCAGTATCTTCCTGCAAAAAATCATGCTCCTAGCTTCAGGGGTTCTTGAGATATTTTGTTCACAAGGTTCCATAGGCTTACAATGCACTAAGTCGAAAAAGGGGCATAACTCGGTCAAAAATTCACGAATTTGTTTCAAAAGTTAATCAGGTCATCTACACCTTGGGCATTCTCATCCTGCAAAACCTCATGATCCTAGCATCAGGGGTTCTTGAGATATTTTGTTCACAAGGTTCCACAGGCTAAGTCGAAAAAAGGGGCATAACTCTTGAAATATGTGACCCGCGGAAAAAAGAAAAAACACGTGTTCGCTTATTTTTCATACTGATCATGTGTATAAAGTTTCAAGCTCCTAGCTCTTACGGTTCTTGAGATAGAGGACAGACGGACAGACGGACGGACGGACAGACGGACAGGCCCAAACCAATATGCCACCACAATTTCTCCGAAATTGGGGGCATAATCATGACCTTGGTAAGACTCAAACCCATAACCTGAAATATAAGAGTTGACGCCTCGACCAATTTAAGGCAAATGGGCACACTTTCAGGGGAGGCAACTCTACCCTTCACTTTTTGCCTTACTACTCAATAGGGATTAATTGTTAGAAAAGAATTTGCTCCTACAGCAGATCCCATTTTGGAAGGGAAGCAAACAGGTCATAAAAGTTGTTTCCCTTTGTAAAACTGGCAGTGCACTCCTTCACCTTAAATGACCCACATGAAAAACATGTTTGTCATTTGAGCCATTTCATAATAAAACCTGTCACAAGGTAACTGTGTTCACGTCATGCTCATTGCTCAGACCAGCCTACACAGTGTAGGCTGGTCTGAGCATGACAGGGAAAACAGTTAGCTTGTGATAACTGTGTAGGCTGGTCTGAGCATGACAGGGAAAACAGTTAGCTTGTGATAACACATGTACAGTCTGGTCACCGCATGCAAATTTGCACTGTTTAAAAATCAAATGGCTTATTTTCCCATGCACTGGCCCTTACCCTGACTACATTGCAGGCAGCTCTTGGCATGCCCAGCTGTAGACTGGCTCCAGACTTCAGTCAGTAAAACTCATCACTGGATAAAGTCAGCTATCAGAAATTCATTCCTGTAGTTTATACAGTCTGCATTATTTTATATGACAATATAATTTATTAGACTGAAGCCAGTCTAGCTCAGCCGACATACACCCTACAACAGTTTTCCTCATAACATGGCTCTTGAACAACTATATATTATTAGGTCTCTGTCCATTAATTGCACAATGCTGCTTTTTTACCAAACCAAATAGGTTTGACTTATCAAAGCTATGTAAATACATACATAAGTGGGCAATTTCAAAAATCATACCAGGGTCAATTTCATTAAGCTAACATTAGTCTATAGAGCCTTTCAGATGTAGTGGCATTTACAGAACTGAACTATTCCAAAGCAAACAGTCTCCCTCTAATATGCTGTATCAATTATTCATATGTCATTTCACGAGAAAAGACAGCTTGGTCCAGAGCTCCAGATAAGAAGGAAGAACAGGGACAATTTTCCTTATTTCTTCATAAACTTATATGTTGTGATCCCCCATTTGAACCGTCTCGGCAAGACGGTTCGAATGAGGGGTCGCAACATGTTTCTATGCAGAAATACAGAAAATTATATCTAAATTATCCCTGTCAATCATTCTTATCTAGAGCACTGTTGTCTATTAAAGTTCCAGATCTTATAAAACTTATGAAAACAGGTTTTCCCCTGATTTGACAAAATACTGTTGCCAAGACAAATGCTTGCTGCTTCCTAAATCTAGACATATTCAAGGCTACTAGTTAAGTTTGTGGATTTGCTGCGCTTTTTCAAAACATACATGTAATGTTGGTTGGCACTTTAATACTTCATGCATAATGTTGACTGTTAAAACACCACACATTAATACATTGCCTACATTTGTACCATTACTTCATCCATGCTAATTCAAAGTGACCATATTCAAACAAAAATGCTGTCCCTTAGTCTCAAAATTATTAAAGTTCTTCTGTATGTGTATTAATGCCCTTCTCATCCTAATGAACTTACACTAGTCCAGCTCCGGACCGAAATTATTTCAGAAACAAAGTTTCTAATTTAGGTCCAGCACCTGTAAGTCTTCCTCAGTGTGGGTATTTCAGATGCCGATAAAATCATTTTGGCACATTGTAAACTGTGCATTAATCAATATATTATGTTTTCTTTTTGATAAATAACAGCCTTTTTCTTCTTCTGACCTTCCCAATGTGTCTTATTTAATATTTACTGGCGATTTTTCCTTCGTAGCTGTGAGAATGTTTACGAAGACCGCCATGTTTGCTTGGGATTTTCCCAGTTACCGGATGACGTCATTGGGTGATAAAAATGGCAAGGATATAAAACCCAGTACCTTAGGAGATATGAGTGTCGCAATTACATACATCTGTGAATATTGTTTGCAATACCTATATATGCATTTATTTTATTCCTGGTGTCCAAATTTCATTTAAGCACGCGTCAGTCTGCTTCTGTGACAAGGCTGAGCACTTTTTTAGATTTAACTAAGTACCGCAATAAAATCAACCATTATGAATATTCAATTACCATGTGGACACCGAATGTCCGAACACAATTTCACTCTTAATAAATGTTCGCGCACACAAGAAACAAAGGGAATGCTGTTTAAGCTATCAATTTTATAATAGATCTAGTCCATGTCAAAACGTAACATTGGTAAAAGAGTAAACCTAAACACTTCACAACATATGAAACAACTTTTGTGTGTTTGAAGTCGCCGACAGACCTGTATACTTTCAACTATCATGAGAGAGGACGCGATTAAAAGAAATCACGTGCTGTTATGCTTAAACACATTGCAAAAAGTCTTCAGACAAATGCTGTAATCAGACTGCAAAAGAACGATCACAATATTTTATATCCGCGCAACTTACGTAATAAGAATCTCAAGCGTTAACAGCGATATTTTCAAACTGCGAGGACGTTTTCTTAAGATGTTGCGATCGGAGCCGTGATTATGTACAAATGCGGTACTTCTTTGAAATTCTTTAAAGTATCTGTATGATTTTAAAATTAGCTGCATATAAAAATATAATATTTCTTGGGAAAATATGCATTTTCTTTGCAAAGGACAGGACCTACTATAGAACCAATATTTTACTGGTTTGAGCCTGCAGTTAGACGTGTTTTGCTATGGCGCGATTTGTTCTCGTCTGCGTATATTTCACATTATTTCAACAATTGAAACTATGGAAAATAAAACTTCGCCGAAGCCACTGACTTTCTTCGAATCCGTTTCAAATACCGATGACGGACGAGGCAATACTACTGTTAGCGAGCTGGTAATAAAAATCTTATAATTTCTTGGTTCATTGAAATTAATATAAAAACATTTAATGCGTCGGAACAGTTGTGAAAGTTTGGGTAAGTAGGTATATGTGGCAGAAAATAACCTCGACATCATCACATTCTTTTGGCAACGTAAATGTCCTTGCTAGTTTTCTCTTTGATCGATACGTCGAAGCATACCATTGATCGGTAAATTTCCTATGTACTGTTATTCTACGCAAAAAAACAAACAAAAAAAAACTAGAAATATAGTCTGGCATACGTAGGGCGTAACTGGGAGAGCAGATATCAAACAACCGACCCCCCCCCCCCCCCCTCTCCGTCACACACACACAAAGAAAGAAAAGAAGAAAGTACAAAATAAACAAACAAAACAAAAATCACAGTCAGGAAGGCGTAAAGCGTATCGGGGGAGGGGGGCGTGGAAGACAGAAAATATCTAAGAACCGCCGATTATAAGGATATGACACTTCCTAGGATATGACACTTCGTTACTTTCTCCCCCCCCCTACCCCCCCCCCCCCCCCCCTCCGATGTAATTTGTAATTAAAAAGCGTTTCTGCAGTGGAGCTATAAAATTAAGTTTTCCGACCACTCGGACAGGGGATGCTCATTTTGATACAAACAGCACTGGATATCGGAATAACAACACACGTTTCATGTTTAACAAGATTCAAAGATGTCTGTAAGGCGCAAACAGTCGTCGTATAAATATTCTGTTATCGTTTAAACCCAGAACTTAGTCGCTTAACTTGGGTTGTCTGGAGTACGCCTGTCTTTGCAATTCTGGTACTGGATTTTATCATTTAACAGATGGCGTCATCACGTGACCTCCACGAGCTCATTTACATATCCTATCAACATGTCCGTTGAAACGCAATTTCTTTTCACCCCTCTTGAGGAAAATGCTTCAATGCCAGCCCAATGTCTCTTAGAAAAGGTAAAACTGGTGGCAGTCATGATCCAAAATGGCCAAAGAACACAACCGCTAATGTTTTTTCCTAAGTGATTCAAAAATAATGATTTTATCAGTGTATAGAAATTCCCCGGTAGCATTTACCGGCAAAAACCCAGCAGTAACGGAATAGGTGAGGCCTGGGCCGTGAAAATTGAAACTTGTTTCTGGGCATTTTCCGGCCCAGAGCTGGGCTAAACTTACACATGCTTGTATACAAACAAGAATTATTTCAGAATCAAGAACAAATCCCATTACAACCTGAGGTCTGATTATCTCTAGCTCAGCTCATAGATAATTCATGCTTCAAGTCAGTGCTGTCAAATCAAAACTAGATTTTGAGCAAGTTGTGAAGAGCCTGAATTTCAGGCTCTTCACAACTTGCTCAAAAAATAATTTTGAACTGACTGCACTAACCTGAAGCATGAATTCAAAGGTCAAGTAAATATTTTATATCGTCTTTAGATCATTGTCTTCCAGGACCAAAACTCAAACTTTCAATCCCAACAGGAAAATTCTTCTCAGGTTTTCTATCTCACAGCACATCAATGCTCACATGCACAATTTCCTTGGCTAAAATGACTGAAATGCTGTTAAAAAGGACAATAAAATCTAAAATCATGCATTCAATTTCATGCAGTGTTTGCAGCAGCGATAAAGACACAGACTGAAATTTGAACACAAATATGCCATTTTCTTCAAGGTGTTATCAGCATTCGAGTTGGACCGTTGGTTAACTCACAAAGAACAGAGCTGCAGGAGCATGAACTTAGAATGCCAGATAATGAGATATGGAGGTCCAATACATTATTACTAGACTGGACTCTCTCCTTCGAGACCATACAAAAAGCCTATCTTTTTCCCAAGTGCAAGTTCTACGGACTGTACATACTAACAAATGAGGGCAATGCGTGCCATGACAAGCAAAAAAATAGCCATCAGAGGGGATGGCAAATCCCCCGACCGAAGACCCCCATGGGCCTTGGTAAAAAGGGTGCACTTCAAAACACATATTAGTAATATATTGTCGTTCTTTTATGCTTCTGATTGACAGTAACTGTTAACAGATACATGATTATCTAACACTCAGACTAAAACAGTATGCTTGACTGCTAAAAAGAGGTAATATCTCAAACAGCCACCATATACACAATTGTATAGCATACGATACATTCAACTTTCAAAATGTGTGAATAACTTCTAAAGTACAAGCTCTACAAACCTAATTTTGAGCTCTCTAGTAAGTGAATTTGGACAAAGATTCCAAATCTGGAAAAAAAAAAAAAAATTTTTTTTTTTTTGGGGGGGGGGGGGGGGGTGCGGGAGGGGGCACGGGAATGTGGAAGGGTAAGAGAGAGTTAGGAACACTGATAAGATATCACAGCATGATCATCAATATTCTAAAAGGTTCACGGTTATTCAAATTCTGGAGCTGGCCAGGGTTATACAGTTGTGGAGCAGAGACAGCAGCTCAAACTACCAAAGGGAAATAATTCACTAGGTCTAAAAGCAAGAGTTATCATTCATGTATGAGACAAATTGTCATGACCTGTTCTGCATATCTGTGAAGTATCATGAAAATATTTCAAAAGGTATTCAAGCTATGGAGCGGACACTTAAAATCATCAAAGGGAAATAACTCCAAAAGTAAGAAAGCAAGAGTTGTCATTCTTGTTCGTGACACATCAACAGGACTTGTTCTACATATCTGTGAAGTATCATGAAAATATTCCAAAAGGTATTCAAGTTATAGAGCGGACACGAAATCACACCTAAAACCATCAAGGGGTAATAACTCAAAAAGTAAGAAAGCAGGAGTTGTCTTTCTTGTTCGCGACATATCGTCATGACCTGTTCTACATATCTGTGAAGTATCATGAAAATATTCCAAAAGGTATTCAAGTTATAGAGCGGACACGAAATCATACCTAAAATGATCAAGGGGAAATAACTCAAAAAGTAAGAAAGCAAGAGTTGTCATTCTTGTTCGCGAC
The DNA here is from genome assembly GCA_963989385.1 of Ctena decussata. Classification (NCBI taxonomy): domain Eukaryota; kingdom Metazoa; phylum Mollusca; class Bivalvia; order Lucinida; family Lucinidae; genus Ctena; species Ctena decussata. Next base: position 82,023,489 of record OZ022502.1, on the reverse strand, counting down.
ACACTGTCATGACCTGTTCTACATATCTGTGAAGTATCATGAGAATATTCCAAAGGGTATTCTAGTTATAGAGCGGACACGAATCTGCCAAAAAATCACACCTAAAACTATCAAGGGGAAATAACTCAAAAAGTAAGAAAGCAAGAGTTGTCATTCTTGTTCGCGACACATCGTCATGACCTGTTCTACATATCTGTGAAGTATCATGAAAATATTCCAAAGGGTATTCAAGTTACAGAGCGGACACGAATCTGCCAAAAAATCACCAAAGGGGAGATAATTCAAAAAGCACAATAGCAAGAGTTACCATTCTTGTACGCGACACATCGCCATGACCTGTTCTACATAACTGTGAAGTATCATGAAAATATTCCAAAGGGTATTCAAGATACAGAGCGGACAAGAAAGTGTTTACGGACGGACGGACGGACGGTCAGACGGACGGACGGACGGACGGACGCCAGGCTCATCGCTATATCCCCCGAACCTTTCGGTCGGGGGATAATAAAAAGGTGGTACACAGATTTTACAGTGGGATGATTCTGGTCCAGGCTGCAAAGTAACTGTTGTGCAAGCTTTTTTGTGCCATCGACTACTCCAAGAACAGCATTATTCTTGTCTTTTTTTTTTGCTTGTTGCAGTGGCATATGTACAGACTATTTTAAAATATATATTACCGGCAAAAGGCCTTTTTCTTAGACTGTTTAAAATTATTCATTTGTACAAACAATAAGTATTGCCAAAATGGTGACAGAGTCACTGACCTAATATTAGTGTACCTATATAGTCTCATTTTGGCCAATGCAGACAAAAAGGTGCTTTCCACATATGAAAACAGCAAAGACTCAGACCAACCTGCACATCTGTGCAGGCTGGTCAGAATCTTTGCTGTTTACACAAACAAATCTTACTGTCTTCAATAATCTACTGTCAAAAATTAAATAAATTTTGTGTCAAGCAAGACCGTGTAGATGTGAGTCTCTGTTCACATGACAAGTATCTTTTTTTTCTTGTGCTGCTTATTTGACACATATCATGTGATCATGACCATCCATCCCACATAAGATGTTTTGCTTCCTTGTAACATAAATATTTTGATGATCAGTGAACAAAATCGACATCAATTAGCCAATTACCTACTTATATTGGATCATACAACTGTAGGGGAGATACAGAGACACAGTCTGGCTTATCAGAGAGGGCATCCTACCATAGACTGCTATATGTCCTTTTTGCGACAACATATACTGAGACCAGACTGCATTTAAACACAGCAGATGGAATTTGTGAAAATGCACATGAAATTGTCTACCTTATAATCTAAGTGGTCACAAATTCCAAGCATTTCAGCTGTGATTTGGAAACACCAAACTTTAGTGCCAAAATTTTAGCAGAGCTCCAGATAAGATGAGGTTCTGAGGATAATTCTGAGATAATTTTTCTTTTTTCTCATTGAAAACATACGATGTGACCCCTCATTAGAACAGTCTCTGTGAAAGTTCTAATGAGGGGTCACAACATATGCTATTGAGAAACATATGTTGTGACCCATCATTAGAACAGTCTCTGTGAGACAGTTCTAATGAGGGGTCACAACATATGCTTTTTTTAGTAATATGGAAAATTATCCGTTACCCTTCTTATCTGAAGCACTGTTTTTGTCGCCCTGCAAATATACAATCTGGTGCAACAAGATCAAGCTGCTCTCCCCTCTCCAAGATAAACACATAGCTGGCACAGAGGCAGACAGTCAGGCACAGAAAAAGGCAAGAAAGAATTCCAATGAGCTGTGACACGAGAAAACCAACAAAGTGGTTGTACGTCCAGCACAGACTCAGATCAGCCTGGGCATCCACCCAGTCTGATCAGACTCTTTGCTAAGCGCTTAAAGGATAGCTAAGTGTCTAAGCTACCTCCATGCAGACAGCGAAGACTTCGATCAGACTGGGCGGATGCCCAGGCTGATCTGTGTCTTCGCTGGGCGCACAACCATATTGTTGGTTTTCTCCTGTCGCGGCTCATAATCAGGTGTGATATTGCTATCGGAATAAAAAAATCAGGTACATGGTATAAGTTAAATGGATCTATTCAAGAATTGTCTGGGGAACAAACTCCTCATTACACACTTTTTTAATATCAATTTGTAGTTTGAAACCAAAGTATCAACATACAACCTAAAAATATCGTAAAAAAAACATAAGTGTTTGGACATTTACCTGAGAAAACAGTACAGAGCCAGACTGGCTTATAATTCGAGGACGACAAATACCTTTTTGTGGAAAATATGCAAAATCATCTCAGAAAAAGAATTCCATGGAAAGCTACATGTATGTCCATGAAGTGCTATGTCTACATCTGCCTACCAGCATTTCACTGATCATGGCAAATTCTGTGCTCCAGATAAGAAAGGCTACCAGGGATAATCTTCCATATTTCTCGAAGAATCATATGCTGTGATCCCTCATTAGAACGGTCTTGGTGAGACTGTTTTAATGAGGTTCACATTCAGTATTACCCTCAAAACTTCACTTTATCTGGAGCTCTGACATTTCATTCCATGCATAAAGACTCCCCAGGATCCTTAGAGTGTTAAAATGAATATGAATGGATCTGAGCAGGCTGCGCTAACATGCATTCGCAGAGCCAGAATTAAGGAGACAGTTTTCTTATACGTATGTTAAGATCCTCCATTAAAACCATACCAGATTAACAGTGCAGTCTGCTCTAATGAGGGGTCACATTATATGAGCCGCAATATGAAAAAAACAATTAAATGGCATTTGAGACCAGCAAAGACTCAGATCAGCCTGGGCATCCGCCCAGTCTGATCAGAGTCTCTGCTGTCCGCATGGAGCTAGCATAGAACCTTTGCTACCCTTCAAGTGCAGCAGTAAAGACTATGATCAAACTGCACGGATGTCCATATAGATTTGAGTCTATGCTGGGTGCATAAGCCACTTAATTGTTGGTTTTGTTGTGTCGCGGCTCATATGTTCTGATGCAGATTTGCAAAAATTATTGCAGAATCACAAGTATCACCACTCTAGCTCTGCCAGAGTTCTCACTGAGATTTTCAAAATAGGAGTCTCAGGGATTTTTCTTCTTTTTTTTAAGAAAAACAGGTGTTTCACCGTGTATATTTGTTAAATTTACCTTAGAGGCTAACATCAGAATTGCGTATTTTCCCTTTGCTTCAAGCTGCTGTTTTACTTGCTGCTAGTAACTGATAAAATGTCAGTCCTACAGGTATTAAAATTTTGTCAATTTTTCTTGAAAGTTGGCAGTCTCAGCCCAAAATTAGGAGAGAACCCTGTTCTGTTTTACTACAACTTTTCTTGTGACATGCCAAATATACATGCAGCGCCAGCCTGGCAAGCAACAAGCCATTCAGATAATTTTTTACAACCGGTTATATGGAGAAACATGGAAACTAATTGTCATCCTCCATGATAACATGTCTGGAACATAACATAAAACAAATTTTTATACAAGATTTTTCAATTAATTTCAATATCTGGAAATTTCTCATAATTATCTTCAACAGACAGCTTTTTCATAGAAATGACAGAGTGCCAGGTAAAAAGGAGACTGATAAAAATTCCGAGATACTATCCATTCTTTGTCCATTTAGGTGTATGGGTACTCTTTCAGGGAAAGCAACTCTAACAGTTTTTACTTTTGCCTCCCTTACCAACAGGGTAAACCCTTACAGGAAAGAATTTGCTCCATAGGGAGCAAATTCTTTCCTTTCAGAGTTGACCTTAATTTTGCAAGGAAGCCATCCTCCAGTCATCTTGTGTTAAGAAAGCCACACCTTATCCTGAGCCCTGTGTGACAGCTGCTTCATATTTGTAATTCAATACGATGATCTGCGGAATTATGACAACTAACTCGGCAGAGACAGGAGAAAAATCTAGAGGAATGCTAAGCCTTCTTTTTCACAGTACGAATCAATACTGACACAAGAGCTCAAGGAATCCCAATATCTTTGGATTTGGAGTTGAAAAAACAAATGTTAGCTTTTTCTCTCTCTTTTTTTTTTTCTTCTTCTTTTTCTCAACACATTTATATATTCGTGGCACCATATTAAAATCAAAACTGCAAATCTAACAATCTTTTTATAGAGACATAAGGGAAATAACTTTCAACCTCATTCTTGCGGTTTATTTGGAGCTCAGAAATATGGGAGAAAAACTTTAACTCTTTAAGCACCAAAAAGCAGACGACAAAATTTACGTCTGCAAAAATTAAAAAAAAAATGCCTTGTCCAAGACATTTCATATTGAAAATTCAAAGACGAGAGGGCAAACAGTGTAGATCTAGATGAGGTGGCTCATTATGAGCCGTCTCATTAGGATCTACGCTGTCTGCAAATTTTGCTAATTTCGTCACTGCGGCTTAAAGAGTTAAAAGAGGTTTTGGGTCAATAGTAACTAGGTATATCATGACAAAGCAAAACATCCCCTCAACCTGATCAGTCGGCTTACTTAGCTACTTTATCATCCAACATCGAAGGCGCCTATACAAAAGATTCGCATTACAGCGAGCAGCTTCACCAATACGTATAACAGAGTATAAGCAACCTTTTCTAAAGCCACAACTTGTTTTTCTCCAGATTTCTTCTTAGAATATTCCGATTTGCAGACAACAATTAGTGAGCTATAAATAGACTTAGAAATGGTTGAAGCCAAGAGTACTGATCTTACCCTAAATATTAGGACAAACCTGCTTGGGCAAACAGTGTTACTGTGTAGACCCAGGTCATTTGTTCAATCTGTAACTATCTGACAAAATCCCAGACAGATTCAACTTAAAAATTTAAGATATTTGCAGTACATGTATAAGGTAAACACTTCAAGCGCCATAAAAAAATAGCTGAATTTGCAAACAGCATAGATCCTGATGAGGTGGCTCATAATGAGCCACCTCATCTGGATCTGCACTGTTCGCCCTCTAGTCTTTGAATTCTCAATATGATTGAACGAACCCTTTTTTGAAATTTTGCAGACTTTTTTTTTTAGTTGTCTGCTTTTTGGCACTTAAAGGGTTAAGAGGTTCTGTTATTTAGTGTCTTTTGAATAATGCATTTTAAGATGAATGACTACACTGCCATACTTTTTTTTCAAAGAAAGGAGCAAATTTTCTCTTTTTAACTTTAGTGTAAGGTTAGACATCTTCCAGGGATGCAAACAGGAACAAGTCAAAGTCCTCACCCTTTAATATAAATGGTCAGAAAAACATCACTAATAATAATAATAATAATAATCAACTTTATTTCTAGAGACTAGTTTACTCATGCTTAGTCGGCAATTCTCAGGTGTGAAATTTTTCATGAATTATTCTGAAAATCAATATCTTAAAATATTCTATTTCACAAGAATGCCACTCAAGAAATCTAAGCCATGTCAATATTCATGTTCAAGAGAATATGATCAGCACTACCCAGAGCTCAAGATAAAAAGGGGTAACAGGGATAATTTAGTGATAATTTTCCTTATTATTCTATTAAAACATATGTTGTGACCCCTCATTAGAACTCTCATCCAGACAGTTCTAATAAGGGGCATAATGTACGTTTTCATTGAGAAATACCAAAAAAATATCTTTGAAATCCCTCTTACCCCTTCTTATCTGGAGCTCTGGCTCTGGGCCAGATCAGAGTCTTCATTGTTTGCCATTCCATAAGCATCTTTAAAATTGTTCAATTTTTAGGACAGTTGTGGTCATTATTTTAGGCATCCCAAATGTTTTAATATTTACGGTATTCCAAGAAAAGTGGTAGCAAGACTTACCATAGCAATTCTGAATATTGGGACAGAAAACTCCGAGAAAGAGGAAGTATTGAAAAGAACAGAACAGATCCTTATTTCATATTAGTATCTCAGGCCACTCACAGGTGGCATGAGAAAAAGTACATACACAATATGATTACAAAGTGACAGACAGAAGTTACTTGGCATTTGTAAACTACGTAACGGGCCGATTGCACAGCTATAAGTCAACCTCAAGGTTAGCCATTTATTAAATATATCGGCTATACTCGAAGTTATCTCCAACCAAGCCTGAGCAATCTTCCCAGCAAGTTTACTCCGACTGAAATAACACAGTAATATCTAGAGAGAGAGAGACAGAGGGGTACAGTTCATGAGGCTAACGGTATATATCCTGTTCATATATACTGGTGGTACCGTAATATAAGGATCTGACATGCGTATGAGGTGTGGATAAAAAATCCGTCACGAGGGTCACTGTTCGACATCACGAGGCTTGCCGAGTGATGCTGAACAGAGATCCCAACTGACGGATTTTTTCTATCCGCACCTCACACCAATGATAGATACTTTTTCTTGCACACCACGTTTTGTTTTAACTTCAGAACTTCTTAAAATGCGTCATTCTAGTGCTTGAGAGATTTAAATTTGATTTTGAAAGAAGGCGCCGCTTTCAATCATCGCCATTCGATTTTTACGTCAACAACTGGCGTGCATAAACTGACGTCATTTTTACCGTCTTCGTGATGCCATCATCTTAAATACCAACGTCACTTGATGACACAGGTACGCGAGCTCCTATACAACCAATGCATTGACAGCTCATGATTTTTTCCGGTCCTGGGTCAGAACACCAGGGTAAGATAAGATTTTCTATCCCAGGTGAAAAGAATGGCATTTTCTATATGGTGTGCAAGAATAAAAGTTTTACTGGAATTTATTGAAAATTGGTAGTCACAAGTCTGACAATACAATAAGCCAGAGACAGTTCTAATGAGGGGTCACAATATATGTTTTTGATATGAGAAATAAGGAAAATAATCCCTGACTTATCCCTGTTACCCCTTCTTGTCTGGAGCTCTGTAAGAGAGTTGCTTCTCTTGAAAGTGTAATTATTCACCTTAAACTTAAAACAATACAGTTCTTGCTCACCTTTTGCGGGGAGGCCAACTCCAGCATCCCCGAGATCCCTGCATTTTGGATTTCCCTATATGTTCTGTACATTTTCACTTCTCTCTAAGCTGGCTGACTTCTCCCTATTTTGAGCTGAGGGAGAAGTGAAAATGTACAGAGCATATAGGGAAATCCAAAATTTGGACCAAAGCTTCTCCCAAAAGTTAAGAAATGTTGCAAAACTTCTCCCTGTCAGAAAGCTCTAGGCTGATCCCTGGTGATAGGAACTGGCTGTTTTTTGATAATCCATCAAAGTCTAATTATCAAATCCAAATTGACTGGTTAGTGCAAAACCTGCAAAGTATTGTTATTTACCTTCAAGTCCACAATTTTTACAAACATTCTTTTTATTGTAGAGTCTTTTTTGCAAATTCTACAAAGGGCATTGGACATGTCTAAGATTTTCTCATATTGTTGCACTTTCTGCTTTTCAAACATCCAAAGTACATGCGTAGATCTCTGGGATGCTGGAGTTGGCCTCCCCATACACATAAAATCTGGCCGGCACCCCAATAATTCCCTTCCAGGGATTCCTGTGGATGCAGTATTTCTCTGGCTGGACTCCTTTAAAAGCTCCTAAAAAGTTGTTGAAGTAGCCATGTGTTGCTCATACCTTTGATAAAACTACAGAGGGACCGTTTATTGGTTTAATAGTACTGATAATCTTTAAATCATCCTACATGCGGTCTGTCATTTCTCCTCGAATTTCACACTTTCTTAATCACCACTACCCTATGTCCTTATAATTGTAAATCACCAGTAGCAAGGCACTTGTCTGTATTCCACACTTTCTTAATCGCCAATACTTGAAACCATAATCCGGCAATCTTTCTATCAACATAATTAAGCAATGAATGAATTGGGTCGACAATATCTTTGTGGAAATGGCTGTGGGTGGGGTGAGGGGGGGGGGGGGGCATTAAAGTATGACACAAACTAGAGAAAGGAAATGGTAAAAATTAATACAGTAACTTTTTATTTAAAAGCTAAAAAAATGAAATTCCTTGCATGAGTTTGTATGGGAGGTAGATTGAGGTATGCTAAGTTTAATGAAAATTTATACAACAGCAAAGAAGTTAAATCAATTTTTTGCCCTCCACTTATCAGCAAAGAGTCTATTCCATATTCTAAACATTATCTTTCAGGTGTGCAACTGCAAAATTATTTTTTCTCAGTTTGTTTCTATAATGAAAAACAACTCCGCTGTATACATGAAAATGAATTCCACTGTTGAAAAATTTGCAATGGTGGACTGATAATTTTTCAAGTGCAGTGTGCATCTATTTAATGTTGTTATTTAATCATTTAGAGAAAGGTATTTTGCATTTTATTGGTAGACGGAAAATTTCTAAAATATTGTACATTCGAATGTCCTTTTCATTCTTCGATCAAGGTATATACCCAATCTAGATTACATATAAACGTTTGTGTTTCCCCCAAGCTGTCTAAGCCTAAGCCTATCTGTCCACCACTAAACCCAGACTTACTAGAAACTATATCCTCACCTGATATTTACAACTGCAGAGAAAAGACTTAAGCATTTCTGTTTAGTGATCCAGACAGCTAAAAACTGGGATTTTACATTAAGGTAATAGGCATTTTCTCTCAAACTCAGAAGCCCAGCACAAAATTTAGCAGCCACTGACACCTGGGCCCTTATTAAGTTTTATCTCTGAATATCTGACTTAATCCCAAGTCTAGCAAAGATAATTCAAACAGTAAACCTTTCTTCCAATTCTTTAGCATGCATTATTTTGGTGCGCTGCCACACATATTCTTAAAGGTAGGTTCCTGGGCTAGCGATGTCAATTGTGTCCACAAAATAATTTCGTCTTTTTCTGAGCAGTATTGAATTTTCTTATTTTTCTGAATTTGTTGCTACTGAGAAACTCGTCAGATGTTGAAGAAAATAGTCGTTTTCCCTTTTGGTTTATTTCTTTCGTTGGAATTCCAGTTCTAAAAATAACTATGTTTATTATGTCTATAAGTGCGCAATTTCTGATGCCATTCTCCAAAGGTCTATTTTCCCTTGACGTGAGCTCTCCTAGAGGTCCTTGCATGGCGGATGGGTTAAAACTATCCCAAAATGCAATGCAGCATGACATCAGCTGGGTTATCTATTTTTGCGCGAACTAAAAATAGCGCTAACTGGTGTGCGAAGCAGAGTTAGGAAATCCCTTGCAAAACAACTTTTCTAATATTTTTTTGATTTACACTTTTTAGTGAAACTTATTAATTCCTTTTTATAAGTGCTTTCCGACAACTTGGATGAAAGTCCATCGAAATTATGATGCATTCCAAAGTACAGGAACCTACCTTTAATTCCTACCAGATTATTTACTCATCCATAAATAATATCTTCTGAAGAGTTTCTACATTGGGAATCAGTACCTGAGCTACAGCTATGACAAGAGACTTACGCATCTTACTGATGGAATTAAGACAACTTGCACCAAAGAAAACTCAACCCAGGACAACTCACCCTACTTTTTAACTTGCAACAAGTGAACTTATTTGAAATATGGGCCCAGTTGTCTTATCATTAAAGATGGCAAATTCGTGGATACAAGAACTAAATCACACGACAGTCACATGTCAAATAATTTCTTGTTATATTTTTGTGACTTATTTAGACAATAACATCAGTTCATCACCTGGTAAAATTTCTAGCAAAGAAAGTTCTTTAGATGTTTAAAAATGCACCCGCAAGTGATTTTGGTGATCTGCTGATACCAGATGACACCAGGCTGTAAATTCATGGATGTGATCCTCCGCCAGATAAAAAATAGACTTCGTCATGTCAGGTCAGTTGTTTATTATTTTCTGTCACAAGATGCTTTTGTAACTTTACCAAACGGGAACAGAATTATAAATAACCCAATCTATTTCAAATATTGATGATTTATGTAACTGGACCATCCATTCAAAGAAGATTCATAATACTGTTCATTGACTTTCCTGCAGCATATGCATTTTCAACGGTAGCATCATAGGCCTTGTATAGAAAAGGTTGAAATTCACTGCAAAGCGGCATGGGTATAGTATACCCATCTGAATACAGAATAACAACATATACAGAATGTTTTCTGTGGAAAAAATTATGAGAATCTCTACTCTTGAAAGAAAGTGTTTCTGTTTGAAGAGAAAGCAGGTAAGGACCCCCAGTATGAAAATCAAATTAGAAAACAATTGTAGCAGTTGGATTTTGCAACGCATGTTATCACAATTTATTCACCTGAACATATAAAATTAGCAACCATAGGCAGATGACCATAGGGGTGTTTCCTCAAGCTGATGTCTGAGGTTACAAAAAGGTCCCATCATATGCAAATAATTTAGAAACAGCAAAAGGAGGCATAAAAGTTGAGTAACTGGTCAAACACTTCATAATATTTTTATTCCAGATATAGAGTCTAGGCATTTGGTTTTATGATAAAACAAAACATTTATGCTTGAGTAAAGGATGGAATAAATACCTAGTTAAACTACTTTGGTGCACGAATATGGTATCGGGACGTTTCGCGCCAGGGACGTTTCGTCCCAGGACGTTTCGTCCCAAACAGGCCAAAAACCCGGGACGATTCGTCCCAGGACGTTTCGTCCCATATTCATTTAGTGATGTTTGTGACCTATAATATAGGTCACTGGTGATGTGAAGAATAATTCCCGATCAAAACATGAGAATATACAAAACTTCAATATGTTTATACTATCAATTACATGGAACATATAATTATAAGCCTAATTATAATATCAATGAACTACCAGAGCACGTAAAATCAAGAGCAAGGCTCTGGAATTGCAGATGATACGGCAATGCACCTCTGTTTAAACCTCCATACCGATGGGATGGAGGAAACCTCTACCCAACCACTTAAAATTGGAAATATTTTTGAAAAAAAAAATATTTAAAATAAATAAAAATAAGAGCAGAATGCAAATTTTTGTAAGTTGTAAAATATTGTTTAAATCAAGTACATCTGTTTTTACTGAAACATTTAGTGCGGGGGCTTCAAGAAAATATGGGACCCTGCGAGGACGTAGGGGCGGGGGTATCTTCTTACAGTAAGTATGACACTGACATGCCACTGGAATAGCCCCCATTTTTCAGGCTGACCATGCATCAATAGGTTATCAATTGGCCTGAAGTTGTATGGAACCTTTAACACCAACCAAATAGATAATGTAGGCCCATTAACCCATAACACAATAATGCTTATCAGTTGAAGTATACATTGAAAGGTAGTAAAAATAAAGGATTTATACATGAATAGGTAAACTTTACTGCCGACAGCCAATATACATTTATAGGGTGGGTATTAAATATCTCAGCTGCACGTATGTACCATTTGAAAAGTCAAGTTACACCCATCACCTGCCACCTCCCCCTTCCTTAGGCACCCATGGGTATGGGACGAAACGTCCCGGAATTATGGGACGAAACGTCCCAAGAAGGAAAATGGGACGAAACGTCCTGGGGCGAAACGTCTCTGGCGCGAAACGTCCCGCAGCCCACGAATATAATGCAAAGTAAAATCAACAAATGTACAACACCCACGAATTTTCAACCTCCAACAATATAAATGGGGCGACACGTCTTTGAATATGGGATCTGTTGTCTTGGTCAGGGTTTTTACTGGGGCGAATTGTCTTTAGTCAGAGTTGTTCATAATTTTTACTTAGGAAGATGTCAGTTATACTTTGTTTAGTACTTGATCCAACGGTGAATCTGTTACTGTTTATCGCAATAAAAGCTCTACAGAGCTTATGTTGTCTGTTTCTAATATGTGACGTGAACTTAAATTTCAGCTACATCCACATGTAAACTCAACTGGTCCAGCACAAAATCTTCTAGTCCGGGATCAACAGATAAGTTCTATTTTTAACCCCTGCTTTATCTTTACTAACTTACCACACTTAAAAGGTGTGAAAAAGTGAGCAAAAACACTGACACTGCAAAATAAAAACAAACACTTTTACACTACAGCAAATTTCTACAATTTAATTACCAACAAGGTGGCAGGTTGGCTAAAACAAGAAATCAGTTACAAGATTTGCAAAAAGTGACAATGTTTCGATTCAGCTTCGTTGCAATCCAGTGGGAAAACTTTGAACGAAATGCTTGCTCAGTCGTGCTGTTTACACGCTTGTGACACGGTTTACTGAGTCAAAGGGAGTATTCAGCATGTACCTTTCCGATCGAACACGTTACAACAAACTTACCCTATTGTATGTTGAAACGCAATTTTGCCAATAATGTGTAAATTTCTTTTATTTGACTGAAAAGCAACACTTTCTCGCAGTTTTTTCTTCGACACCTCTAATACAGCGACCTCTGGCGGAAACGAAATGTACATCTAGTTCCGGTTTAAACAAGTTTACCTTTTGGGAAAATATTCTTAATGAACCTCCCTCATAGGAGAACCTCTGAAAAGTGTTTGAGTGAAAACATATACCGTTCATTCATTTATCATACAACTTGGCTGAAAATCAAAACGTCTTTTTATTAGGATAAAATCGAGAGTCGAAAACACATTTTTCTTATTTTTGTTTGTTCGCATGTATGTTCCTCCTCTGACAGGAGCACCTGCTCCCCCAATGAAGGGGTCACCTGTCTTTAGCAGCTACCTCTCTGGGTCCCTTGAACCTTGAACAGAGTTCAAGAGAATAACGTGTTTTCAGCAGGTATCCTTGTATCTGATTTGGAATGCCAGTGTAACAATTCGACGGAGTCACCAATGACCCTGGCATGAAAGCATTGTTTCAGTGTCGTTGTTGTGCTATTGCAGCACTGACGTGTAATAACCTAACAGCCTTTAATGTAGACACACGATGTTAAAACAACGTGAAAATATCATCGACGTCGATACAGAGAGGATATTTACTCTTTTGCAGTGATTGTGGCCACTAACACTAACACCATAAGAATTCATCTTCATCTACATCGTTACACTAGGCTGTCACACTTGACAATTCTTTAGTATTATGAACCAAAAATAATAAAACCTAAAGCTTCTACTCCTACTTTGGTACTGCCCATGGCACATACATCAAGGGTAACTAGTGTCATCAAAATGGTTAAAACATCGTCTGTACAGGTTAAAAACATAAAATTGCCGACGCGTGTAGGCTGTGTAGGTATGTAGACGGGAGCTGAAGTCGTCTACAGGCTCGATATTCATCAGGTCAGTAGGCAAGGATGGTACATGGTACGATACTATCCTTGTACTGCTAACCGTTTGTCTGGATCTGGATGTAGCTCCTATCACGAGATCTTGTTCGACTGGCATCCCTCTAGGAACAAGCTCGCAGAAACCCCTTCAGTCAAGTTTACTATTATTAGAAACAGCAGTATAATTAACTGCCTCTAAAATGCTATTGTAAGTTTTAAAGAGTAATTTTATAGTCTCTGTGCTAAATTCACAGCTGCAGCTAATATCTGGCGATACAATCTATCATCATGGACATTTATTCACTGTTTGTTTCAAGAATCAAATTTAACGTATTGCCGCCTCAAATTCATTCAAGCAAAGTTATGCTGAATTCAAGCGAAGTTATGCTGAAAGTCATCTTGAACAGGCTTAAACCACAAGCCGAAGAGATAATCGCTGAGGAACAGGCTGGGTTCCGAGCAGGAAGGAGCACCACAGTACAAATCTTCAACCTTAGAATCCTGTGTTAAAGGTATTTCCAACATCAGCAGAACCTGTACCATGTCTTCATTGATTTCAAAAAAGCCTTTGACAGGGTATGGCATGCAGCTTTATGGCCACCATGCGGAAAAACAATATCAGTGCAAACCTAGTTCGCACCATTGAGCAGCTATACGACAAGGCTACAAGTGCAGTCCTGATAAATGGCAGCACAGGAGACTGGTTCAGAACAACAGTTGGAGTAAGACAAGGATGTCTTCTGTCACCCACTCTCTTCAACATTTTTCTCGAACGGAGCATGTCTGATGCTCTGGAAGAACATGACGGAAAGGTTAGCATAGGTGGCAGAAACATTACCAATCTGCGGGTTGCCGATGACATAGACGCTCTAGCTGAGGAAGAGCAGGAACTACAAGCTCTAGTTGAAAGTCTCGATCAAACCTGCACAAGGTATAAGATGGAGATCAGTGCTGAGAAGACCAAACTGATGACAAACAGCCCAGATGGCATCCAGAGGGAGATCGAGGTAAAAGGACAGAAGCTGGGTACCGTAACAAGCTTCAAATACCCTGCAGCAGTTGTCTCAGATGATGGCTCAAAAACAGGAGGTTCTCTCAAGGATTGCACAAGCTACTTCAGCTCTAACCAAGTTGAAACCAATTTGGAGAGATAACAACATATCTCTTGGATCAAAGGTGAAACTTATGCGCTCCCTTGTCATTTCCATATTTCTGTATGCCTGTGAATCGTGGACCTTGACAGCAGAGTTAGAGAAAAGAACGCAGGCTTTTGAGATGAGATGCTACCGAAGGTTACTGAACATTTCATACAAGGACCATATAACCAATGAGGAGGTTCGCAGGAAGATCCAAGCTGCCATTGGAGAATATGATGAACTCCTGATGCTGGTCAAGAAACGGAAACTAAGGTGGTTTTGCCACGTGACAATGTCTTCTGGTTTAGCAAAGACGATTCTACAGGGCACAGCGAAAGGAAAAAGAAGAAGAGACAGACAGAAGAAGAGGTGGGAAGACAGTATTAAAGAGTGGACAGAGATGGATTTTGCCAGCTCAACTAGGGCAGCTGAAGACAGGGCAAGGTGGAAAGGGATTGTTTCGAGGTCATCTGTGGTGCCCCAACGACCTAATAAGGATACGGGATAGAATAGGATAGAATAGAATGGAATAGGCTCAAATTATTCCAAAGTGTAGTTTCAACCTGTACAGACGGCGTTGCGCACGGACCATTGTACCCGTAAATCGTTGAGCATGGAGCAACAAGGTGGATCACGGAGTTTGTTTACACGGGGTAGGTCACTTCAGATTCGAAGGACAAAAAGCAAAATGGTAAGTTGACATGCTGTTTTATTTAACTTAGTTTGGTATACCTTGGAGAGTATATACTCCAATCATGGCTTTAAAACACGAATTTATGATCATACTGTATTCTGGAGCTGTTGAAGTCATAAATACGTTTAACATTGATCACGTAATATCTAGGTTTATTTTAATTTTAGGTCAATAAAATCTTTATATACACATATAATTCAATATAGATATGTTTTAGTCTGACTAGTAAGCGTACCGGGACAGGCACACTCGCGTTATCCCGCAGCGCACAATGAGGTATATTTGTAATTTATGTTTGATTCTGGTCGGTTATACCCGGGGTTTCTAATTAGCTGAATTTTCTGATGCATGAATGACACGCAAAAAGCTTTAAAAGAGCTGTTTGCAGGAAAAGTGATGAGCTTGACTTTGTGGCATCATACTTTAAAAAGTGTAGTAAGCTTGACCAAATAAAACAGTTTTGGGATATGTAACATATATTGGTTGACATCGATAAGTGTTAGATAATACTAACATCTTAATTTGTCAGTGAAATCCAACATTTTCTAAAATGTCACTTGTAAACAATCGCCGTCAACGCCGTGTTTCTCCGTGCTCAACGATTTACGAGTACACTGACCCGTGCTCAACGCGTTTCCACGTAGTCAGTCTGTACTGGTTGAGTTTGTTCCCTCAAGTAAAGTGAAATGACTCGAGCTGTTAAAAATGTCGAAGGTTGTCTGTGCCTTTGTTCCGAAGGAAGCCAGTTCAGATGTTACACTATATCTCCAGTCACATAACGGGCGCCCTTACGCTGAACCGTTTCCAATGTTTTAACGTGCTGTTTGTAAGTACGTATCCCATGCAATGGAAGAATATTCTAGATGAGGATGGACAAATGTAGTGAACGCCACTGACTTAACTTTCTGGCAGAATCCAGAGAGGTGTCTTCATAGGAGGTTGAGGATTCTATTACTTATATCAACAGAAAAATAATAGCCTAATAATAATCTCAAAATTATATTATCTAGAACCATACGCTCTAGAACTGATATTGTTTGTTAAGGACACGGGTTCTGTTTTATTATTATTATTGGACAAGGCTGATCCTGCCTCTAGAGCAATTGTTGTCAGTAAGGTAGCGATGGGTCTGATGGCGCAGAAACTTTAAATTCGTGAACGGCATACATTTGGCCCACGGACATGTCCATGAGATAAATGTATGCCGTTCACGAACTTATTTAAGCTACTGCCCCACAACCCTACGAGTTCACAGCACTTTATTAATTGGTTTAAACAATAGTTTATTCATAAAATGCATTAGTTATCCAGTCTTCAACAGAATATTATAACCTCAAGTTTATTTTATTTATTTCGTAAGGGAACGCTAGAAACAGAATTGATATTGTTTGCAAATGACATTGGTTAAATGTTTTAATTGGAAAACACTAATAATCTTGCCCTTCACCCCCCCCCCCCACACACACACACACACATACATCACACACACACACACACACCACCACACACACACACACACACACACACACACACACTCTCTCTCTCTCTCTCTCTCTCTCTCTCTCGTCATTTCTGTTTCGTTTCTTTAGAATTGAGTTTCTTGTTTTGTATTAGAAGTTTGACAGTAATATTGTTTTTAGTTACATATTGTCGATGATCGTAACTATAATGCTAATATCGGTCGAACTTGTGGCCCGACCAATTTGCTTGAATTTGTTGATAAGGGAAAGAATTCAATCGGCTGGTGTCAAAGTGCATCTAGTGCGAGTTGCCTCCTTGCATTCACTGTTGGATCAAAGTAGAGCCGCTTATATGCGACTTTTTGTTCATAAATGATTATTCAAGGACACCGACGGGCTCCATGCCTGGAATTCGTTCCATTGAGCCTCCTGGAACCTCAGTATGA